>CM031858.1:22726876-22739027 GCA_018697195.1 Certhia americana
TTATTATTATTATTATTATTATTATTATTATTATTATTATTATTATTTACTTGTATTTTATCTGTTATAATAGATGTCATTTTACCCACCATAGCACCAGTTAAGTGGTTGCCCCAGAAGAGGTGGTTTATTATTTCTTTCTCTAGTGTTGAATTTTAATTACTGTGTCTTGTATCTGTTGTGCTAAACATAATAGTCATAATTATAGCATAATAAAGAAAATAAGTGTTTCTAATGATTGTAATTACTGTTAATTTTTCTTGAAAGAGTAGAAAGTGAAAATGTTTGCATTTCTTAAATGGCTATAATTACTATTTTTAAAATAAAATAAAAATATATTAAAAGAAAATTGAGCATTTTTGGGCATGGGGCTGTGGTACAACAGTATTTTAGTAGTTTCAGTGTATTTTTGTGTGATAGTGGTACATAGTATCTCAGTTGGGAAATGAGGTTTACTTTTCGGAAGAAACAAAAGAATTGTTAAAGGAGAGTGGGGAAAGATAGTTGTGTGCTTTAGTTCTGTCTGTCAAGAAGAGAGATTGAATTCAAAAAGTTGGAAATTATATAACATGATGTGCTTTGGAACTGACATATTTACTTAATCAATTTCATTGAACAGATGCAAAAGCAAAGGTGTAGCACACTTAAGTTCCTGATCTGTTCCTAATTTTCTCTGCTGTAACAAACATTTAGTGTTTCCATTAGACCTGTGCTTTTAATGTAGGAGTTGACTCCAGTGTTCTAAAAAGAACTTTATCTGGAAGCATTACCATGTTAACTGCCAAGATTCAGCATATAACTCTGTGAAGGTTTTTTCAGGGAACATTGTAAACAAAACAGTTACAGAAGATTACTAATGGTTTAAGAAATTTGCAATATGTAGAGATGAGGCTTCCACTAGCCTACTGTGAGTTCAAATTGAGAAAGAAACTTTATACTGATACATGATTATATAAATGCACACAAAAATATTGCCAATCAATATTGTAGTATTTCTGACTGCTTGAGTGGAATCCTACAAAAAATTAAAACAGTTGGCAAAGAATTTTTTTGTACTCTTATAATTTCTTCATCGTTACAAATTACAGAAGATTCATCTGTTAAATACATTGTATCAATTTTGCAGCTTGAACTGATTTTCTCATATAGTTATGAATGATTTCCCTGGGTTCACAGTGTAGGATACTGCACGGTATCCATTACATGCTTTAGTACAATGAAAGCTGTTTGTTGCACTTCAAGTGAGAGATGATATAACTTGCATTTATTGTGGGAAAAATGTGTGAACATGAGTAGTTGTACAAAACTGCTGAAATACTATTAGTAGATATTTTGGTTTCCTTTATGATGTTTTGTTTATGTGGCCACACTTTTTATTTTAAAAGTTATGTATTTGTGGCCACGCTTTTTATTTTAAAAGCAAGTTATATATTTAACTAATTAACCTTCTTAAAAGTTTGGATTTTATTTGTTAACTATATTTTATGAAGAGGTCATTTATTGTTCAGTGAAGGGGAAAAACCCTGTTTCTGAAAGTTTTACAAATATTTTGTGAAAATATAAAAGGTCTGCTAGTGAGACACCTTTTATATAGAGAGATTAGGGATGACTTATTCCTACTTAACTAAAATTAGCTAGTGTTTTTTGACTGTGGTTTTCATGTGCATTAATAGTTTAAATTTTATCTTTTACAGCTGCAGGAATTTGAAGCTGCTATCAAAAAAAGAGATGACATTATCACTCAGCTCACTACTAACCTACAGCAGGCAAGGAAAGAAAAGGATGAAACCATGAGGGAGTTCTTGGAGCTTACTGAGCAAAGTCAAAAACTGCAAATTCAATTTCAGCATGTAAGTTATACAGCTAGCAACATTTATTTGGGTTTGACAATAGGTGTTACTTTGGAGGCTCCATAAATAGCTACTTCCTGCAGAAATTTTTTTGGTGCATTTTTCAAGAATCAGCCTTTTAGCATAGATCAGCAGTCATTTTCTGGTCCTACAGTTGTTGTTTTAGTACCTGTTTTATTCTAATAATTAAGTATAAAATGATAAATATTACTCTGTTTTCTTTCCTATTATGTGGTAATAGCTTCTGATAGATACTGAATTATGGCAGTTATCCTGGGGGAAAGCACTTGAGTAATTAGTTGTCAGAGCTTTCGGCAGAGATGTTCCTTTTGAAATCAAAATATCCAGCCATCAGCTTCTATGGGCCACAGCTTCACTCTCCAGTCCTTATATTTTCGGATAAAAGCATCTTTTGTGGTGTTATTGTAAGGTAATTTAAATGACAAAGTGAAGCTTCAGAAAGACATTTCTTCTTAAAAGCGTGGTGATTGAGGTGTCACAAGCACACAAACTACACTTTACAGTGTTGCAGTTGAATATTGTGGTATTTCATGTTGAAATACATTATATAGCTTATTTTTAGCTTCAAATAGATTAGATTCTGAAGCCTGAGATTTTATTATTAAAAATCTGATTATGCGCTCCATAGCTACAGCTAGTTAGTTTTACTACGTACTGATGTATCTGAGTCACTACTGTCATGTTAGCTTACCATGTATATTTAATTAATATATCTTTTTATTGGTTTGCCATCCCAAATGAATAAGGATGTTTGACTTCCTCCAAAAGAGTTTAGAAATCTTTGGGCTTGTGATATGGAAGAAGAAAGTAATGATCACTATTTCTGTATGTAGTGCAAGCTGTTTCTGAAAAACCTGATGTATTTTAGGTCTTATTTCTTTAAAATTCAAGTTGCAGGCAAGTGAAGCCCTAAGGAACAGCAGTCATAGTTGCACAGCTGCTGATTTATTGCAAGCCAAGCAACAGATTCTTTCACATCAGCAACAACTAGAAGAACAAGAAAGTATGCTTAAGAATTATCAAAAAAAGAATGAAGAATTTGAAGAGCAGGTTACGCATCTTCAAGAGAAAATCATGACATATGAAATGGTATGTTCCTCACTATAAAGATCTCTTTTCCTAAAAACTTATCAGGATTTTGTAATTCCTTTGAAATAAAAGAGATTTTTTAAAATAAACGCAGATATTGAGTGTGCTGCATGGAATGCGTACAATGATTTTAATTTTTCCACACTGTTTCTGTTAACTAATGCATAATATGTATATAATTTAAAACTGAAAATTTTATGTCAGTATTAGGTATTATTTTTTAAAATTTGGAGAAGTATTTAGAACAAATTGCAAAACTATGTTTCATATGTTAAAACACCTTCAATAAATAACATTATTTTTGTAAAACAAATTATCTCCTTGAACATTCTTCTCTGCATTAAGCAAAGAATGAATTTTTTCCTTTTTGTATCTTTTTAATTATCCTTCATGGGAAACATTTTAAAACCACCCCAAAAAAATCAAATATTATTAAAAGTGATTAAGACATTGGAGGCTGGAAAGAATAGAGGAAGGGCGTGATGACATGGGCGGGGGAGGTGCTCTCAGTTATTCCAAAGGTACAGGAAACATCCAAATTATGTCAACAAGTAATTTATATTTATGTTTTATAACTAATGTAGTGTCTCTAGCCTTCTAAGAAAGACTAAGTGGTTAAGTCTGTAAATGTTCTTACATGTTCAGATAATTAGCTAAAAATAAGAACATGGTTTTTATCATTTTTTTTAAGGAAAAACAGAAAAAAGAGGGAGAAGATTTGTGTAAATTACAAGAAAAAGAAGCACTAGTTGAAGAGCTGGAAGCAAAACTTGGAGAAGAGGAAAAAAATTCATTTCAGCTAAAGGAAAAACTATCAGATGTCAGCAAATTACTTGAAGAATTGAAAGAAGAGATTTCACTAAGGAACCAGCAGATAAGTAATATGAAAGCTGAACTTACCACCTACAAACAGAAAGAAAGACAATGTTCTGATGAAATAAAACAATTAATGGGAACTGTGGAAGAACTGCAGAAACGATGTTATAAAGATAGCCAGTCTGAAGCTGACATTGTGCAAAGAATGGAATTAGAAACACAAAGGAGACTGGCACAGCTTCAGGCTGAATTAGATGAAGTGCACGGCCAGCAGATTGTACAAATGAAGCAAGAATTAATGAAGCAGCACGCAGTGGAAATAGAACAGCGTCTTTTGCAACAAAAAGTAGAATTGGAGCAAACTTCAAGTCTGTGTTTTAATGAGAATGTTAATAAAGATCAAGTGCATTTAATGAATATTAAAATTAATGAATTGAATGTGAAATTGCAGGATGCTGATAAGGAAAGGGAAAAAATAAAGCAAGAGTTGTCACAACAGATGGAAGTTATTGCAACAGAGAAATCTCTTCAACAAACTAAAATTGAAGATCTTCTTCAAGAACTGGATTTTTCAAGAGAGCAGGCTCAAAGAGCCAAGCAAACTATAGTGGATATGGAATATAGATTAAATGAAGCTGAAAAATACCAGTTTGTGATTGAAGATTTAAAAACTCAGCTGACTTCTGCCTCTGAATTTAGGAAGGATTTGGAATTAAAGCATGAGGCAGAAATCACAAATTACAAAATAAAACTTGAAATGCTGGAAAGGGAGAAGGATGCAGTTTTGGACAGGATGGCAGAATCTCAAGAAGCAGAATTAGAGAGACTGAGGACAAATCTTCTGTTTAGTCATGAAGAGGAACTTTCCCGGCTTAAAGAAGACTTAGAAAAAGAGCACATGGTGAACATGGAAAGCCTTAAACATAACTTGAATATGCACCATAAACAGCAGTTAGATGAAGTACAAAATGAAATGAGTCAAAAGATAGAGGCCATGCAATATGAAAAGGATAATTTAATCACAAAGCAAAATCAGTTGATTTTAGAGATTACGAACCTGAAAGATTTACAGCAATCTATTGTAAATTCTAAATCTGAAGAAATGACGCTTCAAATCCATGAACTGGAGAAGGAGATTGAAGTGCTTAGGCAAGAGGAAAAAGAAAAGGGTACCCTTGAACAAGAAATACAAGAGCTGCAGCTTAAAACCGAGTTGATGCAGGAACAAATGAGAGAGAGAGAAGACACCCTTCAAAAAAAATGTTCAGAACTAGAAACACAAAATAATGTTCTTAAGGGGGAAAATGAAACTCTGGAAGAGAAATTAAAAAATATGTTGGTATGCTCTGAAGAAAACATAATTTGTAACAGTAGTGTTAGCTCTAAGATGGAAATTTTGGACTTGCAAAAAAAAATAGAAAAGCTGATTACTGAAAATGAGCAACTTAAAAACCAAAACAGTATCCTCCAAGAGGATACAGAAAGGCAGAAGAGTGCCTTTTCATTGACTGAGAAAAAACTTGAAGGTAGTTATAAAGAACTACAGAAAGAATGTGCCAGTCTTCTGAAGGCAAAAACTGAGTTAGAAGAGAACAAGAAAAAGCAGGAAGCTGAATATAGAAGCAAACTCAAAGCTTTGAATGAAAAAATCTGCCACTTACAAAGCAATAAACCAGTTTTATTTAAAACTAAATCCTCTGGTGTTGAAGGGAGTAAAGAAGTAAAGGTATCCAGAGAAGATATATTTGAGGCTGGAGAAATTGTTGAGAAAGATGCAACAGAACTTATGGAAAAACTTCAGATTACTCAGCGTGAGAAAGTGGAATTATCCCTGAGACTCTCTGATCTCTCTGAACAGTTAAAGTCAAAGGATAGTGAAATCTGTCATTTAAACGAAAAAGTCAAATCCTTAAAAGATGAGAAAGAGCAAATTCTAGTAAAATGTAAAGAACTAGAAGTCGCAATTAGTCATACTCAGAGAACAAATAGTAGTAGTTATGACTCCAAGATAAAATGCTCTAAAGGAAAATCTCCAAGGACTGCTACTCCAGCATCTGAAAGTAGGACTAAATCCCCTGGTTCAAGGAGTAAAGCTGATGAAGGAATTAATTCAAGAGGTAATCGAAGTTCTGGTAAAGACTGCAGCCATGAGGTGACAAAAAGGAAGGAGGTCCAGCAAATGCTGAAACCAGATCAGCAGTCTGTTGAGGAACATTTGCATGGGATGCCAGACAGGCTGACAGAGGAAACATCATTAACAGCCATTACACAGAGTGAAAATAACCTTCAGCAGCAAGTGGAGGCCTTAAAATCAGAACAGGTATGTGATGTAAAGCAGTATAGAAAATGCTTCAACTATGAAAATCTGTAGGAGCTTACACTTGAAAATTTGCATCATATTTTTTCCAGTTGGCTGCTTTGAAGTGTAGATGTGTGTATCAGTGGTTGAAAGGGTTGTGGTCAGTGGTTGAAAGGGGTTACATGAATGACCAGAATTATAAGCGTAGTAAATGTGTATGAGGATGCCTTTTGAATGAATAAAATACTCTTTGCTTGCATTTAATTAAATCAACAGCAACAACAAAAATGTAAGAAGTCTACCAGAGCACTTCAAATTTTGATGCAGAATTTCATTTACTTAAGGGGAAGACTTATTTTGGACATAATTTTTTATTCTGTGATTAGATTTTCAGTTCTCTAATTATTCATTCAAAGAGTGTAAAAAATAATGAAACTTCATCAGTCATCTTTGACCAAACTTTTGAATTACTGAAATTACATTATCAAGTTTTTTTGTGCTTATCACTCTTTAAGAAATGTTTTCATGAGAACACATATCATGTGATTCTAGTTATTCTCTTAAGTTTTACTGGTGCAATTTTGCTTGTGTTTCTTGATATTGTAAATTAATCATAGCTAACATGGAAAGGATTCTTATTTGTCAGTATAAATAGCTAAGTACTGAGTTACCAGTATTTAATTAGGCAGTGGAATCATAAATCTGTATATAAATTTAAATTTATATACACTGGTGAAGTTCAATAGCATGCTCAGCAAGATGTATGCAACTAAGTGTTCTATGGAAGTAGATGTTAAGCAAACTTCTACTATTTTTTAAACCTTTGTTTTTATGTTATAAAAGTCAACCAACAGTGAACTAATACCACCAACTGCCTACTATTGCATTGTAGTTCATTCATTTCTGAAGAAATAAAATGACAAGCAAAGCCACACTGGAAGCAGTTGTGAGATTATAAAAAAGAGCTTTAGCTTTGTGATGGTTTGGTTTAGGCTTTTTTGTTTGTTTGCTTGATTGGTTGATTGGTTTGTTTTTTAGAAGGCAATGATAAGGGTCTTACGATTTCCTGCCATACAACTAAAAATCGTTGTGGTCCAGAGGTGTCTAAAAACCTTTTCAAACTTCATCTTTAAGTCCCTATTGGCTTATCCCAAACATCTTTTTCTTTGGCAATAACATCCCCAAGGTGCAGACTGGAACTACAAGCCTTGGAAATCAATGTTTTTAAGGTCTGGTAACAATGCAATCTTTTCTCTGTGGTTAGGGTACTTTCTTAACTACTTCGTTAGTAATGATACTGCTCTTGCTTTATTGGGTTAAAGTTCATTGGGATTTATTGCTGCAAAATAGATATTGAAGCATATTGAGTTTTGTTGATTTTAATTTGACTTTTATTCTAAGTAGAAGAAGTGTCTTACTATTTTTTTAAAACTTGATTTTCCAAACTATGTATATTTAAATTTACCTTATGCATACCATATATGCAGCATTTCATTCAGCATATTATTAATCTCAAAAATTTCCAAAGATGGGTCTTTCTGTTTTCTTGTTTCTCACTCTTTTAAATTGTGTCTTTATATTCAAAGACTGATTTACAACTGCAGATGGAAGCACAGCGGATTTGCCTGTCCCTGGTTTATTCAGCTCATGTAGACCAGGTTTGTGAGTCCTTGAAGGCAGAGAAAGAGAGTGCACTTTGCAGTCTTAAAGAGGAACTTGTTCATAATCATATACAAGAGATGACTGATCTTAAAAGAATGCATCAGCTGGAGCTGCAGACCCTGAAATCTCAACAAGCAGGTAACTTGACCAAAATTAGAGAATGAAGCTCTATATGAAAAGCTGTGTCTTAAACCAAATAAGCTCAAGGGTTTGTGCATTTAGCTATCCAATACATGTTTTTTTTTATAAGAAATTTTGAAGTATTTTTCAACAAATTTTTTGACCAGTACATGCAGTCTATTCCTGAGGTAACTTGGAAAAAAAAGTATATAAATAAGGAATCAAAAGTGTTACAACTCATTGATTGCTGTTTATATTAGCTCAATTAATTGTAAAGAGCAATACAGTAAGTTCACCTATAAGGTAAAAAATAAGCAAATTCACCAGCAAAGTATTTTTGGACTTGTTCTTTTCTCTTTACTTTGTATTGCTGCATTGACTCCCTGCACACTTCAAGTAATGTTTGGTACAACTTTTTTTGCCTCAGTGAGCTTTTATGTTATCATGATAGTTTTCTATCCCAGCCTTTTCTGTTACCTTCTTTTGCCCTTGCTTAATTTTTTTGCATAAGTTCTTCTCCTTCCACTAGGTGTCTGTAAACTTTTATCTTCCTGGAGGTCACTAACACAGAAAGCCATTTTTTATCTCTTACTCTTCCAGGATGTGCAGCTCAGCTATGATAGTTGAAGCTGTCCATGTGTTGTAGCAATAAAAAGGGGAACAAACAAAGTGCCCTTCCACAAGCTGAAGAGGCAGCCTCACTGAGGCCAGAATGTGGGCCTTTGAAAAGTTGTGGTGCATCTAGTGTTTAAAAATAAAATGAATAATTTGTATTTGTAGATGATGAAGGGAAATCTACACAAAGACTTATAGAAAAACTGAATGAAGCTGTCACTGAGGAATGTTCCAGGCTGGCTCAGGTAAGACTTAACAAAAAGCCTTTGTCAAAATGAAAATTTGGAAAACAAAAAGTTATGTTTAGTGAGTCATCATATTTTTCTACATTATTTTTGCAGCTTTTCTTTGCAGCTTTTCTCTTTGCATTGATCCCAAAATAGAGGCTGCTAAACCTGAGCTTACAAAATAGCATTGCAAATAATTTTGGTTTTGTTTTTTTTTTCCTAAACTGGTTTGTGTTCTTGTCCAGACAAGTCTTTTGTCTTACACATAGTCTTAATATTGTAGCTAATGTTGGTCTCATCTTTAGTAGTTTGGAAGTACATTTTTCCCTTTCTCTTTGTTTCTGGATATGTGTTTTTGATTCAAGAGTCTGATGTCACTCACACACATCTTGATGCACAGGCCATCACCTCTCATATCTGCAATAAGACAGTAATTTCTTTCTTAGGCTTTCAAAGAATTGAAAGTGTCACACAATCTAAAAAATTACTTGTCTGTGTATAGTCAAAAATTGAAGCTTATATTAAGTTTTCATTCTAATATCAGCCACCTGTTAGTAATATTTTGGCATATCTTTTTTTCTAGAGTAATAGAAATTTATGGTACTTATGGTTACTTTTTTGATCATCAATCGAGTTACTTACTAAATTTATTTCTAGAGAAATTAAGCTGCTTTTGTCACTCATAGTAAGCCATGGTTTTCAATTCTAATATACTTCAAATGGATGGGGTTTGTAGTTCGGGGGGTTTTTTTCCCCATTGCTGGACTTTTTTCAATACCTTTTTGGGAAAGTGAATAGTGGAATTTTAACTTGAGATCCAACATAGGAGAGATTAAGCAGGACTCCATGATAGCTCTCAGAAAGTAGCAGCTAAATGACAGTGCTCAGCATGAGTTATTTCAGATTGTGAAAAATTCTTTTGAATTATTTTGTACGCCTAGTTATATGTTTTTTTTGAGCTTACTTTTATAAGTTGAATTTGGGGTTTGTTGAATACAAAATCTTTAAATAAAGAGTCCTACTGTGCTTTGAGCAAGCAGTTTCTTTTCAAATATCATTTATCTTCAGAAATCATATGGATAAATTTTCTGTTTGCCTGCCCATTGTGAATTTGGCAGTGTTCTGTTGACCACGTAGCACCAACAAACATGGGGTGTTCTGTTCATTACTTGCTTTTTGATGCCATACCCTTTTATCTGATTTGTTCAGCACGTAAAGAATGATCTGTAATCCCTAAAATGATACAATTTCTGCTGTAGGGAATTCCTCTTCCAAGTAAAATTGCAGGTTATGAGAATGAGGCATTTAAAATGTAAATTTGCTTTCCGCATTAATAAAGGAGGCCTTTCTCTGCCAAGATTTTAATACTTGGCAGTTCCAAATTAAATATTGATTTGAAATCATACGCATTTATGCTTTAGCTGAAAAGTCTTTTCATATCTGTTTCTTTTATCATATCAGTTATTTAATCAGTTTTAATGACTGTCTAGGTTCTTAGGATTCAACAGAGCATTTATGCCATCGTTTTTACCAAAGTTAATGCTCATAAAATGCTACTTTCTTTCCATTTTTCTTACTTGCTTTGTGAATTGTGATTGATAAAATAATAAGAATTTTTTTACTTTTTGCTTTGTTTGATTTGTTGTACAGGCTTTGTGTGGCAGTCAGAGTGAACACTCTTCAGTTGCTGTAGAAGCTGATGATAGGGAACAGGAAATTTTCTGTAAACCTGCTGTGAAAGAAAAACAGAGTACAGAATTACCAGTACACAGAGGTCAAGCTCAAGGTAATGACTTTGTACTGTAATGCTGCTTAAAAGTACTTATTTAAAGTATTTCAGATTGTATTATTAGAAGTGCTATTTAAAGTATTTCATTATTTTTTCAGGTACTAATACATGTGGTTAAATAACTGTTTTAGAGATTTCCTCATTATTCTGAACCACTTTATTATGGATATTTTCTTAAGCCGTTTTCATTTTCGTGGATATCGGTAGAAAAAAGTGTTTGGGGTTTTTTTCTCTTCCTCCTTTTGTAGAAGCTAGCAATCCTACCAAAAAAATGCATATGTATCAATACATATAAAAATGCATTCAAAATCTGGAAGGGCTTCCTTCCAGATACTTGTTTCAGTATTTTGTAATATTTATCAGACAGTTCTTCAGGGCAGAACTTGTGAACAAATCACTTGTATTAAAATTTATGATAAAATGTTCATTTTCTTTTTTTAAAGTCCCGGGTTCTTTGAGTAATTTAACTGTGCAAGAACGTATGGATGCACTTCTCCGCAAGATAATGGAAGAGTACAGCAGGCTGAAAGCACTTCAGACACAGCTGATGGTGGAGTGTAAACAGGTAAACTTTTACAGCATAGAGTATATGAGCATTTGAATTTTTTTCTGTTGCATGAATTCCTTCTGGATGACTGAGGAATCATTTGAATATATGTGTATCCTAGTTGAGTGGCAAAACAAGGCAGATTTGAGAAAATGGAGGAAGCTGATGTGCATGTCACAGAATTGTGGACTGGTTGAGGTTAGGATGCACCTCTGTAGTTCGTCTAATCCAGCCCCTTGCCTAAAGCAATGTCAGCTAGGAAAGGTTGCCAAGGACTGTGTCCAGCTGAATTTTGATACTTCACAAGCCCGGTGGGCAACTTTGCCTTCTTCAGGATATACATGCCCAGCTCCTGCAACCTCTCCTAGTACAAATGCTCCAAGCTTCCCATCTCCTTTGTCTCCCATCTCCCTGCTGGACTCGTGCCAGTATGTCCATTTGTCTTTTATACTGGGAGTGCAGCACTGGATGTGATATTTTTGTTGTTAATTGCATTTACTTGATTATTATTTAGGTCAAAGAACCAAGGTTGTCTTCTTCAGAAAGGAGGGAAGAAGAGGAGCCTATCCGTATGGAAATAGGAAAGGAAAGTCTGCAGACTCCCTCACAGAATCTAATGGGTAAAAAGATATATATGCTGGTTTTAATGGATGTATACTCAGAGAGAAAGAAAATACAATGACTTTTAATATTAATTGATTTATATCTTACTACAGCTTGAACATAAGAGATTATTTCTGATTTTTGCAGTACAATACTCTGATTTTCTTAATTCTGTAAATTTTTCAGAATTATATTCTGTGATACATTTTTGGTTTAGTATATTTTAGATTTCCACAATTACAATTTGTTACCCGTATCAAATTTTATTTTGCAAAATGGAAGATTAGGTTATCATTTTTCCTTATGGAAAAGTAGTTTACAGGATGTCAGAAAATTTTTTTAAAATACATTAATTATTCAGTCCATCACTGCTAAACATGTGAAGAAGTTAATTTTCTTTTCCTCTCTTTTTTTTCTCTCTTTCTTTCTCTCTCTCTTTCTCTCTCTCTTTCTCTCTCTCTTTCTCTCTCTCTTTCTCTCTCTTTCTCTCTCTTTCTCTCTCTTTCTCTCCAC
>CM031858.1:22739035-22899140 GCA_018697195.1 Certhia americana
CTCTCTCCTTCTCTCTCTCTCCTTCTCTCTCTCTCCTTCTCTCTCTCCTCTCTCTCTCTCCTTCTCTCTCTCTCTCTCCTTCTCTCTCTCTCTCCTCTCTCTCTCTCTCCTCTCTTTCTCTCTCTCTCCTTCCTTCTTTCCTTCCTTTCTCTTCCTTCCTTTCTTTTCATTCCTTTCATTCCTTCTTTCCTTCTCTCTGTTCATCCATCCATCGTCTCACCCCCTTGCTTCACATAACCTATACACAGATCCTACAATTCAAGAATATTATTCAAGGGAGATTGGGAACCTTAAAAAACAGCTTGAGGAGCAGCATGCTCAAGAACTGGAACACCTCCGGTCCTATTTCAAGCAGCAGCTGAAAGAAAGTCAAGAGAGATATGCTACAGAGCTTGTCCATCTGCAGGATAAGCCTGAGATTGCTGGGGTATCCTCTGACCACACAAGGTATTAATCAGTTTTTCAATGCTTATAACTTTGCTCTCATTCAAGAAGTGTTTCAAATAACCATTTGTGTAAAGCTCTGTTCTATTTCAGAATTGGAGAAATTTTTATAAACATATCGCTCTTCTTCTCTCTCTTCAAGAGTTGTTTAGAGTCTTACAAAGAAATGACACAAACATTGCAAATTAAGTAGTGCAATAGAAGAAGATTTGATAAATGGAACAATGTATAAAAAGTCATTCCATATATATGAGCTTTATAGCAGCAATTTCAAAACTTCAACTCAGTAGGCCACATTTAATCCTCAAAACTCCAGGCACTATCCTTTCCATCTAAAGACATCTTGTGTAGATGTAACTGCCTGAAATTAATTATATTCTAGAATGATAGGTAATAATAAACTTTGTGGTGAAGTTTAGGTACACTTAACACATTCTGGTTTTCACCAAGTCATGGGCAATGAAATACTGATTTATTTTTTTTAATTATTATTTCACCTCTCTGCTTTTGTACCTTTTTAGTGCATCCACAGATTCAAAAAGAAAGTTGAAAGAAGTCTTCAGGAAAGTAAAGTGCACAGAAAATCTTCCTCAGAAAAAAACAGATAAAGCATTAAAGGTATGATGTAACTCAATTGATAGCTAATTATATATGAGTGACATAATTTAAGTGTTTTGGCTTCTTAGATAAAATTGAAATATGGACTAATACTTGGTAGATTAAGGAAGTTACTGTCTTAGTACTGTACTATTAGACAGTTCTTGTTAGGGGAAAAATATTTAAATTTTGCCAAAAAACATATCTGGAAATTGTGATCAAGAAAACCTGCTTTATTGATGCTGGGTTTAAATTTATTTTCTTTATTTTATCTCTGAAACAAGATATTTCAGTTGGCTGCTTCTTACTAAAGTGGTAGAGAAATAGTGTTCAAATTCTGGGATTTCTTCAGGAATCTTTAAAATATTGTGACTTTTCTTTAAATATGAGTTATGAAAGGAGAAATTTAAGTGAAATACCAGGAGTTTTGTAGTACACACTGCACAGTGTAGGAGAAATTTTGGAAAAGAAACCCCAAAGATTTAAAGAGACCAAGTGCAAATTGGAACGACCCCATTCATTCCTCCCCTAGGAATGCTGGAAACCTGGCTCAAAAATTCTGCATTTTGCAAAAAATAATTTTTTGTACTTTGTACTGTGATTCTGTGCTTCCTGACTTGGTTTCACTGCATTTGACATCTCAAATAGTGCTGGAAGGAGAGTTGTTGCAAACTCAACTTCTAAAATTCACTTTGAAGCAGAAACTAGGCAAGGTCTTTGACCTGGCTATTCTCTGTGATAGTACAAAATTACATGATTTGTATGAGATGAAGAAAACCTAATTGAGGAAAAAATCTCTTAGTGGATAGAAACTTGAAACTAATGAAATAAAATCACAAATATGTGATCTGAGATTTCATATTTTTCTTGCAGCTTGGTAGGGAGATGGAAATGCAGAATGATCTGGATGTTGTTCAGTTGCTCCAAAAACAGTACCAAGAAAGATTAGAAGAAGAAGTAGCAAAGGTATTACTTTTATTTCATTACTTTAAAATATATTTTAAAAATCTGTCATTTTTTTTGCCATTTTCAACTATTTAGGCAGTTGATGTAGCATATGCTAACTTTTGTATTATTTACAAGGAATAGTTTTATTTGGCTTCTGAATGGGAAAGTCTTAGAAAAATCTGGAACATTTTGGGGTGTCTTAGCTATTTGTCCCATTCCTAACTCATAGTTTCTATTCATGTGGATTGTAGTGGTGGTGTTTAAAACTTCAAAGGAAATAGAAAACATGCTATCATATTCTGCACTAGAATTTATTTTAAACATTCAAAGACTTAGAGTGTAAGTTTCTTGCTACCATAGGCTTAACAGTGGGTCAGTTCAAAAGACTTTTGGATTTAACAGTTTAATACTATTCTCCGATCATATTTTATTGTGCATTTTAATATGTTGTGTAAAATGCATAGTTTTTCTTTGGATCTGGTGGCTAAAATATGAAAAGTAAAAGTAAGATTTTATAGGTAAAGTATATTCGTTTGTGGATTTACTTACTTTCTGATTTGCAAAAAAGTTTCCACTTTGCAGAATAAAAAAAATAGTCTCTTATCTGCTGCCAAGAAAACCCTTCTTTATGAGGAAACAAATGTTGCATTGGCTAAGATAAGTTTAATTTCAAAAGACAAATTCATATTTCTGGAAGGGAAGAGTTAGGTGTTTTCAAGTGTAACGTTTCTGTATTTATTATACTATTTTTTCACACTTTTTGTAGCTTATGCTATAAATCACTGTATTCTAAATCTAGAATCGAAATGCTCACATAACTTATATTAGAGATACTTAGCAACACAAAAGTTACCTCCTGTTGTAACTGCAGTTGGAGGTAATTAGTACCAGTAATTTCTTTCTGGTCAAGTAGAATTCCTGTGCTAATTATCAAGCACATGCCACTGCTTTCTTTATTTTCAGCCCAAAATTCCATGTCAGACAAACTTTTACATAGGATGCTTGGCTAGATAAAGAAATCTTAGCACAGCTACTCTTAAGCCTGTGTACCAGCACTTCTTGAGATCATCTAATAGGATCTTTTTTTTAAAAAAACTTGGTATTTTCATGCTAAATAATCTATTGTAACTGAAAACAGCACTGCAGTTCAATAAAATACCTTAAATATGGTGTGTCTGTCTGTAGTTTAAGATGTGACCATTTTCAAGATTGACAAGATATATTTGTTCTTTTGTCTTTCTGTTTTGCTCTGGGAATTTTTGGTACTTACATTTTTATTGTTGATGGTCATCTATGAGATTTTTTCAGTAATAGGAGATGCTGTGAAGCATAAACTAATACAGACTTCTCTTATTTTAACAGGTTATTGTGTCAATGAGTGTAGCATTTGCGAAACAGACTGAATTGTCAGGAATTGCTAGGCAGAAGGAAGAAGAAGCACCAACACAGACTGTACATCCAGAGAGAATAAATTTTGGAATTAAGAAGCAGCACAGTGAGGAAGAGATTGACAGCCTTCTTAGAAAAGCAACTGGAAGAGGCAATAGGAATGAAGAAGGACTGAAATCGCTTTGCAAGGAACTCAGTGAAGAGTCTGGAGAGATCAACTCACTTGGAGAACAGCTACATTCTAATAGCAGCCCTGATTGTATATTGGGACAGACTGTTCATAAGTCAGTGATTTCTGAGGAACCTTTTTCCCATAGCAAAGATCTTACAGCAGAAGAAACACCAGTAAGTTTTAAAAAAACAGCAAAGAAAAAATTAGGGTGAAAATTCCATTTAAATATTTCCTTTTCCTTTTCAAAAGGTTGACACCTTCAGACCTAAATTATCTACCCTTCTTTCCTGTGTGCTGTGCCTGAGGAAGGGAATATGATGCCAGCTGTATTGCAGACAATAAATTGTTTAAAGACTTTATGTAAGCTAGGTTATATTTTAGTGTTTATTCAAAGAACAGACTAAAAATAACACTTAAATAGTTTGAGTCTCTTGTGATAAAGAATATCAGTTGAACACAAAAATTATTAAAGTGAAGTAAAGCATATAGTTAGCATTTCACAAACATGTGGCGGGGCCAAGCTAAAATAAATAAGATAGTAAGGAGTCATAAATAGTATGGAAGTTAATACTGTTGAGAGTTATTGAAAAAAAATTATCTTTTTAAATGGAGAACAGTTCTAAGCCTGAACTGTCCAAGAAGCAGGCAACACAATAATGCTTTTATGCCAGCTACTTTCATTTATGAAAGCATTCTGAAATTTATTTAAATATTTCCTAGGAACAGTTGTTGAACATGAAATGTTAAAATCATTGCACTGTTTCAGCACTCAGGTGAGGTGGCGGCCACAGACAGAGACACAGAAACATCCAGTCAGCTGCTGTTGTACGAGGAGCGCTTGGAGGACATGCGGCAGGAGCTCGTGCGGCAGTACCAGGAACATCAGCAGGCGACTGAATTATTGAGACAGGGGCACATGCAGCAAATGGAGCGTCAGAAAGAAAATCAAGATCAACTCTTAGCAGAGCTGGAGAGCCTTAAAGTGCAATTAGCTGAGGTAATACAGAATTCAGCCAGTGAATTATTATGGGTTAGCAGAGGAACATCACCAGGCAGATTTATATTTATGCATTTATTTCTACTTAGAGGGAGAGAGAGGCATGCATGTATTTACCATGTGCATGCATACACACTCATGTGCATATCTTTGTGTGTGTGTGTGTACATACAAACCCATATAGATGCATATATTTATAGAAGACATACTTCTTTAATCAAAGCTCAGACAGTGATGGATCAATTTAGACTTCCATAAATGTGGATGAAATCTGAAGTATTGTGCAGCTGCCAGAAGAGAGTGAGTGTGGATGCACTGCCAGTCGTGCCACCTCCCAGATACATGGCCCTGAGTAGGACACAGGCCGGCAGCCATTAACATAAATTATGCCACCAGCCATGTCTAGGAATGCTATAAAATTCTTCATTTTTCATCATTCTGACTTGAACAGTATCAGTGGCTTTCTGCAATAGTGTGTTTTGGCTTTTTGGGGCTTTTTTCCCCAGTTCTGGGAGATAATTCCGATATCTGAGAGATAAACTTTTAGAGTGAAACAATGGCCATGGGATTTGGTGTGAAACATCAATGTTTCTTTGTCATTTCAAACTTAACTTGCTGTCACTCATCTATTCAAAGCCTACAGTAGGTGTGCTAATGAAACTCATTAATTTATCTTAATTCATAATACTTAAAAAATAATGTCGTTCATAGACATGTCTTTCGAGGATTCCTTCCACTTCAAGGTAAAGTAAACAGAATCCAGAAGAATATGTCTTGCTCTAATTTCGTCAGTGTAACATCACCAGAATGCAGATGAAGCTAATAATCAGCGAATTCTAAAATTCTTTGCTTTCACTGTGGAGTGGAGCTTCAGACCTTTTCCAAACCTGGTTCTGCTCTGTTTAAGTTTGGGCTCAAGGAGTTCTGAAATCTAGAAAGCCAGTCACTTGTACTTTAGGAATCCTGTCCAGCAACATCAGCTGTCTCTCCTATGCTGCTTTGGAGGTGTCCTGAAATGATTTATCCTAATAATCTTTCTTTTTATATGCATACTTTCTCCTTTTCCCTCTTTTCAGTTTACAACTGCATCTTTGTCAGGGTTTTTTGACCTTTGTTCCTGTAACTGATAAAAATCCTTAAGTAGAGCTTAGGCTGCTGGGTTTATTTCTGTTTTTAATGTCAAATCTGTATATTCATAAGAACTACATAGAAATGTATGCATTGTGTTTAAGCCATGAACACTTACAGCTCTTCTAAAATAGAATGTGTATAGGTTTTTTATAAAAAGTTATTCTCATCTTTTTTCTTGTGAAAAACATGTTTATAGCATGTAATATTCAAAAATTCCCTCCAGTTGGCATTGTAACCATTGTATTTCCTAAAGAGCATAAAAGTGGTATGAAAATCTTAAGGAAGGTTTAAGGTTTTTTTTAGTTGTATTCCATTCTAGAAAGTTTTCAGTGTTTTTGTAATGATTTAAAGAGATGGACTGAAATTTCATTGTTCAAGGTCTGTAAAGAATTAGAAGTGACAGGACTCATTTTACTCACAAGCTTAAGAAACTGTGTGAGCCCCTATAACACTTCTTTCTTAGCGTGTCTCAATGGAGAACGACAGCCTGGTTGCAGAGAGAGAGAGAATGCTTTTAGAAGAACTGGAATCGTTAAAACAACATTCCGTACCCGGAAAAGAGAGGCTGTTTTGTGAGCTACAAAACAACAGCACACAGACAGAGGTAAATATGGACTTTGACTTTCTGGGCAACCGTGGCATGTAAAACCAGTAAAAGATTCCTGTTCACTGCTACTCTTTCTGTGTAATGCATTTTTCTAAAAGATGTTGGGTATTGCTGGAACAGAGCAGCTGTCAAGAGGTGATAGTGGTAAACATATCTTTTTGACTTCAGGTAAGCAGAAGCTGGTTGAACAGCTTTAAGGTAGGGATTATTACTACAGCTATTTCATTAAGTAAACTCTCTTTTTCATATTGCTATAGCAACACAAACAGAAAGTACAACTGTTTAATCACTGTAACAAAGTTCCTTCTAATTGGCCCTGCCTTGGATTTCCTGGTTTGTTCTTGTTAATATTTTTTTCCACATAGTAAGAGTATTACTTGATTCGTAATTTTAGTGCAGAAGTATTAAAAAGGAAATGACAACTAAATTAGGTTGTAAATTTCATGTTCTACCATATATAAGAAGAATATGTTGATTCTGACATGACAGGATTCCTGTCCTTTTTGTTTTCTCTTCCTTTGCCAAAACTTACTCAGAATGAAAATGAAAATGGAAATGATGCGAGAGAGCAGATCTTTGAGTATGAAGATGGGGGAAGAAAGCCTGATGAAACACCTTCAGCTCTTCTTTCTAAAGAAAGGTGCTTAGAACTGTTAAGAAAATATTTTTCTTAAACTTTGAAAATCATGTTCTTGCTGTTAAATTAATAATATATATAAGCTTTATTCTGACTGATGATATGTTTGTCTTTTGCTCTAGAAAACCATATTTCTAGGTTTATGTACTTTAGGTTAAATAGTGTCTTACTTTTTGTAAAGCCTAACACTGTAGTAGCATAGGGGATGCGACAAATCTTAAACTATTTTACTGTATATTTTGTATTACACACACTGAGTCATAAGCATTACTTATATACATATATTTATATACATATTGTATGTACATATGTGAATTAAGTTTATATTAGTATGATTTTTTATTTTATAATCCCATTTGACTGTTCTGTAACTTTTTAAACTGTGTAGAGGAACAATTTTTTTAACTATCATTTTGAGAAAGGATTTATTCTATAATGAATACCGGGCAAAAGCAGACCTCTGCTTCAAAATAGTAACTAGATAAAATGCCAAGATAAAAGTAGAAATAGTGATAAATGTTTTGATTTTTTTACATATTTAGTGAAAAGAATTGACTTTTAACACAAATATGTATTTAGTATTTATATGATACAGTGTTTAGCCTTAGAAAAGAAATCTTAAATTTGTTATTTCAATTGCAAATCTTCTTTGGTTGTAAGAGTGTATAAAGGATAAAACCCACTTGGAAATCAGGAATAGATCAGAGGATTGATTAGTTTCTGTTCTGCAGGCATGTTTTTCAGAAGGCTAATGAAAAACTCATGAAGATTCTTTTAGAAGTTGTGAAGACAACTGTAGCAATGGAGGAGACAATTGGTCAGCATGTTCTTGGGTTACTGGATCGGTCTGGGAAAGTCCAAGCTTCCAAACAAGCTGGATGGGACACTGAGGCAGAGGACTCAATAAAACCCTGCATCCGTGTGGGGTATGAAAAAGGTACTGTTTGTATGGTTTTATATTTCATAAGAAGTATCATTTGCATGCTTTAATTATATACTTAAATACACTTAGTTTTGATATTTTAAATTAAACTTTTTTTAAGGAAAAATCCCCACAGCCTACTTTTCATTTGAATGCATATGAGATCTCTGCATAAGAGACAATGTTTCAAGAGTTGTCTGCACCATGCCCCACACCAGTTACAGCTCACATCTAGAGTCCTGTTGCAAAATCTGCAACAGAATGGGAAAGTGATTGAGAAGTCAAGAAAAAAACAACTTTCTGTTGATGGAGGCAAAGAGAATGAAACATAGCTCCATGGCATCTTGTACCATTTACACCCTCCTGTGTATTTATTGGGAATGGGAGCTAGCGTCAAGGGCTATATCTCCACCAGTGCACTAAAAGTAAGTTGTTGGTCACTGAGGGCAGCTGGCAGGGGACAAGCCTATATGTGTGTGCTTGTGGACTTCATTAGCTTCCTAAAGAAGTGTTTGCATGCAAATCCCCTTTTGGACGGAGTTCCAAGAGCTTCTCAACTGCCAACTCTTGCCCATCAGCTGTTTCCAGGAGTGCCAGTTGGCACAAGACAAAAGGAGCATTTTGATGTTATAGTTACTTGCATACAGTAGTGTCAAAGAACTCTCTGTTTATTTTCTTGTGATTGCACTAGGATAGTGTCTGTCCATTTCTCTTTTGGGTGAGAGTAGGTGCTTGATTGTATTGTCATTTAGGTACCAGTAAGGTTGTGCACATGCATCCTGTAAGGTTGTGCACATGCATCCTATATCTTGTGGGGAGCTATTGAACAACAGATCAGTTCAGCCTCAAACATGTTATACATCTGGATTTGGCTGGAATTTTAACTTGTAGGAATGAGAAAGAGAACTGGAAGTCAAATACATTTCAGTATTAAGAAAGTGTATATTACAGGATAATAATACAACTGGTAAATGAAGGTGAACTTTACCTGTTTCTTTCAAAATATAGATTATTGCATGTTACTGATTCCCTCTGGCTTTAAATATAGGTCACATTAAGCCTTAGGGCAACTTGAGAAAGGTTGTATGAATTTGTAGCGCAGAGACAGTTGATCACTCAAAAGGTTATCTGCAATGAAATGTATAAAGTTGTAGTCTAAAAACTTCTGAAGTTTTCAAGTTAACAGCACTTTTATTTTTGTATTGCTGTTTCATTAAAAAAAAAAGTAACTTTTTTATCCTACACATTTCACTGTATTTAATTGTGAGAAAAATTATCTTTTGAAACTTCAGGCTTTTGAGGCTTTGCATTTTTCCTCAATAGCAGATTGGATAACTAATCTTCTGACCTTATTTTTTATTCAATAACTTTTTGCCTGCTTCTGCACATAAGTGTGTATACTTGTATGTGTCACTAATTATTGTCATTAATAATTCTTAATATGGATTATTTGCATTATATATATGTAGCAAAACATGGTTTAAAAGTACCTTTATTTGTCATTTTGACTGATCCCTGGCTTTCATAATGCTACTGTCTAAACACACAACATGCCCTGATTGGAATGATCTACTAATTTCTTGTGAAAATTAAAGAGGACTCTCTTCAGGTAGAAAAAAGCTCTATTCCATTCTGTTAGTGGCAAGGTTTGATTGTTTCAGCTTGTTTGCTATTAGTGCATTTTGAAGACATATGTAAGTTTTCACCATTCTGTAAGAAAGCAGGCATCTTTTCTTGTAATGCCACTCCTCAGTTCACAGCAGCATTCGAGCTGCCCACCTCCCAGTTGTTTATTCTAGTGTCCTCTTTGCATGTTTCCTTATGTTCAGAAATAACAATGAAGGAAGAAGTAACCAAAGTAAAAGGTGAAAATTAAAGAAGAGCTAAGCTTACAGTAGCTGTAATGGCTGAATGTATGGTTTGTAATGTATCTCTGGAGCTGTATTCACAGTTCTCCTTTTTTGCTCTCAGAATGATAATGCAGCATCCTTTCTGCCACTGGGGTCAAGCAGCCATACTAATAGTTGTACTGTTTCATCAGCCAAAGCATCTGATCTTTCTTCAAATGGAATTAGATGACCAATTCTGTTAGTGTTTTCAGCAATAGGACTCTCTCTCTCTTTGTTAATTTTCTATACTAACAATGAATGGCTTGAGAGGACAAATTTTTAAATTTTTCCTCATTATTTTAGGGAAGTAAGGAATATGTAAACACTCTTGGGGTTTTTTTTAACTCTGCATGTTACTGTATTTTCTAGTACCCAGCCAAACAGATCTTCCTTTTGAATTAGTTAGGAAATCTGTAGGAATAAATTCATACCAATAAAAATGAATAATAAAGTAGTAAAATAATGTGTTTATTGAAGGGAATTCTATCTGACCTCCTGAACATAATCATATGTATTTACATGCAAAACTCAGCTTACTGTTTTTGCTGAGTTTCAGAATTTTTAAAAGCTAAATTATAAAGGTCATACACTTATAACCACACCTGATGTATAGATCGCTTTTACAGAGGGACATTGACTAGGTTATCTCTAAAGACAGGATTTTATTTCTAAAAGAGTGAGTGAAGTTCAAAGTTCAGTCATAAAGCATATCACTGGGAGTGAATGGCATTTGTGCACAGTAATCTGGTGAGTTTATTTGGGTAGAGGGACTGCAGTAATGCAGGTTGCTCTGGAGAAGCCTGCGAGGTTATGGCATTCCTTGAATATTCCTCTTGCCTACTTTCTGAGCTCCTTATTTCTGAGCAGTGTACCAGGAAAAAAGCTAGTAAATAGCTGAAATAAACACTGTGCTGCCATAAGACTTTTTGTTTTCAATTTATAACCCCTAAGCTTAATTCCTAAATGGAATCCCAGGAGTAAACAGATACCTGCTCTGCAAGATATGCATTGCTTCATAAATGTCAGTTGGCAGCTCATAAACAACTTCTGTATCTGAAACTTCTGAGCAAGCACTGTATAATTAAGCACTATTCTTAAGATTTAGTGGGCCATGACATCTGATTTGCTGAACTGCATGCTCCATGGCAAAGGAAACAATATAAACCTTTGTTTCCTTGGTTTATATTGTTGGTTTATTCTTTTTTTCATTACAAGGAGAGAGTTTACACGAAGAGATGATAGTTTTACTTAAGTCAGTTATATTCTAGTTATTATTTTGTATTGACTGAAAAACAAAATGGCAGAACAGAGGAATTTGATTTAGTTCTGTTAGGGTAGGAGACTGAACAGCCATATAAGGATAAACAAAATGGGGATTAGACATTAAGCTTCCAGGGGTAATTAATGAGACTGGACAATGTTTCTATTTCTTGTTTCCACCACTGAAAATCATGTGGAAAGATGCTGTACTAAGCTGCTGTGTACTAAGACCATTTTGAGGGAAAAAAGATACAGAGACTTGCACTGTGCAGTTAGGAAGACATGCAATGTAAATTTGTTAAAAGTTCCACTTTGTAGAAATCGTAGTATGATTGTCTACATTTATCGTTTGGGTTGCCAACCTCATTTTATAAACACAATTGTTATAAGTTTTTTATGCATTTGATACTTTTTGAGGTTTTTTTGTTATTTTTGAGACTACTAAAGTGTCCATATGCCAGATTTTACTTTCGGTGACAGCTCACTTTTCCTTTCCTCATTTTTTATAGCTACGTTTCAGGCTCATTATGGTGTTTTGTTTTGAGATGTTTCATATAATAAAATGATGGTTTAATGTTGATTTACTTTGTATTTATTGAGAAGAAATGGAAGTGAATTACAAAAGAATTGTCATAAACCAAACAGGAGTTTTAAGTCTTGTTATGAGTTTGTGGAGGCCCATTGGTACTGTTCTGGTCACTGACAAGAAGAAATAATAACGTTAGTGACATTAATAATGTAAAAGACATATTCTGAACCTGACTTTTAAAAATTACATTCTGAGCTGCCACCAGTGTTTTTAAGTTTTTCTTCAGAAATCTCCAGACAGCAAGCTTAGATGGTTTTGCAGCCAACTACACATTTCTGTAATCATTTTGTGTAATCCTTAGTTTTGTATTGTACACACAATCATCATTGCACAATTCAGATGTACCTCTCAAGCAAATAATTTACTGAAATAGAAGGGTGACAGTACATGAATTATGGGTTAAACCTGAGAAGGAACATTACCTAGATGATTTGTACTCCATCAGGAAAGAATTAGATTGTGCAATAACTAATATGTCATTGTTTTATCTTGTTTATAGCTGTGCTACTGTACTGTGGGCTTTTATTTTGTGAGATCTCTGAAGCTAAGCAGGGTCTTACCTGGTCAGTTCTTAAGATGGGTGGCCTCCAAAGAGCATCAGGTGCTGCAGTAAGTGTGTTGGTGGCTCAGTAGGGAATATATTTTCCTTCAACTCAGTCTTTAACCAATACTTTGGCACAGCATTTGGAAATACTTATGCTGCTAAATGTCCATCTCAAATGAAGGTCCTTTCTACTCTGAGGATATTAAAGCTTCTGCATCACAATTGATATTTTGAAACACCCAAACCTACCCCAAATTTGGGTGGTGAGACATAAAAACGCCATTGAATAAAAAAAAAGTGAAATTGTTAATTTTGCAGCCTTCTTTATACTGCGGGGGATGGAATATTAGGGTGTTGTTGGAAAGCTTTTATGGTCCGTAAACCAATTGCAAATATTTAGTGTGCTGGCAGAAAATGACTGCTAGCCACTGCTAGGGTGATTCCACTACAGGAGTTTATGACTGACATTCCAAATTGCAGTACTCAAAAGTGCTTTGAAATCCTGTGTAGATGAAAGGTGCCATGTGAATGTACCTTCTGTTCATCTGGTTATTTGTTCTATTCATGCATATATTGTGCTTCTGTTTTTTCCCTTTGGAGTGTGAAAACAGTTTGTAACATTATATCCCATGTATCTAAAAGGAGATATGAAACAGTAATAATACAACTAGAAGAAAAAAATTCCTACATGCATCTGCGTTTGAGAAATCTTAGCAATTCTAAGAGAAAAGTAAGCCAAGTGAAACCTTCCTCAATTAAAATCGCTATAAATTAGTTTGTTGTGTACGGTCATATGTATGGCTGGAGATATTATTGTCAGAATTCTTACAGGTAGGAATGTGTATTAAGTACACCAGGTGGTTAATCGTGTTGCAGCTTGTTACAAAAAAGCTAAGAACAAACCTCAAAACTAGAGTCTGGCTTGCTTGATAGTTTCAAACATCAACAAGAGCACTCATATAATTATATGCCTCCAATATTATTTGCCTGCCTGGTTACGAAGCAAAACCAACAAGACCTAACTATGTTTTTAAAGGCAGTTTGCGAGATTGACCTGTTGTAATTTCAGTTCATTTTCTGTAGCTAAACAAACTGTTCTAGTTCAGCAGTCACAATTTGTGGAGTAACCAGGAACTTGAATTCAAAGATAACCCAGTATTGCAGCTTCATTGCTAAACAGGCATTGACGATTCTCAATTCATTTATCATACTACTGTTCCTGAAAAATAAGATATTTTTGAGAAAATCCTAAGCAAAAACATCTAATTGTTAAAAAATGCTCCCTACCAAACTATTTATTTTAAATATATTCCAGAAATATATATCATTTGAATAAATTGTCATTTTAAAAAACTCTCCACAGTAGCATTTATTTCTGACATTTCAAATCTGTCAGTCTAAGAACATAACACTTCTTTATTTTTAAAACACTTTATCAATAATAGTTTCTCCTGTCACGATATACCTACTGTATTGTTCTTTCATACTGGAAGTGTGATTTTAAAACATCTCAAGACTTTGCTTTCATTTGCATTGCTTAAGTACAGCCTTGAATTCTAAATACAACAAATTTGCTGTTTTCTAGATGAATTGCTATCAGCCTAACACAACAGGCAAATCTTGTGTGTCTGGCTTTTCAGAAAGAATGGATAATGTCCTTAAATGGAATCAGACCTCAGGAATATTGAGAAGCAGGCAGGTGCCAGGTGGCCCAGCAGCAGGAACAGTTGCAGTCCTGCTGCACTGTACTTTATTTGTTCAACTACCCATTTTAGTAAATTTTCAGTTCGCTAATAACTGCTGAATAATATTGTTCTGTATTCTAGTCTGTTTGTCCTAAGAAGCCGTCCGAATTGCATGCATGCCTTTCCTTTTTCTCACTTGAGTTTGATTCACTGACTGGAACAGTTCTGTGTTAATGCGTAGTAACATAATTGGGTGTTGGTGAAACAGGGACTGACATTCTGGTTTTGGTTTTGTTTGGAATTTTTTAACTGATTTGTGTTTTAATGACAATCTTGGGAAGTTATTCAAAGTAGTAAGGGTTACTGATCATAACAAAGGTTTGAAGATGAGCTTCAGAGCCCCTAAGCATACTGAAAGTATGTCTAAAATATTGTCTGTTAATATCTCCTTTTCTCTTGCACTTCTGCTTCTTTTTAATTAACACATTGTTTATCTTGTTTGTGTGAGTTTTAGTATGCAGTATTTCCCTTTCTGTTTTTGTGACTAAGACAAATATTTTAATCATTTTCGGACTTGTCTTTCTTATTGTAACTCAGTTGCACAGTTTTTTTCATTTTTGCAATTGCTAAGAGTCTGTGTGAAAAGGTAACTTTTTTTTTTTTTTCTCAGAGTCCTGTTCCTTGTACCATGGTAGTAGTATGGGAGATGATGATATTAACATGTGGTCAGGAGCAGCAGGTGAAGGTCTGCTGAGCCAGCATCTTTCAGAAAGTGGGATGGAAATAGATCCTGAAAATGAAGAGCTCATTCTGAATATTAGTTCTCGTCTGCAGGCGGCTGTTGAAAAGCTTCTGGAAGCTATCAATGAAACTTCAAATCAGGTGGGGTGATTTAATAGAGAAGCACTTTAAATTCTGTGTCTTAATTGGACTTTTTCTTTATTTTTGTTGTGATAGTGTTTTCCTAAACAAACAAGCCTAAAACCCATTTTGACAGCTGTAACAATGCTTCAGGGTGCCTCCACCCAAAATAGACTGCTGCAGCATGACCTTACTGATGAATTTATTTTCCTGCTAGAAATCTGCTTTGGTCTGCAGAGGAAGCCTGAATTTGGGCATTCTTACCAATCTAGGCAGTCTGTATTGCTGATACAGACCACCTGCATTCTGCAACAACCGAGAGATGAGACAGGACATGTCAGAGCACACAGAGCCTGTGAAGAGGGAGGATTGAGGGAGACTGTGTCTAGTTCTCTTGACAAATGTTTTAGTCAGTTGACTGGCCAGAAAGGTGGAGCTCTCCTGTCTCTTCCAACCATAATTTAAACATGGCTAACTGAAATATGAACCTGAAATACCTAGGTCAGTTCAAATTACACTGCTTTTATCATTTGCTTTACTTTTAGATTTTGTACACTGCAGTTTGAAGGTGTCAAAGTGCTTTCCTTTGGAGCTTTGTAGCTGAGACTTTGCCAATACCAGCAACAGAGTTGTGGCTCAAACACATACAGACACATTTTCTTCATTAATATCTCTTATACAAAGAAAGATTTATCCCTGATGATCATATATGTTTAGCTTTTTCTTTCTTCAATTAATAAAAAATCCTTCTGTTTGCATGTTTTTCCCCCGTATAAATATTGACATCTCTCTGGCTGTTCTATAGAGGGACTTTGCAAGCATTCAAGCTTGTCTGCTTTGCAATGTCTGCTTATTGGATTATATACAGTTCTTGATTATACCACAGATATATAGGTGACTTGAAAATTACTTTTAAATATTCAGAAACTGAATCCTTTATTTTTTTCTAGTCTAGAAATATTCTATTTCTAGAATAAAATTCTAATATTTTATAATCTGCAACTGGTTACAGGCAGAAAAGATTTTAACCTTTCCTCTAATCAGTTGTGTTTTGCATATAGACGTGTACCCATTTCTTCAAATAAACTTAGAAGAGTCAGAGAAAACCTGGCAAAATGTTCAAAGTATCTGTATAAGACCTGTCTGAACACACACTTGCAGACCTGAAGAGCAGTTTGAAACTTGAGGCAAGGCATATAGTGGGTGTATTAATTCAAATTCCACCTGCTGGTATTATGTATAGGTAAATAAACTGGGCCACTCCCCTGAACTCTTTCAGTTGGGAGATACTAGCAGGAAGCTTTTAAACTAGCAGAGTTTGAGAAATTTCTTCCTGTTGAATTAACACCAGCAACAAGGATGAATGCAAATAACGACATACCTGTATTTTTCTTTCATTTATTGTAGTGGAGTTGGAAAATTTTTAGTTTCAGTTTTGTTAGCTTGTCTGCTGCAGCGTTCCTGTGCAGGTAGAAGAAAATTCTGCTTCCTGGCATTGGAAATTACTTGACAGTTACTATTGGAGGATTTCCGTTGCTTTTTCGTGTGAAACTTCTCTAAGAAGGATTTTTTAGGAGTGACCATACGAAGTTATCCTGTACCTCTTTGTTTGTGAGTGAATTACTCAGCTTGGAAAGTGATCTGAGGCTTCCTACTGATTCTGAGTAGGTTTGTCACCAACTGTGCTGGTATGTGTCTTCAGACTGTTAAGTGCACGTGTTCTGTTCCAAATTCCTGTCAGAAATTTTTAAAGCCAGCCTAGCTAGTGCAAAATACCCACAGGACAGTTGAGAAGACAGCAAGAGCAGTATTTTTGGGAATGGATTCTTACCGCACCTACTGGGCATCTAATCTATTTAGTGGTTTGTGGACTGAAGGCCAAGAAGAAGATACATATGAAGTTGAATCTCGTGTGCCTTTACCATATCCTTTTCCTTTCACCGAACACTTGGATGAGAATAATTCTGTAGTTGTAAATACTTCAATTTTTCACTTCAGCCACAAAAAAAATGGGCACATTTTAAAAGTTGTCTCTAAAATCTCATTGCCTACACCTCCTTATTCAGTAAGTATACAAGTTTTTAAAAGAAACTAAGCTTAAATGGAAGAGAATGCAGTGAAAAACTATATAAACTTGTCTCTGTTGTTAAAATTGTACTGCTTACAGGCCCTTTTCCTAGTCAGTTTTTAGTGGGCACTGTAAAAGCCTTAATTATACAATTCTCTGATCATTTCTAACACAAGAAATTTATCAGACACAGAAATATGTTAAATTGAGATATTTGAGATCTCCTTTTAAAGCGCTTCAGTGTTACTTATTACATTTCATTTTTCTCACTAAGAGTAATTCCCAGTGGGGGAGAGACTGTAGTCAAGTTGTTCCCTTTCAGCTTTGGTGCACTGACTAGTAACAGTAACCATTGCAAGCTGGCAGCTCACTTGCAGTGATCCCATGGAGGAATTGTAGATCTTAAAAAATCATGTTTGTGTTGGTACTTCTTTTTGGTTTTGCCCTGTGATATTTTTAATAATATTTTGAGTTGTTATTACTTGAAAACACTGGAGAATAATCTTTATCTGGATTTTTAACTGGAATATTTAATGCATTTCAGGAAGCCACTTTTACAGTTGTCTATGTACAGTAACTCTATCATTTGTTCCCCTTTTATCCCAGGTGGGTCTTTCATTAAGCACTTGAAAATACAAGGATATAAGTAAGGGTACTCTGTGATTTCAAAAAATATCTCAAACCAGTGTAGATAGTTGCAGTATTTAGACCTTTCTTTAACCTCTGTCAGAATAAATAAGAAACATGAACATGTTAATGATGCCCATCTGAAAAGGAATGCTGTAGAAAAGAAACTGAGTATTTAAATTCAGTATATTATAAAAGAGAATGTATTGATTATTCAGATTTTCTTTTCAAAGTGTAAGTGGATAATTTTGTGTGCACTGTTCTATTTAGTGTTCCTTAACCCATTTTTCTGAGCTTTTAAAGCAAACTCTTCATATTCATGATCTTAGCGAGAAAGCTTTTATATTTTAAGAAATTGAGAGACAGAATAATTTATAGAAACTGTAGATGTTAGTATATTTCAAATATCTGCCAATAAACCAAAGCAGCATAAAATACGTTATTTCATTTTTTTGGCATCTGTTGTTCTTATTTAAAATAAATTGTCTTTCTTTGACTACAAGCCACACAAAAAAATCACACAGAGTTCAGGTCTAACAATTTGTCTCTCAGAGAGGTGGCTGCTGTAGACTATGATTTTAATAGCTGAGAAGTAAAGATTTTGGTAATTGATTTCAGTTTGATCTTAGACGGACATTTTGTGTAATCAAAATTTCTAACAATGTTTAATCTTTATGCATTATTTTATTTTCTGTAATTCTAATTTTAATTAGTTTTGAAATTATCATTTTGGATAAGTCTAAACAGTAAATATGTGATTTTATGTGAGATGGTTTCCCAGTACTTCAGGATAGTGGCACAGTGAAACTGTGCTGCATGTGTGTCAGTACATGTTAAATATTAACCCACTACACAAGTGGAGAAGAATTAAAAAAATCCTTAGTAATTCTGCTAGGTTGAATTCTTCTGTTGGAGGAAACACTACTTTACTCCCTTGTTGGTTGAAATTTACAATACTCTAAAAATTCACATTTTCCTAGTGTTCTCATCAATCTTCACATTAAGGAGAAAAAAGAGGTGAAGCACCATTTCAGTCAAATTATAATAAGGCTTCTGCCAGTTTTATACAATGCTTTTTAGCCACTGTAAGTGTATGGTGGGTGGTAGTTTATGTGTAAACAAAGGTGAATCTAGTGTAAACTCATAAATCAGGAATTACCGGAACAAAGACACGGATTTAGTCAGGTGGCTCATGGAGTTCACTCTACTGACAAAGTCTGTTTGCTTAGACTCTTAAAAGTCAGTCTTCCTTCATCTTGTACTCTGCAAATGAGTGTTTAATAAAGATTTTATCAAATGTCTGGTGAAGTTATGTGAGGCTTCCCATCATGCTGTAAAGCAATTGTGAATTAAATAGGAGTGATAGGTGTTTATCTAATTTCTGTAATTTTTTTTCCTGTGATAGCTTGAACATGCTAAAATTACTCAGACAGAACTCATGCGAGAGTCCTTCAAGAAGCAACAAGAGGCCACAGAATTTATCAGGTATCAGGAAGAGCTACAAGAGCGTCTCAATGAGGAAACCAAAGCCAGAGAGCAGTTGGCTTTGGAGCTTAGTAAAGCTGAAGGTGAGTAGCTTTTTTGAAGAGTTGTTGGACTTAGCACCTACTTACTTATTAATTGGGTAAAGAAATTGCAAATTTGATTAATTTCTTTGCAAATTTTAGAATGTTATCAGCCTTTTACAAAGTTATGGACGTGATGACCTCTGGAGGTCCCTAACAACATCAGCCTCACTGATTCTGTTTTCCACTATTGACTCACTTATTGTCTGATAATATACATGACAATATTAAAAATAATAGATGTGTTTGGATCCTCAAAATTAATTTATTTCATCATAACATGTTTGTTGGTGCAGACAAGGTTAATGTTAACAACTTAAAATCATGAATAGTTGAGGCTGGAAGGTACCTCTGGAGATGAACTATTCCCCCGCCTTGCTCAAAGCAAAATCAGGACCATGTTCAGTCAGGTTTTGAATGTCCACAGCCTCTGAGTGGCTGTTTCAGTGTTCAACCAGCATCAATAAGGGGAAAGGAAAAAAACCCCTGACTTATTTCCATATGTTGAGGTGCAGTTTCCCATATTTCAGTTTGTGCCTGCTGACTCTTGACCTTGACACAGAATATTTAATCTGAATGTGATTATATGGTGGTGATATGTTTCAGTTTGCATTGTTTGAAGTGATCTTTTAAAAAGTGTTTTTGCAACTATATTAAGGAAGCAATTAGAAATTGTAGGGTCTTACAACAGGGGAAATCTAATAATCTACTCTGACATCAAGAAAATCTGTTCAAATCTGACAGAAACTTTGTTCTCATGTTTTGATAGCTCAATGTCTTGTAGCTACCCATTGTTTCTATCATTATCTCTGATTAGCATCTGGAAAAGATGCAAAACACACCTGCTGTATAGGTAGGATCTCTGTAGTAGTAAGCAGAAAGATACTTTTTTTTTTAGTTTTGAAGCTCAGCAGATTTCTCCATTTCAAAGTGGGAGCATAGAGTGAAGTTTGATAGTCAAATATTACTCCTGGAGAATGCTGCCCTGCCAGGCATCCTCTTCTTTTTACACAGACAGATAATCCATTATGATTTCACATTCTATTAATAGCTGGGACACACATAAGCTGAAAAGCAGTGCAGGTTTCTAAGCCATGTGTCTAAAATGTGGTGTGAGGGACAGTTGGTAGCCTGTCAGTTCATACAGCATAAATGTTGTGTTTCAGCAGCAGCAGTACTGCCTGCAACATTTCAGTAGCTTTAGCAAAACCATAAAGGATGAAAATCAACTTCAGAGGAAAGATACTAAAATCTGAAGTAGGCATTACTGCCTTTTTTTTCAAGATTAAATTAAGAGTGAGAAAAGATTGTTTGGAACACAACCTGCAAAAATACAATGAACTCTTCTGCAAGATATAAATTGGCTAAGAATTTATATTCTGACACAGATGGAGTTACAAAATGTTTAATATTGAAGAATTTTGGAATGTAGGCAGCTTTATGGTACTGCTTTCTTTGGAGGATAATACTTTGTCTTGATAAAAATTTTATTCACAAACCTTCAATAATAAAATAAAAATACCTAGTATATTAGGACAGAATGGCTGTGTTTATTTGGTTCATAAACAGTTCTAGAATATGAGAGGGAATTACATGTTAGTTTTAGCTCTGATAAATATATTGCACAGTTGTAAGTTAGGTGCATTTGAAATTAATGCACTTTTAAATGCACTTTTTTGTTGGTGTTTGGTTTAACAAAACAAAGATGTCATAGAACTCCTTTTATTTGATTTCTGCCCGTTGAACTGAGTTGTGAGCATACTCTGACAAACTGCATTTTTTTATCAAATTCCTTAGGTAGGTATGCAGAACAATGTCTTAGCTCATTACACATCTGATGGTACTTTATCTTCTCTTGAGATTAAATGTGTCATTTGTGATCATTTCTTTCTTACCACAAAAACTGCTGCAGCTGAGACATTTTCAAACCTCTTGTGTTTTAGTGGTGTCAGATATGACTTATCTGATGTGATAGAAAAGCTAATGCGAATTTGTTCACTGAACTCTGACAGTTTTCATTACATCTCAAAAAAAAAAAAGAAGCCATGGCAGAAGTAAATACCACAATGTGTGATTTTAGCAGACCTCATCACTTTTTTTGTGGGAGTGTACATTCCGTTTAACCTGGGAATGCCCTCTCAGCTTCAAATCTGTTAAGTATTCATTGTGAACAGCATCTCATATGGTGAGAATAGCCACTGGAGTTTGTATTGTCTCAAAGGTGGGAAATGTTATAAATGTTACTCACTCAGTATTTTCTGTTTCAATATCCAGTCCTATATGTCTGTGTTCTCTGTGATTTTAAATATGGAAAAAAAGGATGGGTCCGCATGGTTAACAAATGGAAATAACTTTACTTTTTTCTACATTCTCAAGATAGGGTAAATTCCATTTTAATACTGACTCAAGACTGGATTTATAGGGATTTATACTGAATTTATCTAAATTTCTTATTTCTCCTGTGTTTATCACATACATATTTTTCCTTGACTTTGGAGTTCCTATTTGCCCCAGAGGTTTTGTGCTGAGTAAAAATAAAGAGCTGTATTTGGTGTTCTGGTATCATTCCTCTTTTTTGTTCAACATGAAAGGATAGCAAGGAGAGGAATAGAAATTGTCAGGTGTTGAGCATCTAACATACATGTTCATGTATGTCAGAATACAATAGCGACTTCAACAAGAAAAGAATTGGTTTTGATTTTCTATTAAATCTGCTTCCAAACTGATGTTTTACAGGCCTCATTGATGGTTATGCTGATGAGAAAGCATTTCTGGAAAAACAACTCCAGGAAAAAATAGATGTAATTGACCATCTACAGCAAGAGCTGCTGTGTACAGGTAACAAATTGCAGGAGTTAGAGGCTGAACAGCAGCAGGTCCAGGAAGAAAAGGAACTACTCTCCAGACAGAAGGATGCCATGAGAGCAGAGGCGGGGCCAGTAGAGCAGCGTATGTATTCATCACAATCTTCCTATGAGATTTGCATATACTTCCAAATAAAATAATAAGTACTCTTGGCAAAGGCTTCTCCCCATTGCCTTTGTGATCATTAATAAAAATATCTGTGATATTTTCATACCTGTTGGCTTAAGTTAACATAACTTTTCTAGATTTTTAAACAAGACATGACTGAATTTTTAGAAGTGTTTAGAATATACACATGTACTTTAAGCCAGAAAAAGCTTTATCTCCAAAAGTCTGCTTTTGTTTATATTACCACTGGAGATAGAATAGCAACAATGGATAAAAATACCATCTAAATACTTTCCAAACAGACTTAAAGACAGACTAGGAAGCATCCCTACCAGAACGTGATTGCACTAGATGTGTTGGCTGTATTTATTTTAGTCACAGAAGATAAAATTTTCTGATAAATTCCTCTTTCAGGGAAGAATAGCACAGCAGTTGCATGACAAGGAAAGCCTTTTATCTACCAGTAATGAAAACTTTCAGCCCTGATGGTGAAAATTTCAGATATATACCATGTCAATGTAATCTAACTAACTGCTTACTCAAAAAAAGCATTTACCCTCATGAAGTAAATGTGTCTTAAACTAATGACTGAAATTAATTTGATGTTTGAGAGGGGAAGAAAATTAGAATACTAGTGTTTTAAGAAGTACTGATCTTTCAAGGATTGCAGTGGTTACATTGTAAATAGCAGGATGAATTTACATTTTTTTTTTAATTTCTAAGAGTTTATTCCAATTTATGATGCCATTTTTATAAATAGCACATATTGTGTATTTGCAATTTCCTGCAACAACGAAATTTTAAGAACAACCTGCTGCTTCCTGCTCTGTAGTAAAGACAGTAGTTGTCTCTGATTCCAGTTTAGTTACTTTTTGTATAATTTAGGCTTCTAAACATATTAAAGTTAGTTTCATCTTTAAGAGCTGTAAGGATAAACAATTCTATAACCATGTGTAGGTACTTATATCATGCATACCAGAATAACTTGTCGCATTCCCTAAGTTACCTCAACAACTTTGTCATTAAATGCCACATCTATCTTTGGCTTCATTTTCTCTTACATTGTTGCACCACAAGAAAACTGTAGCTGGCATGTGAGTTACTTTGCTTCTTTTTTTTTGTTTTCTCTCTCTCTATTCTCCTAGGCCTAGTAGATGCTGCAATCGATGCAGCTTCCCAAGCAGGTGTGTTTGTATGTTGCATGGCCAATCTGTAACTGGGTGGAAGACTTACACATACTGACATTGTTAATCAAGATTATTGGGCTTTTGGCTTACTGACGTTACTTGTAATTCTTACTGGCCTGCAGCTTTGATGTTGTGTTTCATACTCAGTTCTACATTTTGCTAATAACATTTCTTATAATTTCTAAACATAATAAGCAATAACCATCATCTTATTCACCCACGAATTACAGTTACTTAGATGGTATTTGAGAGATATTTTTGTAGTCTTTTATTTCTTTTTATTTCAAATACTGCTGAGTCATTCACTGTGATAATTAAACATCTTATTATATTGGTATGTAATGGTTACCTAGAAATGAGAATTGGTTAAATATGATGTAAGATGATGGTGCCTGAAGGATCTTTCTTCTCTAGTGAAAGTAAATTTTATTGTTTCTGTCTAAATATCAATCCTGTTTTTAAGATTCTCCAAAAGTAAGTGCACTTTGCCGTTTGGGTTTTACCTCAAGGGGTTGTATGGTTATTTAATAGGCACTTCAGTGGGCTGTGGCTTAAGAGTCTTAGAATGGTTTGGGGCTTTCCTGTATATGTGCTTGCTGGCTTTTTCATGATGACTCAAAATTGGGCATTCATGCAGTCACTGATTTTGCAAGCTCCAGTTGCAGGTCAGTAATTTTCCTTTCTGTCTGCCCAGCAACCTCGCTAAGTCTTTCAGTTATTTCCCTCAAATTATTTATATGTATCACATTAAATAATGAAGTCTGGGAGTGGATTGATTTTACTGGCAATGGGGATGAGAAGAGGGTTGGGTTTTCTGTGCACCACTGTTAACTCTTGTGCTGACTCTAGCTGTGGTTTCACCCCATGCATTTTCTTTGCTTTTCAATTATACAAAGGCCTTCTAATTGATATGAAAGAAACAGGGAAGTGATCTGATACAACTTCAGTAACAGTCCTTTGAAGACTACCTAAAGCATAATAATTTTAATACGAATTTGCATCAGTCACTATCATGATTATTTCTCAGAAGAAAATATATTTCCAAAAAAAAGAAAAATAGTAAAAACCCAAGCCAGTTCACATCCTTCTGCAGATTACAGCATGGATACCTTGGGAGTGGTTTTGCTTCATAACATTGCTTACTATTCATATCTAAAAGTAGTGATGCTTTTATTATACTTAGAATTACTGGAGGAAACAGAGAAGCTAATGAAGGAAAAAATTGAAGTACAACGTCAAGCTGAAAAAGAGTATGATGACCTTCAGAAGCAAGTTAAAGTCTTGGAAATAGACTTGGAAGAACAGGTCAGTCGTTTCATAGAGCTAGAACAAGAGAAAAATGCAGAACTAATGGACTTAAGGCAGCAAAACCAGGCCTTGGAGAAGCAACTGGAGAAAACAAGAAAATTTCTGGATGTAAGTACAGTAAAAGCCAGATATTGTGATGGTGGGTAGCACTGATACTGAAGTTTGGTTCAGGGAGAAATGATAATTTTTTTCAGATTTTGAGAAAACATAGGCAGTGTTGTAGGTTCCAGCCCAAGAATTTAATAACATTTTAAAAGTTGAAAATTAATTGGAAGTGCTTGCTTAGGACAGCTCTGTATTTCAAGCAATTTATAGTCCTTTTTTTTTGATGGTTTTTCATAATATTAAGCCAGAGTTAATTTCTGTTTTTAATTTCTATTTATTCTACATTTATCAAAGACAAACAGTAGGGAAGAAACTATAAAATATTTGTTTTCTGTCATTTGTGTGGTGCAGCTGGAACAGAAAAAAAATGTGAAATATTGCTTGACATATCTCTGCTGTGCTAATTTTTTGATTCGCATCAAATATAAAATTAAGTATAAAATTTTTTTCCCCAAGTGATAAAGATGTTAATGGTATCTGCAATAGGTTCTGCTACCTTATAAATAATGACATTACTGTTACCAGCCTCACATTAATGCAAGTTAGAAGTGATGACACTTAACTTGGATAGTTTGTAAATCAAATGCTGTATCAACATATTTTCTCAACTTTCAGGAGCAAGCAATTGACCGAGAGCATGAGAGAGATGTATTCCAACAGGAGATACAGAAGCTGGAACAACAGCTTAAGATTCCACAAAGGAGTCAGCCTGTCAATGAACATCAAACCAGAGAGGTAACACATTTTATTATGTGTACTCAGTGAATATAAATGACAAGTTGACAGCTGCTAAGATATTATGATGAAACTATTTTTTGGTGTACCTGCTCTCCATTTGTTTGCAAGCCAGGGAAGTAAGTACTCTGAGATTGAAGGTGTTGCAGGAAAGTGGTGGAACTGTGTTTTGGGGATTTTTTTTAGGCTGTTTGGTTTTAGTAGCAGATACAGAAATTTCTTGATGTTCAATAAGGCTCTCTTCTATAACTTAACTTAGAAAATCCACTGTTCTCTAAAGTTCATGGAAATATTCAAGACACTGAAGTTTAAGATCTGAGATGTAGCACTCTGTGTGTACACCTGAACCTCCCCAGTGAAGGTCTGTTGGCACTGAAACAAATGTAGTGACAGTAGAATAGCAGCTCAAGGGAATCACAGAAATCTTTTAGACTCAGCAAAATCAAGAAGTGGCAGCTGTGTAAATGCTATCTGTTATATATTGCAGATTTTGTTTGATGAACAGTTAGTCAATTTTGTAGATTTTCTTCTGTGCTGCTTTTTTGATCAAGGCTGATACTTTTGCATTATTTTCTTGCATGATTTTCTGTATTAAAATGCCCTCTATTATGTTAGACTCATTTTCAAATCAAAGATCTTACTGGAGTAGTTCAGTTGCTGTCATTCAATTCTTAAATATTAGCAATATTTAGTATTCTGTATTATATGAAATAGTGGAAGGTGTCCCTTCCTGTATTGGAACTAGGTGACCTTTAAGGTCCCTTCCAACCAAAACTGTTTTGTGATTCTAGGATATAGTTTAGGACACCAGACAGTAGTAGGACATAAATTGCTTTATGTGAGATGAGCTTGTCAAAGTACTTACTTATCTGGAGTTTGCAAGTTTAGGACTGTTTCATTGGGTTTCTAAATACATTTTAGTACAAAGGTTTGTATGAAATATGAGTGTTCAATCAGTACTCTGGGATATTGTCATCAGCCTCTGTGAACAGTGAATCATCTGGAATTTGCTGGGTACGTGTTAAACAAAACATACAGAGCAATTCTACATCTATTTCCTTCTGCTGCCAAGAGTGTGCATGTTCCTCTCCTGCTGATATTTTACACAGATGAAGGTGGCTTTAGCACAATTAATTTTCCTGAATCCAGGATGTCTGTTTGCAGTTCATTTTGTTATGTTTATTATTTGTAGCATGGATATCAAAAGAATTCCTGGTTAAATTTTCTCACATTTAAAAAAAAAATTCTCCCAAGAAAAGTTCAAATTTGATAGCATTGTCCTATTTATTCAGAATCTGTATGTATCATCCTGATTTATGTATACATGTGCACATATGTGTACAGTCTTAAGCTGGCAGATAAGCTACAATAGAAATGTAAAACATGCTGTAAAATGAAAGACAGCTTTAACTGTGATGAAAATTTTGAGATTTGTACTTGGTGTTTTTAAATTAGAGTTTTTTAGTAGGTAGAAAGACAATAAGATAATGTCTGCAAGCACCACAGATGTAGGAGCTGCTTTAAATATAGGTGATGTTAAATGTGATATGCTAGAAATTATAGACAGGATTTTCAATAATGTATTAGATTTATGTTTATCTTATCAAATGCAGTACATATTCTTACTATTTAAGTGTATTTTGATGTCACAGTGTTCCTTGAAATATTTTGTGAATATACATATTATCATTATTTATAATGCTTTTGAGAGAGCTGCTGTATTTTTTTTAGTTGCACATTTTTTAAAATCTTCTGCTTTGAGGGAATGCTTTGAGCATTTTCAGTTGATAACTAAATTTGTTTCTTACTGTTGTTGCAGCTTTGTCAACTTATTCCAGGGAGGATTGTCATAGAGTCTGCTCTAGACTTGATTTTTATTTTTCCATTTCTCTCTCAGGACTTTTCTGAGGTCACTTCAGACTGTGATGTTACTCATGGATGGATAACGTCAATAATACCATCCTGTCAGCTTTATGTTCTGGTCCTCTTCTCTCCTATCTCTTGAAATGCTTTGAGTCTTCTACCTTTTGGCTACATCGTAACTTCCTAATTGTAAATACTGAAATCAGTTTCTTGAGTGGGACAAAGATTACTGTTCTCTGTCTCTTGCTCAATTACTCAGGTCTTATCTCTGTACATCATACTTTGGATTTGTTATACTTCTTTCTTATCTGTTATTTCAATTAATAATTTCTGAAATACAGCTAATCTCTGCTACTTTAGTTAATCTTTTAATATGTTGCTTCTGAGATGCATACATCTGATCTACTGAGATTCAGAATGTTTGATTTGGATGTTTTGTCTGCCATAGAAAGTAAATTTATTACACCCATGACATCTGTTTGGTCCCATTTAAGGAACACAGCAAGAAAACAAAGCTTCTTGTCTTTTGTGATTGAAGTACAGTTATTCTATTCAGTGTTAAAGATCCAGTGAGTTTTAGGATATTCCTGTATGTCACTAATTAGCTCCTTCTTTTGAATAATTTTGTCACAGATTTTTAGAACTATGATATTATGCTGAGGCAAATAGCATCTTGACCATAGGGTCAAGCCATTCCATCCATAGGTGTTAAAGGCGTAATTTTAGTGGGCTGCATAGGGATGCTGTTGTGCTTGCTTTTAACTGACTCCAGAGTTCTGAGGACTTCAGAAAGACAAGATGAGATCTAGAGAATAGGCAATGTGGCACAGATCATGCCACTTTTTAAATAATGCCGTTTGTATTTGTTGGATGTAGTATCACAGCATTCTGGCTGTATGTTCTATTTCACCTAAACAGTAGGAGTTTTGTTATGGGAGAAAAAGAGGAATATTTTCTTCCTGTCAAAAGTGCATGGTGTTGCTATTACTGGCAAACCCTTCCAGTGTAGTACAATATAATAATCTTCCCATATTGTCATCAGGTTGAACAGCTAACAAATCATCTCAAAGAAAAAACAGACAAATGCAGTGAGCTTTTGCTCTCTAAGGAGCAGCTTCAGAGAGATATACAAGAACGAAATGAAGAAATTGAGAAGCTAGAATGCAGGATAAGAGAACTGGAACAAGCCTTAATCATCAGTGCAGATCACTTGCAAAAGGTTTGCTTGGTTGAAATTTCTCAAGGATTTTTTGCTTTCTTACTTTCTTGAAACCAAAGTAGTGTATTCTTTTAATCTGATAACTATTAGTATGATTTCTGTTTTTAGGTGGAGGAAAGGAAACAGTTTGGCACCATCATAGTAAAGGGAGAGTTACCTCTTGAAGTGCAACTGCAAGCAGAACGAGAAGCTGTGGATAGAAAGGAAAAGGAGGTAAAAGACCTGTGAAAATTTCCATCTTTATATTTATATTTTGGTTTGTCAGTTTTTGCTTTTGGTTGAGCTTAGTGAACTATACAGATGAAATTTTTTACAGTTGGAGAGACAACAGTCCAAATCCCTTTGAAATTCTCTCATGGTCCATGATAATTGTTGTTCCATGTTAATATTTATGACTTGCAAGAGTGTTTCTGGAATAAAAATTCAATCCAATTAAGAAAATCTGATTTTTTTAGTGGTGTTTAAAATTCTGTTCAGTTTAAGGGCTCAGAATGTCACCAAGCACACAGTCTTTCGTCTGTGCATAGCAAACCAGTTTACTGTAGACACTGTGCTTGAAATATATAACATTTCATTTTTGGTACAGCTTCGTACTCATTTTCCTGCTCCTTTTGTTGGAAACATAGGTCACAAACCTTGAGGAACAATTGGAGCAGTTTCGAGAGGAGCTAGAAAATAAAAATGAAGAAGTTCAGCAATTGCACATGCAACTAGAAATTCAGCGAAAGGAGTCCACTACACACTTGCAGGAGCTTGAACAAGAGAACAAATTATTTAAGGTAACTGTGCAACAGAGAAGCCTAAAGATTTAGTGTCCTTCCTTCCCAGAAATAAGTTCTTCAAAAATGCTAAGACACCAGATGGTTTCTACTTTCTCAAGCATTCCACCATTCAACTTGCAAAAATACTTAAAAGCTCATATGATTACTTGTCATTCCATGAAATTTATGTATTTTAATTCCTACACTTGAAATACTCATACAAGAATATGCAGAAAATGCTATGTATGACTGTAACATGGGGTTTTGGGGGTTTCTTTGGCAGGATGAAATGGAAATACTAGGACTGGCTATCCAGAAATCTGAAGATGCCGCCATAAAGGACCATCATTTAGTAGCTGGGAGGCTTGCTCACATCATGCAAGAAAAGGATCAGGAAATATATCATCTTCATGAGCAAATAGCAAAACTGCAACAGCAACTTGAAGTCACAACTGACAACAAGGTACATACTTCTGAAATCCTTTCAGACTCCTACTTTGTGCTGCTAGTTTGAAGGAAAAAAATCCTCTGTGCTCCACCAGTTGCGTTATCTTCTGTTGCTGCCTTAATTTAAAAATTTTTAATTATTCTCCCTTGTTTCTGCTTGAGTTATTGACTTAAATTCTTCCTCATTTGTTATTCTTCTGATACTTCAGAATATTTAATAGTATTTAGGTAGCTGAATTCAATCTCAACGTTCATTTTAGCATCTTCCCTCATGTGGCTTACATTGAGTGTTGCGCTCCAGTGACATCTGCTGGATCATGTTAGATTTTAATGCATTTTTAGCAGTTGAACTTCTGAGCTCTGTGACCTTGTGTGAATGCTTTGTTCTCATACCAGTCTTGGCAGCATTTTTATCCAATTTCAAGCATGGAGGTGCAAACAAAATGCTGTGTTTTATTGGAATTAGAAGTAGAGAGGAAGTAGAAATTGGAAGTAGAGAGGAAGAAAGAAATAACCAGATTGATCTTTTATTTACTGCGCTTTAAGACCTGTAGCTGTCTGTTATTTCTCAGTTATGTGATTTTTTTGATTATCAGCTTCATCTTCATTTGGCTTACTTTCATTTTATACAGGCAAAACACGCTGATTTTTTCAGTGGCTGAATTTTGCATTCTGACTGTTTTAAATGTCACTTATTAGCCATAAGATTTCACTCAAAAGCAAGTTAAGAACAGGATTTCTGGTATCCCTAGGTAGTTGACGGAACATTTAGGCTAACGTTCTACTAGGACATATTGAATCCACTAAAATAGGGCTCCGACTGAGTTGGATAATTTCATTGAGTCTTTATGTTCAAAATTCAGTTATAGTGAAAGTAAGTGAATAATGATGAAACTTTGAATTGGATTTAGGAAACTGGATTTAGGAAATATCATACTTCAAGAATCCAAGCAGTTCTGCTCTGTACAATGACCTCAGTAATACTTACAGTTCTTGCCTTGAGAAAAAAATACCTAGGATTCAAATATAATTCATTTTAATGAATTGATTCTTCTGTTACATGAAGCTTAATTTTCTTAATTTCATCTTCTGACTTAGTTTTATTTTCCAGGACATTAAATAATTACCTTGCTTGGTTATGAGAGCATTATTAAATATTAATAGGTTATGCTTAGGTTAATCCCTTTTCTAAGTCCCATAGACATCATCATCCCACTAAGTGCTTTTCTTTTAATTACTGTATTTCCATTCTGTGGGCCTTTATTCTATTGTGTTACGAAGAACAGAAACTGTTATGCTGGATTGATAGCATTCACCTGGATCACTGTGCTTTCTTCTGCCTGTGGCAGTGGAGTTGAAACTATATGATCTTTAAGGTCCCTTCCAACCCAAACCATTTTATGATTTTATGACTTGTTCAGATTTTATTTAGGGATTTTGATCTTTCTATAGTCTGTGGATTTTTAAAATTAAGTTCTTGGTTAGCAAACCAGCCTTTCTAATTTATACTGTTACATTTATTTTTGTACATATTATAGTCATTACAAAATCATCTTATTATTCTGCTTAAGTGACTAAGCATAGTGAGGTATTAAGTGGTAATTGCACTTTTACTTTTACTTGTAGAAGCACTGTTCACTTCAGATCTCCAGACATTATCTTAAAAACAAAAATCCATTTTGGTTTTTAGACTTACTGCTTATAATCTTGTCTGTCTTTATTTTGTCTTCATAAAGACAAATTTTTTGTAATTCTTCTACACTCAAATGAAATTTTCTTCCACTGCAATTGAACAAGGTTTTTTAACGATTTTTTATTCCTTTTGCTGCAACTGTATTTGTTGAATTTAGAGTTCATCAACACCAGGCATTCAATTTTTTGTTTCTACTAGTTTAGAAGGCAATATAAGATGTCTTCTCTTTTCCTTGTCATGCAGTCATCATCTTCATATTTGATCAGTTACATAATTTTATAAATTTCTTAGAATTTTGATCCCCTTACACAGCCTCTAATTTAAAGTGTCTTTAGAAGTAATCAAGAAAAGTACTGGTTTTACTTTCTTCATGTTTTCATGAGTCTCTGATTTTAGTTTGGATGATCATATTCACTATAAAATCAATAACTTTGTCTCTTTTTACTATGATTTAAACTATGGCACAAAGAAATGATTATGCTCTGGCTCTGTGTGTACTATTTGTGCTGCATATTTGTGTGCACATCTTGCATATATGTGGTCATGCACACATAAACAAACACATATTTAGGATTGTGACAGAAAATGTCACAGTTAACTAATAGGTGTTTTCTATGGTCTTAGGTTAAAAAGCATGTTATGTTGGTATTCTTCAACACATTTAGTAAAAGGTCTGTTTATATTTAAAATACATATTCATCTAAATTTTGTGTTTCTTACATATGCAAGTATCATGAGCACTTAAAATTTAGTGTTCCCTAGCTCTGTGTTACAAATAATTTCACTTCGTCTGATGATTTAATACCTATTTTTCAGTTTTTTAAGGTCATGGGCTGCTTTCTCAGTCCTGTTTGATGATGTCTCATCAAAGCTTTAGAAGAGACATCACAGTAAGAAATTAATTGGGAACTTTATTTTACGAGATCTTTCAATGTTTGATTAAACTGTTTCTGTGAAGTCCAGGTCAAACATGACCAGGGTGTTTTTATCTGGCATTTTTTACCCAGGTTATTGAAGAGCAAAATGAGCATATACGGGAGCTTGAGACCCAGGTAGAATGTCTGAAAAGCGATCAAGAACGTGTGAAGAAAAAAAATGATGAGGAAGTAGAGCAGCTGAATGATGTAATTGATAAGCTTCAGCAGGAGCTGGCAATTATTGGACAAAAATTACCAACAGATGCTGCTGGTTTTCAAGAGGATGCTGACAGTCCAAAGCACATACTTGAAGCAGTTCTGGCAGAAAAGGAAGCTTTGGAAAAACAAGTAGAAAACATAAATGCAGAGGCGTCTCAAACAAAGAATGAGCTTGAGGAAACGAAGTTAAAAATGAGCCAGTTAAAGCAAGAAATAAGTATGTTAAAAAAAGAGCATGAAAGAATAACAGAGAAATATAAGTGTGCACTGGTACAAGATGATAAGTCAAAACCAGAAGACAGGAGCAATGGAAAAACTGAACAAACGGAAGGAGGCTTATGTCAGGAGACAGACTTGCCAGATCAGTCCCAGTTTAGGACTTCAGATGAGAATGCAAGGGTCACTGTTAGCAAGATGGAGATACAAGTGCAGCAACTTCAGGCATGCATTAAACAGAAAGATTCGGAACTGTGCCAGTGCTACAATGAAATCAAAGACATGAAAGAGCAAAGCAAAGCTGAAAAAGAAACACTTAAAAAGAGGATATTAGAACTGGAAAAGACACTAATGGAGAAAGTTGCTGCTGCTCTTGTGAGTCAGGTTCAGCTAAATGCAGTTCAAGAGCAGAGAAGATTCATGCAGGAAATTCAGGAAGCTTCCAAGTGTGTGGATGAAGCAAGCAAGAATACCCAAACAGAGGTTTTGAGTGATAGAAATGAAAATGAGACAGAATCAAAATTATCACTCTTAACACAGAGGCTTAGTGAGATGGAAGACCAACTGGCAATGGTAAATCATAGCTTGGAGCTAGAAAAAGAAAAAGTAAAAGTTGCACAAAAGGAAGCTACAGTGAAAGAAGAGAGATTCTTAGAGCTTCAGCAATTGCTGGAAGAGGTTAAGGAAAAACATAAAGGAGAGATTCAGAAATATATTAAGCAAGAAGAAAGGCAGACATACCAGGTAAATAGATGCCGTTTTCTTTTGTCTTGTTTTCACTAAAACCTGCTGTTTTATGTAAAGTATAATGAATGAAATGGTTCTTAATGAGAATAACTACAGGAGTACTGGAGTGCTCTTTGTAGCACTTTCATTTCTATATTATTCCTGCAGTTACAAAGAAGAAAAGGAGGTTGTTTTAGGGGAACCCCACTACCAGTTTCTATTAAAAACACTTTACCTTTTCATGATTGTAAGGTGGTTTTGATAATTTCTTATTCTTATTTTCGCCTGACATAGAATGGAATGTAGTACACTTTTACTTGGTGTGGAGGTGTGGAGACATAAAAAGATAAAAACTATCTAAGAGAGGATTCAGAATGACAAGGGAAGTGATACCAATTTGTCTGTACAGGTGTATGTTTTGATCTTGATTTATGTTTTCTTGTTTTCCCATTTCAGTTCCAAAGATACTTCCCTTCAGTAGCTTTTCCAGTATTCATTTGTCCAGATTTCCTTGCACCAGTGGTTTATTGCCTCTCAATTTAGAACCATCAGTCAAAACTGACTGTGTTGTATAGTCCAAAAATGAGCTTGATGTCTCTGAATGTAAGAGTTTCAGCAATCATGAAACCCAGTACTGAACAAGAAAAGGTTCTAAGATCTTTTTGAGACCCAAATAAAATTTAATGAATGTCATAAATGTCTTACAGACCTCATTTCCTACTCTCTGTTGACCTTTCTCCCTGTGCTTTCCATGTGATGTATCCAATTTATGTTTGCAATTCAGAAAACTGTAAGATAGTCTTTCCTCCCATGGTCTTAATCTTATTTTTTTGAAGCTGTGTTAACACACATACATTTGTTTTCCCTTTGGTCTTTTCACTTTGTAAGTTGGTGGGAAAGTGATCACTTGATGTCAGTGCTGTTAAAACTTGATTTTTTACCATTTTACATGTTTTGTGTTGCCATATAGGTGGAAGAACAGCTTGTGGAAAGTCAAAAAGAGAAAGTGCTTATTACTGAACTTGAACAAGTGAAAGAAGAGGCAGCTGCTGCTAAGGAAGAACTGAACAGTTACAGAGAAAAGGCAGAAAAACTTCAGCAAGAACTATCAGTAAGAATCAGAGTTTTTCATATTGTATTTAGATCAAATAGTTCTACAGGACTCAAATATGTGTGCTATAGTTTGGAATTTTTTAATCTTTTACTGAGAATGCCAGCAAGATAAACAGCTGCTCAGTGCCTACTGTGAGTGAAACAGAGCTGATGCTGTAGATCAAATACTCACTCATTGGCAAAGGACTTACTTTTACTGCAGTGCAACTCTAGTGGATCTAGAGCTGTATTTCGTAGGAGATAATATTTGCTGCCATGTTTCATAACTGCTTTAAAATAGAACTCAACAGAGCTGTAATGGTTTAGAGGGTTGCTTGGATTTTAGCTATTTTAAGTATTCGGAAGGATTGCAATTGAAATTCTCTGTATTTACAGGTAAAAGAGGCAACTCTTATACATCTTCAGGAAGACCTGTGCAAAGTCAAAGAGAACCTGGTTCAAGCAGAAGAGAAGCTTGCAAGTTACCTGAGAAAGGACAAAGAAATGGTGAAAACGGAAAGCAAGAAGGATGCAGAAATATCATGTGATTTGTCAGCCAGTGAGTCTACTCTAACCAGAAACAGTTCCTCATCACAAATAGACAAGACTGTGGAAATCTCAGTCCTTGTTAAAAATGCAGAAATCCAGACTGATTTGCAAAATGGATGTTCTTCAGAAGAGATTGCAGAGATTGTAAGAGAATTTACTGAAAAAATAGACCAAATGCAGGAGCTCCATGCTGCTGAAATCATGGACATGGAGACAAGGCATATCTCTGAATCTGAAGCATTAAAGAGAGAGAAGTTTGTTGCAGAACAAGTATTGACTGAAGAATGTAATACTTTAAAGGAAGTCATAGAAACTCTACAAGCCAAAGGAGTATGTATTTTATTTTATAATTACTGAAATACTTTGGTTCAAGCTTTTGTTCTTGCTATAGAAATTTCCATTTAAAATCTGTAAAGTGTGAACCACCACATGCTCAGTAAAAAACTTTTAAGTGTTCTAATGTTTCCACAGCTCTGGGAGAGATTGTGAAGCAGCGTTTAAGTTTGTGAGGGTGCTCAGCTATCATGTGTTTCCTTGTGCTTCTACCTTGAACCTGCTCTGTTCTGTGAAATGTAGGTCACCCTGTGGAATGCCATCTCTCTCATATTCAGTTTTATTACTTTGATTGCAGGGGAAATGGAACAGAGGTTCACATTATTTCCTTAGAAGTTCACATTACACTCCTTAGAAGTTTCTTCCTTATTGAGAGTTGAGTGAGGGGTTAAAGATTTTACTGTTTTCTTTTCTAAATACAGAGAATCCCAGTGTCTGGATTAGCTCGTTCTCTACCACATCCAGCTAGAGATGGAGGTTCTAGTGGTAAGATATTTGTTTTTACAGATTTCAAACAGCAGTATAAATGAAGTATGCTTTTCTTGATATTAAGTTTACCGTTGAAAAGTTTGTGTTCTAAGAAATCAAAACAGCTACTGCCCAGATTGAAGCAGAAGTCTGTTGCACCAGCAAAAGGTTCTGGGCATGCTATGTCTATTAATTTGATACAAAAGAAAAATGTCATGAGCAGAGACGGGCTTTAGTTGGTGCATCAGATGCTAATTGTTTTCCTTTCCATTGGAGTTTGTATATCCTTCTTAGCTATTACTTTATCTCTTCAGCATAGGTTCATCATCCCTTGACAGTATTTGAAACTATACCTCCCTAGCAGTGGGAGATGATGACAGGTATTGACTTCTCCAAGTGTAATAAAATTATTAGAGTGATCCTTTTCATAGGCAAGGCTAAGCATATTAAGAGTGGGTCATTTGACAGAAGTGTTTATGCAAGTAGTTGTTTGTCTAGGATTTTTTAAGTTTGGTTGTGGTTTTATTTTTTCATTTTTGTTTTGCTGTTACTTCTTTGAAACTGAAAAAGGATAACTATAAAACAGGTAGTCTCCAGGCTTAGAATGAACCCTTGGTGACATGCAACTACCTATTAAAACAACAGATGAAAAATACTTTTTTGATGCATGTTCTTCAAAGCTTTATAGTAATCCAGCTTTCATGTTTTTCTCTCCTTTCATTTTAGACTCTGGTTCAGACTGGAGTCAAGGAATGTATCTTGCTCAGACCCAGGGGTCTGACACGATATCTGAAGGAGTAGATGAAGGTGAAACTTCAACAGATTTACTTCCAAAACAAATTAAGGTAAAATATACTCAATCTTTTTTTTTAAGGAACAAGAGTGATACTACTGAAAGTTGAAATTAGCTTCTGCTTGATCATTGATAATAGAGCCATTTAGATAAGTTGTAGTGTTCACTATTTTAATACATTTTCTAACAGTGATGTGCATTTTTGCATTTTAAATTAGGCTAAATATGAGTTTTATATCTGTAGCTTGTTTTCAGTTATGATTATGAGAAATAAAATACTATTATAATTTATTGCAATTTTTTTGTATTAACAATGATGTCATGATCATATATTACACAATTTTATAGATCTTATTTTTATAACTGTGTTGTGAAAGCAAATGTGTTTATTATAAACAGTAAGAGTATCATGCTTTAAGTACATTTTTTTTAAAGTATTTTGTGACAAAGCACTGGCTTTATAGTAGTTTCAAAAAGTAATAGCAAAGCTCACCTGGAAGCTTCCCGGGACTGTTTTTAAAATGCCAGTTTCCATTAGTAGCTATTGTAAAAATAAGAAATTGATTTGACTGATGTACACTGGAAAATCTTATTTGAAACTGAGGAAAAATGCAGCTATTTAATAAGTTTCTGTCTGACCCATATGAAAGACTGGGTGACACTTCTGTCCTTGATATGAGGAAGCATAGTTTCCTTATACTGATCAAATTAGAAGTACCAGTTTTCCAATGCATATGAAATAAATTGTAGTTTTTATTGTTATTATATCTTGTTATTACTGGCATTACTGATTCCTTTTTGTTTTTATTGTAGGGTTTGCTGAGAGCAGTCCATGATGAAGGCATACAGGTGCTGTCTCTCACTGAATTTCCATACAGTGAAAAAGATCTGTCACCTCATAAGCAAGAGCCAGAATCTTGGCTAGAAGAAAGAAAAGCTTTCCTAAGCACCATCTCTTCTTTAAAAGACCTAATTGCAAAAATGCAAGTTCACAGAGAATCTGAGGTATAAATAATATCCTAAGATTTAATCTGAATTAAAAAAATAATTTTTTATAACCTTCTAAGACACAGTCACTGTTCATGTTTAAATGCTTAAATATTCTATTACAAGGCAAAATATTTTAAAAATGTGCCAGAAAACTCCATATTGCACTTCATGGTATTACAGCTTATATTTGTTCTTCTGTGCACTAATAACTTTTGACTCTATAGGTCTATATTTTAAGAAGAATTCTATCTTGAAACACGTTCCAGTAGCAGTTTAAATAAATTTTTAATGCTGTTATTTATTGACATATTAATCAGTAATCTGTTAAAACTTTTGCTTGTTAAATTACCCCAATTAGACCCTTGGATGTATGGAGGTAGTTTCTATAACTTCAGCATTTCCTTCTGCATGCAAAGTGGGCAGATAGACTTTGTATCATTTAAAATTAAATCTTTGTCATACACAATATCTGCACACTACCACATAGCTCTGTGAGAGCCTAGGGAGAGACATGTAATATACAAAAAATTAAAAGAATAATATGATATGGTAGCCTCAGTAGTAACTACACAGGGCTAAGTTTTCAGTTACAAAAAGCGAAATTGCCTCCATCTAAAACAAAGCTACAAGCTTAGCATTTGTGAATGCAGAAAAATTTGTAATGTGTACAGTAAATGCATCCATCTGGATGGATGAAATACACACAATTATTAAGAAAAGCTAAATATTCCACTGAAAACACACACTGTTAATAGAATTATAATAATGTTATCTTTCAGTTTGGCTCTTTAAATTGTTTTTATACCACTGCAGGTTTATGCAACTACTGAATCTCCAGAAGGTGTCTCAGACTGGCGAGGAGAACTTCTGCATGCCGTTCAACAGCTTTTTGTGAGGGAGGAAAATGTTCTTCTTGCTGCATTTCAAACTGAACTTGCAGAAATGGGCACAAGAGATGCAGTGATGTTGATGAATCAGTTAGAGCACAGACTACAAGAGCAGGTAATCTAAACCATACTGTAGTCAAAGTGTTTGTCTACATTAGATTTTAATTTTAAATTTATAAATCCATTATAAATATATGTATTAATAGTAGTTTTGACAGTCTAAGGATGAAAACAAAGTCAGATTTGCAGAAAGAACTGGTGTCTTTTAAAAGAAAAGTTATGTGGCATGGAAAATAAACTTTTGGGTGCACAAGTTATAGAATATATACAGCCTTCAGAGATCAATTTGAATTAAACACAGTTGTCCTGATCTTGATGTCATTAAGTTAACTAGAATTGTTACACTGTCTAAGAGAAAAGGTAGTTTATTTATACAAAATAGTTTATGAAAAGAGAAAGTGATAAGGCGTCTATGGGGCAGAGGGAAGTCAATTATCTCCTCTGGAACATGGAAGGATTAGTGAGAAAATTGCAGTTTGCCGGAAAAGTGATAGCTTTTTTCGGTCTGTAATTTTTATGCCTAGTAGAGAAATAAAAAATAACAAATAGTTTGTCTAAATATTGTAATACTGACTTCATTGAAAATGTTTTGAATATAAATGCATTCTGAATATATAAATAGATGTGATGTCAACACCACAGATATTTCATAAAAGCTGGAGCTTTACTTTGAAATGTTTCTAATGCTAATAGGCTACTAACCAGAAAGCAGCAATGGACTGTCTTCAGAATGCAGACAGAAGAAGTTTGCTGATGGAGATTCAAGTATTACATGCTCAGATGAACAGTAAGAAAAGTAACCCAAAGAGAGAACAAGAGATTGATTCAAAAAGCCAAGGTGACTTCTGTGGTAATATATGTCTGTTTCCAAATGCTCTCAAGGCAGTGCTGATAATGTTGTAAGTGACAAAATTGGTGACTTTCTTTGGTCTCTGATTTTGATATGCGTGTTCTGAACATGCGTACTTTTCATCTTCTTCAATCTTATTTGATTAGTTTGCAAAAATTAAGATCTCATCTGTGTTCTTATGACTTGTATCAAACTGAAAGTGATACAAAGTTATATTCGATTGCTATAAAAGTCGAGCTTGAATTTTAAGGCTATTTTCCATGTATATGCTTCACTGTTTAGGTTCAGCAGCTTTGAAATTATCTAAGTTGGATAGTCAGTCATAATGCAGAAACTAAGAAGCAATTAGAATGAAGAACAAAAGGTTCAGAGAACAGGTATATTTTAAAATTAAGTAAAGCTCACTGTCAGTGTTTAGTTACAAATATTAGGTCACAAGTATATATATTTAATATAGCTAACTTAAATTATGTTAATCATTGTCCAAATGATGCATATTGGTATAGTTGCACACATCTTATATAACCATTAAGAAATAAAGAAGTTGAAGTGATTTCTTGAAAGTATGAAAGGTATTCAAGTATAAAAGCTCATGGGCTTGCTTTTATTGTGCTACTGAAATAATATATTGTTTTAAAACACCACTCTTAATAATAGCCTTGTGGTCATGCTCTGGCTAGGAGAAGCTTTACCCAAATACAGTGGTTTTTCATGAAGTAATTTCCATATTAATGGTGCTCTCATTAGAAATGCTGGAGTATAATATGCAGCAGAAGCAGTTGCAAATTCTGGAGATGCAAGTGGAGCTCCGGAGTATGAAGGACCGAGCAGTGGAGCTTCAGGAGCAGCTGAATTCAGAGAGGATGATGGGTGCAGAGCTGAAGAACGAACTTGCACAAGCCAAACTAGAGCTTGAAGCAACCCTTAAAGCACAGCACAAGCACTTCAAGGACCTGGAAACGATCAGGTGTGGCTTTCAGTGCCAAGCTGTCTGTGTTGACTGTGAAGATTATCTCTCCTAATCTGAAATCATAATACTGATTTTATTAAGGGACTTGATCTCGTGTAGTGTAATTGCTTCTCGGTATTTCTGTAAAACCTACCTGACAAAAGTAGACTTCTAACATTTGACGAAAAATTTATTTCAATTCATAATATGATTTAATACTTTATTAATTATCAAGTTCCTTTTTAAACTTTGTCACATTAGACTACTGTATACAAGTTACAGACCATATTTATTAAAGGTTTTTAATCTCCATGAACGTGGAGAAAAAAAATTGCAAAATTAAGATGACTTTGCAAGTACTTCCATACGAAATACTCTTAAATGTTGCTTTGACAGGGTTGATAGAAGAAGCCACAGATTTGGCACTTAGGAAAGCCATTATTATTTATGCCTGAACCAGAGGGAATCACCCATAAACAGTATATTAATGTTCAGCTCAGAGATAACAAATTAATGGAGTTTAAATTGGGATTACTTTATACCCTTTGCAGTCCATCAGGAGCAAGTTTCTTTTGCAAACGGATAGAAAATTGATTTGCAATGAAGTGAAAATTGAGGTCATAGATTTTTCCTTGTCCCCCAATATATTTTTTTCCCTTGAGAAACATGGCAGCAAGATGCACTGCCATGGCATTCTTTAAGATTTTGGCCCATGACTGGGTTAGGTTGAACACTAACAGCCTCTGAGCCCCCACAGGTGGCAGCTACAAAGGTAGCAAGATGGACATGCTTTTTGTAGTTCTTGAATTATGCAAGTGTTTTGGGTTTGAGTTAATCTTGCCTTTCTAAATAGGCTTTTCACTGTTACTCTACTAGACTAGCAGTGTTTTCAGTGCACAGGATGGAATAAATACCAAGTAACTGACTGTATCATGATAGGATTAGAGCCATTGCCTAAAGTAAAGTCTGCCCATTTCTCTTCTAGGACTGAAGTTAAAGAAAAAGCAGCTGAGCTAGATATTCTTAAGGATACAATGGCCAATGAACAGAAAAGATCAAGAGAGCTACAGTGGGCTTTGGAAAAAGAAAAAGCTAAAATGGAACGCAGTGAGGAAAGAGGAAGAGAAGAGCTTGAGGTATTCCATAATCCCAAGTGGCCTGGCACATCAAGGAGCATAAAAATATTCTTTTGGTTAACATTTCATCTCAGCTTACATTTTTGTCCAATGCATGCTTCATGTTCTGTCTTCCAACTGTAGTATTATGTCATCTAGAGCTGAAGAAAAATGTATAAAAGCTGTGTGGCAAAGAATGAAAAAGGCCTGATTCACATTCCATTTAAATCAATAGGAATTTTATTGTGCTTTTCAGGCCCAAGACTAAAAGATTCTGTAATGGCTCTCAGTTATTCAGGGGGACAAGACACTGCTGATATGGCTACACTCAGTCCCCACCACATGAGCCTAACTCATAAAATATAGCATTTAAGAGTGTGATTTAAGGATACATATTGTTTGTCACCATTTAAAAAGTCAGCAGTTGCACCTCATGAAAATCAAACTAGGGAGTTTACTTTAGGAGAAAATGCTTCATTAGTGTCTTCCTTGGTACCTCTGCAATATTTGCTGTAGTGAAGGGGAGAGCAGGTATCCTGGTACAAGACAAAAGACAAAAAGCAGTTACTTCAACAGCATAGATTTATTTACATCTTAAAATCCAAGGCTGAAAAATCATTTTTACAGTTTTAGAAAGTTAAGAAGCTGGCTGTCTTCATCATCAGAACTACAGTTGTTTGTATCTCACTATAAAGTATGTGTTAAAACGATTCTTTTATGAAATAATCTGATTTCAGAATAGACATCTGTAATATACTTTAGTATCAGATGTAACTGCAGCATTCAGAGTATTGTTGCATTGCTTGTGAATAGCACAACCTATTAAAAGCAGCACATGTAGAGGTAGCATATTTGCAATTTGCAGAAGATAATGGAAAGTATGCACAAATGGCATTGAGCAATTCTTATGTTTCCTTTTGAAAGGACTTAAAATTTTCTCTTGAAGATCAAAAACAGAAGAACTTAGAGTTAAGTAAACTTCTGGAGCAAGAGAAACAGCTGTCAAGTGATCTGCAACAGAAAATTGAATCCCAAGAAGCACTCAGTGCTGCCCAGCTGTCACGTGAGCGAGGCCGTAATTCTGAGTTGCAGGTGCTTCTTGAATCAGAGAAGGTTCGAGCTCTCGAAATAAGCAGTGCCCTAGAAAGGGAAAAAGAGCTATGTGCTCAGCTTCAAAGTGCTGAAGATAAGGGGCAAGCTGGAACACCTAATCCATCTGAGGAATTGCTTAAAGAGCTACAGAAGCAAATGGATGAAAAGCATGACCGTATAGTGGAGTTAGTAAGTGAGATGGAGAAGTATAAACTGGAATCTGTGCAAGTGAGACAGCAAATGGAAAAAGAAAGGCAGATCCAGAGACAAGCATTACAAGCAGAACAAGATGCTAACATAATAGTACAGAAGAAACTCCATGAACTGGAGTCCAAAGTAGAAGACCTTCAGTGGCAACTTGGAGAAAAGAAGCAAGAAGTTCATAAATTAGGGAATGAAACAAAGAAGTTGCAGGAAATAATCCAAGATCTACAGAAAAAAGAGCAGGAGAATGAAGGAAGAAAGGAAGCTGAAAGGACACCAAGCCACAACCCAAATGAGGTACAGTAGGACTGAAAGTAATGTGTAATATTGAAACAGGCAGTTTAGCTTTAATTCTTTTGCTCAATTATGTGTCACTGTGCCTTGACTCAGTCTATAAAATAGCCTGCAGATTACAGAACATGGGCATCAGAGAGTGGAAAAGGGAAAGCATTCCAGTTTGCTTCCTAAAACTATTCACACGCTTCCTCCTGAGTGAAGTTATAGAAGTATGTAAGGAGGAGCATAGAATGGATAAGGAAGAGCATGAGCAGGAGAAATGCATCTGGGTGTAAACACACACTTTGTGTCTCAGTACAGGAGAAGACCATTCCTTGCAACCAGTTGCAGGAATAAGCTATTCCTACTCAGGAATGCCCCAGGTCACTGCCCTTAATCTTTAGTTCATAAACTGTGAGGGGTCTTTGAAACATTATAAGTGATCTTCCAACAGCTTCAGTAAATAAATGAGTAAGCAATCAAAGAATCATATGTATGAATATGTATGTGTTAGCAAACAAAATAGAAGAAAGAAATCAAGGTAAAAAATCATTTGAAGAATTATCCTAATTTTTACATGAATGAAAGTGGTAACTCTGTTGCACTGTCGTAAAAGGTCAGGAAAGTTTTAAAATTATTTTTAGATTACTTTTAGAACTTTTTTAGAAACTTGCCTGTAAAAGGTAAGTGTTGCTGGGGGAGTGTTTGTGGGTAGTCAGCAGGGAGACTTGCTTGCCTCTTTGCTGATTGAGATTTTGCCCATCCTGACATCATTCTTTTTACCAATTATTTGTATGTGGAGCCAGGAAGGAAATTTTTCTTTTCATCTAATTTGGCTACTGGTTTTTATCTTCTGAGGCATTGGTAACTACCCACAGCTAGAGGCAGGATGTTGAGTGTGATGATAGCTGTGACAGCACCAGCCTTCCTGCCATGCTCAGTTTGTACACCTTGTTCCTCTGTGCAGAGGGAACTGCCAGCACTGTGGTCAGCAGTGAGTCTTCCCTTGGATCAGGTTAGCAGCAGCTGTTGGGGTTTTTTCCCTTCCTTATGAGCAGATAGTCTGATCTGCTTCCTAGGATCTGCCTGGATTTTCAAATAATGAATCTCCTGCTGTTTCCTTGACATGTGAAATACTCTTGACTTTTTTCTTTGGCACCACAATGTAGGGCAAAAAGCCAAAGGCTGAGCCATGGACTCACGTTTCTTTGTGAGGGATAGCAGTTCTTCCATGGCAGTGTTGGGAGACTGTTACCTAGGAACACCTCTTCAGTGCATTGTTTTGCTTGTGGTAGCATTGTGGTGTGGTTGCCTGTGACTACTGACCTCTATGACCTTTCAGCCCCTGTTCTTCTGACTATTAATTGGCTGCCAAAACACATAGGCTCAGTAGCCCAAATTCCTTGCGCAACTGGTAAAGGAGCTGCTGATGGAAGAAATAGAAAGGATTGGTGACATCCTGCTGAGTTTTTTTACTAGATTCACACTTTAGCTCCATGATTTCTAGATCTTAGTCAAGAAAGACACTAGGCCTTTCATAAATTATAGTTTAGTGCTACATTACAGCAGTGTTTTAGTCACACTTAGCTTCTTTCTCTGTCAGAATGATCTGTTCTTCAGTTTCTGAGTGTGTTTCAGAATCATATGTTTTCATTTTACAGTACTGGATCACATACATTTTTTATATATATATATATATATATATATATATATAAAAAACATATTTCTTTCCAGAGTACCTGGGATACACCCAATGACAGAACAAGAAATTGGGTTCTCCAGCAAAAAATGGAAGGAGCTGAGACAAACGAGTTGACTTACCGCACACTGACAGGAGATCTCTCTGCCGCTACTGAAATTCTGGAAAAAGTCAGACAAAAGCTGCAGAATGCATCTCCAAAGCTGAAGCAGTTGGCTTGGAAAGCTGCTAGCAGGTTAGACCAGTCTTCAGCCATTTGGTTTTGTAAATAGCAGCCAGCAAGCTAGTATATTGGGTTTGAATCATAATTCGCAGACTGCAGGATTTAATCGAATTTGGGGTTGTTAGTTTTATTGTCTATGCTGTTACTTGAGATATACTGATGGAAGACAAGATCACAGAGTATCAAGTGCTGCTGTAAATCCTATACGTTTTAATAGGGTTGTTTTTAAGGCACAGCAAAATTGTCTTTTTTTTCTCTGAAAAGTGATAAGGTTTATCTGGGTATGGTGTATGTAGTTGAATTTAAAATAGTAACTAAACAAGTCATCATGTATAAGGGGATGAATATAGCGATTATTGTTCTGAATCATCCTCCTTGGGGAAAAAATTATGATGGTCAAGTGAAACTAATCTTGAGTCTTATTTTTAGAAGGTTACTATCTCCATAAGATTAAAAAGTATCATGGTACCAGGTCCATGGAGGGCTTGAATCTAATTTTATTTTGCTGCGATGATCATTTAATATTAAACATTCCTTCTGAAACATTTGGGTAAAGCAAAGTATCTGGGAAATAATCCTAGGATTTTGATCACACAGATTCAACAGATTTGTGGGCAGCAGAACCAGTATTTTAAATGTGCTTCATGCAGAATATCCCTGTCTACAAATGAATGGAAACTGTTCTATACACTTTTTTTTTTAATCAAGGCAATTTTGTTTAGAGTCACTTAGCAGTCATGAAAATGTTGCCCTGTCTCCAGGCAGCAGCTGAAGTGACTTGCTGTAGATCCAGTGCACAGGAATCCACAGAGAGTCCTGTTAGTCTGACTCGTGGTGTCAGAGTTGATCTTGTGTTGAAACAGTCCCCTGTTGTTTCAGATTGCAGTTTGAAACAGCAGATGATCAAGACTTCACTGCAGTACAAAATGCTATTGAAGAAGTTATTTCAGAACTGAAAATACTGCCTGGATTGTCCAGTCTGGAAGAGGTGAGAGTCAATGCTGTAACTTTGATGGCAGAGTTTGGATGAGAGCTGTGAGCAGAAACTACAAGGAGTTTGTAAGCCTGTACTTATTCAGGTCTTTACTTTCTAGGAGAAAATTCCAGTGAGTGTTCTGACTGGAGTTTGTAAAGTGTAAAAGCCCTTTTCCTTTTTTTTTTTTAATTTTTAATACTTTAAAAGTGATTTTTCAACTTTCAAATCAATACTTTTCCAGTTTCATTTTAAATTTCTGCATCTTTTGTCTTTTTCTTTAAGAAAAGATATTTTCCTTTCAGCAGTAATCCTGTAACTTAGGAAACTTTTCTCAGTACTCCCTGATATTAAAATCAACATTTAGTTTTGTACTGTGTACAATATATTGTACATATAGTTCTGTATTGTGTTGACACAACACATTACTTAAACTGCCCGTAGTTACCAAGTGGAAAGCCACTGAAGATTGATTAGCATGCACCTGTGTAAAAAAAAAAATTAAGTGAGGTAATCTGTTGCAAAGAATTCAGCAATTTTTAATTTTTAAGTGAGCTTGATTTGGTCCTTACCGACATTTTAAGCAAGTATTTTCAGAGTAACTTGAAAAAAGCTTTGAGGCTTTTCTTTTCTTCTAAGTTAGATAAACATGAACATAGTAGAAAACCTTGCAAATTGTTATAGCAAGTACCATTGAGCTTGTACGAAAATACTCTGTTATAATGTACAGGGTAAGTATAGACAAGAAAGTCACAATAATCTGTAGTTTACATATACAGTTAAGTTTTTTATATATAAGTTGATACAAAGCCGTTGTCATTATCTATAGAGGTTTTTCACTGTAAGCCAGTTATTTTCAAACTGGCAATTTAGATCTAATAGAAGCTGAGTTTGGTTTTCTTTCTCCCTTGTAGCTGAAGCTGGTGCTGCCACCAGGGACTCCATCCAGCTCACTGACTGAGAGGCTGCTGAGGCAAAATGCTGAGCTGACAGGCTTTGTCAGCAGACTGAGTGAAGAGAAGAATAATTTGAGGAATGCTGTTATGAAACTGGAGGAAGAACTGAGAAGATACCAGCACAGACAACCTTCTGCAGACTATGTATGTCCTTGGTGGTGCTGATCTAATGAGTTATGTATACATAAAAGCATAATTTTTTGTCCTAGTCACCCAGTTGAGAGTGATCAAGTCATCTGTCTGTCTTAGCTTCCCTCTACAGAGTAAATGGGTATGAGTTATTCTTGTTCAATGGTCAGTACGTCTCAGCTCATGTTAAGTGTAAAACTTGGTGATTTTACTCAGCTTCTTTTTGTTAACAACTCTTTTCTTTGAAATACTTTGTGCCATTCTTTTTTACCTCTATCTCATCACCACGATAAGCAGATCCAGATAGATCCAGAAAGCCTTCAAGATCATGAAGCTAATATGATCCAGTTGAGGGGACCTTTTTTTTTTTGCAGAATCTGTATTTTTCTGGGACATGGATTGGGCTCCTAAAGTCACTGTCTTTGAGGTGTCAGAACGCAAGGGTGGCCTCAGATCCAACCACTGAATAGTTTTTCTTAGTAATTTTATGAGCTCTCCACCAAACCAGTGAATAGACTTGCATGGCCTAAGATTATACAAATCATGTCATCTTGTCTTCAGTCTTCTAGGCACTCATCAGATGTTGGAGTTAATATTGATACTCTTGTTGCTTCTGAGAAGGAAATTTGGAACAGAGAAAGGCTGTCACTGCAGAAGTCTTTGAAACAAGCTGATGCAGAAATCTCCAAGCTGAGAGCAGAGCTCAGGAGTGAGGCTTTCCTCAGAGAACTGGGTTCAGATACTGAAAATGCTGTTTTACGGGTAAGAAGATTTTTTTTTTTCCCCACATACTAACTACAGCTGCTTTTAAAACTTTGATTTGGACTTATTTTTCATTGTGTTCACTCTTCTTTATTCTGAGTAAAAAGATATTGATTCAGTTTTTAAATTTTCATCCTCAGATACCTGACTATTATTTTTTTCTCTCCAAGAATGGCATGCAAACACCTATGTTGTCCTTTTGTGTGTGCTCTATTTCTTGCTGTTTAGGTGACCCTCAGTGTATGAATATATTGTATTCTAGAAGTGTGAGCAGCAGCTCAGTCTTCTCTATGGTACTGAGAAATGAATAATCACAGAAATGCTATAGAAATAGCAATGTCAAAAGTTTTGGAACTGTTGTGATTCTTGGTGCTTATGGGGCTTTTTGTCTTTCTCTTGTTGCAGAGAATTTATGGCAAATACCTAAGAGCAGAGAGCTTTCGGAAAGCTCTCATATATCAGAAAAAATACCTGCTGCTGTTACTAGGAGGATTTCAGGAGTGTGAAGAAGCCACACTGGCCCTCATAGCACGGATGGGGGGACAGCCTTCCTACACAGACCTTGAAATCATCACACATCATTCAAAGGGTTTTACACGATTTCGCTCTGCAGTCAGAGTTTCCATTGCAATTTCAAGGTAAACTGGAAGAAGTTACATTTATTAAGTTTATTACTGCACAGTACTGCCATGTTGCTAACAAACCCCCAAGCACTTCTGCTTGCTATTGTTCTGAGCCATGACTGTTGTATAAATACAAGGAAGTATTCATGTACCTGTTGTGAGAATTTTACTCATAATGCTCTGCAGTTGCAATTTTGGGGTTGCAACAGGGCAAAAAAGTGTATTTAGTGTAATTTGAAATACTGGTGTGCTGTAGCTTAGATGCTTGAGCCATTAACTGTCCACTTGGACCTGGAATTTCACAGCTGAAGCTAAAAGCAGGTTTCGACAAAAGATGGTCTTAGGGATGTGCAAAAGGATGTTTTGTATTTGCTACTCAGGTTTTAGATGCCCATCTGTTAATTTTGCTTGCTGGTCAAGAAATTCTTATACTTTCTAGAATACAAGATTACTTTTGCCAGGCTATTTTATTTATCCTGAAGCTGTTTGTTTTGGTTTTTTTTATTTTAATTTCAATGCAGAATGAAGTTCCTGGTTCGTCGATGGCACAGAGTTACAGGTTCTGGTAATCTGACTGTCAACAGGGATGTCTTTAGCCAGAACACAGGTAAGTCATAGTCCAGTAATGACTGAAGAAATGGCATTTGCATGTCACACCACTGTTTGAGTGGTGAGACTTGAGATGGATTGAGATGGATTTTAATTTATGAATTGAGGTGGATTTTAATTTGTAATATCCTCATGTGGAATGAATGGGGGTTCTTCCCTCTTTTATTTGCTATAGTTGTTTGGATTAACCTATATCTCAGTTTCCATGCTCAGCACAGACACCAACCTATTTGCTTTCTCTTCAGTTTTGTTTTGCTCCATTGTAGATGGGATTAAAAAAAAAAAAGGAAGATTTCCCTATGGAGCATGTTCATGAAAGCAGTTTCAGCTGCATGATTGGAGTTTTTGTAGATCTGTACCACAGTCTTTTCCTTAGAACAAAAAAAGGCTTGTCATTCTTGTGTTACAGATTTAAGTCTGGGAAATAGCAGTTTTCTGTTTGCTTTTTTGTAGGAGTCTAAGGAGAATCAGAAGCTTTATTATTTACTGGCTATTTAGGTCTGCACTAAAACCTTTGCTCACTGACGTCAGTCAGGCCAGGATTTCACCTCTGCTTTTCCCTGAGGGAGTCTGAAAGTGGTCTACACTTGTTAAATGCAATTTTTGTGATAAGCAAACAGAAAACTCTTATCTGAGATTCCCAGTAAAGTGCAAAAGGTGGTACTTTTTTTAGTTTTCATGACACTGCTTTTTGCATTTCTAATATTCTATATATTTTGTAATTCTAGGTAATGAATTACGGCCTGATTCATTCTCTGGTGGCATGGATCTTTACGGAGAACAGAGGCATTCCTATAGATCCAGGTCAGGCTTGGAATCTCCTAGATCTCTATAAACTTTCAACATTAAGTCCATTTGGGTTTTTTATGATTATTCTCTTTCAGGCACTGTTTAAATAACTGAAACCTCAATGTTTACTGTTAAGGTTTGTAACCTTTAATGCTGTAAGATTTAACTTTTTTGTAGGAATATGTAAAAAATTATGCCTCAGGCATTCAGTGTGTATTACTCATCACATGATTGAGGCCAAAACTTGCACACCCCTGCCAGTGAAACCGGCTATTTTTATGAGTGCCATCATACTTTAATGAGCTTATATGAAGTTGTGAGTTCAGATCTTCACTGAGTATCAAATTCTAGCCATTTTTGGGTTTCATTTTCATGTAAACCACCTCAATATTTGTATTGTCTTAGTTTTTCATAACCATAACAGTTTACATGGTAAAAACCTTTAATCTATTTTAGCTGCTACTGACTTTTATTTATAGAGAGTAATGACAAGAGGCAGAATCCTGTAAAGATGAGAGTGTCCTTGTTGACAAAACCTCTTTATAGAAGACCAAACTTCAATCTACCGTGGATTCTGCTGCAATCTCACTAAGAATTTGCTGATCAGTTCTCAGGTTTTATAAAAATATTTTTTTCTCTCTGTTTTTCACGGCTGCACCGAGAAACCCGAGAATGTAAAAAGTCTTTTTCTCCCCAGCCAGAGATTGAAGAACTGGTTGTGAGACGTCTCTTCTGTTTCTCATTGATTGTTTCTTCTTTCTTATCTGTTTCTTTTTCATTGATGGTTTATTCTTTCTTATCTATACATTTTCTTCCCTGACCCACAGGGCTCTGCACTGCAGGTCAGTCCAAGGCACAAAACCCACCCACACAGGGTGGTGTGTATTTTTATATTAAAACCCATGGAAGCAATATTTATACAAAATCTCCAATACATATCACAGTTGTTAGAAAGTTAGTCTCTATTCTAAACCAACCAGAAAGTGCCACCTTCACTCCAGAAAATGGGGCAGAGAAGAAGAAGGAAGAAGCCCAGAAACCATGTGGAATCCTCCATCTTGTCTTCCCTGCTTGCCATCCTAAAAACCCCATATATCTGAAATTCTCACCCTGTGATACACTACACGCTATTCTACTATATAATATACATCTTGAAAGTTCTTGCTACATCCCAGAGCTTAAGAAGTCTTTTTCCGTGAACAAAGGTTAAAAACATTGTTTGTCAGAGATTATTCATCCCTTAAAACATGCAAAGAAATATTTCTCAGAATTCTCAATTCCCACAATCAGTCTTTGTCTCAAAATAATGCAACAAATCCTGTGCAGTAGAAAGAAAAGGCAAGGGAGCAGAGTGATTTCTCTGGCTTGGGCAATGAGTGGTTTAATGCATTTGATGTGCTGGCTACCACACGAATAAGCTTATACAGGCCATAAGGTATCCCTACCTACATTATTTTGCTGTGCTGCTGATATTTTGACTCAAAATTTCCCTTTTTGAAATGGTACATGCTGTTCTGCCCCTAGGCTCCACGGGCTGCATGCTGATTTAAACCCAGTCTCCTTCGCCTGTCCTCAGCTGCAGAACTACGATCCCGAAAGGGCTCTGACCGATTACATCCATCGTCTGGAGGCGCTGCAGAAGCGGCTCGGCAGCGTGCAGTCAGGTAGGGCTCAGCCACCCTCCCCAGCCCCTCTGGGCAGCACAGGGCCCACTGCCACCTGGGTGCTGGTTCTCTGACATTGCTAACTAGCAACTTCCATTTTATCAATTTCCAGCCTTAAAACAAGAGGCATTTTTGAGCCATAGCAAAAAGCTCACTTAAAAGAATATTGTGAAATTCTTTGAGAAGAGATACAAGCGTGCTTTCATTAAAGATTTTGAGATTATTGGTAACACTTTAGTTCCCTGATCTCCAATAAATGCACAGCAAGGATTCAGCTGGCATTTTGCTAAGGGTTTAGTAAGTTATATAGGAAAAATGTACCCATAAGACTAGGATGTGGAAGAGGAATTCTTTCTTCTGCCACCTTAGTTACAGAAATTATGGTCAATTTGTCCCATAGATGATAATTTTTGTGCTGATAGAGGAATGCATCAAGAAAATGGTCAGAACAATGGGATGAAATTTATCAAACTTGAGTTTTGAAGCAATTGTGTTTGTATTCCCCATCATTTGGGAAAGTTTTGTTCTTAAAAGATTTGATCTTTAAAAGTCCGTAATCTATGATTTCCCATGTAAAATCTTTCACACTTATTCAGCTGAATGTATGTACTTGTTCCAAGCCATCCTGATGACAGTTTTTCTCCATCTTACAGGTTCAACTTCATACACTCAGTTGCACATGGGTATAAGAAGATAATAATACCCTTCAACATCTCTATCACTGGCAGTGATGCTAACAGATTGCCTTCTGTAAATCTGTGCTCCTTCTGTGCTTTTGTATAATGTGTATATTGTGGGACCAATATGAACACAGCTATACGATTGTTATACAGTTCCATCCTGGCACACCCACAGAGACTGGGATTTATGGATGTAGGCACTTTGTGTTTATGAAAAAAAAACAAAAAACAAAACTGAACAAAAAAAATCCCCAAACAAAACCCCCCCAAAAATCCCCCCCAAACCCAAAACATCCCCCTCCCCGTTAATTTACATGTATATTTGTGGAACGCTAATTTAAATGATTAACTTATGAAGTGTGTATTTATCAAAAGGGTGCGAAGATGAAACTTGTGTATTAAATTGAGCTACATTCAGCAAAGTTTACTTGCACTTTTTCTGGCAAGGCTACTGAAGTTACATTGACTCTCCTAATATTTGCTACTGGCAGTGCAGACAGAATATCACTTGTAGAGACCTATTTTTGTAATGGTAGAAGTTTTGAATTTTATGGGTATTTTGTCAAAGTACTGAAATAAACATGACTTCATGCTTCTAACTGTGTTCAAGAACCACTCCCTTATTCACATGGAACAGGTTGCTCCTGCCTGAGTTCCTCCTGCTTGTAGTGACTGCAGCTTGACTTTACAGATTCCAACATGCTGCTAATCAGAGAGAGGGACAGAGACAAACCTGGCTACTGCAAACCCTGGTCACATCTGGCAGGGTGGGGAGGGAAAAACCTGCCCTCCCTCACCTGCCCTGACTGCTACAACCACCAGGTTTTAGAACAGTTACACTGAATTTATAGCGGGAAGGATGAGAGAAAACTTGGTTACAGGGAGCACTGGTGAAGAGGGCACAGCCCACTCTGAGAAAGAGTTACAAATTTACTGATGAAACCTTTTTGAAAAGTGACAGGCTTGAGCATGGAAAACTTCCCCAAGTGGTTTGTTTACAAATTTAATTCAAAATTTTTGTGAGCCAGAGCTCATTACCAATAATCATCAGCATTCTTGAACCAAACACCATTTAACAATAGTGCACCCAGACAACATTCAGCTATTTCACCTTTTTACACACAAACATGTTATTTAAAAAAGTTCATGTTGTTGGTATCTTCATATTGTTACTCGTACACTTTACATCAAGCTTCCAGAGATCACCATTTTCAATTTTTTTAGAGAATTACTTGTTGGTTTCTAAACATAAAGATTTTACAACTACTTCAAGTTAGACAGTTAAATGGCTCATTCTTGAAATTACTTACCTGTGAACATTTTGAACTCTGCCTATCACTTAGCTGTACAGTAACATTTTCTGAAATCAGACAGCTCACTTGGAACAGAATCATAAATGCCAAAGGAAGGGCACCACCAAGTGCAGGCGCCTGTTCCCAGATGGGTTTGCTGAAATGGGTACAGAGGCAAGGTAGGCAGTTTTGCCCCTTGGTTATCTGGGTAAAGTAATCTTCAATTATTTTTCAAAAGGAAAGAGTTCCACTTGTAGAAACTACATTTTTCTTCATGAAAGATCTGGCATGCACCTTAAAAGTGTTACATCAATAGAAAAGACACTTTTGCTTTAAAAATGCAATGAGAAAATTGTAGAACAAGCATTTATATACAGCAACAGTAAATAGTGTGGGCAAACAAAATAGATGCAAAACTTTTGCATTTGGTTGCTCTTCTAACAGTAGATGCATCAGCTTCCATCTGCCACTTATTCTGTCACACTTTTATTCAGAAGTCTGTTAGTTCACACATATTTGAAAAGTAAGCTTTTAGCACCAGAGTTTACAGTGACCGCCTCTTGTATCTGATAACAGGGTTGTTAGGTGTGTGTATCATTGTTGTATAATTTATAGTTGGAAAGTAGTCATTGATGAGATCAAATTCATACAAACGAAGCAAAGTAGACCAAATTGTCTTAATTTGAACATAAGCGAAATTTTCTCCAATGCAGCGATGACGGCCTAGAAGGAAAGCCACAAAATGCAGTTAGAATATTTCATTGGATCCCCTTTGACAATCAGGTAACTTTAGAAATTTTATGCAGAGAGTAGTTGCCCCTTTCTCAACAATCTGAAGCTCTGATGTTTCAAATACTCCATTCTGTAATTCCATACAAGCCTTATTTTTCCAAGTTGTTACTGGATAGAACAGAAGAGTAAGTGGAATGAGATTGTGCTGTTCTGTCCCCACTAGAAAGCATTAATTTATGTATCAGGAAAGAAGCATTTGCAACATTGAGAAATGAAATCAGTTCTAACTCCATCACGGCAATATTTGCAAACTGTTCTGGAAGTTGGGACTCCGCAGACTTTTGCTCTGCCTTCAACTTAACTTGTATTACCAGATTTGAAAAGATGTGAGTCAAACATCACTCACGCTAACCTAAAGGTGCTTTGATAACTGCTGTGAGAGATATATACAGCTGTGACTAATGCAGAACTATTAACGTCATTCTTTTAACAGCACTTGCACAGTAAGAAAACTTTCAGGCAGAAACAGAAAAAAAAAATCTATCCTCAGATGCTGCAGCATGGAGAGGTGCTGTAGGAGATGGCTGGTGTAAGTTACCTCAGCACAACCTCACACAAGGTGTTGTTGCATTCCCTTACTCACCAGCACCAAATGGAATGTATGCAAACTTCTCTCCAGCTGCTGGGTTATCTTGGAGGTATCTGTCAGGCTTGAAATCCAGAGCGTTATTCCAGGAGTCTCTGAGTCTGTGGTTAACAGTGGGAGATACACACACTTGATGGCCAGGGGGAATATTGTATCCAGCAACAGTCTACAAGAGAAGAGAAGACCCCACACACCACAAAATGTCTCCATTTTTCTTTTTAAATTGTTACCTGAAGTGTTACCATCATAAGGCTTAAATTTCGGGAGATTCTGGCCAAGTGCGTTTAAAATTAATGCAACTTAACACTTTTTCCTCTTACTTGTACAGTACACAGTGCTCAAGTAGTTGCAGGAACCTTCCAGCTGTTTTGGTAAGGCTGGCAATTCTACAGAAGGAGGTTTTAAAAACAAAGAAAGAATGATCTTAAAATTTACTGAAAGCTTTTGACATTGAAGGGACATAGTTAAAAAAAATATTTGAATTTTTTTACATGGTACCGTATTTGTACAAACAGAAGTTTTCTTTCAGATTTACCTAGCTTGTGTTAAGTGCATGCCAAATTTTTCTATGACAGCAATTAAAAATACCTGGCCAACAATAAATGGTGGCACCACATTAAGCTCAAATAAGACTGGTAGCTACAAGAAAGGGGCAGTTTTGCTGAAGAAAACTGCACATGGCTGTTACTAGGTCCCAGAGCTGCTCTTTCCAGGCAGAACCATCTCTGTTCCCTCAGCCTCTCACCACCAGTGCTGCAGCCCCCTCCCATCTGGGTGGCCCTCTGCTTGTTTCACTTCATCAGTATCTTGCTTGCTGGGGGCTGCAGGGGTCTGAAACTGGACTCAATTCCAGTTTCGAAAGTAAAAAATTACGAAAGTAAAAAATACCAAGTTCAAGGTATTAATTGCTTTCCTAACTCAAGGCTGGCTATGCTACCACTGACAGAACCCAAGACTGCCAGCAGCTTTCCTCCCTGCAAGCAAACACAGCTCATTTGTGTTTCCTTCTGCCATCCAAGATACCTCTGACCTGGTCTGTGCTGCTGCAGTGAATTTAGCTCCAAAAAGTGTCCTCACCTGAGGAGTTCTGGCCATTCTCATCATGGTCATTATAGGAGGCCTAAGTCTTAAAGTTTCTTTTAGACAGCGATCCAGCAAACTGAGATCTTTGAGCTGAAAATACAGAGCAAATGATGTATCAAAATACAGCCAAGTTTATTCAACACACACAAAATGCTATTTTATGCCATATAAAACCAAAACCAAAAAAATCGAAGAGTAAGCAGCTTATACTTGCATGTACTTTATTAGCTATTCTGATTACTTCTTTTCCATTTGATTCAATTAAGAAAGAAAAAATCACTGAGCAGTGCAATCAAATACAACTGGTGTCTTAGTGACCTGTCTCCAAATTATTTTCTGTTGTCTGTTTAAAGAACAAGGAAAGCAATGCAGTGTGACCTCTGTGAAAATACGAGGATCTTCCTCTGCTACAGAACTATCATTTATTAAATAAACATAGAACTGCAATTTCCCTAATGAACACTGATTATAAAAACAGTATCAAGCTGAAAACTTACTTGGACAGGAAGAGAAGAGGAAATGTACTGGCAAATAGCATTATCACAGAATGATTGTGCCAATTATTATTTTAACACAAAAGTATGTGACTGTATTTTATGTTCTATGAGCTTTTAATTTTATTTTTTTTAAAATAAGCATCTAAAGTATAAAAATATCCCTAAGCACTAATATAACACACAAACCTGGTCGTAAGTTAAGGGTGGCAAGTCATCCCCACACACTGCTTTCTGTTCTGCATAGCACTGTTCCTGCACAGCTTTGTCCCTGGCGAGGAAGAAGCCAAGCCAGGCACTGGTGGTGGAGGATGTGTGCTGCCCTGCCAGCAGCAGCCCAATCAGCATTCCCGCGATTTCATCATCCGTCAGCGCGCGGCCGTCCCTGTGGCAAAGGGAACCAAGCTGCAGCTTCATTTGGTCACGTTTAATTATTTAGCATTGCTGTTCATACAGTAGCAAGCATTTACAAGTTCTTTTAATGTACTCCTTACTCTTTCTACTCTTTCACTGCCTACCCTAAATGAAGAGGCAAAAGATCTAAGGGTAGGGAGAAAGGAGAACAGAGGGAGAGAGACTCTTTAGGAGCCTTACAGAAAATCGTTCCTCAACAGCCAGCAAAGAGAAAGGAAACGGCCTCTGCCACCTCATGACCACCAGTGAGAATCTCAGAAATTTAAATAACCATTGACAAGTGAAGTTTTAAAATTGTTTTTAAGAATACAACTAGGACAAATTGCATGCAACAAAACTAATTCAGAACACGAGGGAGCGTTTCTTGGATTTTGGTATATAGTACTAACTAAAGAACTCAAACCTAAAGTCAATCTTCAAATAAGTCTTAAACTCTTGGCTTACTTGTATGAAGCATCAAGTAGAGTTTGGAGCATGTCATCCTCCTTTTCCTCAGACTTTCGACGTTTCTGGATAACCTTGTAGAAAATATTCTTTATTTCTCTGTGCGCTCGATCTCTTCGTCTGCAATTCAAAACACCTCCATTAGCAACTTTATACAACATAACACAGTTATGATACTTATGAGGATTTATTGGGATGTCTAGAATAGCTTAAAAAGAAGAAGTGGTGGGGATGGGGGCCAATCCAAACAAGAGTGATGTTTAGATAAAATGCTTAAGTTGCTTCCTGTGTTACTGCTGGTACCTGAAGCTCGGCAGAGGCAGCCAGCCTGGCAGCAGCCAGGCAGCGTGAGTGAAACCCCCATCCAGGTCGGCGTACAGCTGAGCCACCTTCTCATCCAGCAAGCCTCGGATTTCCTTCCCATGTAAGCAATGGCTTGCCGTCAAAATGATCAGTTCTGAAAGGGCTTCAAACAGGTCTGACGAAAGATTTGAAAAACAGTACTGAAATGGGTCTCATCAGCTGTCTCTTTGAACAACTTTTTAAATTAGATCACTGATACTTTTTTTCCTAAGGTATTTTTTCCTAGAAATTTTTCTAGTAGAAAAATTTTCCAAAGCAAGCCATGCATCACAAGCTCAATCCTTAATAAATGTAAGTGAAGTCATAATAAGATTTAACCCTGAAATCCAAGCCCATAGGAAACCAGTTAGTTTGTCTGCTCACTGAATTATTTTTATATAGTACTTAGACATTTAAATATCAATTTTTATATTACCATATTATTAACTATATTTACATATAAATCATATACATTCAAAATAATTCAATATATAAAAATGTGACATGTATTATATAATTTTATGCATTTAAATGTAAGTATGTATGTTTAAATTATCTTTGACACTGTTACACAACTGTGAGCTTGCAACAATGGGCAAGTTGGGAATGAGGGAAAATAACAATTTCACTTTGGTCACTAATGTAACCATATCAGCTTCGAAGATGCTGTTTTTCACTGCAGAAACTCCCAGAGCCAAGATCTTCAGCACAGGCCCTCTAAGAAGTCAGAGCAGCAGCTTTTCCCAGGGACTAGGAAGTGGTTACACTGAGCTGACTGATACCATCCAAAACAAGCACAACAGGTGCACTATGAGCTAAGAAAGCAAAACTAGGATAGTCCCTCATTCCTTTCAGCGATTTTCTGAGCAGCTTTATTCTATAGTCTTATATTTGATTTTTAAAAATCTGTATTTTTGTTCTTCTGATGTTCAGTAGACCTTTACCTATGTAATTGTTAATTTCTTTTATATTGCAGTACATCTTTTACAAAAATATGCTGCACTGGCCTTAAGTACTTCCCAGAGAACTGGAGGAAAACTGCATTTGATCCTGCTTACTTTTCTCTCCATGTTCTCCCCATGCTTTGAAATACTCCTTTGTTTCTTCTTCAATCACAGATACATGCTGTCTAAACTGGGCAATGTTTAGCCCAGTTTTGAGCATCTTCTTCTGTTCCAAAAATATCTAAAAATCAAGACAGAAAAAGTAATCAGTACAAGTATCATCATATTAACGTGACTTAAGACTTACTAGAATTTGTACTATCAGAACATCCAGAAGTAAATAGGGATTATGAGTAGGATCGCAGAGTACAGCAGATACTCAGTTTTAACTAATAGGTAGTACACTGGTTTTCACCTTTGTCTTTCAAGCAATAGTTCAAAAACATTCAAGCAAAATAATAGCTCAAAGGAACTACAGTTCTCTCTTTTGCAGTAGCAAACAAAAAAATTATTTTGGTATCTTCATTAATCTTTATCCCTGAAGATATAAGATGCATGCAAAGTTGAATTATGGAATTCCCTTTAGATACATAATCACAAACAAAATTAGCCCCATCTTTGCAAAGTCTGTTTTAGCCAGGGTCCCCTGATAAATGGCCTCCTCACTTTCTCTCCCTCTCCTATGTTTTTTTCAGGCAGAAGGACCCTGGACTAGAGATGACCCTTTCTTTTACAGAGCCCTCTGATCTCACTGCCCAGGAAGTCAGACACAGAAGCAGGAGGCAAAATGCTTCCTAGGAAAATAGTGAGTTTCACACCCTTCTCACCTCTTTCTCTTTTTCTATGTATATATTCACAGCTAACAAATTTGCTGGTGAAAAGCCCTTCATTAGATGAGACAGGACACTGACTCAGGAAATTATTAATTTGATTGTTAAGCCCTAATTATCATCCTATTGCTCTGCACTGTACCATGAGTAATACACCAAAAACTGTCTTCCCACCAAGGGCTCTGCATGTACAATACAGAACAAAAGGCATTAAAAGAAAAGCTACTTCCTAGAAGCTTCCATTTTGAGAATGCAGTGAGGACCCCAGACTGCCAGTCTGTCAGAGAGCACACATGCACAAAACAGAGACAAGCACATTCTTCTCTTGCAGCACGCTAGCCAGTCTCCAGCTTGATGGAGACAGGAGTGGCACATAGGAGTGAACACATCCTCTGCAACTTCAGCTCTTCTCAACAAAAAAACTATCTACAAGAGGCTTGGAGGGAGGAGAGAGTGAATATGAGTTGATACTATGGATATTAACAATTACCATAATCACTGGTAAATAAGCAAGTTACTCATTTTGAAGAATAAGGGATGGCTCTTCCAAACACGACTGGAAGTCACAGAATTAATAGATACTTAGCAGCTTAAGCAGAGGAAAGGGGGTCTCAGAAACTTCAGAATGACCCATCAATTGTAGAATGCCAACGAAATTTTCCATGGCTCTCTAAATGTCTTCCCATTAGATGAATGAAATGAAATCATGGTGGTGACACTATGCAAAAAACCAACTTACCTCTAGCAGAATGCATTCTGGCCAAAACTTGTGCTTCCTCTCTAGTTTCACAAAAGGAAACTAGAGATAATCAGTGTCAGAGAGAATTTAAATGTCAATAGCAAACTCCCTGCATCTCCTCGCAATAGAAAAAGAATAGATTTTGTGGGAAAAAAAAAGGAATTTTCTAAGGAACCTGAATCCTGCAGAGATGATAAGAAAAAAGTCCTTCTAGTATCAAAGGTATGAATTAAGCAGACATATCAACAGACACCCAAGGCTGAGTGATATGATTCATCTCTTGACTAAAGCACAACTCAAGTGCACTCTAAGGAAAAAGAAAACCTAGGGTAACTCTAGAAAAAGGCCTAATTTCAGAAAAAATTTAAAAAAACCCTGTATATGGTAGGCCAGTGAGGTAGGCCTTAATTGTCTCTATGTGCCTGAAGTACATGTTGGTAAGAAATGCCCATTTCCAAGGAGCTTACAGAAAATTCTATAAAACTGATGGATGAGATTAGATCACATCAAAGAACTAGCTCTTGCATGAAGATAGACATTCAAATCCTTCCACAAACTGAAGAGCATGAAAGCAGAAATCAAACCATCTGTAACAAGTGGGAAAATTTTCACAGAACTAAGGACAAACCACGACATTTAAGTTTCAAGCAGACATCCCATGACAGTCAGAATCCACAAAACAAGCACAACAGAGTGAAAATCTGGCCAGCTTAGCAGTCTGATTCACAGACACTCTTCTGAAATGAGTATATACCAAAGAACATGAGATGTATTGCAGAGAATCATGCATCCTCCACACGCTCCAGCAGCTGCAAAAGTGATTCACAACTCCATCCCTTTTTAAAGAAGACCTCTGACTATCTGAACCAGTAGAAACAAGTCTGTTAGAATGGTCCCATTCATGGAAGAGATCTCCTGGGACATGAGAAATGATCTCCTATTTATTATCCAGGCTGCAGTCCTGCTGGTTCTCATAGGGATGAGGAGCTATGCAAATCCAGCAAGTGGCAAAGAACCTACCACCCAACCAACCAATCCTCCCCACAAACTGCTATCCACAATTTAGTACTTCTGACAAAGGAGGAGACAACCAAGTTCCCCTTTATCTACTTAGAAAGCAGCAAGTTGTAGATAGTTAGCTATGTATGAGATTTCCAAAAGAACAGGGCAAGAACAACATGTTTATTCTGTTCCTCATGGTAAAATGCCAGTGTGGAGAGTAAATGCCAAAGAGAGTAGTGACTACTGTCCCTAAGCCACATCATTAATAGGGCAACAACCACAGCAGTTAGGCAGGGATGAATGAAGAGGCATGCTAAGGAGGAAAAAAAATTGATGGTCACATAAACTAGTCAAACGACTAGCATTTATGTAAATAAAATGAGGGCAAAACTGAAAATTCAAAAAGGAAGTATATCATAATGGTGTTTCTCCCACTCAACTACTCTGCTGTATAACATGCACTGAACAGAGAGTTCAGTGGAGCAAGTGTGGCCACAGAAAAGTTGACTTCTGCAGTTTGAGAGTCTGACATGACAGGCCACCCTCACACAAAAGAAAGCAGCCAATGCTTAGCAACATGACACAGCCCCTGCGCTCCCATGCAGACTGTCTTCTGCAAACATACACAGCATGATTTCTGTCTGAGAAAAACAAACCTTGTGGTTCAAACTGTTAAATTATTATTCCTGTGTCTAGATTGGGCATGGCATAAATACAAAGTGACCACTCCAAGGGCTTTCTCAGAAGAAAGAAGGGGAAAGTAAGCTGCAGTCCATGGCATGCTCCAAGGGAGGAAAAAAGTGACTCACTAGTTTTTGCTCTAAGATGAGATTAGATGGTTTCAAGAACAAAAGATAACATTGAAAGTGACAAATGGCCAAGTGCTAAAGAAAGCAACCTGAATATGCTCAGTCTTGATTATCCAGTGAGACTTTTTACCCACTGCAATATGCCACAGTTCGTAGGAACACAACCCGGCACACAGAGCCAAGAGCTCAGGGCTGCCTGCTCAGCATTCAAACTGCACTGCTCTTCTACTCATCTGGTATTTAAGATACAAACCGCATTGGGGACGTCATAGGCAACTCCCCTGCCGAAGACCGGCGTAGTTAACCGAGAGTACACATCCTCTGCGTTCAGATCTTCGTTCTTACTATTGAAGAGCAGAGCAGCAGCATCACTGCCCAGTAAGTATGTGAATGTCTTGCCAACCATAGTGAAACTGAACACAGGTCCATACTATGAGAGAGAAGAAACAATTTCTTTGAAAGAAGAACAAAAATCAGTAAATCCCTATCTCTCTGTACAGTCTTTCATAAATTACTTTTTCTCCTAAGAAGTATCCAGACATTTAATAAACATATTTTAAACTACATTTAAATTCATTCTCAGTGTACATACTAGTGATATCTAATGTTATAATGAATACATGAGAACATGCACATTTTAAAACCATTGCTTGTAGAAAACATTCATAAAAGATCAGTCACACTAAAAAACCTAGCAGAGAGATTGCAGCACATATTGACCCCAGTAATCTGTACACACTGTCTCAAAAAAATTCTGAATTTGGAGTTATGCATAGATAATTAGGGGCAAATAAGATTTTGAAGTTTAAGTCATCTCCAGCAGACCATCATACACCAGATTTGGCTTTCTCTAGCTAACCAAGCTAAGATTTAAGCTTATAACTCTAGATAGTTTTAGACAATGTGAAACAGCTTGATAAATCTAATTTAATAGGAATTAAGGCTCTACTGCTTTAGTTAATTTCTTCTAGGCTGTTACAGTATGAAAACTACCGAGGGTTTATACACCAGCTCTTTTAACATCAGAGAGGCCTTAAAATTCATCAAGTTGCCCACAGAGGTGGTCAGCTACATTCCAACCTGGTTATAGATCAGTAATTGCCAATTACAGCAAGAGATAATTTCATGCAAATGGCTTTTTAATTAACTTGTGATTGAGCTATGAGTATTACCCAAATGTACAAACATATTTGTGACACTTGAATTGCAAGAGCTCAGAAAACTGAGAATACTGCTACATGAAGAGATCTGAAGATCACAGAGCCTACTGTATACACTCCATTTCATATTCGAGGTGGTAAATGAGAATGAACTGATTTTTAACCGGCCCCAGACAGACAACTTAATAGATATTATTAATAGTTTCTGAACTATTGTATATGCTCAGCCAGTCAGGTGAGAAAACATACCTTGTCATAAGCATTTTCCAAAAATTCAATGGGACTTTTTCCAAATGCGATTGCATGACCAAGAAAAGGGATGCCTGATGAAATGAAAGGCGGGTAGTTCTATAGAAGAAAGAGAAGAATAGTTACTGAATTTTCTTCAGGGCTTATCACAGACTCATGAACTAACAGAATATCCTGAGCTGAAAGGGACCCACGAGGATCAAAGTCCAAGTCCTGGCCCTGCACAGGAACACCCCCAAGGGTGACAGCATGTGCCCCACAGAGCTATCCAAACATTTCTTGAACTCTGCCAGCCTTGCTGCTCTGACCACTTTCGTGGCATGCGCCAGTGTCCAAAAATAATAAAATCATGTCCGTTTCCATAAAAACTAACCACAGAGGAAGTTTTTTATATATTTGTTTAAACTCTTTTGTGAAAAGGCTACCTTTAAAAACAAAATTCAGCTGCTTAGGCAGAACTACACTTAAAAGCAGCAAAGGTTAAAATAAAGTGAATATGATTAAGAGTCTTCCAGTGCTGTCTCTGAATGCGAAAGATACTGCAAGTGAAAAGAAGGCGGTCAGAAACGAAACAGCGCTAGAGGATTTGTTAAACAGCCCCTCAAAAGCAACTTCAGGTTAGCGCTGTGTTTCATACATTAGCGGGCACCTTTCTCCTAAGCTCCATCGATGGAACAGTACCGGGAGCCGCCCTTGGGTTCCGCAAGCCCCGAGCGCCTCTCCCGCGGTACCACCCCGGCGCTGCGGGCGAGGCCGGCCGACTGCCCGACATGCCGCCCACAGGGAGGCAGCTGGAAACGCCGCCCGCCCGCCGCTGCCCGCTCCCTCCCGGCCGGGCTCCAGCGCCGCTTCCCCCGAGGCTGCTGCCCCGGCCCGCGGGCAGCGTCCCGGAATGGGACAGCGGCGGAACCCGCCGGGCCCCGCCCGCAGCGCTCACCTTCTGGTCGGAGCAGAGGTGCCGCCGGTACCCCAGCTGGAACAGGTAGCCGAGGCTGAGCGCGAAGGCGGAGGCGGCCAGCACCAGGGAGAGGGGATTGCCGACGGCCACCCGCTCCAGCAGGGACCCGCCGACCTCCATGAGGTTCAGCATCTTCTCTGCGCCCGCCGCCATCCGCCGTGGCTCCGCGGGTCAGCGCGGCTGGGCCGGGCTGAGCCGAGCCCGTGTGAGGGCGGCGGCGCTGGGCTGATCTCTGCCCATGTGACGATTGCCGCCGCCGGAGCCAACCCGCGGCCGCGCTGCGCGGGGTGACGGCATGGGCCGGGCTGCGGCCCGCGCCATTGGGCGGGCGGCGCAAGGGGGCCGGGCAGCAGACTGCCGCTCGGGAACTCCGCCTGTCCGCCCACACCGGGACAACGCCGTTCTCCGGCAAAAGAGACTTGTGTCGGTGAGCCGGCCCTCGGGCATCGCTGCCGGTGCCCCCGCTGACAGCCCAGGGCGCTGGTTTGTAAGGGTGCACGGCACGCCGAGAACGAGGAGAGATGCTCCAAATGGTTAATGTCAGAAAATCCGGGTGTTGTTTTTGAAATTATTTTCCACTGAGATTTAAGGGTTTAAGATCAAATAGTGCGCAAAGCTGCATTTGGAAGCAGAGAGCTCATCACAGCCGAGGTCAGCTTGTTGTCCACACGCAATTTTTTAATTCATCGGGAATGTATCCTAATGCATTTCCAGAAAATTGTGGTTTGGGCTTTTAAAGACAGTATTTTTTCACCCAGTGAATCCAGTCAGTTTCTAAAGTCTAAATCTGTAAATCTGGGAATACTAGCAGGAAGCCGGGCTGATCACTACATACAATGAGAGATTTCAACAGGGTACAGTTGCAAAGATTATCTGTAATGCTTTTAATAAACAATAATTTATAAATAATAATAAATAAATAAATTATTGCAAATGTTTGCAAAGTTCAGAAGTCTAAGTTCTTATAAATTCCCTACTTCATCTGAAATAAACTATTTGTTGTCATCAGTTCTGAGTACTTTTAGTTTTGCCATCTGGAAAAGGTGCACAGGCTAAAGCATAAGCTTGCTACTGAATGAATCTTCTTGTAGTTTTTTAAAATGTGTAATATCCTCTGGTAAACCCTGTATCACAGTCTCACATGTGCTGAGTATTACTAGATGAGTGGAGGTAGCAGAGAACGCTTGTGAATGCTGAGATGTACATGGAATCATTGTTGAGTACCTTCAAACTCTTCATGTCAGCTATGGGATCTAGTAAAGTTTTCAATTTGTTGCCTGCAAGCTCTGAAGTTTCAACACTTTTCAGTGTCAAAGGAAATTCATCAGTGCTGTAGTGAGGAAGAGTTCCTTCATATTTACAAGCCTTGACAATTCTTTTGGGGTACATGAGAGCTATCACTGGTTGTTATTGACATTCTGCTGTCAGTTTATGAAGTAAGGACATTTTTCGTGGAATAGTGTCAGTCTATTTCTTCCAAGGGAGAGGATCTCCAGATTAATTACCTATATATGAATGGTTTTGTTTCATTTTTATGTAATTACTACTTACATTTAAATTTGTACAGAATAGTAATTTAATACATTATTTTTATATCTTTACCCTATAGTAATAATAACTAAGGTAAAGCAGAGTTTTTGCAAGCCATGTATGTTGTTTCTGTTGAACCTGTATTTCTTTTTTCAGTTAACAGCCCAGCTTTAAACTGCACCCAGCTGTAAGCTGGTTGGGAAACCCCCAGCTCCCTGGAGCAATTGTTCCCTACACCTAGCAGCAGCAGCAGCAGCAGGACATCAGCCCAGGACCAGGGCTTCCCTTCTGAACAAGCTGCTCACTGGGGCCAGGGGGGTCAGTTATTCCACTTGGTAAAATCTTGCCTGTTTTTCACATTTTAAGATCTCAGTTATTCTTTTGCCTTACAGGGCTTGGCTGAGTATTCTACTCAAAAGTGCTTGTCAGATGGACTACAGGTGATGAGCTGGGCACCTCATGTTTACAAAGGCACAAGTGTCAGCTTTGCCAACCTTGCAGATCGTTTTCATTGGGGTTTTTTTGTTTGGTAGTGATACGAGTATTGTTACTAATGGTCTGTCTCAGTGGTGTTGGATTTCTCTCTGTTCCCATTTTTTTATTTCCCTGCTTCCAGATGAAAGGAGAGCACACACCTGCCTTGCCCCAGCAGGACAGCACGAGCTCCTACATACCCAGGTGCCAGAAGCCTCTGGGACTGCAGAGCTGGGCTCTTGCTGCTGCGTGGCTCCACTGATGTGCAACATCTGCAAACCTCTGCCTTGCCACAATGAACAGTTTCCAGTTTACCTGGTAAATTCCTGAGCAGTTTCCAAGGTGCACTACCTTAATTTAGAGTCATCATGGGACTCTCCTTCTGGTCTTGTCTGATGCTTTTCTTACATACCTTACAAAGATGACAAAGTTACAAACTACTGCTTTTTGGTAATGACACCCTCTTGGTGTAACATTTGATGGCACCTTCATGCTGGCTACAAAAATAGGAACACCAAATATGACTTGTTGCAAACAATTTATTAGGTAGTAATAAATAAGAATTTAGCAGAAAGGACTACACAGCAATAAGGCATATTGATAGAATAGTTATATAGGCAACTGACACACCTTCCTAATATCTTCCTCTAGTTTTCTATGAAAGTGCTATGTAGAGAAACGTATTTCTGATACCAGTGCCAAGTGATAGCAGGGATGCACGATGAAGGACCTGACTGTTGCATTATTTACCTTAAATAAAGTATAACAATCCATGAAAATTTACTGGTATTTAGGCCTGTGAAGTTTAAGTAGAAAAGTATAGCTTGCTAAGAAGAATACAAAATACAAGTCTCCTGTTCATGTCTTTAACGATTTACTACTTTAATTTCTTAAACTGCAGTTACTAGTAAGGTATGAGTAAAGTTACTATACAACAGCACAGTTCTTCACATTCATTTTAGCTTTTATTTGAAAACTTAGAGGCAAGTGCTAGTTTTTTGTTTTTTTTAATAAAAGCTTTTTTTTTTTTACAAAATATTGCACACTGTTTTAGCATGCAGTTTACACGGAAGAAATAGTCAAGTGCACTTAAAACCCTGAAATACAACTAGGAATTTCAAACTTGTGTTACAGATACAATTTTAATGTACAAGGACATGTTTCAGACTGCATAGGATCCCACCTTACACTCGAGGCCCAACTTGTTGGGCCCCAAACCTGACTCTACAAAGAACAGGCAGAATGCTTACAAATTGTATCTATCTGACTTGCTTGTCATCTTCATTCCTGCATCCTGCACTGCTTTTAGCCTGAAGAAACTGAATTAATCAGTAGGAAAATTAATTTAAGAGAAATAACTTAGTACCTCCTTTACGAGCTTTTGTTACTGCATATGTGTTGCAATCCAGGGTAGGATTTATTAAACTTTCTGAAGTCCTCTGAGTAAGGTTCATCTGAAAATCCCTGTCTCCCTCTCCTCCATCCATACATACATTTTATATTGCACAGCAAAAGTAAAAATCCATTTTACAAAACAAGCATGCTAAACATTCAATATGGCTTCTGAATGATTTAAAGTATTTCCCTTTTGGCATCCTCATGCAGTATTTTAGAATAAATATGAATACAAAGTACGAGAAAGTTAAGATTAAAAATAAAGCGAGCTAAAATGTTTGTCAGGAACCAAATAAAAAACAAGAGTTTATCAAAAGTAGTTGCTCAAAGGTCTAACTGGTCTAACTGGTCTTTTAAGCACATTTATCAACAGTATATTAAAAATACAGGGTGTCTACAAAATACTGCCTCCTTGATGTTCCACGCAATGACACGAAAGGTAAACAGGTTAACTGAGATTGCTTAATGGCACTGGTAGTCCCATATTTCTCTGGGAACAAAAGCTGTACTGGATTCATGCTTGTCGAACTCAGTAAACCATTTAGATTTCATCAGCTTTATTGGTTAAGCTCAAGCCCTACAATAGTTAATATATGAAACACAAAAATATTTATAAAAATAATAGATATGTTGTATAGCTTTTTTTTAAAAAAATAAACCATGCAGCTTCTGTACAAAGTTAAAAAAACTGTACAAATTGACTTTTCTATTGTGTAAAATTCATGTATATGGAAGTCCTGTTAGGAGGAGGAACAAGTTGTTTTTTTGCTCAGCCATCAGATGCCATCTCGTAACTATTGTTCATTTCCATCACTCATTTCTTTCAGTTGGCATTAGCTGGCCATTTAATTTCATCAGGAGTTTTACAACGAGTCCTGCCTATGTAAAGGGATGCAATTAAATTCTATCAGCATTTCAGAACTATGACAATCAAGTACATGACAAAAACAATTCTCAGCTTTATCCAATCTGAAATTCCATTACTTTCGATCACAAAGTTACTGGCTCCAGCTCTCTGAATCTCATTATATTTGGAATTAATCTAGGAGAATGAGGGATTTGGCATATGCAAGAAACAGTTTCAATTAAACTAAAGGTTTATCTTAATCATTAAATATGTATTTTATGTATTTTGAAGGCTTCACGTACTAAGAAAATGAGCAAACATTCTGAAATATTAATAATAAAGTTTTAAAATAATTTTTGTGGGGCTTGGCTTAGGCTTCTTCTGTATGTGCAAAAGTGGTGAATCTCAATAGAAAAGAGTGTAACTAATTTCAGAAAAAAAAAATTGAATGTAAAGGATGCAAAATGATAGTGCTTACCTGTTTGGTATGCACAATAAAGCTCATTTTGTTTTCCAGACTGTGGATCTGAAAACACGTATCTCCATCTCCCAACTGCCACATAAAGCAACCGTACTTTAGGCTGAGGAGTAAAGCCTATGATCAAATGTAGGAAACTGTCACTCAGAAAATATCCTCCATACTTGCAAACTGAACCTCCCTTCATTCACAAAGATAGGATTCAGACTTAAACCACTATGTTCCACAATGCAGTTGTAGTTCATAAAGTAGTAAAGTGAAAAAACACAAGACTTTGTTAGTGACTTATAAAGACCTTAAAACCTTGTAAATTTTCAGTCAAGTTTAACTAAACAGTTGGATTAAAATTACTTCTAGTGCAAATATTTTAAGAGAAGAGAATTAAGTTTGATAGTTATCACTGGCAGTTCACTTAAGCTGACCTTTGTTTCCATGTTGAGGAGGTGCAGCCCTTTTACATTTACTCCTACGTACACTTTGATGACTTTATGGCTGCTTGAACTTGCTTTGGTGAATATCTGTCCTGTGAAAAAAGCTGCTCCATAAGTAGGAATTTCCCAGCAATTCTGCAAGAACATGCGCTGAAGGTGATGCATCTCCTTACTGACACCTTCACTGGTGCTGAGATTCTAAAAAATAAAGAAACAATGGGAATCAACAAGTCCTTCCAAACAGTTGTGATTGTTTGAAGAAAATCCACTGTTCAGTGCAATCCCTATTACATGCAGATTTCCAAAATGCCTTCCCATCAATCATCTTCCTACAGCTAAGTTAAACCTTAGAGCCATGGAAAGGCTCAAGTGCTAGAAGAGACTGAGGCAACACCAGATACCTATAGGAGCCTTGGAAATCAGAGCACAGACACGCAACCTCTGAAGGGCCCCACAGCTTTGCCTCTCTCAGAAGTAAGTGGGACTTGGGATCAGCAGCTGAGCACCCATTTGATACCAAATGCATCACAATTCTTAAAACTAAGTGCTCTTCCTCCTTTAAGGGGACCAATCCAGTGAGACATGGTAAGACAAGCAATATCTCCTTCCAAAAACGTGGATTGTTTTTTTCTTTATTAAGCAAAAGAGGTGCAGATCTCTTTTCATTAGTGGAGCCTTCATTCAGAATGAGGCAAGCTTTTGTTCCTTCCTCTTCAGTAGGGGGCAGCAGTCAGAACAAACCATCGTTGGAGTGCTCCTCAAACCAGAATGATTACACAACCACTCTAATAAATAAAGAACTGTTTGGGCCATGGACAAGATCAGAAGGTGAGGGAGAGCACAAATCTTCAACAGTTAGGGGGCCATGACTGTGGGTGTGGTAGACAGGATCAGCCTCTCTGGATCCACAACCTGCCCTATAGCTTACCTGAATTCTACACAACCATTTCTAACATGTAAAATCTTCAGAACAAAAGATTGCAACTGCGTTCCTCTTTCCCCCATGCCACACTCCAAAAAATGTCCCAAAAGCAGAAGTCAAGAAAGCTACGCTCATTGTTACATATAATTTGATGACAGAGTAGAGATGACTTTGCTACACCATAGTCTTAGACCACCATCACCCCCTCCTTCATCTCTATTAGAAAAGAGTAGGAATGATCTGCTAATTCCTGACAAAAAAGGTGTGGGCACCAAAATAAAGTTTATAACTGAGTAACCTCATTTCAAAAAGAGGGGCAAGGTTTGAAAACATCCCCTAGGTGCCTCTGCAGCATTTTCTGGCAGCTACCTTTAGTGATGCACATCAGATGGTATGACACACCTCACTTTTTCCACAGTTACTTGTGAAGACCAGAAATTTAACATGACCTCAGCTGGGATCCACAGCCCTCAGTTAGACACATTTTTACACAAGCAGCCCTAGTCCAAAAAATTTTAAAATTTTGCTCAATTAACTGCTCTGATCAAAGGAGTGTGTGTGTGTGTGTGTGTGTGCGTGCATGCATATGTGCACATCAGCAGCACTATCAGATCCCAAAGATACAAGTTACACTGACATAAAGGACTTTGGGGATCTATTGCTACAAGCAGACGTGGAAATTTAAATCAGAGTAGATTTTTTCACACCTATGCCTGAATTGGAAGTGTGCCCAATACACAGAAAACACTGAAGGTAAATGCAGATAAACATATTTACTTCTAACAAAGAGATCGGTAACTGTACAAGAAATATATTCCAAGAATCCATCCCAAAAATTCAGAACATACACATTTTTATCCTTTTTATACTGGTATTTCTGTTCATAAATTGACAACCAAACAGTCAAAAATGCTTAAGAACAGGATTTTCTGCTACCTGCGTATTTGTCTTACCTTGTATTCATGAAGTATCCTGTTTGTCCAATGAGGAGCTTTGCTTTTTAGTTTAGTTATTGGTACAATAGATTTAAGATTTTCTTCACTAAGGGAAAAACAAAGAGGAACAAAGTTTTTCTTCACTAAACAAAGTAAGAAAAAAGAACAATGTCTGCCACATTGTACCTTCAAGTGACATACTGAGCTAGACAGTCAGCTCCTACTCTTATCTTGCCTCATTAGATGAGGTAGTTTCCTAAGATACAGTGCAATTCTCAGTTAATAAAGATCAGCCTTACATTATACACTCTGTGTCACACATCATGGACATGGCATGGAGAGAAAATGCCAGGAAAACACATGACTCATACTTGGTTAGAGAGCAGTTTGGTGAATTCCAGGTTGAAAGTCAAAATTATATACAAAATGTCATTTACATCAGCATATCACATACTCAGAAAATATGACAGACTGTAGATGCTCTTCCTTCCACTCCTGTAGTCAGCACTACCAAGGAGTCAGCCCAATTAATTTCCACATTAAAGTTATATATTACATGACATGAAAGAGAAGCTACTTACATCAACTGCCTTTTTTAAAAAACACAAAATGCAGGAAACAAAAAACACTAAAAGGAAGAATGCAAGCCTTTACTAGTTTGCTTTTATGTACAATTAAAACAGTCTCAAGACATAGTGATGTAACCTATTTAAACTGTATTTGGCAGTATATATGATCTGCCAAGCAAAAACCCTGCACAGGACAGTGCATCAGATCTTTATGGTCAAGGATACTCTCATACAAACAACAGCCTGGATATGTTCTTGGAATTACCAGTCTTTTAATGAACATTTATATCAGCTACAAAAAGAAAAACAGATTATGAAACTCCTCATCATTATGAAGAACTGTGTGAATATGGATGGAAAGCATGATCAAATGGCTTTTTATCTAACCCAAACTATCTTCACAGGTAGTCCTGTCTGTAGAGCCAAACACCTCCATTAAGCAGGATGAACTTGGAACCACAGAACTGATATGCCTCAGTGGAAAGGAACACCACCCTGCAGCTGCTGGGAGTCAGCAGGGAGTAGTTTTGTACAAAATTCAGCTGCACTGAACTGCACACTCGTACAGGAGGGCACTCCCATTCTCCTTATGCTCCATCCACTGGCTGTGCTACTGCAGAACAATACATGCAAACAAAAACCCACCAGGCCAAGGCAGCTCAGCCCATGCTGTGAATTAAAGAAGATTCAAAGCACAGCAGCATTCCAGAACAGCACAGCTGCTGTTCCATGAATGAAGTGAGGTGGAGATGGCAGAGGGTGAAGGTGCACACAGTAGAGAACTGGAATCTTCATGGGCTCAGATACTGCTGTAGAAATGTATGTGGGAAGAACAAGCCATCCCAAAATAGCTCAGCTACTGTTCTGCTGGCATGCAGAGAGAAGGGGAGAGAAAAATACCATCTGGCTGAGCCCTATTGGTGCTATGGGTTTGAACAACTTAGTACAGAATTTCTCCTACAAATGACAGAAGAGAAACAGTATCACTGCATAGTCTGTCCAAAGAGGGAAAGTCAATCCCAGATCTAACTGCCACAGTAAGATGTTGTTCAACATTGCTCAAAGCCTCAGTCCTGTCAGAACCCTTCAAATGAATACTGTTGTTTATTTTGGTATTACTGTACCTCAGGACAGATTTTACACACTACAGAACCTCCGCCCCTCTGTCTAGGACTGCAATAATTAAGATTAATACATTTTCACATACAATGTTCAACTATTATTAATGCTACAAGGGTTATGTGATTGCTCTGAACTATTGTTCAGTGATGAAGAAAACCAACAAATAAAGTACCTGAAGTTTGAGGGTTCCATAGTAAGTGCTATCTAAACAAAAAACTTAATATAACCCATAATTTTAAGTTTTAAACACATACTTACTTTAGAAAGCCCTGCTTATGTTTCTTGCTCTCATAATTTCCATAGACTATTTGTAGAAGCAAACTTGCCAGTGTAATCAGCTTTGCATCAGGTGATGTATAAAAACCTTTCAGTAAATTATATCTGGCCTCATCAAAAAGTATAAGAATAGCCAATGGATCCTCAATCTGTTAAAAAGATTTAAAAAATATTTCTCTGTAAAAAGAAAAATAAGCTTAGAAACTATAAATACCATTTGTCATGGATTCAGAAACAGAAGACAAAGGTGTGGTCCTGACAGAAGTGTACATTTTTTTTAGTGGTGTTTTGTAATAGAAGCATTGCTTTTCATTGACTTCAACACTTCACTGATCTAACACACAAATGAAAGACAACTAGCACACCATGCCCAATCAAAAATTCACAGAAACACTGGTGTCTGTGGATTTTTTTACCCCATGAATTCATTTTTGGTAATATGTTTGAATAATCTCATTGAGACCTACCAGTTAAATAACTGAAAGACAACAGCACAAGGAAGAAAATCAGGCAGGTTGTTTTTAGCTACATGACAGACAGAGACTGGCACATGGAGACATTTGATAAACCCAACTGAGAGGGTGAGAGAGAGAACAAAGAGATGGCAGGAAGGCAAGAGAGAGGGAAGAAAGAATGTGAAGACTCAAACCACCACAGAAAAGAAGATGTCAGGTTTAAATAAGTTTGGAAATCACTACAGTCACTATACACAGAGTGTTGACAGAGTGTTCTGAGTCTGACCATAATTTCATTCACTTCCAAGTGCTGACCTTTTTTTCTATTTCCAGTGGAAGTCTCACATCCCTTCTCAGGAAAAGCTGTGAAGTTTCCCTTTGAGGATCCAAGTTTGTCAGTTCAGTGAATATTTCAGGCCAGTCTCGAATATGCTGCAAAGGCTTGTGATACGGCTTCAGCTGGAGACCTGAAAAATAACATTTTTTGTTCTAAATAAACAAACAGAATAACCCAGCACATACACAGACACATACATATAATGACTAAATGTTGCACCAAATTCAGAGTATCTGAAATTGAGGACTCATTAACAAACATTTTCCCTATGTTTTCTAAATTGCCTTATAGAAAAGGTTTTGAAAATATGGATTTATTGACAAAACTCTTAGCATCAATTCACTAAATGCAATAGTGTTAAAACTTCATTATTTTTAGTTTCTCAGGAGTGAAGGGCTATTTAAAAATCTAATGGAGTACCAAGATGACCTTAAAAACACAATAATAAAACATGAGAGACTGTTGTCTCTATTATTATGGCAGAAATATGAAGTCCAATAATCTTATTTCTGACAGAAAAATACAGATATAATTTACCTTATAAATGTATTTGCCCTTTCTGTATATGTATAAGAACCATAAACTTGTCAGAACAGACATCCTTCTTTTTAATCCGTAAAATGTCTTGATTCTTAGCAGGCTAAAGTCAATCAATGTTTCACGTTCTCCTGTGTATATGAGAACTGAGATATTAATACAGAGCTTTCAGCTACAGCCCTACTATGTACTACAGTCTGTACCTTTGGTTTACTCATTCACCCTGCCTGTCCTTGGATTATTGCTTGGCTTTTTCTAAGAGTGAGGTTCTAAGAGGCTGTATCTGCCTCACCCTCACTGCTCTGGCTTTCACACTGTGGCATTTGACATTACATGAAAAACTTAAATGGGTATGTTATAGCACAACATCTTTCACTGAGAACAACCTGTTCATTTAACTTATCCATCTTACATTTACATACAGAAAAGCAGCATCTGTCCTACAAGCAAGAAACCTAGTCCTTACAGTGGTACACAAACAGCAACATACTTTATAATGAAACTTGTCCATTATTTTTTTGAAGCCATAAATCAGGAGCTCATTTTCAAATCTAGGCTATATATCTAGAGAACTATATGCTTTTACACAAACAATATATCAGTGAGCTCTTCCTCCCAAATGTAAGGGTAATATCTCAATGATTCTATGAAAAGATTACATAAATATTTAGAAAAGGCAAAAGCAGCAAGATTTTAATCCTCAAACACTTCCTTTTCGTCATATTAACATCTGTGTTTAGCTGAGGGTTACAGTAGTCATGTGGCATACAGCAAAGTAAGGCCAATGGTATGACACTGGAAGAAAAAGACTAAAGAAAAATAAAGAAAATATTTCCTGTGATAATTAGAGCTACTTTAAAAAAAAAAATAAAAAAAAAAGTAACAATACCACTGTAGTGGAGGATTGGCAACAGTAAATAAAATTTTAAATGCAAGGCTTCTGTGTTAATGACTGTCAACACAGTATCCTACCAGACCTGAACTGAGCTTTGTAATCCACAATCTGTCCCATAGCTATCATGTTGCAGCAGTACTGTTGACCTAACCACACTCGTTGACACTTCTGGGCTTCTGTTTATCTTTTGCTAGGTATCTCAAATAAAAACTGTATCTTTTTTATTTAGATCAGAAATACCAAAAAATACCACAAATACAAACGTGACATTTTACATCAGAATTCTCTCCCATCAACCATATTTGAAAACCTGTTTATCAAAAATTATTTTGGTGCAAAACATAGGAAAATTCATATGGTTAAAGGACCTAATGAAAAAAAATATTACTCATCTTTAATTAGTAGTTTTAAAAAGACTAAACATTGGTAAAAAAAACTACATGCATACACATTCAGATAGTCAAGGAAGAAAAATATGGATAAAACCAGGATAAGCTACTAGTAAGGCCTATGACAGCCAAGGTGTACTGTAACAGAAAGGCAATCTGGAACTGCCTCATTTTCCTGGATGAAATACATTATAGGTGCTAGGTGATGAAGTCAGACCTATTGAGAGTACCCAAAGTAAAAGCTGAAACAGACAAGCTCTCCACAGCTCTGAAAGTGGTTTGGAGACATCAGGCTGTAAAGCCTGTCAGAGAGCATGTCTCCTACTCTGTTAAGACAGCTTTACCTTTTCCTAAAGGCAAGCAGAAACAAACTACGACAAAACCTCAAGTATAACCATTGTCCTTTTTACTTACTGAGGTTCTCAGAACAGATCCAGATAGTGAAGTACTGCTGAGTTTCTTGAGACAGGCGCATGCCCTCCATTATTTGCTGGACAGTTGTGTTGTTTCCGTGCTTCAGCTCAACAGAGCGATACGACCCATCCATACGATAAATTCGTGCTTTTTCATACTGCATAAAAATGGGAACATATTAAACAAATTTGTTAAAATCCTTTCTGTTGGTGTTTCTAGAGAGGAAAGTAGTTGTGGGGAAAAGAACACTGCACAACTCCTACGTATTTATTATTTACCCAAATTGCTGGTTTCATGTCCTGTGTGAGTTCTTATACTGTGCTTTTTACAACAGTAACTCCAAGAAAGATCTTGCTGGTATTTTGAGGACTTCTGTTGAACTCAAAGGCAAGTAGGTATTTAAAAGTTCCCTGAAGGATCTGGGCTCAGCTGCCCATGCAGCTATATGTATATATATGTATATATATTTATATAGTATCACGAAACATCCACTTTGCTATTATCTGCAGGTTATGGATTTTTCCCCCCTACACTAAAAAGACTTATTTTTAGAGGAAAGCACCACCCTTTACTCAGAACCTGCTACAAAAATACAATCTCACTAAATCTTACAGTGCTCCTGTAATATAATCTAAATAAATCTAATTAATAATAAATCATTTCCCCTTCATAACTCCCATAGCTTTCACTGAATTGCATGTGAGCCCACAGTATGCCTCCTAAAAGACATACACAGACATAAATCCAGTGCTTAAAGCATATATACACTGGTCATAAATCAATGAAAAGTCTTGTTTTCATTTCTGTAACAGGTTAGATGTTTCAGCTGCTTGAATAAAAAACATATCAGGAATTTGTTATTTCCCTTCCTCAAATCTACTAAATCATCGAGAACTAAGTTCCTAAAACCTTCTGGAAAAAAAAAAAGATGGCTTGGAAAATGACAACTGATTGAAAATAAGATTGGAATGGGAAACATCAGTCTATTTTTGCTGCAGTAGTCACTGTCATTGCTACTGTAGTAGTTTATAGGGGGAGTTTATACATTGCATTAATTAAATAGTAATAAGTGACAACATCACGCGTTACACTCGGAAATCTACTTAAAATGTGTCCATTAGTCTGTAGAGTGATTAGACACAAACACCTTCACATGATCTACTGCATAATAAGATCCTTAAAATAAAGGTCAGTTCCTTCCTTAATTATTTTGGAAGATCATTCATGAAGGTAGTTTAAAACATCTTGAAAAACTGACAGGTTTAGTACCACCTACTTACAGGGATATAGGTTGCATCTGAAGTCAAAGAAAAGAAACAAGTGGGTTTATATCACTTGGCTAATGTTCAATCTACTTCAGGGTAAGTGAATTGCATTGTAAATTTTGTTTCCTATCCTGGCTAAATCTCCACTGGCTGCCAAGGAAGCCTACACTGACTAACTGACAAAAAGCCTGTTTCATAGAAGCCTACATTTAGCCAGCTGAATGTTCCTGTTTATCAATATATAAGATAAGAATGCATAAAGAAACCTGATGGCTGCATGATCAAAAATAGACATAAAATCAGTAGCTGATGTGATGCTCCTACAAATAAATTGGAGCATCATACAGATACATGTCTTACATGTATTTCTTGAGCCATGAAACAGAACAGAAACATTTAAAGAGACAAAATGTCAGTTTGCCAATATTTACACTAACAACTTCAATGTGCAAATGAATGCACATTTCCAGTAACAGCCGGAAGTGACTCTAGCTCTTCTGTAAGATTAAGTGTAAATTAAATATAAACTTTAAACTATTTAGCAAATAAACTCATACAGGTTTATTTATGGCTTCCTTCAGTAGTTTTGCAGCTTCTTCCCACTCATTTTGTTTGTTCTCTTCACAGACATTCAGCGGAGATCTTCCTTGTTGATCAGTAATGTGCTACAAACAAACAGAAACACTGATTCTACACTGATTTCACTGGAAACAGGTAAACATTTACACATTTTTGTGATAATTAAAATCCTTGATATCAGAGCAATTGATACAAAATGGGAAAAGTAGAGATAAAGAAAAATATTTAACCATTTTTAGTAATTGCTTAACAAGATCATTGTGTTTATGCATTGTGATCTGGACACCAAAATATTTCTCATACACAAGCTAGAAACTGTTGCTAAAACTGCTATATCTATACACAAACAGAACTTACTCTGTCAATTTCTGGATGATTTAGTAGAATTTGTACTATTTCAGCATGCCCACCACCAGCAGCAAAATGAAGAGGAGAGCTAAGCTGACCATTCAAAAGGTTTGGATTGCATTTCCCTTTCTCCAACAGCATTCGAGTGGCTTCAACTTTTCCATACCTGCAGACATGTTTAAATCAGAACAGATACAGCAGATATATATAATAATTTTTGTCAGATGGTCCTAATAACGAAGAAGTGTTTTTTTTCCACACTGAAGAGTTTTTAGCTTTCAAATTACACCAGATACAATGAAACATAATTAAGTTTGTAGAAATTATTATCAGTTCTACACTTCTTTGGAAATCACTGGTCTAGTAACCACTGATTGGATTCATTGTAGATAAACTGAGCCTTGCTTTAAGCTAGCTAAGTTTGGGTAGTTGCAGTAATTCAGTCATGGCAGAAGAGAGTCCAGCTTTGTCTGGAAAAAATATCAGTGTGAGAATCAGAGTTCAGCTTCTGATTGTCATGCAGATGGATCCTGAGGATTCTTAACCCCCATGCTTATACTGGCAATTCTTGTGTATAAAGTACTTAAAAACTTTCTGACAAACACTAAACAGCAACTAAGATTGCGGACTTCTTACAACCAAGTTTGATTTTCATGTTATTCCTATCATTAGACGTACTGATCACTATACATACAAATGGCTAACTTCCATAAAGATAAAAGCATTTCTATGACTGAGGAAAGTTTTCAAGCCCTTACACATTAAATCAAAGAATTATAGTCAGACATGCTGACCTCTGATCAGCATCCCACTCAAAGCACCTGGTCCAGCTTCCCACTCAAAGCATGACCAGCATCAAAATATGCTTCACTCAGCTATTGCTGTGCTGTAAAACTGCTCACAGGCTTAAACCAACACAGACCGTGAAAGTTACCATGCTAAAGTAGACCCAGTGCCTCCAGCAGGAATTAGAATAGATAGGAAGGAGAGATACAAGCGACAATGAGTAAGTGATGACATGAACTCCACAACTAGTCTCCCAAAAACCATTCAAATTAAAATGATCTCAAAACCTGAAGGAAAGTTTCTCTTCGGAAGGTTAACACTAATCTATATTATAATCAAAGCACAAAAAATCCACAGGTTTTTTTTCATTTCTTCTTTTGGAGGCTGATAAATTACATAAATGACAGGCTAAAGAATCATGATAGATAGAATGCACTTGACTAGCAAAACTATCCTTGACTCACCAGCATGCATAATGGATTGGTGCCCAGTGGTCACTATCCAACTGATTAACAGAAAACTTTTTATCCAGAAGATGGCTTAGTAAATCAGAGTCACCTTCACAAGCACTGCGGTGAAGAGGGAAATCATCTACCCACTGGTGTTCCCTATGAATTAAAAGGGGAAACAGGAAAAACGCCGTTCAAAAATATTACAATTGTTGAGAACATCAACTTTTTAAAAATAATTAACATAGAACTAACCATAGAGCTACATGAAGAATGAAAGAGAAGTTCATGCAGCTAAAATGTGCCAGTATTCATAAAAATAATTTTTTGTCATGCAGAAATCAAGCCACAGCTGTATTTATTAGACTAAAGAATGCTTTTCTAATATTTATAATTTACATCTTTCTTGACTCATCCTTTAACTCTTGTGTTTCAGTACTCAGAGATTTCAAATAGAATTTAATTTAAAATGTATTTATACAGTGAAGCCTAAAGTAATAGGAATCTCATTCTAAGTCTACCAAGTGCTACCATAACAAAACAAAATTATCCATTAATGAAAAAGGAATGCAACATAATACTTGTCCTCTGTGACACTGCTCATGCTACGTTGCCACTTTTCTCTTTTAGGAATCTGAATCTTTGAATAGTCTGGGGCTCCAAGGCCAAAGTATGGATTTATTACCACCTTGTCAACCTGTGAAGACATAATTTAAACACAACTGAAAAAATATCTTAACAAGATTTGGCTGCACAATCCCCCATTCTGGTCAGGTATTCTCTTGAAACCAAAGTTATGACAGTAACATTTTATAATGAAAGAGAATTATGATCAAATATGAGGATTTGAAAAATTAGTGTGCACTTACTGCTAAATAACTCTGATGTGAGCACACACTCATATCAAATAAATGAGGTAACTCTAAAAAAAATGTATGCTTCACAAATACAAAATGAAAATATAGTTCTTACCCTATTGGTATACTGAAGGTCAGATCCAAACAAAGGATTATAGATACACATATCTGCTTTCTCCAATGCCAGCATTTTACTCTTTATTTCCAGGGCAGTATAACCCATGTGCAATGAGCTCTCTGTTTGACCTGGTTCTATAGCATAGGCAGGGTTTATTACATTTGTTTTAATTCTCTCAAGAGGAGATGGTCTGAATAAAGCTGGGATGGAGTGAGACTGGGTGTGTCGTTCATCCAACCATCTGCAGGAGAAAATGGGCTAGCAATTAGTTTTCAGGTAGAAAAGGATCATTTTGGTCATGCTGTCTGTTACTTCATTTGATTAAGTATTGCATATATAATAATCACACATTTGATTTAAAACAGAGAATTATAATGTGCACAGCCTATTTTGTAAGACTAAATTACTCCCGGAATGTGAAATTTGTTAACCACACTCAGTTAAATGGTTGTATTTGCTAAATTTTGTGCAGATACAACCTCTCAAAGAGAAGGAAATTACACACTAAGAGTAACACTGGTTATAACCACAAAACTTAACCACACCAACTGTATCTGTCTAATTAGCTGGGATAAATAAAAAGCCAGGCCCAAATTCTTTACACCAAGGAGCAGACCTAGGACCCTGAAGAGCAGGGGGCTGAAACCTTAGACTTACAAGGTCAAGCCCCTGCCCCATAGCTACAATTGGACATCTGCCCCCTGGGTAAACCCTCTATCTAGCCAGGTTAGCCACACCCCCGGGTCTTTGGATGCTGCAGCTCTCGGACCCCGTGCTCTCTGGGGAGAGCTCCAGGCCATGCAGCCTTGAGTGCTGCCTGGAGAGCACATGGTGACTCCAATGGATTAAAGAACATCTCTAAGCCACATTCCCCAGCCAAACTGGGTTTGATCTAACAGGAGGTAATCCCACACAGGAGGGCAGACAGGTACACAGTTACTACAACCAACATGTCACAACTTCATTTACTTTCAGTTTATTAACATCACTACTCTGAACAAATTTTGAAACTTAGAGCAGTTTTTATAAGGGTGAGTTTCAGTACCTGTACTGACTTAAACTTTCAACTCACCTGTTTCATTAGGGAAAGACAGGAAAAGGCAAAAAACCAGAAGGTCCAGTATCCAAACTGCTAAGTCATATTTCACCTTGGCTACCACCTGCCTTTTTATAAAGATCTGCTGAAGTTTATTCTCTTCTCAGTGCACTCCTACTGACAGTATTGAAGAGATTTTGAGCTCTCTTATTCTGTGCTACCAGGGGAAGTCAGTACTGTACACCTGCTGCATTCTTCCTACCACAAGCAATGTAACACAGGGCTCAGGACAAGCTGTTCAGCTCAAGTTTTGGATAAATACATTCTTACCAAATTGTTAAATTGTTTCAGTGTTATATCGAATGATGCATGAAAGGTCTGAAGCCAGATTTGTATTTAGGCTTCTGCACATGCTTTCTCAAAAGCTTGAGGTTAAAATGTGCTTTGCTGGAATACAATAAATTCTGTTTAGTGATTGAGCCTGGAAATACAGATGAAAGAGAAGCACATGGTTTGGACATCCACCAACAGACCACCTGGATCTTGCCTGTCCCAGAATCATATGTAAGGACGGCAGAAGGTAACCTGCAGTTCAGTGCATATGCTTAGGCTTATTTTTAAGTCCTAGATCCAAGCAATAACGTCCTGCAAAAGCAGCATTCTCCTTACTTACTCATGGTCTTGGCAGAAAAAAAAAAAAAAAATTGCAGTCATTGTGCTATAAACACCCTCAAAGGTACTTTCAGGCATTTTCTCTAATTATTTGGTAGATAAATTAGTTATGGCAGTTCGAATCTTTGAGACAAAAATATAAACTATTTTTATTATACCTCCAAGGCTTCTTGTGAGGCTTGAAACACTTCTAAGCAGAACTTAGAGGGTGAAGGCATTCAGCAAGCAGCAAATAAATTTAACTGGTATGATGGTATATATGGAAATACTACAACTCTACTATTAAACTGCAAAAACCCTACACATAGAACCTTCTAGGTAATAGCCTGCAGCATGATTTTTGACATTAGCCAGGGGTTTCAGCTAACTTTATTACTGCAAGTAAGTTCATACACAAGTGTGTCTGGTATTTCTTGGTTAAGGGTATATTAAAAAAAAACCCAACAACAACAACAAAAACTCGTTCATGTATTCAAATTTCAAACTACTATAAATCTGGCTAAACAACTTTTCAACCTTTCTGAAAGTTAATTTCCTACTGCAAATAAATTTGCCTGTCTGGGGAAGATGCACACTCCCTTTCTACAGGGAGATTTAATTTGAATGCAAATCTTAATGGTATACAATTACAGGATATTTTTACTACACTCTCTTACTCAAATGACAATTATGTCATTTACAGAAGATTAAACATTATGATTTTACAAAACATTCACTGTGAGCACGAACTTCCAAAAAGCTACTTGATTCAGATAAACACACCATTCTTGAGTTTGCAAAAAGACTTTTAGAAATATGTTGTCAAGGTTTCCATTTCTGATAAACACGAAGAAAATACCTTGAAGATTTCCTTCTTAACCACATGAATGCTATAAAAACTATGTGCTACATTGACAAATTTTCTTTTTAATATATATATTTATATTTTGATATAAAATATCTAACTTTTCATTTTAATGTATTTTTACTGATGGTGTCTCTTACTTATCCAAGGCAATTAACATTTTTGCAGTAAGTGTAGCAAAGTGTGTGCTGGATTCGCTGCAGACTCTCATGATGTCTTGTAAACAGTAGAACACAGGGCATCCAGGACTGTATGTGTATTTCGTATTATCTAAAAAAGAAACATACTCTGAAGACACATCAGTGAGAAGAATCTTATTTTCCCCTCTGCATTTTTTGTAGCTACACATCCCTAGTTAGGACTATATTCTAACTTTAGACTAGAGTGACTTAATTTCTCCAAAAAATAATTGGTAGCAAATACATAAAATCCTTACATAGCAACTCACAACCCAACAGGTTAGCCTTAAAACCCCTATGTATCCTGTCACTGTTCCATCAGTGTGATCAGGTTCCTAAATATTAAATGCATTCTGTTACCAGAAAAAAAGGAAGATGACTCAGGAGTAGGAGGAGTATGTATTGGTACTGGTAACTCCACAATGGTATCTATTTGATAGGTTTTATCAAGTCTTATAAGTAAGGTAAAAATTAAGAAGTTTCCCCAAAAGCACACAGACATTTTACGTCAGTGTTTTTAAAAATGCTTTTCTGACAAGTAATTTACTTGGCTTTCTAAAGAATTTATTTACTGTTTAGAGACTTACTAAGCATTCTTCTCTGAGTAGAGAACACTGAACTGAGTAGGGTGTCTTAGAGTTGCATCCAGCAAATTCTGTACAAGTTAAGGCCTGTGTTTTGAAATATAACTAAGTGCAAAAATACTGCTTAAACCAGACGTGTGCTATTTTTACAAAAAAAAAAAAAAGAAAAAGGCAAAACATTAAACCAAAGGTTTCCTCCTTGATCTAAGTAACTTCCTCAAAATCTAAAATATTCAGGGAGTTTTGCACCTGCCTGCAACTTTTAATGGTTAAATACAGAAAAGGCCATATATGATATTAAATTTTTATCATATTTATTATATAAATATGTCCTATATTTTATATATATATAATTATACATATAATCATATATCAATGAGCTAGATATATACAACTTAAATATATCATATAAAAAAAACAAACCCTCAAGTGAACTTCTGCTAAAATGCGTGCAGCTTCACAAATCATGCTCAGTTACCTTTCACAACAGTTGGAACAATGTAAAGAGATGCTTCCTGGCCTGCCTTCTCTCCGTCTAGAGGAAACTTCTTCATTAACACCACACGCTTTCCTAGCACATTATTTAAAAACAAAAAACAGACAAACCACAAAACAATTATTAATCATCAAAACAAAAAAATAGAGTTGGCTATCTGAAAGCTTACCAGACTCAATCTTCCAACTTTCTAGGAAGAAAAAATTATGATTACGAGCAACAATTTAAAGAAAGCAATGAAAATCTAAATACATATGCAAAACTAAAGAACATAAATATGCATATACACATTAACATGACAAAATTATATGACTGTAGCTCTTTTTAACTTTTCCAATCTCAGCTGCATATTTTAGCAGTGTACAAACTAAAATGGGCATAATCAATGCTTGGGCCATCTGAGTGTGTCAAATTAAAACTCTCCAAACTATGCAAGGAACAGAGTATTTGCTTTTAGAAGGCATTCCTCCATATGTATGAATTCTGTTATTCTGTGTTTGCTGCAGAACGAGCTCTCTTAGGTTCACTCAGCTGTAGTTATTGCCACCTGCAACATTTTACCACATAAACAACAGATAAGGAGAACACAGCAAAGACCAGAAGTCCTTTAGTCATTATACCAACCTGGAAATGTAATAGGATGGCTAAACCAAATTTGTCAGCACAAGTGTGAGGTTCTTTGCTAGATCAGCCATGTAACAACAAGGAAAAAAATGTACTCATCAAATTCCATCTGTGAGCAATACAGTTATGCTAGAAATACTTTCATATCAATACTGTCTTCTGAACAACCGACTCTATAATCTATCAGTTCTCTAGTCCAAATCAGGTTTTAGCTGAAGTTTTGATAATAAAAACCATTTTGATCTGGTTTACTGGAAGTTTACCTTCCAGTAAAATCTAAACTTGAGATGAAGAAGCAGCACAGACAAAGATTCATTTATTAACAATCTTTTAGTAAGCACTTTATAGAGTTGGAAGGTAAAGAGAAACAAAGGTAAACAAAAGGTTTTCATATAGTTGGCTTAGGTTTTTTTGATGAACGTCAAAACATATCTTTTATTTTATACTAATTTCATGCTTTTGCACAACCTTGCCATGCCAATTTTAAAAACACTTTTATGGTGCTATCAATAGTATATTAGATTAAAATGGTTTTACCTTTAATACCCTGATTGGCTGGTGAAATTGGTTTGGTGGCTTCTAATACATAATCCAAGATGCTCTGGGTTATCTCAGTGCCTCCTTGAAGCCTAGTTTCCAGCAAAACTTTCTTTCTTTTTTTCTTTTGGCCTTCAATAGGAACTTCAAGCAGCAAAATCTTTCAAACAATAATGAAACCAAAGAAGTTTAAGCACAGCTGAAAGAAGCACAGAACTTTAAAAAATATGATTATTATTATTATGCCACTGTAAATGTAGTAACAAAATTCAAGAAGTACTAAATGTCGAGGAGCAGAATAGTGAAGTCAGACTGACCTCTGCAGCAGACTAAAGAGTAAAAGACAAGGCTATATTGTCTTCTATTATTACATATTTACTGTATTATTTAAAAAGCCAAACAATACATAAATAAGAGAAATAGCTTTACTTCATAGGATTTGGCTCGATATTCCCGAGAATTGAGGCTAGCAGTATTTTTTGGACGAATCACAGCAACATATGCATCTCCAATGTTTTCTGGGTTTCCCATCTCTCCTTCTCACTTTATCACTGGAAATAATGAATAAACAGGAAGAAAAGGTTTAGCTGAAAAAAACATCCAATGGCACACTAAACTTCAGGATGCAGTACTCATATCCACTAATGCTTTGTATTATTCATTTATTGTTCTTTAGCTGGAGAAATGCCAGTGGCTGATATAATCCTGCTTCCTTTTCATGAAAGGGGAAAATAGGACGTCATATAGATTTGATACAACTAACCTTGTTCTCTAACCCATCTTTAAATGAAAAACAGTGGGTTTTTTTTTTCCACTTTGTAACTATCTTCCCCATTTTGCAAACCAGAAAAAGACCAAAGAAATTTTGAACTCTGGAAAAGATATGAAATTGAAAAAGAAAACCATTTCAAAGTGACAAGCACTGTAATTTATAAATTGTGCTGAAACAAGAACTGCACTTGAATGAGTTCCACATGGATTTCAAGAAAATACCTGGTTTTCATCTCCCCCTGCAAAGTAGAACACAGTCTTGCCTACAGCCAAGTAACAAAGCTGATAAAAATAAACTATAATATGGATTCATTTACTTAGTTTTATTTCAGTGGGACTGCAAACTGGTGCACAATTCATTCAAATTGAGCTTCTGGAAGAAATATATCTTTAGTTTCTCAAAAAAGTGAATAGAAGCATTTAGATTTAAGAAAAAGCTTTGCTTACCCTTCTGTTAAACCAAGGTGACAATTCCTAAAATCACAAAATTGTATGGAAATTATATGGAAAACCTCCTAAAGCTAAATCACATATCAGCTTCCAGAAAGAAGGTTATGTCTGACCATTTCCACCTTCCAGCTGATCATTTTCTTCATCTGCAAATAAGCACCCTTTCATTCCATAGCATCAGTAAGCACATGCTTTTTGCAGATTAATTCCTCCACATATTTTAAATGTTAGTGTTTCTAGCTTTTCCACCTCTTCTAGAAGAAACTGAGGTCTTCAGATTCCTATGGCCTTAGTCCAGTATTTTTCTTGGGATCAAGACTACCTGAAAAGATATCAAAAAAACCCTCAACATAAATAACAGCATGGATACTTTCACCATCAGTTTTAGATAAATACATTAACTAGAGAATTTAATGATGATATGTGAACACTATAATATCTGAAGAGAAACAGCTAATGACTTGCACTACAGTAGCACCTAAAAACATTAAATAAGCAATATGCTGACTTATGGGAACTCATCCTTTAGGATATTAAGAATCTTAAAAGGAAAAAGAAACAACCATCCCGTGCACAGCTGGGAAAGGCCTGTTCCTTTGCAGAGTTTCCTTACACGTGCTTGAATACACAGGGTTTGTGTCACAGGCTTTTGTGGAGGGAACCTGCACCGGCACGGCCGGGTCACCTGGATGACAGGTGGCAGTACAGGTGAATAAGCAGCGGGTGAACTCCCTCTGCCACTGCTCGGCACTAAATCCAGCGCAGAATGAGCATGTCTGTGAATCCGACAGCGCTGAGACTTGCAATATGACTCCAGAAAACAAAAAGTGAGAATGAAGAAGGGTGGGGCTGTAAGGATGTGACAGTAAACACAACCAGCTTCAGACGACACCACCACGAACTGACTCCGACCAAACCCAGGTGCTAACAACGCGGCCCCATTCCGAAGGCTGCCGGTCTAAGGCACACGTCTCACCCAGGCTTCTCCCAGCACCGCCGACCCTTCCCGCCCCCGCAGGACCCACCGGGACTCCCGGGGAGCAGGCAGGCCGGGGGGATCGGAAGCCCCGCAGCGCTGCCTCGCCTCGGCACGGCCGGAGGGCAGCTGCCGGGAGGCGGCCCCGCACCTCAGCATCTCCCGCCCGCTCGGCACGGACGGGAAACGCCCCCGAACTTCCCCGGCCGCGCCCAGGAGCCGCCGGGCACCGAGGGGTGCTCCCGCTGAATCCCCGCGTGGTGGGAGCAGCTCCCCCGCTCTCAGGGCCGCCCCGAGGCCGGGGTGAGGGAGGTCTCCCCGGCCCCGCTCCCTCCCTCCCTGCCTGCCTGCCTTGCCTTCCTCGGTGGCGCCTGCCGCCGCCTGCCCGCCGCATCCTCCCGCCGCGCCCGCCGCCCAGGCCCCGCGTCCCGGCCTGCTCCGCCCCGTCCCCGCCCCGCTCCCTCCCCCGGCGCGGTGGATCCGCTTCCCGTCGGAGCCCCGCGGGCCTCGGCTGCCGATGAGTTTCCGGGTCGGCGGCCTGAACTTGTGCTGCTGCCGCCGCCGGTTGTTGACCGCGGTCGGAGAAAGAGGGAGCGAGCCGGGGCTGCGGCCGGGCCGGGCCGGGAGCAGGAGGCGCGGCTGGAGGGCGGGGAGGCGCCGAGGCGGAGCGGCCGGCCGGGCCCGCGGAGCGCCGCCGGCAGCAGCTGTCAGTGCCGCCGCCGAACAAAAGGGTAGCGAGCCGGCGGCAGCCGCAGCGCCGTGCCCGTGCCGGGAGCCCCGGCGGGCTGAGTGACAACCCCGGCTGCCCGCGAGACTCCTGCTGGAGCGGGCTCTCCAGAGGGCGCCGTACCTGGAGTGGAGCGGGAGAGAGGAGCGGCCGCATGGAAGCTCTGAGCGGCGGGCGCGGAGGCGCCGGGAAGGGCCGGGGAGAGTGAGGAGCCGGTGAGTGCCCGCGGCGCTGGGCGAGGTTCGGGCGGGAGCTGCGGGAGGGCACGACGAGCGGAGCCCGGCCGCGGGTGAAGCCTGGAGGCTCCGCACATCGGGGCGTCGGCAGCGCCGCGCATCGCGGGGGGGCCGGGCCGGGAGGCGGCTCCGGGGGCGCCTCGGTGTCGTCGGCAGGCGAGGGGAGCGGAGAGGGGGAGGCGGGAGTAGCCGGGGTGCGGAGGTGAACAAGCGGCGGGTTACCGAGGTTAGTGAGGCAGGGGGCTGTGGGAAGGGGATGGCGGGAGCCGCGGCCGCCGTGCCGGGGTGTAAGGGTGGAGAGAGGCCGCCTCCGGCCCGGGCTCTCGGAGGGCGGGGGGCTCGCCCGGGCAGTGACCGGGGCTGGGGGGATCGGTGGCAGCTGCCCCGGGGCGGCCGGGACCGTCGTAAAGTTTGGAGCTGCCCGATGACCTGGCTGCAGCCACGTCCCGCTGCTGGGCTCGTACCCGCCTTGTTCGTAGCCGGGAAATCCTGCCTGGAAGGCAGAAGGGAAAAAGTGCGAGTGGCCGGAGTGGAAGCGTGTGCTGCGGGGCGAGCTGTGACAGAGTGACCTGGCTTCCTGGCTCGGTGACGCTGTCAGAGCAGCCCTTGAATGAATTGAAACGCTCGCCATGTCCGGGGTGTGGGTCCTTTTTTTTTTTTTTTTTTTTTTTTAACTCAGTGGAAGACATACTGTCTTGATACCGTAGCAGTTTTATGTAAGTAGCAGTATCCCTCTCCTAGGCGTACCTAAGCACATACTGGAAATTGGGCAACTTTTAAAAATTAATCTTAATAATTCATGGCTAGTCAGTCTACCTCTTATTTACAGTTCAAATAATATGCAGAGGATATACAGAGTCAGGAAAACATTCTCGGCAGAGTAAAGCACTAATGCTACAGCTTGAATTGTTTGCATGGATACCTCCATTATGACTAACCGTCCTTGATTGCACCTTCTTTGAGTGCATTTCTGTGCTTTCCAATTCCAGAAATGGAGTTTTAGTTGTAGACACAACATCAATAATGTGCTGTAGTTTAAGTACATTCACTAAAGAGAGATGGATTTTGAGAGGATTTTGGCTGTAGAGGTGTTGAGAAGGGAGTGTGTCTTCCTTACACATACATATGGCTGTTTTATCTTTGCTTTCATCCTTTTGATCTTCAATATGAAGTGTGGTGGATTAATTTCTCTTTAATCTCTTTTGCATACAGAGGAAAATTACTCTTCTTCCTTGGAGGGGGAAAAAGGCTTTAGTCATAAGGAAAGTAACAGCATTTTTCAACTACTTTGAACATGTGACTTGTTTCATTAAGATGTCTACATAGAAGTAAATTGGTAGAATTTATAGCAACTTTTTTTTTTGTTTTGTGGATGTGGAAAGAGTAAATGCTTGTATTTACAAATCACAGAAGAGGCTTCTGCAAACTTTAATTCCAGGCTTTTCTGTGATCCTGTACTCAGGCAATTCCTTCAACAAATTTTACTTCAGTCCTTAATCAAATCTATTATTCCTGAATTACAGTATTACTAAAAGTCTACTAAAAAGCTAAACAACATTGTTGGTGCTCTATATTCATGTATATATGGATCAGCAGAGTATCATGAATGAAAATTAATTTTAAAAGAAAGAAAAAAAAATACAACAGTGGCACTGTAATAATAATATCAATAGTCAAAACCCAGAAGTTAGGCAAGTAAGTTTTATGCAGTCTCTTTTGTTTTTACTTGTGCCATACACATCTAGATAGGTCTGGGTATGTATGTATGTAAATACATGATTAGATTTATTGCCTAATGCAAAACATGGAGTTTCCTGGACATAGTTACATATTGCATGTGAGTTTACATATATCTCTTACATGTTTCTATCTAGCCTACACACTTCAGAAAATTAAAGCAAACTGAGCACATCAATATGAAAAGGAATGCCTTCTAAAGCTGTCAGCTCTTATTCAATGGAACAACTATAAAAATGGTTTTAGAAAATGTCATTATGTCTTTGTTCCCTGTGTAAAACCTTGTTACTACTATGCTTGATTTATTCTGTCCTGAGCAGTTTATCACTCCTGATCTGTGACATCTGGGCTGTGATTGCTTATCACTATGTTTCTTTTTGTTTCAGTAGTAGAGCTGTGCTTATTAATCATTAACTAGTTTGGCTAGCAAGCTTAGTGATGTTTTGGATTTTTGTTTGTTTTGGTTTTTTTAAGACTTTTGTGCATTGGAGGGATTTTTTTGTTGGGGGGATTGTTCGTTTGGTTTTGAGGGGTTTTGTTTGTTGGATTTATTTTTACTGTTCAGATGTCATGAAGTTACCGTTACCTGAGTAGTTCATTAACTTCTTGGAATCTGATAACTAGACATTGCTGTCTGCAGTTGTCACTGTTGAAGTTTTGTCAGCTTTTTTTTTAAGGTGACTCATGCCAGTAAGAAGGAAAATTGAGAAGCTGGAGGTTACCGATATGTGTGCTGAACCAGTTACGTTTCTAATCTTATTACTGTGTTTGCATAATTGGTAATGACACATAGCAAAGAGAGATCTGTTTTGCTTGAAGAGCAGCCCTGTGGAAATTCTGAAATGTTCAAAATGACATGGAAAATTCTGTTTTCAATGTCATTATCATCACACAAGACTTTTACTGCTTTTGCTTCCTCCTCCAAAAATACATACCACGTAGCTTTCCATGGAGCATTATAGAAATCACACTTATGTGTAAATTTTAGGGGGAAAGATTATTGCATGCAAGATTATATTACATTTTACTTTGAAAGTTCAAGCCAGAGACGACTACCTAATGTTTAACAACTGGTATTTTTCCTCATAACTGCTAAATGTCTTCCAGAGTTCCTGGAAACAGACAAGTTAGTATTTCTTTGTGACAGTGGAAGGCCAAGTGCAAGGTCCCCACCTGGGTCAGGGCAGCTCCTGGTATTGACACAGGCTGGGGGATGAAGGAATTGAAAGCAGCCCTGCTGTGGAGGACTTGACAATACTTTTGTATGAAAAGCTGGACATAATCTGGCAGTCTGCAATAGCAACCCAGAAAGCTAATTGCATGCTGGGCTGCATCAAAAGCAGCAGGGTGAGGGAGGGGATTCTGCCCCCCTGCTCTGCCCTGGCGAGAGAGACCCTGCCTGGGATGCTGCATCCAGCTCTGGGGCCCCTCAAATGGCACAGACATGAACCTGTTGGATTGAGTCTGGAGGAAGGACACAAACATGGACCAGCTCTCCTATGAAGAAAAGCCAAGACAGTTGGTGTTGCTTGCCCTGGAGAAGGCTCTGAGGAGAAGCTATTGCAGACTTTTTACTGGGGCCTGTTTTGACAGGACAAGGAACAAGAGTTTTTAACTGTTTTAGATAAGGCAAACACTTATTTTGACCTGAAGCTTATTTGTAGTACTGCTAATCTTGAGTTTTCTTTAAGGGGTCTGTTGAAGTTGCTCAAGAGAGATTTTCATTTAGTGGTTTCCTTAGATTTGTATTTTAAACTAGGTAAATTCTGAACTCTGCCTCTGGGAAGATAATGACATCTAAAATATGGGAAGACTTTGTAAACGGACTACTGGAGGGAAATAGGAGGGTCTTTCTGCTGAATGCTTAGGATCCTTCCTAGCACCTTTATGGAGCAGCTCTGTTACAGTGTTGCAAAGAAAAGTTACTCTTGTAACTTTTTCTTTTTAATTTTGTACTGACGTGGAAGTCAAGGGTACAAAATTAACCTCTACAGGCAAGGTTTATATTTGTGCATAAACTTATACCTAGAAATCAATGCTTGTATGCAATCTTCAGTATAGTATTCATTATTCCTTGACAATAACTTAATGTAGTTTATATATTGCATAGTGAGAACTGAGGCACTGTATTATTAATTCTGTATAAAATAGTTTTTTTGTGCAGGCTTCTGTGTTGGGGAAGATGTCATTAAATTTCTTGGGATTTTCCCTACTTAAAGGAGTTGCGCACTGGCTTGTGATTCCCATTTTGACACACCTGAAGAACTTGCAGTAGACATGATATGGAAGACTCCCTATGCTCTCTCTGCCCGGCTGAATGCAGTGACTTTAAGGGATAAGGAGCAATGATGACAAGTTCCTGCCCAGTGCAGCAGAGGTGTGTCTCTTCTGTGACTGCCTTACCTTCCCAAATGCCCTTACATAATACTTAGGAGCCTTTGCACATGAATCCAAACAGTAACAAGGATGATGGTTAATCTAGCTTGGTGCTGCCAAGGTTAAGTTGACCTATACCCTGCATCAAATATGCTCCCACAAAGCAAAAAGGATGGCTTGTTGTCACAGGAGACTCCCTTCTGAAGAGAACAGAAGGCTCAAAGAGAAGGACACGCTTCTTGGGGAAGTCTCTTGCATCCCTGAGACCTGGGTTAAAGATGTGGAAAGTCTCCTATCCTGGTTCAGCCCTCGGATTAATATCCATTATTGAGTTGTTTGGTTTTTTTCATGTAGATAGCAATGAAGTTGCAACAAGAAGTATGAGGGCAATGAAGAGAAACTTCAGGGCCTTGGTTAAGGAATCCAGAGCACAAGTAGTGTGCTTCTCTGTCCTTCCCGTTGCAGGGAATGATGAGGGAATGGTCAATTCCTTGCTCCAAGCCTAGTGTGACTGGCAGAATTTTGGGGGGGTTCATCATGGGTTGGTTTACATGACACCAGGCCTTCTGGTGGACAGACAATGTACACCTGTCTCAAAGGGAGAAAAAGATCTTTGCACAGGAGTTAGAAGGGCTCATTAGAAAAGCTTTAAACTAGACTTGAAGGGGGAAACTGATTAACCCAGGCTCACTAGAGATAAGCCTGGGGGCAGCACACCTTTCTTTGAGGGACAATGTGCCAGTGATGTCCTTTGATCTTCCATTTCAGTGAAGATAGGAGATGAAGATCCATGTGGCAGCAAAGACCAGTGGTTATCCATGTGTTAGAAAACACAGAAGCATCTGAGATTGGTCATAGAGGAATAAGGACTTCTTCCCCAAAAAAGGTGGAGGTATAAATTGCCTCTTGAAGTGCTTCTGCTCCAGTGCATGCAGCACAGGCAACAAACAGGAAGGAGGAGCTGGAAGCCATTGTGCAGCAGGAGAATTATGATATAATTGCCATTACTGAAACATGGTCATTGTATGATGACTCACAACTGGAGGTCTGCAGTGGGTGGCTGTAAACTCTTCAGAAGGGATAGGCAAGGAAGGAGAGGCAGTGGAATAGCCCTGTATTTTAGGGAGTTATTGTATTGTCCAGAGCTTAATTATAGTGCCAGTAGGGTGAGAATCAGGGGTAAGGCCAACAGTGCAGATATACTGGTTGGATATCTCTTACATCTAGCCAGCTTGCAGAGGCAGACAAAATATTCTCTGAGCAGCTGTGAGAAGTTTTGCAATGACTAGCCTATGTTCTCTTGGGGAACTTCAACTCGCCAGATGTCTGCTGGAAATACAAGCAGGAGAGAGGAAACAGTCTAGAGGAAACAGTTCCAGGAGTGTCTGGAAGAGAACTTCCTGACACAGTTGGCGAGTAAGCTAGCAAGAAAAGGTGCCCTGCTGGACTTAGCTTTCGCAGAGAAGCACTTGTGTGTGGTGTGATGATTGCAGGCTGTCTTTGACACATTGATTGTAAAATTACAGAGTTTTCAATTCTTGGAGAAGTAATAGGGAGTCAGCAGAGCTGTTACCTTGAGACTTTTGGAGGGCAGACCAGCGTATTGAGGACTCTGCTTAAAAACGTTTTGAGAGGCATTCCTAAAAAGGAGAGAAGTCCAGGAAGGGTAGACATTTTTGAAGAAGGAAATCCTAGAAGTACAGAAGTGGGCTGTCCCCATGTGCCTAAAGAAGAGCTGTTGGGGAAGAAGACCAACCTGATTGAACAGAGTGTTCTGGTTTGAAATCAGGAAAAATAGGAGAGTCTATGGCCTCTGGAAGAAGGGGCCAGCAACTCAGGAGGACTACAAGGATATGATGAGATTATCCAGGGAGAAAATTAGAACTTAATCTGGCTACTACTGTAAGAGTTGATAAAAAGTGTTTCTGTTAATATACCAGTAACAAAAGGAGAGCCTAGGAGAATCCTCCTACTTTATTGGATGAGAGGGCAAACAAAGTGACAAAAGATGAGGAAAGAGGCTGAGGTACATGATGCCTTCTTTTCCTCAGGTTTTACTGGCATGAACAGCTGTTCTCTGGGTACCCAGCTCCCTGAGCTGAAATAAAGAGATGAGGAGCAGAATGTAGGCCCTAAAATCCAAAGAGAAAGAGTCAGAGACCTTCTGTGCTACTGACACACTCACAAGTCTATGAGGCTGGGTGTTATCCACCCAAGGGTACTGATAGCACTGACAGATGTGCCCACTGAACCACTTTCCATCATTTACCAGCAATCCTGGTTAATGGTGGAGGTCCCAGGTGAATAGACGTTAGCAAATATGACATTCATGTGCAAGAAGGGTTGGAAGGAGGATCTGAGGAACTACAGGTCTGTCAGTATGACCTCAGGGCCAGGGAATATCATGGAGCAAATCATCATGAGAGCCATCACATGGCATATACAGGACAGCCAGGGGATCAGGCCCAGCCAGCATGGTTTATGAAAGCCAGGTCCTGCTAGACCAGATTGATCTGCTAGGACAGAGTGACCTGCTTAGTGGATGAGCAAAAGGCTGCAGAAGTTATTTACCTAGACCTCAGTAAAGCCTTTGACACCATTTCCCACAGCATTCTGGAGAAACCTGTTTCCACTGGCATACTCCTCTCTGGGCAAAAAAAAAGGTGTCTGGATGTCCAGGCTCACAAAGTGATGGTGAATGGAGTTACATCGAGTTGGTGGCTGGTCACTAGTGTTCCCCAAGGCTCAGTATTGCAGTCTGTCCTATTGAATATCTTCATGGATGATGAGGAAGAGGGGATCCAGTGCAGCCTCAGTGAGTTTGCAGACAACACCAAGCTGGGTGAGTGTTGATCTGCTGGAGGGTAGGAAGGCTCTGCAATGAGATCTGCACAGTCTGGATCAATAGGCCAATGGTATGAGATGGAACAAAGCTGAGTGCTGGATCCTGCCCTTGGGTCACAACAGTCCTATGGAGACTGGGATGAGTGGCTGGAAACCTGCCTGCCAGAAAAGAACCCGGGGTTTTGGTCAACATGATGTCAACTAGGGGTAGCCTATGACATAACTTAGTGGAAAAGTGATAAAAACGATTGTGTCTAATTGTGATAATTCGTACACAGTTTAATTTTGTGGTAAGTGTCTTAATTAAAATAATGTCTTTTGTAAAATGACCTATAGGGATGTTAGTAGTCTTTCACTTCCCCCCTCCCATCCCTACCTTCTTTGTGGAGAGATGTAGTTCTGGAGGTTTCAAAGCTTTTTTGGAGAAAATACACTTACCGTGTATAATGCTAATTATATACGTTCTAATGGCATATTTCTTGACTTATTTATATAGTCTCTGATCAATTGTGATTAAATGGACATAAGTTGGAAATTGATTCTCTGCCACAAGTACTTAACCTGATGATCACTTTTCTTGGAATTTAGCACAGAAAATAATTAGATTTTTCTAGTTTATAATTCTGCTTTTCTAACAAGCCCTGTTTGTTCTTATAACAGGTACTTGAAGAGATGGTAGGAACATTGTGTCCTGTTTGTGTCCTGGTTTTGACCCTGGTTGTAAATTACTACCAATGAAATAACTCAGAGGAGAAAATTCTATTTGATATATTTTTTAGTTTGAATCCACTTAAGATTTCTGCTTCAGGGAAGTTCCATAGATGTTAGTTGGGATAAGCAATGCCCTCCTGCCCTTTTATTTCAAATGGATTTCTAAGAGGAATTTTTGATGGCAAAGTTACAAATGGTATATTTCTATCAAAAATGCTGTGCAGAAACGCAAAACTGACTGAATTAAAAAAAAATAGTATGTGTTATTAGGATGCTCAGATGAAGCAGTGATGGTGATAATAGAAATACTTCCTGTTATGAACCAGCCTTTGGAGATATAGCTGAAAAATTATGAGAAAAGGTCATGATACATAGCTGTCAATGTTTTTGCAAAAATAAAATGCATCAAATACTGGTTCTATTAAAATTTGTTGTGGATTTTAGAAATTTTACAACAGTTGTAGTTTATTAATGAACTCTTCTCTCTCCTAAGAGTTTGACTGTTACTGTACTGCTGTGATATGCAGTTGTATGTTTTTCTTTGTATTTCTATTAGTTACTATGTGTGTAAGATGTGCAAGACTGATTGCACACATCAGGAATAATTTTTGACAGTAGCAACCTGTAAATGCTGTTGCAATAGAATTTTCCTCATAAGTATTTTTTTCTTATTAAGAAAAAATATTATTATTTCTTATTTCTTCCCTCTGTAAATTACTTGCAAAATTATATTTTTTTAGCATTTTTTATTTGTTTATTTATTATACACAAGAGAGGTGGCTCTCTTGAATGAAAAATGGTGAATTTCATCAATGCTGTGAAGAAACTGCAGAAATGGATACCTACTACACTGTGAAGACCAAAGTTCCAGCTGTACTAATCCATGCAGGTTATATGTTTTAACATTCTAAGAACTTCAGTGACTGAAGTTACCTATATACCCACAGGTTGGACATTTCTTGAGACCCAGCTTTATGGCAGACTTCATGATAGCGGAGCACAGTTCTTCAGCAATCATCTTACACATTTATTTTGGAGAAATAGATCTACTGCAAAATTGTACTAGCAAATAATCTAGGTCTATGAGGCATTGTGAGTTAAATATTCTAAGATAAAGCATTTGTTCTTCATGAAAGAATTCCTGTTACTTGCATTCGCTGAAAGTTTGTATATGGAAGTACACAGCCTGCAGTACTGAGACATTACTAATAGCTCTGTAGCTTATTGCAGTATAAATATACAGTGGCTCTTAATTTAGGCCCTTTTCCCAGACTTCTTGAGAGTCACTGACACAGATACTTTGTGTATTTAGTTCTCCATATTTAGAAGGATGTGTTGGAGAGAAATCTTTCATTGGAGCTATTTCAGTGAGTCACCAAGTGCAAACTGCCCATTAAAAAAAAATACTGAAGAGGCTTTATTTGGTGACTTACTTGTGTGTTGAAGTACAAGTTCTTTGTAGCATCCCATTTACCAACCTGTTAATTAGTTAAAATTAAACTGCATAGAAGTCCTTTATCCTTTTCAGGACGTGATCATTAGTATTCAGTGAAATTAAATAGCACAGCTTTGCATTTATAATATTAACTAACTACCTGGATGAGGCGATGGAATGCAGCATCAACAAGCTGGATGACACCAGAGTGTGTGGGCTGGAGGGCAGGGCTGCTCCACTGAGAGACCTTGACTGGCTGCAGAAATGGGCTAGCAAGAACCTCATGGTTATTGTTCAGCAGAATCTGAACACAAGAACAGAATAACTACACAGTAGTACAGGCTGGCAGCCGATGTTGTAGAGAGCGACATCGCAACAAATGACGTCGCTTTGCTGGTGGACACCGAGTTGAGGGTGAGTCACCAAGGTACCTTTGAGCAAAAATGAAGCCAGTCGCTGGGAGAAGGGAGTATTTCTGTCAGCTTGACATTTGTGTGACGGCATCAAAAACAGTGTCTAGTTTTGTGCTGCTTGGTGTAGGAGAGGAGCTGACGTTCTGAAGCAGGCCTAGAGGAAGACTGCCAGGATAATTAGTGTACAGAAGCACATAAATGTAAAAAGAGAAGCTGGAAGAGCTGGGTGTCTTCTGTTCAAAGAAGACTAGGGTGGTGGATCTTGTTTTCAGTTAATGGAGGGTTCAGAAAAGACAGAACCAGACTCTTCTTGGGGGAGATAGGTAACAAGGCTAGAGACAACAGAAAAAGTTCAAGCAAGGGATGTTTCAATTAGACATTAGGAAAAATTATCATCATTGGGTTAGTCAGATTTTGGGATATGTTAGTCTGAAGAGGCTGTGGGCTCTCCATACTTGGAGATACTCTGAGAATGAGCAGCCTTTGAAGCTCTGAAGACTGCCTTGAGTGAAGGATAGAAGCTGTTGATCTCCAGAGGTTCCTTCTAATGTAAATAAGTTCTTGCTCTGTATCTCATTATATGGTTGCACAGCTGTTTTCTCCCTCCTCTGCATACAAGTGGTTCTGACCCAGCTGATGTGTTTGGCTCAGAGAACTGTGGGGTTCTGTAGAAGAGAACAATATTGTTGTCTTAACTGTACTATGTGGCTCAAACCCTGGTTTTTTAACCTGACTTCTGCATAGTCAAAGATTTTAAATGATGAGTTTAATGCTTTGAATTTTCACATCTGTCATGAAATAGACTAATCTTTAGTGAGATTTTTTTCCCAGAGTGTTGTATGTTAAGGGTTTTTTTTTTCTAATGCGGCTTACTGTTAGTAGAAGTAGACCAATTGCTTGTGCATTCTTTCAGGCAATGAAATAAATTAATAATTGTAATTTGAATAATGGCTTATTCTGGATTTTTATTTGTTTGTTGAGGTTGGGTGTTTTTTGTGTGGTTGGTTTTCTTTTTGGTTTTTCCCTCCCGAAATTCATAAGTTCAGAGTTTCTCAATAAGCAAGCTGCCTGAAGTTTGTAATTACTTACTTAATAAAGGAGTAGAAAGTTAAATTCACTTGTCTGGAATACGTGTTAAGCAGCACATTCTAGTATAAAATACTTTGTAGTAATCTTTAATTTAAAAGAAGTAATTTGGAGGCTTTAGTCTTTGTTACTCTGGATGTATTTGCATTGTAAAGTGTACAAACCTAAATAAAACAGCCCTATAATTTGACTGTAAATGTGGTGTAAGTTGCCTCTTGATTTGGTCTTTATTTCTTGGAAATACCTCTTAAGTTCATTTAGAAGTCCTGTTGGTTTTTTGCTTTATGTATTTTGCTGCATATATATATGAGTAAGAAATCAGTATGGAGAACCAGAGTTTTAAAATAAGTCCTTAAGAAGATGATTGGTTAACTTTTTTATCCCTCCCCCCCCCGCTTCTTTTCGTTATTTCTGTAGTTTTCTACTATACAAATAGATGATGAAGATAATGAATCAAGTTTCTCTTTAATTAGTCACAAGCCTAAAAAGTATACTGAATTAATTTCAGTTTTGGTAGGTTCTGGTATTAGGGTAGCCGTGATGAGTTACTGATAATTATGTCCTTTGTTATTTTGGAAATATACAAAGGTTCTCAATTTTAGAATCTACTCATGAGCGCAAGCGAAGTAATCCTACATCCCAAAATCACATGTTTTGGGGGAATAACTTCTCTATGAATAATACAATTTCCAGGAAAACCAAGCAGTATTTTCTGAGTCTTCAGCACGTTTTATCTTCTTCAAAGGAATGATGACACTCAGATCAAAGCAGACTGCGTTAGTGCTAAATGGAGGTGTTCAAAAAAGGTTTTTTTGAAACATAAAACCTCAGTATGAACTTTGAACAGAAAAATATTCTTGAAACAGTCTACCCATGGCTTATTTTGAAACTGAATTCTTTCACATTCCTAAAAGCCAGACAGTCCACCCTAATCATGCCTTGTTTTAGCTATTGTGTACTTTATTTTCTCCAGTACTGCCTGAGCCTGCTTACTGTTACTCTGTTTGATGATTCCTGTTCTCTTTCTAAACTGCCCACCCAGCTGCTGTATCCAAACAGCTGAAGGCACACAAGAAATGTTCTGATGCAATAATTGTATGTTGTGGCCCCAGTTCCCTATAATTGAAGGATAACAAATCATTTTTATTTAAATGTGCTACATTCTATGAAATGGAAGTGGCTTTAAGATCTACCCACACAGAGTTGAAGATATGAGAGCAGTATTCTGTTTTCAAAATGGACTCAATGAGATATGAGGCTGCAAAATGCAAAGTTTTGGGCTTTTTGAAATACAGTTTGCCGTTCTAATTGATTAGGAAATAAGATTTCCATGTCGCTCAGACACTTGATTACATCCTGAAAAAATGAGCAAGCTTTTGCATTAGGTGGATTATATGCCTTTTAGAGTAGGTGGTTCCATCGTCCCTATTTCCTGGAACATTCCAGCCTCATGCCTTTCTGTTGCAACACAATAGGTTTTTATGCATACCACGGTTTGAAAAGGGAGTCTCTTGTATTTATTTCCTCTCTTTATAGAGGTTTATTTTGATTACTGTTTGTTAGTCATGGCTGGGTTTTAAGCTGTTAGATGTTTGCTTCAGAGATAGTTCTGACTTTATAACAAATTTCTCTCATTTCTTGTCTATTGCTTTTTTTGCCTTCTGTATCTTCTAGAGAGTAGTTTAGTAAAATTGGAACATCCTTGCTGTGCAGGATGCTGTATGAGTACATAAAGTGATACTAGAGTACATTTTTAAAGCTGTTTGTGCCTGTTGAAATTTTCAGAAGACCTTAAAATTTAAATCCTCTAATGAATCTCTCAACCCTACTGATAAAGTATTGTTTCTTCATATCTAGAAGCAATTAAAAATCAGGTCCAAAGATTGTTTCCCAGCAAGTTTTAAGTCTATTATGAAATATGGTGCAACAGGATTAGTGTTATAGGGGGGAAGGAAGGTGTTGTTGTTAAACATCTCTCTTTCCCAAAGTGCAGGTGGAGAGGGACTACATTAGATATATTTCTCACCCACCCCCTTCAAGACTCTGTTTGCTCAAAAAGCTTATGCCAGTTTAGTAGACTTTGTTCTCACTGGAGTCCTGCTGGGCCGCAGCAGCCACACTAAACCTTTTTCACCAATACCTGCTTTTTGACTGTCAGGGTAGGAGACCCTGAATTTATCCCTCTAGTAAATGCAAGCTCACTTTTGTCCTTTCACTGCCTGTTTGAGAGGGATTTTAGTTGTCTTTCCGCACAGGTCTTGCTTGCCTAGTGTCAGACACCTGAATAGCATCAGCTGCTGCTATTAACAAATATGTAGGGTTTTGCTTAGTGACATTAAAACTGGACTCAGACAGGAGTGGGTACCTGTTTTGCTGACATTTTTTGTAAAGGGCTGAGATGAAGTTATAGCAGTTATTTGTAGTGAGTTTGCATCCTGATATAATTTGATACTCCTTTGTACACTGCCCAACATGGGCTATTGCAAGCTTAGGTGCAGTTTGCAGCAGCCAGTGCTGCCTTTGGTACTGTGATGCCTGCTCTGTATTTGCAGTCTCCCACTCCACCCAGCAATGTCTTCTAGTCCATGCTCCATCCACTAGCCCTTTCTGAGTGTATGGCTGCTGTCAGAGTAAAGCTGATAAAATAATGCTGGACTACAAAAGAAATTTCATGAAAACTGTTTTGACTTTAGCTAATGCAGTGGTACTGCTTTACCTCTAGCACCCAACCGTGTGCTTTGCAGTTTGCACATTGGTGATGTTTATGCCTCTGTCTTCAGTATGAATAAACACTGTTTTGAAAGTATTTCCACTCCATATAGTATGCACTGGTACAAATACCAGGCAAGGAGTCTTGCCTCCCTATCACTGCTGCCATGCTCTGGCTGTTTGGACCATCAGCATGCAGGAAGAAAACCTAGAAGAGGGAAGTGATCTGAGTTAGATCTATTCTGCTTCTTTGTACAGGCACCAAAATAAACCAGCAAGGGAAATTGTGGAAATATGGATGAACAGAGGGCGTGGATGAGAAACAGAAAGGGCAGTATCAGCTCTGGTGTCAATTAAAAAACCACTTTAGAAACTGAAGTGTAAGTTTCTCAAGCAACATTAGTGTCATAAAATGATACTGGAGGCAGATTTCCAGCTTGCTAAGTGCATGCTTCATAGTAACCATAAAAATTAATTTATAAATTCTGAAGCTTTCAGGGAAGTCACACTGATCTGGGAAGGGAAGTGGACCCTGGGGAGGAGAACAACCCAATAAAGAAAAAGAAGTATAAGGGGAAAAAGAAAGGCACATCTTTTGTGGCTTTTTTCTGGCAGAGAGTGGAGGTAGGGAATGTTCTCTTGTGGTGCCTTTTACTTTACAAGCAGGAAGAACTATTCTTAAGTAAGTGCTTGCATGCTACATTGGCACTGGTGCAGGTTTTTCATGAGGCAGTCACTAAGGAATTCCTGAGCATCACAACTCTGCAAGCTGCTGCTAATACAGCTGGGTCCCCAGCTTTCATCTTGTCTGCCACTGCTTGTCTTTGCTACCACAAATCTCTGCAACTGGCAGTGGGATTTTTCTTTTAACAAACTCTGTATTCTTGGAGTTTACCCCGGTGGATTTCTATCTCATTTTCAGACAGCCAAATATAAGCTTGCTAGTACCTAGTAAATGCTGGATTGATGATTGAACTTTTCCTAGGCATAGGTAAGAACTAGGCTATGTAAGAACTGCTTTATGAGTCACTGTAGAGGAGGCTGAATGGGCTTGTCAAGCTGAAAGAGGGACATGGTGACTTAACATTGACAGCAGTAAACCTGCTATTCTACATCAGCAGGCTGGATTCAGTAGTCTCAAGTGGCCATGCACCATCTTGGGCTGGATATCTGCTGTCTTTGAAGCCAGGTTTGGTAGGCTTTAAAGTCTTCCCTAGGCATGAGGAGGCATGCCTAGCTGTGGAGGCAGCAGGAAGGGAACGCATGTCCCAGTCCCAGCAGCACCACCACAGCAGGGAAAGCCCATGTGCAGATGTCCTCCGTGACTTTGTGAGTGGCATTCGGAAATAGCACTGGCTGAGAACCTCCTGTGCAGTGTCACTGACACCTCCTGCGTCAGGAGGGTGACCTGGATCTCTCTGTTCTGCAGGACCTCTCTGTCTAATGTAGCAGCAAATAAGGGACACAGAGGTCCTAAAAGTCACCTTACCTAACCAGAAGTACCGGATCCACGGGTGAGGGAGCTGTGCTTCAGCACCATCAGTCATTCTTTTCTTATGACACTGGGAAGTCTATGAAGCAGATGTGGAAGGAGCAGAGGCAGTGATGAACATAAACTGTGTGAACTCCACATTATGTATTTAGATAGTAGATAACACTGCTTGGTGTGAGCAAGCAGTATTAGAAATGAAGAGAATGTAAGTTTAGTGAATGCTGCTTTTCAGAATGCTTGCTTGCTGGCACAGTAACCATCTGTAACAAAAGGTAAGGCAGCAGTTCTCCATAAAAAAACCTCAAACAACAGAAACACCCTACTGAAATCTGGGCAATAGGCAAGAGTCAATACGTGGACAAGGCATCAGAGGATCAGAGATCTTGGGTACTGGATACCAGGCCAAAGGCTTTTGCTCAGGAGAGGAGCTTACCATATGACCATTAGCAATCTGAGATTGAACAGGCTTAAATCTGGTACCTCAGGTGGTCTGGTTCTGTGACAGTCCAGCATAACTGTCAATTACAATCTAAATCTTTTTATAATATTCCCTTTTTTTAGACTGCAGTGTTCTGATTCAAAGTATAAAAAAATAAAACATTTTCTATTTTCTGACTCTATAAATAGTGTTGAATTCTTAAATCTGTTTCTGAATAGAGAAACTTTCTTCATATTGAGAAGACTGGTGAAATTTTTCAGGTATGCTTCAGCTATGCAGGAGCTTTCTGTGAGGTGTCTCCTTGTTCATCCCCAGGAAACATGAAGTGAAGAGCAGTGAAGAGAGTGACAAACTTTACAGACTACAGGAGAACATGGGCACAAGAAAATTGGTGGAAGAGAGGCAATTTTGGGAGGAAGTTTCCTTTTATTTGTTGTTGTTGCAAGGAAGTAGGGAAGAGTAAAAAGAAGCAAGGTCTGCATATGTGATACTTTGAACATTGCCAGACCAAGAGAAAAGACTCATAAGACTGCTTATGCTTTCTCCTCTCCTTTGCAGCACCTAGCTGTAGTCTTTCCTTGATAATTCAGCATTTCTGAGAGAGTCTTTCATGAGAAAATGGGGTAGGAAGTCTAAAATAATTCAATATTTTTAAATGACAGAATAACACTATTCTATCTCAATGTAAAAAAGTATTTTGGGTATGCTTTAGAGGTTTCCTGCATTCAGGCTGTATCTAGCAAGGTAAAAGGAGATCAGCAGACACCATCCCTTTATCAAGTATTGTTTGCCAAAGTACTTGGTGATGAGAGCCAGCGTCTGATTTTGTAGGTCTAATCTCAGAACAGACAATCTGTGTTGAATCTTATGGAGAAGCTGTGAAAATCTTTTTCGGGTTATTTTTTCAGTGCAAATGTGATTTTCTTTAGAACTCTTTGTTAATTAAAACTGTGCAAACCCCCTGCATTTTGTCATATTTAACTTCTCTCAAGAACTAACTTTGTGACTGATTTCACGAAGGTGAAAGGAGGTGGCTTAACATGATTTTTAAAAGATTCCAAGACAGGTTTGTTGGACAGGAGATGCCTTAAGCAAGATGCTGTTCCTGGAATATTAGTTAGAAATGTAATATGATGTAAGAATTAGCAGACATGTTGATAAATGCGATGTCCTGAGAATCAGTCAATGTAATAGTCTGGATCTCTTGGAAAGTCGGATCTCACAAACTTACTTAAATTCTTTGGAGAAGTTGGCAAAAAACATTTGTTATAATCTGGTTGAATTTTCAATTGGCGTATCCCATGATCCCTTACTTAGAAATCTTAAAGAATCCAAACAGCTTTGGGAAAAAGTGAAGGTCCATTGCATGCAGAAGTCACTGGTTTAAAGATGGTTATGGTTATGGATGGAAATAAAGAGACAGTTTTCACAGTGGTTGAAGATTACAGATAGATCAGTGCTAGCACCTCTGCTGTTGAATGTGAGGATAAATAATATAGAAAAGATGTTAATTAATGATACTACAAACAGTGCCCCACTGCAAAAGGATTTTTTAAGACATGATGGTGGATATAAAATTCAATATAAGTAAAACTGAAAGATTCACATGGTTGAGGGAAAAAGGGTCCAAAATTTATATAGAATATTATTCTCTTATTTATAGCATTTCATAAACAAGATCTTGAGGTTATATTAATAACTCTGAAGAAAATTACCTTAGTCCTTAGTATCACTCCAAAGAGTAAATGATGTGTCAAAATAGAGGCTATGCTGTCATGATGTGAATCTGTTCATTTTGCATGTCCTAAATTAAAAAGGTGTTAATGGCATTGGAAATAGATCAGAAAAAAACAGAAATAATCCTAAAACTAGCACAGAATCCACTTCTTCAGAATTAGAGCTAATCAAGCTATAAAAGAGCAAAAGATGGGTATGACCTGAGGGTGATCACCTATAGAAGGTGATGTGATAGAAATCTCTAACATCACAAGTAGAATGGAGAGAGCAAATATGAAAAGTTTCTTTGCTGTCTGCCTCTCAGTTCTTGTAGACAGTTAAAATGAAACTTAACAAATTGCCAGTTAAAACCAGATATTTTCTCACGATGAATAATTAAGCTGTGAAATTTCAGGATGCTCTGTCTGTTAAAATTTTCCATAGATTCGGGGAGGTTTTGAACAACATAGTGGAAGAAAAATGTAATACAAGTTACTAATATAAACTTAACTACCTCAAGAATTCAAGTGGTAAATTGCTCAAGACTAGGAGACTGTTGTAGAAGTATCCATCTGTTCTTGCCCAGTTTTTGTACTTTTCAGTGGTACACTCTGCTATTAACTCTGGACAAGGAATGAGATGAGAAGACATGGAATTATCTGATCCAGTATAGCCATTAATATGTTTACAATACTTGAAAACAAAATGGGAAATAAAAATGCGTGTATTGGTTACAATGAACTTCTAACAGAACTGAAGTTATGTATTGTCTGTTTGATTTTTTTGTGAAGCCTAAAACAAATAGAAATTTGGCTGCAAACCAGATATGAAGCTGTTTCATGAAAGCACGCAATAAATTCTATTAATTATTAAAATGCTGACATATAAATAGTAGAAGTGGTAAATGAGATAATTAGATTATCTAGTTATCATTAATAATGTTTGAATATGTTATAATGAAAATAATTTTCCGCTTACCTTAGCTAATATCTTGAAACAGAATTGCTGTTAGGGATCAAATACTTTGAAAGTAGGAATAATCTAGTTTTTTCCTCATTTAGAGTCCTAGATATTTATTTCTAAGCAAAATTCAGATTTATTTTTGAGGATTAACACTTTTTTTCTACAAGTCAGTCTGAAATAACTTCCAAAACAGCAGAGGATTCTTACCAGTCTTTGTCAGACCTAATTTTTAATTTATGCTACAGCCCTTCCAAATCTACAGAGCTGAAAAAAACCCTGTAGGTTTTGCTTTTTTACTTTTGTAAAGGCTTGTTTCATATTTTTGTAATTCCTCTCTTTTAAATTGTGCAATGGAACTCTAAAAGGTTAAAGGTTTTACTTTTCGTAGGCTGTTGTAGAAGCCAGGTAATTTTCGGATTTCCAAACTGAAAATCAGTTGAACCCAGAATCTCAAGAACACATTGGCTCCTAGAATCTATTACAACTTTTTAACTATCGGATACTGTGGATGCAAACAGTAAGAAGACTCCTGAGTAAATATAAGTGTTGAATGGAGAATTCTGATTTCAGGACAAGATCAATTACTAAGTTGCTGAACTAAAGAAATTTCTTCCCTTAGCAGATTGATTATTCATTGTCTATTTAAGCTTTTTACATCTCTGTCTGTAATAAATAGGACTGACTACTGTTGGGAAATATAATGGATTATATAAATTTCTAAGTTTGCAGTCAAGGAAAACATTTTGTAGCATGCAGAAGAAGCAAAATAAAACAGGAATGCAACTCCTACAGCGTTTAACATATTTTAAAGCCGTTTTGGTGTTTCCACAGAATTTCTCCGGAGAGGATATCTGATTCTGCCAGAAGTTCAGCATCATCCTGATCCTTTCTAATTAATTAAATCTCAATCTTCTTAAGTGCAGGGATAGGAACTCTTACTGCTATCAAGGATTCTCAATACCTAAAATCTTGCTCTTCTTCTTCTCTGGAAAATCATAGGGTGTTTCACAAATCTGGGCACTAGTTTTCATCTAGTATCTGCTGGTCTACATCTATCTTTTAAAGTATCAAGTAGCCATTTACCTAGGTCAGACATTGCTTTGACATAATAGTTTCGGATCATCAGGTTTGGCTGAGATTATATCTTCCCTCAGATACCTTTGAACAGCCTTCTTGTCTGCCTGCCTTTAGCTTTTAGCATAACCACAGGATGATGTCCAAAGAGATGTCTGGATCTGGTTTAATTCACTCTTATGAAAATTGCTGTTAAAGTTAAAAACTGTTAAAATACTTTGAAGGATGAATAATCTGATTATATAGGCTGATTATGTGAAGTATGATGGTAGTCTGTGTGCTAAAACAGTAAAACAAAACCATTCCTAGCTTTCTACAACTGTATTACAATAATTTAAGATGAAAATTTACTGCAAACTGGTTAGCCTTAGTCAGTACAACTGCCAGTGGATTTGTTGGAGCACAGATGCTCTTTTATTGTTATGACACATTTCTGCATGAACAGAGAGTTTTTTGTTTTCAGGCATAATAAGAAATTGAAACAGTGGATGCAATAGTGAAATGTTCCAGCAGACCCAAGATGTAAGAATCTGGTGACCTGGATGTTGTGGTTCAGAATATAAAGAATGAGATTTATATCAAAGTTTTGCTATTTAAGAAAAACTGCAAGAGATAAATGTAACAAGACTTCTAAAAGAATGATTTTTTAAAAATTATGTCTGTGGTTCTGTAATATTCTTTGGGCATGAGAGCTGAAATTTATGCCAGGCAGGAGTGAGCAAACAACTCCCCAGTTGATGCTCCCAAACTTCTCAACAATATTAGCTGTGAAAAGAACAGAGGAAAAGTAAAATTAAAAATTCTTTTATTTCTATCACAGAACATCTTTCTTTGCTTATGGCTTACATTTTTAATATAAATACTAATTTTAAAGCACATTATAACATTTGTTTCTCCTTAGGCACAGATGCCAGGAAGGGTAGTAATATTGTTAATTTATATTTCTCTTTGTTTCTGAAGGAAATATCATTGTCCTGACTAAAGGGAGCATTATATTGATAATCCAAATAGGTACATACTAATTCAGAAAGATTCAGCAGAAAAAACAAAATCATAAAAGACTTATGCAGTCTCAGCTATTCCCTAGAAATAAAAAAAGTCAGAATAAGAAATGTTTGGTCAGGATAATAATAGTTCACCTACTTGTGTAGGCCCATTATTAAAATGTCCTTTAGTTAAAATAAACACCTACTAGTTTTGCCTTATTTGTCTCACATGACAATTGCCCATGGATGAGGAAAGTTGTGTAGAGTCCTTTCTCCTTTCAACCTACTGCTGTTTCCCCTTGTTTCCTGCATTTTTCTTGCTCCTGGCAGTTCAGCCAGGCTTGTTACTTCTGCTGTTCTGTCTTACCTCGTTGCCAGCAGGAATAGCGAGAGCATAGGAGAAACGTCATGAGTGCTGTTACTGTCTTCTCTGTCTGGCTTCAGCGTGACCCCTGGATGTGATCACAGGGAAAGTGCCACTAACCATCAGGCACTGTGTCTATCTAGTTATTTATGATCCCAGTGTCTGTACAGTTACTTCTGGTGAAAGACTCATGGAAATAGTTGAAAAACTTATCTATTAAAATGATAAACATTTTACTACTTGCGTAAAACAGAGTACTTTTTTCAGACTGGTTCTTGAAAATCTTTCTAATATTATGCCTGTATAATATTCTGTTTACTGTAATTCTGATGCCAAATGGTTCAGATTTTACAAAGTAAGTGACTCTGGTACCTTGCATTTCTCCTGTTTCCGTTTCTTGCCTTACATGGGAAAGGTCAGTAACAGTCCGTTCTACAAAGAACAGCAGTCATTTGTATTGTAATAGTGTCTGCATCAGTCCCTAGGTATGTTGATTATGTTAGCAGGAGAACTGATAAGAGTAGAACTGCATGGCCAGCAGGTCAAGGGAGGTTACCCCCCCTCTGCTCAACTCTGCTCTTGTAAGATGCCACTTGGAGCACTGTGTCCAGCTCTGGGGTCCCTAGTACAAGAATGGACCTGTTGAAGTGAGTCCAGAGGACTGTCACAAAAATGGTCAGAGGCTTGAAATATCTTTCCTATGGAGAAATTCTAAGAAAGGGTTGAGATTGTTCAGCCCAGAGTAGAGAAGGCTCTGGGTAGACCTTGTTGCAGCATTTCAACAAAGGGGTTCTGTAAAAAAGAACAAAGCTTTTTACCAAGGCCAGTTTTGGTAAGGCAAGAGGCACTGATTTTAAACAGAAAGAAGTAGATGTGTATTTGACATAAGGAAGAAATATTCTATGATGAGGGTGGTGAGGCACTGAAACAGGTTCTCCAAAGTTGTGGATGCCCCATGATTGGAAGTGTTTGAGCTCAGGTTGGACAGGACTTTGAGCAGCCTGCTCTACTGAAAGATGTCCCTTCCTGTGACAGAAGGGTTGGACATTTTGATCTTTAAAGATTCTTTCCAGTACAAACCCGTCTGTGTTCAAGCTCAGGTAATATTGGATTTCTCTAAAATCTTTGTTCTCTTTCTTGGTACTCATCTTGAAGCCAAAAATTGTTATACAGCAATGTTGTGTTTCATTGTAATTACACTGGTGTCAAGAACAATCTTCCTAAATACAGATAGTATATGACATTCTATAATTAAATTTTGTTATCCATAGCCTTAATGTAAATTGTTATATTGTTTATATGCAGTGGTAAAAACAGTCAAATATTTCAGCAGAGGTGTTCTGGCAAAAGTTAAAATTACTTCTTCAAGTTATGTGTTTGTTTAAATTAATTTTAGATTAGATCTAATATCTTTCACCATTTCCCTGCCAAAGTCAGAATTTTGCCAGTGGATATATTAAACATTTTGTCAGAAGTTCAGCAGTTGCAGTTCTCCTTTTTCTGGTGTACATAAGATGCAAGTGATAATCCTTGTCACTGCAGTTACCTGAATGTCTCGTTCTTAGTTAGCAGTGATGACTCTTGTGATTCTGGGGAGTCAGCACCATGATAAGCAGGGTACTTGGACTAAAAAGAGTTAAATAGTTCCTGAAGTTTCTCTCAGAAATGTTGGAAAATGCTTCTTAAATACTGTGTAGAAAACATACTTTGTTAGAGAAATCCATCTCATTTTAGACACACAATGATCTCCCAGATTCTGTGGTTAGACCTTAAATGAATGTGTTGCTTTGAAGGAGTGCTGACTAGTTAAATTACCTCTTTGTTAAAAGGAAATTGATTTGTTCATTCATCTGAAAAAAATCAAGATCTCTTTGAAAGATCAGCGGGGTCACATTGTCTTTTAGCTTTACAGGGAACCAAACCAACACGTAAGAATGCCTCCAGGAAACAATATAAGTACGTGCGTGTTTCTTTCTGGTCTGGTACATTTGTGAACAATGCTCATCAGCTGTCTCAGACACTTGAATGTGCTTTCTTCACCTCCCACTTGAAAACGTGGAAACTCATGTCCTTTCATAGTCCTTCCACAGAAGATAGTCCTGTCATGTAATCAGAGTATAATTTACAAAATTTCATCCATAGATATTTATGCTGTTAATGTACTGCACTAAGTAGAGATTTAGTCTAATCTTCAAAGCATAGCTTGCTTAAGTGTAAATAGGCAACTCTGAAAAATTGCATATTCTTTGAAATGGTTCTTTTCAGTGCTTTAAGTTATTTGGATAATAATAGAGAAACTACAGTAAGTCTTTGTTATTTTATTCAGAACATGCAGCCTGTGGAACTATCACCAGTCTACAGATAGAGCACTGGTCCTCTCAGTAGTATTATGAGCCAAAAGTCAGTGGTCGTATACTGTGATTGTTGTTTTCCTCTGACATTCTCAAATACAGCATATTTTGTGAGATTGGACATTGAAAAATCTAGATTTATTTGTTTCCTCACATTTTATTTTATTTGAATTACATTACTGATTATAAAACCAGTAGGTTTTATGTTGATATGTACTGACTTTAGATATTCATTATTTCCAAATGAGAAATGTATGCTTTTAGAAAGAAGCAATGCTTATTGTGTGCCATCTTATTGAAGGTGCCTGACCTTGTGTAATTATCCTTACATTTGAAGATTTACCTTTTAGGCCTCTTTCACATTTACAAGGCCCAATAATAGAACTGATATTCTTGCATATGAAAAAGCTTCCTCAAACTGGGAAACTTCTGCTTCAGGAAGATGCTAAGGTTTCTAAATGTTCAAGGGATTTTCAGACTTTACTGTGGAGTGTCCTCGTGAACATCCCTGTGTTGCCATTTCTGTGGATGTGCCTTGGTAGACAATAAATTTTGTTTTCAATTATGTCAGTTTAACACCACTGAAAATGAAGTTGGCATTAAAGCTTTTGTCTGTCCAGATTCTACCAGAGGTTCTCCAGAAGGTTGTCTTTGGGCCCTCATGCAGTTTCAAACTTGTTTACTCCATTACTCTCTGAACTGTTTCCTTGTAACTCTTGGTGGTTTCTCTGAAGTTTTTTGTCTATTAATAGAGTCTGATTTTTGAGAGGACACACATTTGTCTTAAGCAGCAACCCAGCTCAGTTCAGTTAATCTCACAGCTAAGCAAAGTTTGTTTGGATGTTTTTTGCAGTGGAGCTCCCATCCTCTGTGCACAATGTGTGTTTCAGGTTAGGGAGAAACCAGAGAAGCAATATGGTGACAGAAGTGTGTTCACATGCTGCCAGCATGGGAGGTGTGCACTGGTTAAGAACATTACCAGTCTCTAGTTCATATTCTTTAGTTTATCACTGATGCTAAGTGTCCTGTGAGTCATCAGCTGCTGTTACCTCTTTATGCAGGTGCTGGGTGACACTTGTTCACTTCTTCGTGATGAAAAGGTGGTGTTATCAGCATTGGCCTGTGACACAGAAGTCATTTTATGGATCCTTAATAAACTGACAATGTTTTATGCACTGTACCTAAAGTGTACTGTTACTTTAGTCAGTGGAACAGTCTATAGTGAGCTCTTTATACTAAGTGTGCTTGGGATTAAAATGCCAGAACTATGTCTGTAGCTTGACTTAATCTAATAAAATGTCAAACATTTGTGTGCTTCTTCTCCTCCTGATCTAGATAGAGAAGGTCTTAGGGTGCTAGTGTTGGTAGACTAGCTACAAATCTTTTAGATTTGAGTAGTCTACATAACCTGCAGATTGAAGAGCTAGTCCTAAAAAAGTTCTGCTGTATTTTATGCCTGGAACCTAAAAGTGCCATTAAGAATAATATCTTCACCTGGAGGGTGGTTGTGCACTGGAACTCTTCCCAGGGAAGTGGTTGTGCCACCAAGCTTGAGAGAGTTTAAGAAACTTTTGGACGACACTCTCAGGTACATGGTGTGATTCTTGAAGTTGTCCCATGCAGGGCTGGGAGTTGGGCTTCGATGATTCTTGTGGGTCCCTTCCAACTAAAGATGTTCTGTGATTCTGTGATTTCTCTTATATCACTGACTAAAGTACAGCAAATTAAATTACTAAGATTATTAAGGCTTTGACAGACAATTGCATTGGGAACAACTCCAAAGTGTTTTCTAAATTTCACAGAACTCGTGAGAGTTTTGTTTTTTAAAAAAAAAAAAAAAAATTCTACAGACATGAGGCCCTGGAATGAATTTTGAAATTACTTTGCAATTACAGTTGAGACTAATGGATATTCAAGCGCATAATTATAGAATGATGATTCTTTTGTTCCATCCTACTGAATTTCTGTTCACTAAAGGGAAAAAAAAAAAAAAAAAGATGCACCACAACAGATTGCTCCTTTTAACTTCTGCTGCTGGATTTCCCCCCACCCCACTACCTGCAGGAATGTAGTCTTTGTCCAGCTATCACAATGTACCTCTGATTTGGCTGCACAGTGTCTTGTCTCTCCTGTCATGTGTGTATGTACCTACCCCACAGTGGATTTACCACATTTCATTTAAATGATGAATGCAAGTACTGTAGATCACACAATTAAAATCAACGTAGCAATTACTTCAGCTACATCTATGCAGAGTTTTTTTTTAAACTGCTTCTAGTCTATGCTGCAGCTGCCCCAGTTGCATCCCTTTAAATGCAACAGTGCAAAGAAAACCAAAGCCATTCTTAAAATCCTTTTTTCTCCACAAACTACAATTATGAAACATATCTGAAAGAAAATTCTCCACCTGGATGAGAGTCCTTGGCTGAGTCAGTAAGCCAAAGTCTCAAATTACTAAATTGAGCAATAGCTTTAACCTAATATATGCCAGTATAAAGAGATTGTAACCTAAGTTGCTAGACTCTCTATCCCACAAGCATATAAATGAGGAAATAATTAATTCTCTCACTAGCCCACACCATGTTTTATTCAAGTCAACTCTCAACACTATTGCCACTTTTCAACCTTGGTATTTAAAGCACAGAGAATGTTATATTGGTGATCATTGTATGAAGGGTGAGATGTTGGCATAGCAATTATTTTTTTTGTTCTGTCTTTTGATGTGTAAAATGTAACAAGAGTTTGATCATGTTAAGTCCTATTTGCAGAGGTTTAAAGTGGCAGAGATGTTGTCATTATTTCCTGTTGATGACTTAGAACTTTTGGCACAAACCTTAGTATATTTCAGTGTGTAAAAAAATCCTAAACACCACCACTCTTTTCTATAACCAATTCTCAAGCTTCATGAATACATATGTTACTTCAGACTTTGGAGAAAAGTTCTTCCAGATACAGGTATGCAGAGAGAACAATTTTTAATTTATTAAAATTTGATAAATCTTAACTATAAACATGTAAAAATTAGACTCAGCCTAACTTTTTCTGCTGCATCTTAATTACAGACATCCATGCCATCCATACATAAAATGGGCATGTACATTTGAATGCTTCATTCTTAACTTTGTTCTCTTGGTAATGTGAGATTTATTTTTTTTTTAACTTTATGTAGAGGGGAGAGGGTAAGAGAGAAAGAAGAGCACTAACCAGGGCTTTTTCTGCTGTTTTTGGGAGACAGCCTGGTATTCTGAGAGTTCTTGAAAATAACTTTTGATTTGATTCCTTTGTGTTAGTCTGTCCCAGAAGTGAGGATTAAAATTACCAACATCGAAATGTGACACTATGCTAAGCATACAGGTTGCGAGGCTTTCTCCTAAACCATGAAGTTGTTCATGTTCCCTTCTGCAAACAAATATGATTTATAATGTAGGACAGACTCTGCAGTAAACATTTTAGAAACTCAGCTTTTAAAAATGAGCTGTTTAACTGCAGTATCCATAGCAAATAAAATAGCTACCTTTTGAGCTAACTGTTCTTGATGCTTTTAGAATGCAATTTCAAAGTATTTAATACTTTCATCAAAAGCTAGGTGCTTTTGAAAAACAAGTATTCTTGATATCTTTTTATCCTTTTTGTGTAACTAATTTATGACTTGTCTTTTGAAGGGTTTAGAAGCCATGTAATGTACACTAATTTAGAAGCCGTGTAATGTACATTAATTTTACTTAATGTGTTTTATTTTAATAGTATTAAGTTTAAGTATGAGGAACTATGTAGTCTTATTTCTTTGATCTTCGCTCACTTAGCTTTTCCACAAGAATGTTCTTATAGTTTACATGACAAACTACTTAAGAAGTAGTTTTTAAGGTTTTTAAACTGCAAATGTACTTAAACTTTTGAAAGTAAAACTAATTACAAAGTGTTACATTGTAAAGAAAAAAAGTCGCAAATATTATTAGTTCAAGCCTGATCTTTGCTCATTATATAAACAGTAGATTTTTTTGGTGCAAGTAATACATAGAATTTTCTTCTCAGAGTTAAACCTGAATATTTTGTTACTGATAGATTTTTTTAAGCAGTATGACGTAGTACAGTCTGTCTCCCTCTCCCTTTTTTTTCATTCCCCAAGGTTTAGAACAGCTGCTGTATCACTGTGTGCTAGTGCTACATTTCAATAGGAAATTCTGCTTCAGTATTAATGCAATTAAAATGTAAATTGAGAAAAGTATGCCATCTCATTAAAGATTTGTTTGTTCAATATGTGGTTTCTAAATAAGTGTTAGACATATGATGCTTTCAAAATACTTACCTGATGCTCCTTGTACAATATTTTACCATTTTTTACAAATTTCTAGCAAGTACCAAGAAAGGAGGAACTCCTTCTAAAATCCTATGAAGTCATTGCCATTCTTCTTCAGACTCACTTCTGTGATGATGCCCATAGAAAAATCAATATTAATTGGGCAGCTGGTACTACTGCTTTCAGAATCTCATTGCTTCCTTGCTCTACTCATGTCTTTCTTTATCCACTCTTTTGTCATCGTGTACTCAGTATTCAAGCTCCTGTGACAGTGGCTGTCTCTTTGTTAAATTTGTATAGAGCTGTGATACCAAAGTGTTGCTAACAAGCCATAGAAACTACTGTTTGTTGCTAAAGCACAGAACTGTGATGGCCCTGATGTAGTTTATAAGAATCTTTCCTTAAACTTTAGGATGGTTTTTGGGTTTTGTTAGGCTGGATCTTCTATTTGGCAATACAATAATGCATACACTTTCAAAATTCGAACTATATGGTTAATGTTTGGAATTCAGAAATAATATGGGATATATTTTGCAAACATTGCATTTAGTTTTTCCTGTGTTCTTTGGTGCAAAATGGTATTTGTGGTTATGATAAATGTTATAAGGTTATGCTAAATGCTATGATATAGTCTTTCTGTTAGCACAGAGCTTGAAGATTCAGTGAATAGATCTGCCTACCAAAAAGACCTAAACTTGTACTTGTCCTGTAAAATTCTATTCAAGTCTCATTTTATTTAGATAAAATACTTAAAATTGTCATGTTTATGTGGTCATTTTTTTCCACTGTGATGTGAATGTGAAAAAATAGTCTAAGGATTTTAAATGCTGGGTTTATACAAAGAGGGAAGCAAGACCAGTGTCGCTGACGCCACACTACCCATGTTAGCCCAGGAGCTGCTGAAACTGCTTTAGCAACACCTGAGTTAAGCTCACAGGAGCTCTTCAGGTTTCTGAGGCTGACTCACTGATAACCTTCCAGACCACTTCCCTGCCACCTGTGTCGGGAAATGTATGTATTATATGCCCTTCACCTCTAAAAACAAAATGACAGGCTGAAGGAGTGAATTAAGTTTCCTTTCTATGAATGCTGGTTTCAGCTTTGCTCCTTAACTTCCTGTTCTCTGAGAACATAACAGGTTGGAAGCTCTTCATTAAAAGATAACTGCACTAAAAGGCATCTGACTGGGCCCCTTTCAGCCATTCTCAGGTCAGAATTTTGTTGCATCAGCTGATATTTTGTCTTTTTTCTCCTTCAGTAGAGGTAGAGGCTGCTTTGGTGGCAGGTGCAGTGTGGCTGTTTGCTGAAAGATGAACTGATGACTGCAAATGGGCAGGTCTTTAATATTTTACAGAAGGGCACTCATCAACTACAGCAGCTTGAGAGAGGCAGCAGCTGTCATATCTTTGTTTCTTCTGGACTTCCAAACATGCTGAGAGCCAACTGTTAGAGCCAGAGTACAGAGACAGCTTCTTCCTTGTTTTTCTGTGTTTCTGCTGATCTGTTTAATTGCAATTGAGAAAATAAAAATATTACTGTGTGGCCCACCAAATTTCCAAAGCATAAAAGGCTTATGCCTGTTGTAGTGTTAAAAATAAACGACCTTGTGGATACTGTATGAAGGTGACAGATGTTAATATAGTTTATCATATTATGTGTTTTAAGTAGAGAATTGTTTTCTGGGCTAATTTTGACCCTGTCACTTCTCTCCTTGCATTCTTCCAGAGATCAGTATCCTGCTATCACATCAAATATAAGCTGTTCGCCATCACCTGAAGGGCCTTCATTGACTATCCCCATTCTATCATCTTTAATTTTATTTTGATAATGTGATGGCTATATTTACATTAGCCTTTGCTAAATTTTCGATACCTCTGCGTTCATTCTTGGTTTTGTGTGGAGTTCACTTGTGTCTTTTCAAAGTCATATCATAGCTCTGTCTCATAATCCTTCTTAAAATTCTCCCTTTCCTTTGAGATTCATTTTCTTTGGAGTCTGGTCCTTTTACACAAACTAGTTTTTTACTCTTTTTATTTCATTCACCTTTCTGTATCATGTCTGTGTCATATTTAGCCCTCTATTGGACACATAGGCTGTAAGCTTTTTTAAAGAAAACAGATGTCAGTGCTTTCTTCAGTGGCTTACATGGTGCAGTCTGCATATTCCTAAAATTTCTAGATGATATGATAATGTACATAATAGTTCAAGCAATGTGCCTACATCTTTTATATTAGTAGTCACTGATGACAGTGTGACATTCTAACATAGCCGTACTGCATCAAAAGTAAATAAAGTTTATTCGGTGTACAAAAGAATTAATGATTTTTGCCTTCTCTGCTAAAAATTAATTGAGCTTTTTTAGTTCACCCCACAGAGACCCTCATTTCTCCCATGCATTTCCATATCCCTGCCTAAATCCGTTCAGATCTCCTCCAACATCTCAACAGAACCGTCCTGTCCCAGATTTCTCTTGGGTGCCTGGGGGCACCATCTTATCTCCTTCCACTCTGTGTTCTCATTCATCCCTACCCAGGTTTGTTTAATGTTCCAGTCTGGCCAAGAAGCAGCATGTTCGGCAGCTGATGCAACTTATCTGTGTGCTAATTTCCAGAAATAAATGCATGGAAATTGGTGCTGTTACGTTCTAATTTCAAATTATTTGTGCTTTTCTTAGTTTTACAGGCATTAGTGGGATCTTCATTATTGATTTCCATGATGATTCTGGTATCTTTTAGGCATTTATTCTCATCTAATTTAGTTGAGAGCTACTGGTGGTAGATAGAGATTGACAGATAATATAATACCACAAACTAATCTTGTTAAACTTAATTGAAAATCATTCTTTCAAATTATTTTTGAGATCTGTTGAACATAATATGAACTACTGGTTGACTGAAAAGAGTGTAGAACTTTTCTTTGCAGACTGAAGGGTTTGTAGACTGAAACTACCCAGTATTTAGAGTAATGCAACTAGTTTTGGATCTGACTACACATTAATATACAGCACTGAGAGCTGTGACATAGTAATGTGAATGTGCAGTGACTTTCTTAAAGAATATATTACATCTGCTTAGTTTCTGCATGTTCATACTTTAAAAGATATCGATGACAAAGATACAAAATGCTGCAGAATCTGTAGTATGATTGAATAATCTAGGTTTTGGGGTTTGTATATAAGTAGATATATGAAGGATGTCCATTTGCTTTTGGATGAGTGCCTACTTGGTTCTTCTTTAGGTAACTCTAGTCTCAGACAACTTTAGTACGCGGAGGCAGCTGATACAGCAGTGTCATTGTTAACTCACAACAGCTCAAAATAATGGTTGTCTTACCACAGTTTTGTAGGAAAAAGGATTAAAATTAAGGCCACCAAGGCTACCTCCCTCCTTCTTGAACAGAGCTGACCACACTGCTGAGATTAGCTGGTGAGACAACTGGTGACAACAGCTCTGGGGAAACAAAAGTGTGTCACTCCAGCTGTTCACCAGGTTTCCTCAACTGCTTTTCGTGTGAATTTTATCCACATGCTGATTCCCTTGGATTCTCTGCAGCTCTAGACCCCTTGGATTCCTCAGTTTCATCTGTTTACAAGGCTGGAGGGGCACCAGTAACTGTGTTGGAAAGCCAGTGTAGAAATAGTAGCTTTGAGATATCCCAACAAATTGAATATAAGGTACTGGGCAGCTCCTGACCCGTCTGATTTTATGTGCACGACATAGTCTCAATCCCCTAACCTGCTGTGCCTGGCATATTTGGATCCTGTGTGTGCTTTATGGGGTGAAAGATCTGGCATGGAGCAGTGTGGATGGGATGACTCATGCACAAAAGAGACCTGCTAGAAGGTTCACTGTGCTCCCAGCCGCAGTTGGTGCTGACTCCCCTGTCTGTGCCCTGACATAAACCAACGTGCTCTCTCCAGCTGCACATCCAGATAAGCTCCTGCTGTCCCGTGTCATGAGCAGAGATGCTCTGTCTGCCCTGTCTTTTTGCAGCTCAATCTGCTGGTTGCCTCCGTCAGTAAAGGTGAGAGGCTGGGGAGCACAGCAGCTGGAAAGTACTTTGAAGTACTGTAAGGTGCAGTTGGTTTGTGCCAGTATAAATGCCAGGCGTTGTGTGGACCCATTCATTGTAGAGCTAAGTGTAAGGGGTTAGGTGTTTAAAAGAGTCTGCTTAGCAGAGCTGTTAAGATGGGGCCATGGTAATTTTTGTGTTCATGGGCATTCATCTTACTGGCACAGGAGGATGCTGTGTACACCCACCTACACAAGCTCAGGTGCTTCAAGCATATTTTAATATGATTTTCTGTACTTAAAAGTTAAACTGATGTCTGCTTTATTGCATGTTTTTGAAGAATTTTCTTCCTTGTGTAAGAATTCTGCTTTAGATCTATTCTGTTTTTGAAGTAATGTCTAATTTTTAATTCATTTCTTATTCATGGAAATTCAGTGTTCATGCCAGTCTTCTAATACAGGTCGATATTAGCCAGTTCTTTTCCATATATTTAAAGAGTAGTAGTAGTGAAGATATTTGCAGAGGCAGAGAGATGCACAATTTATCAGAGAAATGATCTGTGAAGAATTGGGAATTTGTGTGCATTTACCTAGAAAGATTTCAGCAATTCATGAGGAGAGTTTATAGGCCCTAGGTACTTCTTCACCTGCCTATTTAAAGTACTGTAGTTCTGCATTTTTCTTTTCATCTAGGAAAAGGTATTTTACAGAATAACTGAAATATTGTTTGTCTTTTTTAGGCTGTGAAGCATGTTACAGAACTGTACAACAAGTGGATGAAGGGGAAAGGAAGAAGTGCCATTGATAGCTAGGATAGCAACATGGGAAATACAACCACCAAATTCCGCAAAGCTCTTATAAATGGAGATGAAAACTTGGCCTGCCAAATCTATGAGAGCAACCCTCAACTAAAAGAAACTCTTGACCCAAATACTTCTTATGGAGAAACGTACCAGCACAATACTCCGCTCCACTATGCTGCTAGGCATGGAATGAATCGTATCCTGGGGTAAGCAGCATTTGAAATTTGTCTTGGGTGTGAAAAAATGACCTAGCAAATACAGGAGTGTCAGCCAGGTTATAACCACCTGATGTGTGTGTGCATAGGTGTGCACAGATATGTGCATGTGTGTGTTGCACAGACAGAATTTGGAACAAGTTCGAGTAGTAATAGAAAGCATGCAAATCAGTCTGTAATCACAGGCTGATATAACAGTCTTTATTTCAGTATCTGTTCCTTTCTCATAACATTAGTCTTGGGCAGTTTTAGCTTGCTTCCTGAAGACTCCTATACTACAGTTCTTTGAAAATAGTGACTGTTGCACCATTCTTGATGTGTTTTCATGTCTTTTAAATAGACGTTTGCAAAACTGTGTGGATACTACTCTAATTGTAACTACTTCTAGATAGTAAAATATATATTTATTCTTGTGTTATTCAGGAAGTTTTTAATTTTTTTGTGTTGGATAATAATAGTGAACATTAATATCTTGATAATAAGTATGTTTATTATTGCTGCAGTCAACACGGATGGCAATCCCTAATATTAGCTATTTCCATTCTTTCATATTTTTGTCAGTTAAAAGATCAGTTAAAGATTAACATCTTACTCATGTCCAGACATTGCAGACACAAGCTATTCTCATCTAGTATTTTGTGAAGGTAGTACTGGGCAGACATTGCTAAACCTTTTCTTCAGTAAGCGCTATTAGAGAGAATTTCGTAAATAGCCTCTTCTTCATATTAGGAAACAGAACAGAAATAAATACTGCACTGCTTTATTGGTAATATTCTTTTCATCTTTGTGTTTATGTCTAAATGGGCCTGTAGAATTCATGAGGTTTGTTTTGTACCTCATATGGTGTAACTTTACTAGCTTTTTGGCCTCTCATCATAAATTTTTCCTCAGTGTTTTAGATTCATCTTATCATTTTTTTCCTTATAATTTCTCATTTACCTCAATTTTGGCTAAATATTTTTCTCTTCTTTCCTATGTATTCTGTATTTCTATTTTTAATTTGATGTTTTCATCTCATCACTGACAATTTTTTTGTTTATTTCCACCCCATTCCCTATTCTTGAATTATAGAAAAGAGTTAACTAAAATGAATTTAAATAATGTCCAGTTTTTACTTATACTTTCCATATGTTTGTTTTTTTCTTCTGAGATTTGCAGGTTATTTCTCTCAAGAAAATAGCTCTTAAGAAATTATAGCCTGATTGAGACAAGGACGCATGAAATTGTACACATGAAAAGGAATAGTCATAATTACTGACTTCTGAGCAGTGCATTAGTTAATTCATATTGCATCATTATGATGGGATCTCAAATAACTGCTTTGTATTTTTTAAAAAGAGCCATTTAGAAATGCCATTTTGCTACTAGCTACATAGGACCTTCAACATCTAAGTCTCACAGGACAACTTTTTTTCACGTACTGCAAACTAATGATCAAGAGAATCATTCTTTTGCCCTGTTTGAGTCAAGGGTTTGTAATACATTTTTTGTCCCTAAACGCAGGGTAGGTGCCTTTATCTGCTGGAGTCTAGTTCTGAAAACCCAGACTGTTAGAACTGTAGAACTTGGGAGGAGTAATTTACTGAAGTTTTTGTACTATTAACTTTCTTGATTTCTTTCTAAGGGCTTCTCTTTAAGATGTGCTGCACATAAATGTAGCTTTTTTATCTAAACAAAGTAGTGAAAGTGAATAGATATAGGCCTTAGAGTGTGTCTGTTTGCTAAGTTGATAGCAGAAAGGGCACAGGTGCTTTGGAATTAAGACACTTCTTTTTGATGCAGAAAGTCCTGGATATGGCAAGGGTTAAATGAGCTGATTATTAAAAGGAATGTTTTGATTTACTGATAAAGTTCAGTACCTAAAAATAAATTAATTTTAATCTCTTTGTATTTTGAGAGAAATTTACAATTACGAGATGTCCATTGTAGTATCATATTTTATGCTTATCTCTTCATAAAACATTTTAAATATTGGGGAATCTGTAGCAACACTTACTACCAGCTTTAGCATTTACTTGTGTGCATACTGTATAATTCAGGTTTTCTTTATAGGCTGAGATTTATATTATTGTAGGTGGATATGAACTGAGCTGTTTATAGTTTACTGTGTGAGATTTTCTCAAAATAGAATAGTGTGATGCAGTTGTTGTTGCACCTTTTGCATTACAGAATGCATTGAGAGAGAAGTCCTGGGAAATTTAGAAATATCCTATCTGGCGATGCTGAGGCAAAAGGACAAATTCCCTGTTGGCACATGTATGGGTGGTGTGACTGGCCAAAGGCACAGTGAAAGCACAGTGTTTGCAGTGGAAGGGAGTTGGGAACATCCTGCTGCAGTGACCTCAGAAGGAAAGAAACAAGGAACTGGAGAAAAGGTGAAAGGGTCACAAAGCAAAACTCCCAACGTGGACAAACTTGGTTTAATCCAACATGAAGTGTACTGGCAGAAACTTAAGCCAACAACAATTTCTCAATGATTTTGAGCTGCACAGTTATTATGCAGCAAGTATCTGACTCATCCGGCTGCTGCACTTTTCATCCAACATTTACAGCCCAGAAGCAGAATCAAGATGTAAAAATTTGAAAATTTGCTATTAATTTCTTTTCACAAGATTCAGCAAGAATTTGTTGAAAGGTTAGGATTGTCTTGATCATTTTAATGACTATCGTAGGAAACTTTAGTGTACTAGGAATGTTGAAATAAAAAACAGAACATAGTAAACATTCCATTAATGTATAACTTGGTCTGCAGCCCTAAATAATGTTTACCTGACATACCAGTTTATTTTAACATAGCGTTTAATGTTTAAAAACCAAAAAGTGATGACCATAGCTAATGAACTCAAACAAGAATTTTTGAAGACTTGATCTCAGGCCAGTAAGCTCCTCAGGAGAGAGGAGCCCCTGCTCCAAGGCTGTTACAGGATAACCCTCAGCCCCTAGCTGTGACACCTGTCAGGAGTTGACGGAAGGGAATTGTACTGGATTCGTGGGGCAAGGTTTTGGTAGCAGGTGGCATCTGTGAGAAGAGATCAGCATGCCACACACCAGGGACAACTGGCTCCTGCCAGCTACAAACCAGCCCCACCACTGGCCAAAGCTGAGACTATTGGTGATGCTGGTAGTACCTCTGTGATTACATACTTAGGAAAGGATGAAAAATTCTGCGCAGCATCTGTGAGAGAGAAGTGAAAAAAAATGTTTGAGGGAAACAGCCCTGCAGTGACATGAGGCCAGAGAAGGAGGGAGGGGCAGGAGGTGCTCCAGGTGCTGGAGCAGAGATCCTCCTGCAGCCCCTGGTGCAGACTGTGGTGAGGCAGGATGTCCTCCCACAATCCCTGGACATCCACGTAGAGCAGAGATCCACCCACAGCCCCCAGAGGACCCCACACTGGAACAGGTGGATGAAGGAGCCTGCAGCCCATGGAGAGCCAATCCAGGATCAGGCTCCTGGCAGGAGCTGCACAGCCTGTGGAGAGGAGCCCATACAGAAGCAGGATTTCTGGCAAGACCTGTGACCCTGTGGGGGTCCTACACTGCCACTGTGTGTTTTTGAAGCACTGTACCCTGTGGAAGAGCCCACACTGGAGCAGTTCATGAAGCGCCTCACATGGGGATTTTGAGAGCTTTTTGCAACATCCACACTGGTCTCATTCCACTACAAACATTTATCGTATTTCCCTATGAATTAAGGCCTTGACAGAAGATTCATATTCAAGAAGATAGTTTAAATTTCTCTCCCTAAATGTGCATAAAAAATGTTACAAGACAAAGCACACTGGAAATGTGTTTTCTTTAGAAAAAGCAGTCTTCGGATGATCAAGCATATCCAATGCCCTCAGGCTTTTTTTTTTTTTTTTTTTTCCCCCTAAGGTATATTTTAGACCATCTGACTGCTTAGTTTGAAAGAATTAAAGAATTGCTATCAATGTGGAAAGTTACTCACTAGAGCCAGTCACTCTGGCAGTTGGTGAACCACTCCTGAGCCATGACAAGTGAACAGACTTTCCAGAGGCTGGTTGAGATGGAATGACTGGAAATCACGAGGACTTGCTTGACGTTGAAAGGGAAAAAAAGTCCCTTAGATAAACTGTCATTTTGCAATATATGTGGTGTGACTTTCAGTTTTGCAGCTTCACTGGGAAGGTTTTTGGATCAGTGACAGATTTTCCTCATTGTGTGTTTCATACTGCTATATCTGAGCACTTTGTGAGTATTCAAGCCAAAAGTGGATTGCTGTAGCAGTTGCTGCTGGTCCTGGCCTGAAGAGGGGGGAGGAGGAGATGACAGAAACATGGAACTTTGGGGAGACGGGACAGGTTTATGAAGCTGATTTGTTTCCTAGAACAAGAAAAACAAGATTTTCTTGTTACAGAGATTGTGGAAGTTGAGGCGATTGCTGAAATTATAGGAAGAAAAAAATCAAACCCAAACCCACTTCTTTTAATATTCTTGATGTTTGCCATTCAGTAATAGTGGTAAAGCAACTCTGGCAGTGAAGGCATAGCTAAGCCAGAGAGAAACATTGGTAAATGTGCCTGGGATTTGTTCATAGGGAATATCTCATGTTTAATTGCTATGATTTGGAAAGTATATTTCACTTCAGAAGGATGATAAAACATCAAAATAGTGGTAATTTCCTCTAGGCTGAACTAAATATGCATCTCTTGGAATTTCAGCTACAGTCCCCTTCTCTTCTGGCTGTTTAAGATGTTTCAGTAAGGACTAGTCCATGCAATTGTAACGCAATCAAAAAAAGTATGTTGGTATTACCAGTGTGTTATGGAGGGTGAATTTGCCAGAAAACTTGTTGACCCCAGAGGGAATGTTGCATTCATCACAGGACATTCAGGAATGTATCTTCCCATGCCAGGTTTTGTTGGCTTTTCATCCATTTGCAGTCATGTTAAAAATTAGTTTTGGATGATTTTGAGGGCCATGTGTATAGACTGTTTTTCAGAATAAGATTTCTCTGAAGTTTAGAGGGTATTAGAGGATTTTTGTGCTGCAAAAATATATATTAAGGAAAAGTATTGACGAAAACCCTGTTCTCTGCAGGTCATCTGGCTTTGGAGAAGTGCTGTAGTTGCTTGTTTTCTAATAAGGTTGAAGCTGCTCTGAATTTTTGATACTGTTTTTTCTGGAGATAGAAATCAAAAAGAGGCTATTTCACTGCTTTGACAGACAGAAGTTCTGTAAATATTTAAACTTTGAGATCCAAATAGACCTAAATGATTCATGCTGAAATCTTCAGAAAGGTGCTAAAAATCATATTTTTTCTTCATTAAATTTCTGAACGTCTATTCCGTACTTTAGCAGTAAGTCTGGTGTTCATTGTTAAATTGCTTTCCTAACAGTACTTCTGGTATAAATGTGAGCTAAAGAAAAATTAAAAGGTTCATAGCAGCTCTTTGTCTAATAAGGCCAAGTGGAAAAAATGTGGGATTATTAACCAGAACTACAGGATCCCAGTGTAAGGAAATTTGTATCGAATGTATGGGTATTTTCAAATAGGTGGTTCAGAAAACTCCTGAAGGAGTCTTGGGTATTTTCCCTTTCTTTTTGTTCTTCATGGTAATTCTTTGAATTATTACATTTGTTTGGTGTTTTCCAGTCAATTTTAAAGCTCATTTGGAAGAAAAATTATGAACGTGTAATAGTTTCTAAGCTTCTTTCCTAAAAGTAGTTTTTTAAAGTTCTGGCATCTGATTTTAATACAAAAGATAAACACTGAACTATATTCTCTCTCTTCCACATAACAAAATAATTCTGTTCTGGTTTAATAACTTAAAGTATATGATACAGTACTTCATCTGAGTAATTTATTAGAATGTCATTGTCCAGATCATTCACTTTGAGCAACAGAAAGCTTGGTTTTACTGATCAACAGTTATACAGATAACTATTTCAAATATATTTATATTAATTTTATTCAGAAAAGTAAGTATGTCTCCACTGGAATTATTCATACTAGGCCTCCTTTATAGTCGATATATACATAGATAGTAAATCTAGTCAGAATAATTAGTGAAGGCAACAGCACAAGTCATGTATTGTGAAGGTGACCATAAAGTATTTTAAATTAAGTATGTGCCAGAAGTGCCTGTTTCTTCCCATTGGTTTAAAGGGAATTTAAGAGAACTAGATCAGCTGTAGTTGTCTGCACTGTAGGTCACCAGAGCTGAGAAGATAAATCTCATCCTACATTATACTAAATATGTAAAATTGAATAGTAAGCACCTGCAAAGTTGTAAATTGAACACTTTGACTGTGTTAAAATATGAGACAAGAATGCTACTTGTGGGAGATACTGCTTGTGGTATAGTGTTAAATGTTTTTCTTTTGTGGAGTGTGGTGAACGATCTGTGTAGTATTTGGATCTGTCCAAGTGGGAGCATTGGTGTTTATCCAATTGCTTTGTTGTCATTGCACTCAGCTGCTGAATTGGTTCTGTAAGGTCCTTTTTCAATTATTTTGTTTGGTTGTGAGTCTCGGTCACCTTTCAAATCCCTTGAAATATGAAATACTTCACCTAGTACTCTTGATTACATGAAGGAGAATAATAATGAAGAATATGATCTCACAGGGCTTTGTGGGCATTTTTATAAAGAAGCAAAAGGACCAAGTGAATTGAAGTGCCCCTGATTTCAGTAGCAGGGCATCTGACTGGTGGTAGAAAATAGTAATTTTTAAGGTCATTTTCATCATAGTCAGTCTAAAAAGCAGTGAAGATGATGGACAAACAGTAAAAATAGGACACTTTTAAAAGTGATCAAGTCTTTACTGCAACTAAATCCTAGAGAAAACTGCCAAAGACAGAAAAAAACAGAGGATACACTTAGAGGAGCAGCTACAGATGTCAAGTAGCAGCAGTAGCATTTGCTGTGTTCCTCAAAGGCTGCTGCCCAGTTGGGCACTGTCTTCTAAAGTACAATAAGGCAGGCTGAACAACTCAGACCTTTATTTGGCTGACTTCCTTGGTTTTGTTTCCATAAAGCTCAAAATCTCAGTTAAAAGCAGTTCTCACTGAATATATGTGTGTGGCCTCCCAAGGTATCTTCCCTGGTGTTCCTCATGACTTCCTCACAAAATGCAAAACAGGACTTTATCCTAATCATAGTCTGACCTACAAGCAAAGATCAAAAGCCCGTCAGCTGCTGTGTTTTCAGGTCTTAAAGCTGACTTTTTTCCTATCTGGCTTCTGATAATTTTAACCGTAGTAGGTTAAAGATACATGATGCTTATGAATTTGTTGCTCACAGCACAGCCTTTGCTCTCCAGTTACAGCTGCCATTCTTGAGTGTGTTATTGCTTCTTCTTGCTACTAGGACTTTTTGCACCCAAAGGAAATAGTTCTAATTTTATTTTCCTTGGTGGAAATCGCACATTGCAGAGTAAGACTGCTTTGTTAGTGATTGGTGGAGTGAGATCTATTAATCCACTACACTATTAAAGGTTTCTTATTCTGTGTTGTCTGTTCTCCTTAGTAGAGCGATCATGAACATTTTACCACGGGCAAAATAAAATTTATTTGGGTATAGAGGAATACAGCTTTGGTCCTTGCCAACCAGAATGACCACATCTTTATTTCAGCTAATTTTGTTGCCAGGTAGAGTTTGTGACTCACACAAGTTGATTGGTAAATACTGAATCATTGTGTCAAATGGCTTCACTTCACCCTGGGGTTAGAGGTCCACGTGGCTTCCCTACCAGAGAGATCTGTTGGCTCTAATTTTTCATAAATAACTCATTAATATTTATATCTAAATGCAAAATCCAAGGAAAATTTTCAGTGACGTTGTATGTAGACCCAGTTTTCCTTTTGGCCAAGGTACAGATTGTGGATGATTTGATTTTTTTAAATACACACTTTTTTATTCAATTTAATGCAATAAAGTTACATCATTGGGACACATAAGGAAAATAAAAATTAGTGTCATTAAGGATAAAGCGACATACAAATTGAAAACATTTTTATGGCGGATAAGATAAAGATGAGACAATTTCTGCAATATATTTATGTTTTTAAGGAATGGAAATGATGCAAAGCTTGATAGTATTCACTGTGTAATTTATTCATTATTGCTTTTGTAAATAATATCAACACTCGATACACACTTCCAGGTTATTTACAGACTGATACAAAGATAGCTGTCCCATGCAGAAATACAAATCTGTGTGTTTAAAAGGTGACAAAAAAATGAACACACCTGTTGGTAGTTTCATGTTTGTTATTTCATCTCACATTTGTTTGAGACCAATCTAAAAATAATAGTCAACAGTTATGTGAGAAGAGAATTCAGCATGGATGGTCTCAGAAAAAAATCTGTTTTCAATGGAAGTATTTGGAGACAAGGCTGGAAGGATGGCACCTATGTTTGAGAATTGGTTCTAGCCATCAAGAGATGTATATAAGAAAGGCCAGAGACAGAGATGCAAATCACACAGATTTTGCTTTACAGAGGATTGTCACAAAAGCTGCTGGTAAGCAGCCAGCTTCAGTGGAAGCCATTTCTGATTTGGCATTCAGCAGAATTTCTTTTGAAATCCCACTCAGAATATTGAAATAAAAGCCAGAAGAGGCATGGGAAACAGTATTCCTGACTGTCCAAGGGAGGACAAACTTAAGTAACTCATAAATAAAAACAATAGTGTTCTGGTTTACGAGAAATGTACAGATATAATTGGTACATTTTTGCATTAGGAATCGTTTAATCTCTGTTTTGGTGCTGCTGTTCCTCCTAACAGTCCTAGAAACCCTAAACAAAGCATAATTTTTCTTTGGCCTGCAGTATAACAAATGTAAGGATTAATGTAAGGAATGCTTAAGATTCTTAGTGAAGCAGAGAGGAAACTTTTAAGTGCTGATAAATAACTTTCTAGCGCTGTATAATTAATAAAAGTACCAATGATTATATTTACTAGATGTGGCTTTCAACATTAGGTAAAAAAAAGTACTCTTCACAAAGTTATTTAAAACAGTAATGACTAAAAAGATTTCTTCAACTAGTTACTAGTACACTGTGATTGTTTTCATATAGTATATTTGGGAGAAAAGTACTTTTAGTGAAATAATCATAGTTATTCAGGGTTGAATGCATCAGTATGGGCCTACTGTGGTGAAAGCTGAATGATTCAATAATTGTATGAATTAATTCATTGCAAATGAGTTTTAAATTATGGGGTAACATGACTTGGCTTTTCTATATGCTGTTATAACTCATGGCTTACCCATACTTCTCTTAATGCTCTTAAAATTCTATTATTACTCATACTTTTCTTAAAGATGTGAGCATTAGGTTCATGCCTACACTGGAGTTCACACTGTAACTTTCTTTAGCAAGCTGCACTTACAAGGACTGTCTAGCCCAAGAGTAGATGGTATGTTGTGAAAGGTAATGCTGTGCAGTTTACCCTGTTGCTGCAGCTCAGCTTTTTCTAGTGCCTTACTTGTCTTGTTTAAAGCAACAGCACAATTTTCTGTGTACTTTATATAGTATATGTAAGTGCTTTGCTTTCAAAAATTGTTACTTTCACTGTCTTTGGGCATATTCAGACATGCTTTAGCCTCCAGCTGTCAGAACTAGTTTTATCATTTCATTTTACACCAGTTTTTAATTTTTGTTTTATTTTTCCACACATGGGTACATTTTTGTCTGTTTTTTTATGCATACAAATAGAACATAGAATCACAGAATGGTTTGGTTTGGAAGAGACCTTAAAGATCATCTAGTTCCAGCAATGTGTATCTATACATAGCTAAAATATATACAGCACTTGTTTAAAGAGAGAAAGAAACTGTAAATATGGCGGGTTTCATGCCCCAAACATTAAAGATTTTATCAAAACCTGAAGAAATAGTTGTGTTGTTAGTTTCCCAAAGTGAGGACATGTCCCAGTTGTTTATTATTCAAGTTCCCAGCCTTGTGATCTTGAGTTTCTTGCTGCTTTTTTGCAAATACAGATAGTAGTAGGTGTGAATGTTACAGCCCTTTCCTTTTTGTCACTTTTTCAACACTTTTATGATGCTTTTGTCACCTCAAGTTTGGATTCTGCAAAGTGCTACAGATTGAAGCAAAATCTGGAAACTGCAACTAGAGTAAAGTCTGTCTGCCTTGTGGTTAAGTGATATTTCCCAGAGGCACTGCATATTTTCACTCTATCAGTACATTTCCAGGCAAAATTTAGCTTCTTATACCTCTGAAGTTGTGAGCCAAATTGCAGGGATCTACAGCACTACTCTGTGAAAGTCTTATGCACCAAATACCACTGTTAAAAATGGAGCCTTGTTGAATAATGATTTTGTGGATGTAAAATGTATTAATTTGCCCTCATTTGTTTGGCTGGGCTCTTCAGGATTGGCTTGACTTCTCCTTATGCTGAAGAGCTGATCATATCCAAGTGTCCCTATAGAATCTTATCTTCTTGTCCCCCTCTTCTCTCTCTCCTTCCCATTTATCTCTGTCTCTGCCTTTCCCACCTTCCTTCGCCTCCTTTCTTTCTGCCTCTAGTTCCATACTATGTAAAGCCAGTATAAACAAGCAAGTTCACTTTGGATAGTGTTTGATACTGGTTAGTCTTACCATTTCATGTAATTGGCTCTGAAGCTTTTTGCCTGTGTAGCTAAATTCCTTCCCTCTGAAAACAAATAAAAAACCTCAGGCAAACAAAATATGCTGCTACTTTTTTTGACAAGATCTTTAATCTCAAGTTTGGCATGTTCATATTTCCTAAGAAATGCATCTATCATATCAGCTATCATGGAATGAAAGAGAGATTTCTCTAAGGAACATTTTTGCCAACAAGTAGGGCAATATAGAGGACACTCTTTTGTGTTTTTCTCTGAATACTTTGTTGGTAAATATTTAAAAGAATGGTCTTTTAATAATCAGCTTTATTTTAAATTCAAACCACTCAGAGATTTTCAGGAGGAAGGAGAGAAATCCAACTGACCAAACAGCTGTCAAGACATCCATTGCAGGACCAGATCATCTGTGCCTAGTTTTTTCTATTGAAATACTTGTCCAGACTATTTTCAGTAAAATCTGAAAGGGAAATTTCCAACTACCCTGTGAAGGCTCTTCCTTAATTAATAAAATAGTTAATAGTTTCAGGATTATTCTTTGTCCTGAACAGTGAACTCTGAGAAAGATGGTGTGTATTCAGGGACAACAGAAAGAGGAGGTGGCATTTAGACTTGTAACTATAGCATAAGGCAATAACTGAGGTAAATAACTTCCTTTGGGTTTTTTTGTTCCTTTTTTGGGGGGGTTTTGTCAAATTCAGTAAGTTTGTCAAGTTCTTCTCACCACTGTTCACCAAGAGCAATATTGTGTGATTTTGTATGTAATCAGCACCTGCTTTCAGGTGGCTGAGCTGCCTGAAAGTGATTGAAACTGTCATTAGTCTTAGGGGTGTGGTCAGGGAAGGTGGAACCTCCCTGGTCCCCTGCACTTAATGGGGTTCCAGCATAACTGGTTTTTTTCATATTTGCAAACTGTTTGGAGTGAGGTAACAGCCTGGAGAGGAGACATACAGTGACTTGTGTGGGCTTTATGTGTGAGGTAGTTTATGGGAACAGTGCAGGCATTTTTGCAGTGACTTCTTGAATGCATGTGCCATGCTTCAGATTTAGTCTGGTATTACCTTTCTGGGAACAATACCCATTCTTCCTCCCTTCACACGGGGTTCTTTTACCAATGCTCTGACCCCAGGCCTTCAAACAGGTGATCTTTCTCTGCCATTGCCTACCATTTATTCTCCCTTCAAAATAAAATATTTCAGTATACCTCAAAAGGCTAAAGCACATTCAAATGCACGGGCTTGTATGATTTGTTTTGGTTCTTCCATTTCAGATGTGGATTGCAACTTCTATAATCCTTGCTGCCAAGAAGCAGCAAGGGAGTTGCATTGTCTCAGGTGTTGTTAGGATTCAGAGCTCTGATTCTAAGAACCAGCCTGTTGTTCCCCTTTCATTCCTAAGGTGATTCTTTTTGCTGGTAATACTGTCCGCTTTCAACTGCCTCTAAAGCACTCAAGAGATCACTTAAATTCTTGCCAGCTTCTGTCAGCTATATAGGGGACAGTTTGCATTATGTTGCATTTCTGTATTGAAAAAGTCAATAGTCATTCCTCAGTGCATGCAGTGCTGGCAGGAAGAGTATTTAAGTATTTATAGTATTTTAAGAAGTTGTAAGTGCTACATCTACATCTGGCTAAAGATAAGGCAAAGGTGAATGAATTTTTAACAAATTGCTCTGTCATTATCTATTTGCAAACTACCAAATGCACTACTATTCAGGACAGAACAGAATAAACAAAGTACCTGTTTCATCAATCTTATGCCGTAATAACATTTATCACAATGCAACACAGAACTGTAGAGTAAACTTTCTCATACATTGACAAGATAGTTGTATATTGTACTTAGTGATATTTCAATAATTCATCCAGATCTTGGCTCTTGACTCCTGAGAGAAATGGAGGAGAGCTGTGCAGTAGTAATTCTCTGTTAAAGAACATTTATCATTAACACGGATAATCAAAATCTTTGCAAGGAGAGAGTTGCCTTAAACCCACCGTTCCCACTTCAAGGAAATGGTTGGAATTGTGTGCTAATTAGTTTTCTTCTGTTTTTCCCCCATTGCAGGACTTTCCTTTTTGTTCGAGATGGTAACCCAAATAAAAGGAATGTGCACAATGAGACATCTATGCACTTACTGTGTATGGGACCTCAGATCATGATCTCGGAGGGAGCTCTTCATCCTCGCCTGACACGACCCTCAGAAGACGACTGCAGAAGGGCTGATTGTCTGCAAATGATCCTGAAGTGGAAGGGAGCAAAGCTGGATGAAGGACAATATGAACGAGCAGCCATTGATGCTGTTGATAACAAAAAAAATACACCTTTGCACTATGCTGCTGCCTCAGGGATGAAAACCTGTGTTGAGGTAAAAAGTCATGTATAATTATCAGTTTATACATATTATGAGAACTGACATGCCCAATGTTTCACAAAGCTTTTTTTCACAGGGGAGGGAATCTGATATGTTATATTGAATTAACTTTTTAATTCTATTTTTAATTAATTGGAAAAATTGCAAAGATAAACAGCCCAAAACATACACTGTAGAGAAAAAAGAAAGAAACGGATGACATATACATTAACTTCATGAAAATAGCTCCTCAATGTGAAGAAGACTCATGTAGGCATATAAAAATTGGAATTAATTTTAAGACTGTAATAGTGGAGAAGAAACTTAAAGGTAGGCATAGGCATCCTATATGTGCAAAGAGAAGTGAAATAACAACCTGAGAGAAAATTAGAGCTCTTTTTATTTTGCTGTGCAGCTGAGACTGGAAATGCTGTCTGTGTTTCAAGAACAGATTTGATGTCATTAATTTACAGTGTCCAGCTTTTTTTAATGTTTGTAAAAGTAGTGGATAGTAATGAGTAATTGGGAATGACTTTTGAAGATCTTGCCTCAGATTTTTTTTTTAAAACTATATCAAGTAATGAAAACTAGTATTTAATTGTGCTGGTAATTTAATATAAAGAACACGAGCAGACATCTAACATTTTCAAAAACAGCTAACATCTTCATAATTCTGTCTATTTTAACATCAAGATTTGTATTTTCAATGGCAACAATTACTTCATAGTTCAGCATTTGTATGTGAAATTTACATTTTTTTTCTCTTCTGTTCATAATTTCATGTTTATTCAAACTGTGCTCAGTAACTGAGTATCATCAGCAAAGTTTATTACCTCTTTTTTCACCTTCTCTTGTAGATAACAACTTCATATGTTAAATAGTCAGGTCCCACGACCTCTGGGACTTCACTGGTGACCTCTCTCTGCAGTAAAAATCTGATGATCTTTCCTGACATTCTCTGGAGCTGTTTTTAGTATTAGTGTTACTTTTACTATCTTCTAATTTTGTACTGTGACAGATTTAATCAGTAAGCTGCATATCATAATAAACAGTTCAGAAGTTTCATATTTGAGTTTCATTAGGACTCATGAATATAAGTACCATCTGATGCTGGGTATTTATATTAGTATTTGGTTTATGGATTTTTCTAGAACCTCTTGTACTGACACTTCATTTTGAAAGACTTTCTTTTGTGTCCTTCATAAAGTGTGTGTGGTACATCTGCAGAGAATCCAACAGTTCATACCACTTTTCTGCTGTATGTTATATGAGATTGCTTTTACACTTTGTCCAGCGACCAACTTTACCAAAACATTGAAAGATTTACTGTGTGATGTTCTAAAATTATTTATTCTGTGTTTTTATACACATGGTGTACTGCTCAAAAAACTGTCAGAGTCTTCTTTATTGTGATTTTGCATTTACCTTTCCCAGACTTTGTTCTTTACATATTCTTCATCTGGAGACAACTTCAGCTTCTTATTTTCCATATGATTCTGTCCTGTTTGTCTCTCTTCAGATTCTTCTGATGTTTCTGGAATTCTTTCCACACTTACTTAGTATCACTTTCTGGAAGTGGGCAGTGGATTTCTTGTCTTTTTACTGCTTTTGCAAGTTTAATGGATCCTTGGGAATTGTTAATGAGAGGGTTCTTTGATAGTAGCATTTAGAATTAGGTCTTGCAGTCTACTCTGGACAAAGTCAGGTGTTGCATCTCCTCTCTTGTGTTTGCTGACTGTTTTGTCTATTACCCAGTCACCTATGTAGTCTGAAATTTTAATTTAAGAGTCATTTATATATATATAAAAATATGTATAAATATATAAATAAATGACTACATACTTGGGAGATGCAGTGACAGAAGTTCACTTTATTTTTGTGTTTTCTTCCTTGCAGCACTTTTACTCTTAGCAGCCAGATTACCTTTATTGTTACAATTTTAGTCAGGTCATTCACCAAAGCGCTTTTTTTTTTTTTTTTTTTTTTTTTTTTTTTTTTTTTTTTTTTTTTTTTTTTTTTCTTTTTTTTTTTTTTCCTTTTTTTTTTCCTTTTTTTTTGGGGAGGGGGTTGTGGAGTTTTTTGTGGGTTTGTTTGTGGCTTTTTTGTTTAATTACAGGATTGTACTCCACTGGTATTTCTTGATAGAGTTACTTTATTTATTTATCAGTTTGTTTGAGGTTTATTTTAAGAAAGGTATATAGCATAACCTTCTCTATGATTCTCACATGTTTGTTGGTTGTATTCTGCCAAATTTCCAGATATTGTCTGAGAATTCTCATTTAAAGTTTGTCATTTCAATTCCCCAGCCTCAGCTGTGCGCCCACTTTAACTGAATATTCTTCTTTACCTTCTGGGTTTTCATTAGTCCTTTCTGTAGAAGTTCAGATAATGTCTTTTTATTTCCAATATCCAACCCTTCTTTCATTCTGTTAGTATACAGATCATCCTTAGTTTTTTGAGCTTCTAATGAAACAAAACTCATCTTCCTGATGCCATTTTCTACACTATTATTTGAGCTTCTGCCTCTTTGGTTCCCTGCTCAGTACTGAGAGGAGTTAAGAGGATGCTGCTGTTAGATGCTGGTATTTAACCTTCAGTAACACAGCCTGAATCTTGCCCCTATACCTTCTCTTTCCTCTGTCCCATGTTGTTACAGCTCCTCAAGCTCCACACCAGCAGTTTGTCTTTCATATGTGCTTAGAAATTATTTCCATACTTACTGATTTTCACCAGGGAGGCAAGTCACCATGCAGTCTTTGCTAGCTGAAGTATACTCAGACCCTGCTAACTGTCTACATGGTAACTAAATGACATATAGGTAGGTAGGTGTTGTCTGGCTCTTTTTCATCCAAAATAAAGCATGGTAATAAGATTGATTTAGAGCCTCTTGTGATGTGATTTATTTGTAAACAAATATCAGGCTGTCTCCTAGGTCTGTGTTACTACTGCTTTTATTTGGATTGCCAAGTTTTTTTCTTTCAGATTTGATAAAGAAATGAATTGCAAAGGACTATATAAGTTGCTCATTCTCTCGTTCTAGTGCCACTTATTTGATCCAACCTCCTGATAAATTCTGCCTATAGGCATTTCACTTGCAGTTGTATCTATCCTTCCTCAAGATGAGACATTTGCTTTTAAACGTATTTTTCTTTACATTATTATACAATAGAGGACAAATGCACCTGTCATGTGAGAAAACAGAAGATAGCAATTAGCATTGAATGACCTCTGAAAAAAAGCTGGTGAAAAACACGCACATAAAATGATTTGACATAAGAAAGGTTGTTTCTAGTAGAGAAATGGTAAACAAAGGAAAACTTTGCTAACAAATTTCCAACATATTTCAATATTTGGTGTTACAACTCCAGATTTACAAGGGATTTGAGCAAGGAGTCTTCTGTCTGTTTCTGCCTTCATTTCCCTGCATGGGCCTATTCAGTGGTGTTAGAGATAGACACAACAGTTTAAAAAGTTCCAGTTCAAGAGCATGAAAGCAAATGTGCTCACGCAGTAAGACCCAGGCAGACTGTAATGTCAGAAACAATCACAGCTGCTGCAGAGTGAATTGTGGTTCTGGAGCTGGGCTGCAGCTTTTAACAGCAGGCTAAAGTCAATTTGTTTTAAACTCATCATGAAAGTTCATGGTTTGTGCTTCTTTACAAATTATAGTTGTATTTCTCAGTGTCTGTTATGTGATTCATTAGATAAATCCAGTTACTAGAGTGCTAGTTCCCCATTTAATTATATAAACTGGGTTATTTTATCTTGACAATATGTATTGTAATTAAGTAAACCATTTCTGACTCTAATTTGGTTTCAGTTTGTTTTTGCAGAAGAATTTACAGTCTGATCCACATGGATCGCTATTTGCCAGAGTTATGTATTCCTAACTAGTCCTGGTTTCTGTATTAGAAACATAGTGTACACCCCCAAGTTCAAACTTCTTTATGTGCCCTACCATGAGATAGAGGACCTTGGATTCGAGATACCCTACATCCTCCAGTCTGTGGTCTGTAGTCCTTCTAACTCCTTCAACAGGAAGAGGTTCATGAACAGGAACACTACAGGCCTTCACCAAGCCTGCAACCGAGAGATTGGTGAAGGAATTTTACAATTATCTCTTTGTTCCTAGAAGTATTAGAGGATTAAAATTCTTAACAAAAGGAATGAGATAAAAAACCTGATCCTAATCCTCAAGTTGTCCTCCCTCTCTCAGAAAATTGAAGGTCTCTTAGAACCCTAGGAGTGCCTTTTGCCCATTTTTTGCCGTGGTTACTCTCACTGCAGAGCAGCATTCCTCTTTATCGTTTCCTTCACTTTCCACCACTTTTCAGGAAAATGCCAGTTCTGTATCTTTGCCTATCCCCACCACACCCGAATAAGAAAAGAAACCCCAAATATAGATCCTTTGGGATGAAGTACCTACTAGTTTACTTCAGAGTTGATAGTCAAATGTTCAGTCTTGATACTGCTCCATTCACACGTGCTAGGTTTTCCTCTGAGCAGAACAGCTGTGTGGAACCCATTGCTAAAGATAGTTTGGGGAAAATTATGTGCTTACCTCAAACCACTGAATATAAAATAATAACTTCCATGCTGAACAGATTTGATTTTATGCAGCTACGTTACACACTATCACAGTATATTTGGCATATGAAATATTTTTGCAAGCGTTTAAATTGCTAATATGATTACTTAGATTATTAATCTCAATTAATCAAGCAACACAAAACTTTCTAACAGTGTTTCTAGAGAAATATGACATCATTATTAAAAACTTGTTGATTTGCATATTTCTCATCTTGCAGATTAGATTTTGAGCTGCATAAGTCTATGGAATATTCTTTCAAATAATAAATATATTTTTCCTCAGAAGGTGTCTTAGTTGCCTCAGTTAAATTTCTGTTAGAGATTAAAATGAACAGGCAGAATATGATACTCATGTTAACTAAGTTTTGGCAATGTTAAGAAGTTTAGATAGAACAAAGGTTAACTGTTGGCTGTGTATCTTGGTCATTGTCCCAGTATCATCTGTATTTCTGCCTGATATTCTGCTATGAAGATCAAATATTCAATGACACTAATATATTCTCAACTAAATCTTGTTATTGCACTGGTTTGTGGTATTTCAGGGTTTGGTTTTTTTAATTTTCTTTTGGAGAATGTGGGAAAGGTTTCCCAATCTACAAGAATGAATCTAAGTTTGTAAAAGACATTCTGTATTCTGCAGTGACATATGATGGAAATTTTCTCTTCTACTGAAGAAACATTAAGGAGTGTCTGATCATGATCTAAAAGACTTATATGAAAACAGATAATTTTAGAGAAATTTGGGGTTTTTTAGAAGTTTAAAAATTAGAACTTGAATTTTGAAATACCCTGGATAGTGTTGTTGCAGACATCATGATCTGAAAGCAAGATAATGTTTACAGACTATTTAGAACAAGAGGAATCATTATTAATTATATAATAGTGCCATGATAAGTCAGCAGAATGGTCCACCTGGTCCTTTAAAATCTGTGGCATATGCTGTCCTTTCTTGTATCAGGTCAGCTTATAGCAGGAGGCCAAGTTAGCAAGTTAGGAGAGCAGCAAAAGGGTTTAATAGTTAGAGACTGCATTTTGGGAGTGTTACTGGCAAAAGACAAGGTTGCTGAAATGCCACAATATTGGACCCTATTAGAATTGCTAAATTAGCATTATTTCATTTCACTTTTTTCATGTCCTCAAAAACAAAGTAGAGCTGCCAGTAGTATTTTGTGCTCCCTACCAATCTTCTCCTCTCTCTTACCTAAGGAATCTCCTATTTTATGTCAGCACAAGTGTATGAATGGTGGAAAGAAAATTTAAAGGTGTTTTTAGCTCCATCTTGACACATGCTTGAGGGCCTCAAACCCCTCATTTTCTGTGGAACACTGACCTTATCTGTAAAGCAGAACTTTTGTCTTCAAAACCTAACTCACATACTGTGCATACTTGTAACGTATTTCTTAGATTTTGTGGTTCTATGGAATTACTGTGGATATAGGTATAATTATGCATGAAAGCAAGAAGTAATTTATTCAAGAATAATAGATAATTCTTGTTTCTAAAGACTTATTATTATTATTATTATTGTAATAACTGTTCTGTTTTTCTTGTTCTTTTTAATTTTTTTTCTTCTTAGCTCACATGCCTTTTCTTTAGGGTGCTTTTAGAGTTGCTAATTAATAATTGCTTACTTTGTCATTTTACTTTTCAGCTTCTGGTAAAACATGGTGGAGATTTGTTTGCAGAAAATGAAAATAAAGATACCCCATGTGACTGTGCAGAGAAACAGCACCACAAAGAGCTGGCTCTTAACCTGGAATCTCGAATGGTATTTTCACGTGATCCTGAAGCTGAAAGCATTGAAGCTGAATATGCTGCTTTAGACAAAAAAGAGGTCAGAGGATACTTTAAATCTGAAGTATTTTACACATTCATGTTTGTAGCAGTTACATTGTGACACAAGTCTACAAGTATTTCAGTAGGTACTGTACTTTGTATTTGTAAGCAGTTTTAGTGCAGATCTTCATAATTTTCAAGTTAAGCTCTGAGAACATAACAAATAAATTGTCAAAAGTAAACAGGAATTTTATTCATATCTTAATTCTGTGGACTGTCTTGCAGGCTGTGAGGCTGGAGGAGATACAGTAAGACAAGTAAGCTCAGAAACAGTTTCTCTAAACAAAACATTTTATTTATTTATTTATCTATTTATTTATTAAGATAGTTTTTTCTCTCAAAAATTAGGAAAAAAAGAAATTCTAAAGAGAAGAAGGTCTGTGAAATAGAATAGGGAAACTTTTCTGGTAGATCTTCCTGGACTGAGACTGGGTTGAATGTTACAAAAAACACTCAAAACTGACTAGTGCAGGACTTCAACATAGTGCATTTACTTTCTTGTTTTATAACTTGATGCCTGAAGCTACTGCATACCAGAGTTTATATGAAAAACAGGTAATAACAAGTGGTGTTACAAGTAAATTTTTGAAAGAGAGAAACAATTCACTGACAAAATATTGGCTTGAATTTTGTTATGCCTTACAAACAACTGTGATTCCATAAAGATAATCTGACCAAAAAGATTCTGAGTACAAGCTCCCTTCCCATTCATGATCATATTTTAGTTAACTAAAGTTCTAAGTAAGAATACATAGATAAATTGTATGAATCAGTAAATATTTACAAATTAATTCTGCTTAAATTAAAGGACAATAGATTTCTCTATGGTTACTCCCTTCAGAAATAACATGGCTTGGCCTTTTACTAGCTTGGCTCACTTATGACCTAATGATGTTTAAAAGAAAATACATAAGTAGGCTTAGATCACATTAACTGTTCCCCTGAAAAATGCCACTCATGGTCACTTTTATCTTTGAGTAAGAACGTCCTTGCAGCATCCATTTAATTTTTTGACCATTTTTCTTGGATAAATTCAAATATAAACAGCCTTAATTTAGATAGTTTATTCCTAGATGAGACATTTAGAGATGAGGTTTAATATACTTAATACGTTAAAAGACAAGCGTATTTAGCTCTTTAATTTCTCTGAATATTTCCATGTAAAAGCATCCAAATTGTAAAAGGATAGTTTGAAAATCTATTGTCTCTCTTGGCAGAAACACTTTACAAGGCTGCAGCCATTTCTTGCCACAATTGCAGTTTACCACTGCTTTGGTTATGCAAGTAGAACTATCTGGAAGGTTATATTTTCAGCTGGATCATAGTAATGTTTTGGTTTAAAAGAAGAAAAAGTTTTACAGAGTGGCAATATGTAACTGTATTATTTATGCTGAATAATTGTTATCATCACGTTTATGCCATTGGTTTGCTGGCATATACACCAGCACAGGTAAGAAGACGAGGAACTTACAGATATGGGTGGGACAAATCAAGAGCCACTTGAATATGCTTTTCTGCAAGAGAAGATTCATGCCTGTTTAAGGTAGATGCTGAGCAAAACCAGCTTAAAGACTTGATAGTTACAAGGGACTGTACAATTGTCCATCTCACGTACCAGGGCAACTTTCCCATGTGTTCTAAATGTTCACAAGCCAAAAAATGTTAGCCTGGAATTTGTTACACCAATTGATTACCTTGGGGATTTGCATAGAGGAATTCTGTCTTCATGTGCTCCCTGCTGGTTCTTCCCCCCTTTCTTTATGACTTTCTAGTGGTATAATTTCTCTAAAATCTTGTTTATCTTTAAGTGAACAAGTGCTGGCACAAGGGAGTTGCCAAGAATATGTAGCCAGGAGAAGTTAATCTTTCAGTCTTAGCCCGCAGAGTGGCCAAAACCAGTTGAAAAAACAGCCTTAGAAAGAGTTGCACTGAGCTGCAATCCAAATGACTGCATGTCTTCATCCTCCAGGTCGGTATACGAATGTCTGGGATGGGCAGTGACAGCTGCACTTACCACTGCTATGGTGATGCCTCTGTCAAAAGCCCCAGAGCACAGATGCTGCACCAAAATTGCCTCTCGAGGATGATCTTCTACTTTTTTTCTCTCAGTTTCATTTTTATACATTATTAAACACTGAGGGACGGAGTGTACAAAATGCTTGTTTAGCATAGCATTCAGCTTGTAATTGTTGCCATTCAACATCCTTCCAAAACAGAAAATACTCATTCATGAATAATTAAAAAACTTTGAACACTAAGAAATGCATTTTCAAAGGAGCTGCATCTTTTGAATGAAGGTTACAGGAAAAGATAAAACATTTAAAAACCATGAATAGGATTTCTTCCCAGACAAAACAGCCAAATGGGCTTAACTCCAGTGTTTAAGATCTGCACAGTAGTATCTGCAATGATAGTACCCAATATCTCACCTTCCAAGCCTGCCATGTTTACAGGAGAACATTTTTTTCTTGATTCTTTGCTCTTACTCTGTTGAATAATCTCAAAAAAATCTTTGCTATATAAAATCTAAATCTAGCTTTTAAATCTAATTGAATATACACTAAATACTATGACAGTAGGTGATTGTTCTTAAGCTGCTTTTATGGATTTTGGTTGTTCTTTTGCACAGTCTTCTACATTGCTGTTTGTTGTAGCATGGCAGCATATTTGTCTTGGTGATGTAACCCTGGGAGTCCTCAGACTGAAAGAGTCCTTCCTTTCAATCAAATCATGTAATGTTTTAAATTTACATAAGAAACACCTGGGAATGAGCAATACCTCAGAGCAGATCATCCAGAAGAAGTTTTGGCTCTCAGTCAGACACAGTAAGAAACCTTATGCAGTGGCAAAATATATAATTTTTTCATTCCTTTTACTTATGTGCCACTGAACACTGAAGAAATACACTGCTAGTGATCACAGATTTGCTATCAAGTGTATAATAATTGGAATGATTTTTTTCAATTCATGAATTGATGTCATATAAATATATAAGTAATATAAATGTCATAAGTACAAAGAGTTATCTTAATTTATTCGAATTTATTTTGTCTCTACAGATGGAGAATGATTTATGAAGTGAAAGGAGAGAAAAAGCCTACATTTAGTTAAGATATATGTAGTCTCAATATACATATAGTGCATATAATTTTACTTGAATGAGTTAAATGGATTATAAATAATTTTTTAATATATTACTCCATTAACTGTAGAACTCTATCCACCCATAAAGAAGGGTATTTACATGAAGTGCTTTGACACCATTTAATTATATAGTCATCACTGTAATAAAGAGTTACTTTGCCTCCGTCTATTTTTATGGTGCTTTAAAAGAGAAGAGAGTAATAACAGTTTTAAATGAACTGTTAAAGTAATCAGCTTACATACTAAAATTACTTTCAGGAGAAAAAAGAAAGTATAACTTAGGATATGTAAATGTTAGTAGTAAAAACTGGAGAAGAAAATTATTTCAAAGGAGAGCTCCTGAGAATACAGTAATGTTGGAATCTACTGACAAGCTCAGCAATGCATTAAAGTAGTAACTCTAACAGTGTATTTTGAAATCATTATATAGTTAAATGATGCTAATATTGAACAATGTCTTTTTCACAGCAAATATCAATAAAGGGTTCCTTCATAAATGACCATTAAAGGAGATCTCTGAGCATCATAAACTGTAATCAAAATCCTTTACAGCACATGGCATTGCTATAATAAGTCATACGAGATAAGTCAATGGTGTTCGAAGTAGTTAAAAACAAACCTCTCTAATATTACATTCTGGATGTACATCCTCATAACTAAATACTGTATCTTCACAACTCTCTACAAGACTGTCTTGTACACATTAGAATTTTTAAGGTTCCCATTGTATATAGTCTTCACTCTGGAACTTCCAGATTAACCTCTTTAACAGTACCAGTCTAAAATTTCTTTCTGTTTCTTCTGTAGGCTCATGTTATTTTAGAAAAAAATGTCTGATGTTTCAAACACATGCTTAGGGAATATTTCCTTCATTACTTAAAAAGATAAAATTAGGATTCTTAAAAACTGAAGATACAAAACTCCCTGCTGGGTTGTGTGGAATGCTCCAGCTGACATAATATATAGTAGTCTGTTACTCAAGGGGAGATACTTGCCAGTGTTTGATGTAGAACCAATCAGTGAAATATAATTCTGAACATATCTGCATTTCAGTGTAAAATACCAGGTCCTAAAATACGCTTTTGTGTTGCAAGTTTAACAGAAAAGATATTTTTTCTTACTATGTGTATGGTCTTCAAGAATTGAGTACTGTTCTGTTGACACAGCTGATTGCTTTACAATTGCAATTCAAAATGCAGTTCAGATTCAGTCATGATCATTTTACTTCTATTTTTTTGCTGTACATACAGCACTATTATAATCATTCTGGCATACAGTTGTTTCTATCTCTATCTCTCTGAAATGTTTTTTAAAAATTATCGCTTTTGTAATAAGTTAAGAAGGTCAGTCAAATTCCAGCATGCTATTCATCCAAGTGGCCCAGATTTATTTCAGTGCAAGCCATTAACGTTCAGATTGTCCTTTACTGAGTCATGCATGATCAGCACTGGAAGCACATACAGAAACTGCCTGAACTTGAGCAATCAAGATACAGGTCAGGACACTCACAGGTCATTTCACTTCTGCTTTGCTTGCGTTCTCAAAAAGAACAAAGAGCCAGTGCAGATCTGTGGAGCATTACTCTTGTTGATGGCAAAGTTTCTAGTATGGAGAAGCACCTTACTAGAATAGTGTGGTGTTTATATCACTGAATAGCTAACAGGAGATATCCTTGTGTGAGTCAGTTATGGTTTTAGATGCATTGTGGAGCTAATTACAATTTCTGGAATAGAGGAAACAAGTTACATTTTTAGAGTACGTGTCTCTAAAAGAACAAAATCATTTAGAAACTGGTATCCATTCTCCCCATCGCTTCTGCTTGTTGTCCTTAAAGGGGACAGAAGACTTTTACTTAGATTGTAACCTCTCGAGGACAGAACCAGTCTTTTGCTTTCTGGCTATGTGTGTATGCATACATTTGTGTCCCTATAATCTAGCACTGGAGAGTCCTGGACTATGGTCTGCATAAAACTAAAATATAGATAGTAAATAATGATGTATAGTCTTAACAGTCATTGTCACCAGTGCTGATGTGTCCTTCTGTCCAAATTGCTGAGATAATTGCCATTTGGTGGCCAGGTTCCTGATTAGTTCTGAGCATGTAACACTTTATGTCAAATGCTTTAAATATTTTGTTAGCTAGCCTTTAAATAAATAAAACCAGTGCATTTAAGGATAGTGGTTTTTACATATCCTTTCTGTATCCATTCTCTTTACAGACCCTTCCAGTTTGGTTTTTTTTTTTCATCCTACTTATGGGGTATTTTCTCTGTGCAACACTAGCAAATACATTATTTGCTGTTATAGACTTTCTTTCTTAAAAAGGAGTCTGCAAACATATGTGTGTATCTCTGCTCTCTTAGTTAGAGCTAATTCAGAATCCTAAAATTATTTCTTTTTGTCTTTCTGATTTGACCTTTCTAATAAGGGGATGGATCTCCAGACTAGGAAATCAGCTGGATTATTTGCTGTCTGTAGGGCTATGAGAGTTAGCCATTGTTTCTCAAAAGGAGTTTTGGTATCTCCATGTGCAATATGTCCCCAGCCTTGGAAATATCCAAAAGCCATCTGGATATCATCCTGGGCTGCTGGCTCTAAATGACCCTGATTGAGGTGGAAGGTTGGAACAAATGACATTTGAAGGTCCCTTCCAACATCAACCCTCATAGTGTTTTTATGAACATCTAATTGAATGTCTCATCTGTCCTATTCAGGACTGGCTTCACTTCTGAAAGGGTGGATATTGCCTCAGAAGTTCCAGATACAGGATTATACTCACAAACTTCTCACTGTCTAATGTTTCAATATATCCTCTTCCAGACCAATTCAGAGTAAACAGGTCTTAATTAATGTATAGTGTCAGAAAATCTATGTGCAATGTATGATAACTTGTAGTTTGTCTGGCTTTTCTCTAAATCCTTAGTTTAAATCTAGTCATGCATTCTCATACCTATTCCACAATACCTGAGGCCTAATCACTGAGTCAAAGTTTATCTAGATTCTATGAAAATCTGGCTTTTTTTTGGGAGAGGGAGAGTCAGTGTTAGGCTAATTTATCATTTGAAGCTGGCTTTCTGCTATAATGGAGAACTTTAGAGAGTTCTCCATTATACCTGGAAGAAATGCTTTTAGATTTTGAAGTTTACAAAAATCATACTATAAATATTACAAAATGACAGTGTTTCCATATAGCTTTGCATGGTCATTGGTGTGCATGGTGAATAAATTTTGTCCCATACTTCCTCACAGTTAAGATGGTGATCAGTAACAGCACTTCGAATGCTTTCTTTGTTATATTGTATTAGAGACTAACTTGAAAACATTAGGCATAAATTATCTTTCTTCTTCTTCTTAAAGCCATACGAGGGGCTAAGACTTCAAGACCTGCGAAGGCTTAAGGATATGCTGATCGTGGAATCTGCTGACATGCTTCAAGCTCCACTCTTTACTGCAGAAGCTCTACTTCGGGCACATGGTAATCCCAAACCTTAAAGTCTAAAGAAACTGCTTGCAACAAATTCAAAACCACACTTTTAGGTTTGCACTTTATTTCCAAGTAAAAGGTTAATAGCAGGAAACAGACCACAAAGTACTTCAGAAAAAAGTACAGCTGCAGTATGTCAAAAACATTGAGGCGACAGGGAAGCTGATAGAAAAGCAATTCAAAGTAGGAATTGTAATGGAAGACAGTTTAACACAAGCAGTGTGGAAAGACAGAGCTGCCCTAATTTTGGTGAGAGACACAGCAGTAAAACTTGCATGGTCTTTATATGTCAAAAAAATCAAATTCATCAAACCTATTTTTGTCAGACCGTTGGTTTTCTGCCACTATGGGTTTGTGTATAAAATTGGATCAACACTTTTTAATTTACTTTTTCTTGCAATAAAAGCAGTCTGACCATTGTAATAAGTGGTTCGAAATTGCCTTGACATTTAAATTATATGAGTGTATGTCCTTTGGAGGATTTTTTTATAGTTGCACTTTTAATGCAGGGTATGGTTTTCCATGTGCGTATCTGTAACTAGTTTATTTTCACTGAAATAAGTCTGTATTCTTGTTCAAGTTAAACTGGGGTTATTAGAAAGTGGATATACTAAATTCAATGTGTTTTCTCCAGACAAAAGCATCTCTGAAACTCAGTGTAAGCTTTAGGCTTTGATGCAGTGATTCAAAACTTATGCTTACTGAAGCATCTGCATTGTTACTTTATGCCAAAGGAGCTACTCAGGCAGTTAATGGTTTGCATGCTCATCACTATGTTGCTGGATTAAGCTTTCATACCCTATTATTTTTGTGGGCTCCTTGTTAAAATCAGTGGGAGAAGGAAAAGTGAAATAGAAAGACATTATTTTAAACCCACAGCTTTTGGTACACTTTCATGAGAATTTGTGGTACCTGAAACTCATCTCTTTTACATTATTTTCCAGAGCTGGTATTTGTGGTCCTTTTAACATTGAATTAAGTAAACATGAACTTGTAACATTATGATAATATTTAAGGCACAGTCCTTGCATATATATTTTTTATTTTTTAATTCTTATATTGTATTTATAATATTTACGATATTTGAATGCTATGTTATATTCCCAGAGAAGTCTCAGTAAGGCTAAAAATTATAAATACTTGACTAAGCTCCATAACCTGTGCAGATATTTTGAAGAGGAAAATTATGGCAATATTGTTCAAGCTCTCAGCTCAGTCTGCAATTAGTTGAAAATTAGTGAGGTTGATGGAAATTGTGGAGAAATGTCAGCCTGCATCTAGCAAGACAGAATTGAAAATTGAGAAGAAATCAGTCTGTGTTGGAAAGGTCATTCTACTGATGTTGCCTTAGTGATGTTCTGGTAACTTAATGCAATTGACCAGTGCACAGAAAGAAGAACAGACAATTAGCAAGTCAGGAGAAAGTCAGCTACTTTGCCTGTAGCTGTACTGGTTCAGCTTAGTAAAGGAGATAACTCAGGTATTTACAGAGGTCTAGAGAATTGACATCAAATGACAAATTGTAATTTTTTTTTCATTAAATCTTGAAATTCACTAAAGAAGAATGTGAAATCTTGGTTTAATTCACACAAGGTATGAAAAGCATGTTTTAACTTCTTAGAAAGATCCTACTTAGATACTAAGTTTAATAGTTTACAGGCATATAATATTTAATCCACAAGACTTTGCTTTCATTTATTGTACAAACGTATCAATTTATTATTATACACACATTAAGAATTCAGAGTGTATTTTCCTTTTATTCTTTTAATTGAGATACAGAAGTATGTAGAATTAAAGCCAAGATAAAAAAGATGTTATTGTGGCAGTCGCAAAAGCAGATAACTGTACAGTTTTTCTACAAGTGTTTTTTCAACATTGCTTCTCTTCTAGTTCGTTGTACAGCAATGGATTTCAGGATAAAAAGCAGACGATTCAACAAATATAACTACCTTGTGTTTTACTAAAATTCATAAGTTAGTAAAGAGAACACAATGGATCCATGTAGTTACATGTCTTAACCCTTGCTAATTTTAAAGATATGGTGCAACAAAGACAGTCAAGAAAACTTCTAGCAATTTTTTTCTGTATCTTAACATCAGTCAGCCCCTCTCTGAAAGGTTATAAACTCAGGGTAGTATGAAAAAATGCTGATAAAATTTGTAGGTTTTGAAGTGTAAATGTGTTCAGGGTCCATACATTGAAACAAATGAAATTATACTACCCTGCAATATGTTTTTGCTCCGATAAGTGAGGACCTGATCAATAAATCATCTGCAGCTCAAAGAATTTTTTTTGACAGGGGCAATACTTATACTATATAAGTTCACTGCTTAGGACACATATTTTTTTTTTTTCCCAGCACTAATACAGTATAGGAAAACTATCTTTTCCTTATAAAAATAAAACATTTTTTGGTTAATAACATTGATGTTTCTTTGGGAGTCCCCAGCACTTAAAAACATCCCCAAACTTAAAAGTAGTTATTTGAAGTTGTAGGAAAAATTGGAAAATTTCTCATTGTTTTTCAATTTCAAACATGAAATTCAAGTTTGTCTGATCTGTGTGTAGTATTGTTGAGTTTAGATTCAAATCTGTATAGGAATGTGATAGATTTAAATTTAAATGAAAACTTTTAAGTATTTTTGGTATTAAAAAATGCTATTCTGAAGATATCTTTAGTATTAATCATAGGAATCAGAAACAGAATGCATTTCAAACAATTGTGAAGAAAGATTTGATTTAGTTTAAAGATCTATTTTGTTTCACTAGTTGTACATAAATGGTCAAGGTCAATTATGAAAAGTATAACATTCACTAACACTTAATTATAGGATAAAATGTAGTGAGAATACATTAAATTTTCTTTGCACATAGGCTGATTTCCACCCCCCCAGAGACACATCATTTATATGCATATATATATAAAGACTGGAAACTCGTTAGGTCACAAATCTTGCAATCCAGTTAGATTGTAGTCTTCTTCCTGTATTTCCTGGCTTCATTAAAAAAAAAAACCAAACTAAACAACAGAACAACAACAGATAAAATTGAATCCATATTAAACAATTACTTTTTTCATAGAAAGAAAAAAATAATGAAAATTCATTGGTCTGAAGGCTGGTATATTTTCATCTACCTGTGAAAGTCAGTACAGTTCTGGTTTTCAATTGAGTCTTCTAGCTCCTACAATTGCTGTAAATAAATAACAAAAATTATTTTAAGATGTATTACAGGGAAGGGCGATGCTTGTGATGCAATTATGTACACAAATGCATCGTATTACACACTGTCTTGGAATGTGTTCTCTGAAATTCAATGTCTAAAGTTCCATTCAATCACACTTTATTGTAGTTATTTATTTTTAATTTTTTTTTTGCTCAGTGTTCTTTTGAGGGTGCAGTTACAAAATATATTTTAAACCTTGTCAGGTGCTTAATTTCCTGTATCTCTATATTCCTCAAAGACTGGGACAGGGAGAAGTTGCTTGAAGCCTGGATGTGTAACCCAGAGAACTGCTGCCAGCGTTCTGGGGTTCAGATGCCGACTCCCCCTCCGAGCGGGTACAACGCGTGGGACACGCTCCCTTCTCCACGAACTCCTCGCACTACTCGTTCTTCTGTCACTTCCCCTGATGAAATCAGCCCCTCACCAGGAGACATGGAGACAGCTGTGGTAAATTTATAAATAGATCTTAAACCAGCAGGGCAAAACAGCTGATTTCTAAACACAGTGCACCTGTGTAGACAGGGGAGCTGCCAAACATACCTTTGTGAAAGTATAAAGTTTTTCTCTTTCCAAAAGTGGTGAACAGAGAAGTTGACACCTTAGACATTCTATATGATAAAACAGTTGAGCATCTGGCAAATACAAACCATTCTGGTTTTACCTTGGCTGTCACTCACAAACTCTCATTTTAGACAGCTACAGTCACATCAGTGCATTTAGCTCTTTTGAACTCTTCATTTCATCCCTATCAAGATGTTCACTTTCATTGTATCCATTTCCCTGAATGTATGCAGTTCTGTGAACCCTGTCTTTTGAAATTTTTTTCTTTAGAAAACAAAATTGTCTTTGTCTGCATTTTGAAATGTCAGCCCACTAGTGTACTGTAAGCTTATAATTACTTTTACTATGTGTGGGCTGCTTCAAGCGGTTTACAAAGCTATTGCAAATTTGAAATATGAAAGCGCCTTTCAGTAAAATCAGTGTGGCTCTTTTGGAAGACAGAGTTCTCTTTTTAATAATCCACAGCTGCAGCATTATAAAACTATTGCTCCATGATCTAAGCATTTTTTTTTAGAATATTATATGCAGTCTTTCAAATGGATCATCCCTAAATCTCATATTAAAATTAAGATCTTGCATTCCTGCATAGAAATGTTTTCTTTCTTTAATTGTATAATGCTGTAAAAGAAGCTATATAATAAAGTATATTGTTATTGCACATTTATTCACATTAGCAGATAAATATTGTCTGTGAATAATTCCTAATTAAAATGTTGAACAGGAGATTTTATGTCCTCAGTTTTACATTGTGTGTTATGTTTTCCATTGATGATCCATAAGCCAGGAATCCAGGTTTGGGTAATGATTGCCATTTTAGATGTAGTGTGTCTCAATCCAAGTCCAGAGTTACATATTTAGTGTTCCTGTTTGTTTAAGAATCTTATCTGAACTACCAAATCTCATTTTGCCAGGAAAATGAAAACTGAAAGGAATAGATAAAATAAAGACACAAGGTATAAAGTTCCTTTATGTGTTTTGCATTTGCTTCCTGTTTTATAAACAGTTCTAGTAAATGTATTTATTTGAAGCTTTGAACTGAGGACTTCATTAAATCCCTTACTTTAAAGATATATTTCAAACAAAATTTACAGCTCATATAAATGCAATAGAGATTTTATTTTAATGCAATGTTAACTTTTAAAATACTTAATTTTGGCAAGACAATAAGGTTAAATGACTGAAGGAACAATACATATCTTCACTGAGTTTTACACTTTAAATGCCATTCTTTTTTGTTTGATTTTGTTTTGGCTGTAATGTAAGTGCTTCTAAACTTCCATATCATGGGCTAATTTTCTGAAAATATCCTATGTGTATATAATACCTAATGCATTGCAAATTGAAATACATTTTCACAGTGTCTTTGCTTCAATGAAATGAAAAACCCTTTTGTATTTCTTGAAGAATATTAATATTTATTTAGACACATAACCATAAGTAGTGAGTATTTCCATTCTTACTTTTTAACTATTTCAGAGTAAGGGTCTCAGTATTCAGTGTTATTTTTTTCTTTAGTATCGCCTTTCTGTAAAATGCAGCAATTATATCTTCTGTTGGAATATTTGTAGTATAACTAATTCTTCATTTTGACCAAAAAAAGACTTTAAAAAAATAATATATATGTAGGTTATTACTTCAAGTATTTGCTGTTGCTGCACACTCAAACTGCTCCACCTGGATTTTGACCTGAGTGTGTGAGATGCTAAACATTTCCTGTAGCCTCTGTCTTCTCCAAACTCATTTCTGTCTGTGAAGCTGATGAAAAATGCAGCTCCCTTTTGCACCTGGAACTCTTAATTCTGAGATTCCAGCACTCTGCAGGGTGAAGCAATCCTGAGCTCAAGGATGCTGCAAAAAACCAGCCCAAAAAATGCTTTCTGAACAGAGAGTCATAGAAACAGAGATAGCAATCTTTCCCATTCCTATAGCTTAAAATGATTTTTTTTCTGGATGCAGTTAGAGTTTTTCCCCCTACTGAGTGCTTCTTTAAATTTTTGCATATATTTTCCAATATAATTCATTCTGCTGACAATACAAAAAGCTTTAGGGTATTTCTTAATCAGAAGCATTTTTTGTCATTTACAGTGTGACATTTGCATGTGTAATATTTCTGTGTTTGAAGACCCAGTGGATATGCCTTGTGGACATGACTTCTGCAGAGCTTGCTGGGAGGCGTGAGTATATGTACTTCTCTATCTTTTGAGAAACTTTCATGCTTGCTGTGTTGAAGAAGAAAGGACAGAGACCATAAATAGCTAATGTTAAAATACTGTTTGGGTTTCCAAGAGTTTCTGGTTTGAACCTATAGAATTTTTTAATTGTCACTCAGCAACCATTACCAACTGGTATAGGCTTATGTAATGTTTGTTTTGCTTCTGACTAGGCAAAATTCTTAATCAAATGTTTTAAGTTTGTGTCTAAATAGATAAGCCTACTCTTGATTTGTTCAGTGTGTGTATGTGCTGTTGGCAGCATTGGGGTTTACAGTTTCTATATTAAGCATGTGCTTAATTCCATCTCTGAGTTTAGCACACTAAACTTAGGCATTGTGAATCCATTTCCAATCAGAAAAGCAATTAAAATTCTTTCTTTATGTTGAGGGTTGATAACTGAGGGGTAGATTTCACTTAGAAGTTCTAATAATCTAATGGTCTTGTTACTGCATAGGTCAGAGTAGTCATGCTAGTGAGAAACTCAAGACATGGATAATTATGGTAGTATAAATATTAATCATATTTCCCAGGAATAATTATATCTCTATGCAGTGCTTTGTATTCATCTGTGTCCCCATTCAGAAGATTGTACTACTTGATCTCTACCCCTGTAGTATCTTGTTACAGCACCATTTCTGCACAGCTATTCCTACTGCAGATCAGCCCCATTTCTATGAACCCGTAGGCCTGGTGCTGAGGAAGAGCATTTTCTTTTCCATATGAGCTTTCCAAAGGCATTTCTTTTCAGTGGCAAGAAAATAGTTGCTTGTGCTTCTCTTGCCTTGCAAATCCCTGGGCAGGATGTAGGAGTTACCAAGAGATCCCTGGTTTGACGTGGTGCTTCTAATTTGGCTGCTGGACTGTGTGTCCTTTGTGCAGGACACAGGGTCCAGCTCAGAGCCACAGGCTCAGAGCCACAGTTCAGTGGCCAGCATTTGTGGTGGCACATCAAGGGTGGCATTCAGCTTTCTGAGCCAGTCATTCCTAGGTCACTTGGAGCATAGCCAGGACTCAGTTACCAACCCTAAGACACAAATCTAAGATGGGATGCATTTCTAGGTATCTCTGCCTTAACTATTAAAGGATCTCAGGTGACTACCTTAGAGTAACTGCCTATCTTTGAAATGATTAAAGTTAGAATGATACCATCCTTGATGTCAGATTAATAAGCCAGTTACAGCTTTGTAACTAAACAACAACTGTTAAAGTCCAGCTTTCAGCAGATTTTTGATCATGTTCTGTGTTGCATTCTGGTGGTCAGGGACTAATAAGGTCACCATTTAGTCATTTGTGTCCAAAACCAGACCTAGTTTTATTAGCACAGTTGTAGAAATGAATTGCATATTAAATTCATTATTTCCTAGATTAATTACTCTTACATATTCTGTTTCTTATTTAAGATAGAAGTAATACTCAGTTTAATTAAACATTGCAGAGCTATCTGATAAATGGTAAGGATGGAAATATTGCTGATGAAGCTCAGATTTGAACCATGGCAGTGTTATTTTTTTTAATCATGCTGTTCATCAAATTTGTAGCTCTTTTGAGCAGAAAGGGATAGTTCTTATTCTCTATTTTAAAAGTAATCATTGTGAATACCTGTGAACATAGTGTAAAGTACTCAACAACCTTTTCACTTGACTTTTTATTCACAAATACTGACTTGCAAAATTCTGGCAGATTTTTGAATCTGAAAATTCAGGAGGGTGAAGCTCACAACATTTTTTGCCCAGCATATGATTGTTTCCAGCTTGTGCCTGTAGACATCATAGAAAGTGTGGTTTCCAAGGAGATGGACAAGAGATACCTTCAATTTGACATTAAGGTAAATTATCAAACTGTTCTTGTACTCTTGAACCCAATTCCATTTTATAAAAAGTAACTTAAAGCTTCTGTATGAAAAGCTGCAATGTATCTGTAATTTTCCAAGTAGAAATTCATAAACAAATATGTGCAAATATGTATTGGCTCTTATATAGCATAATATCAATGTTTGCTGTACCATGGAGAAAAAAAGAAAGAACATTTTACATATTCCTTAAGTAGAAATGCCATATTTCCATAACATGTTGCCTAATGCAGTATTAATAAAATCATTTAATCAAGCTCATTTTTGTAACAAGTGATATGAGTGTTTTAATCAGTCAGAGTTGTTTGAGTTTGCAACCTGAAATTTTTTAGATTTTCAGATTATTTTTATTGCATTCAGAAATAGTGCCTGTTTCCTTTCAAAAAACTTCCTATTACAATGCTTGACAAGACTGCTGTATATGAGTAGAGGAGTGGGAAAAGTTTGATTTGGTTTTTCTGGGGTTTTTAATGTATTTGTTTTCATCATTGCAATTTTAAAAGCAATCTTTTAATTCAACTTTTTTCTTTTATGCTAGTGTACTAATGAACTAGTCTTGAGCAATGTGCTACTTTATCAGTGATGGCAGGGCAGAGGTAGAGAAATATTTTTTCATTTACAATACAGTGCTTTCTCTGCAACAAGTCTCTTTAATACACAGTAAAATGCAAATTAAATTACCAGATCTGACTCATCTTCTGCATATTTTATTTCAAGTGACTGGTGATCAGAATAGGTTTGAAGCAAAGTAGTGGAAGTTCCTTATTTCTCCTCATTTATTAGATACAGTTTTTACATTAACCAAAAAAGATGGGAAATAAATTACTGAATTAGTCTAGTTCTGATTTCTGGTTTATTGTGGGTTTAATCAGTAAGGCTTTCATTCTTTCCAACTGTAAGAATCAGTTCTGTTAATGAGTGTATTGCCAGTGCTTATATAGTAGAAGTTTACTGTAAGCCACATCACAAAGGAATTAACTTGCACAGATTGAACATTCTGTTTGGACTGTAAGTAATTTCATTCTTAGTGTAACTCTGAAGTACTGTTGTTACTAAAAAAAAAAAAAAAAAAGGTGGAAATTAAATAATTCCCTTTCTAGAACTATATTTAATAGTCTGTCCTTTGTAGCTACAAGACTGTCCTTATAATTTTTTGGGTTTGTTCATTCAAAGGAGGATTATGAATACAGATTGTTTTATATCAAGGATGAAATCTGATTTTATGTGGATTTTTTTCTTTTTTTTCCCCCCAGGCCTTTGTTGAAAATAATCCTGCTATTAAATGGTGTCCTATACCTGGCTGTGAAAGAGCAGTAAGGCTAACACGACAAGGGACAAATTCAACAGGATCAGATACACTTAGCTTCCCTATGCTAAAGGCCCCCGCAGTAGATTGTGGAAAAGGACATCTTTTCTGCTGGTTAGTACTGGAAACTTACCTGCATCTACATAAACTCACAGTCACTGCTATTCCAGGGGCTAATTTAAAAGTCCCACATGGCACCAAACATATGACAGAAATTAGTATGGAATGGTATATGGCTGTACTGTCCTCTATCCATGCACTAAATAATCTCATGTGCACAAATATTGTAGTATTTTGGGGCACTGCCGAGATTTATAATCCAGTAGTTGCTATTGGCTCTGTTAGGTACAAAACAACAGTATGGAGTGTTGTGATGTTCTGTTCTGAGGGAACAGAGGAGAAGTGGGATACTGGAACAGGGATTTTTGTGCCTGGATAGCTGTCTAATCGAAACATGGCACATTCTCTATTGTAGTGTAGAAAATCAGCAGTGTATTCTCTGTTGTAGTGTAGAAACTCAGCTCTTTCTGAGTTTTGCTAGAATCACAGCAAAGAAGCTGGAGTTTAAATGGGGCCATGAAGGACCATTTCCTTCACACACAGCTATTCTGTTTGCAGGATCACTCCAATCTTTGTTTCACTTGAGGTTCAGCACTTTTTCTTTCTCTTATCTTCTACTGCATTTTAAGATGAATACAAGCTCAAGAAAAAGCCTGATATTTTTTTAAACATGTCAGACTGCAGATCTTCAGCACTTCCTAGAAAAAGACATAACAGCATCAACAAAAGTAGAGAGATTTGGTATATTTTTCCTTGATATTATCAGACTGACAATTTATGACTGTTGTAGTGGGGTATCTTTATGTTCCTGGAAAATGAAAAAGAATCAACCAAAATACAGACATTCAGATAAGCTCAGCAATTCTTCATTTTTCAATTGAAACCATGACCAAGGACCTCCTAAAAACATTTGCTTGATTCCAAATATCATAATTCTTAATGAAAGATGCTTCTGATTTTAGTTTTTTTCCCATATGAATAAAAGTAAGAAGGGAAAAAAAAAAAAAAGAAAACAGATCTAATGAAACTACCACAAAAGCCAGAAAACAGGACTTCTTGGCAAAGAGGTTATTTTACAATGGTTAGAGAACTCAGAACGAAACAAATTCCATGGAAATAAATCAGAAAATGTTTTCTACCAATGGATATACAATAAAACTTAGTGCTATTCCACAAGCAGGTACCATCCTCTCATCCTTGCTGCTGATGATAGAGAATCAATTTTTCCATTAACCTGAAGGAACCTGAGATCACTTCAGAGCCATACTGACATGAACCTTCAGACAATGGCAGCTTCTGCTTCCTTTATGTGGACTGAATATGCTAGCTCCCTAGAATGTTCTCCAAGAGTGAAAATGTCCTCTGAGTGACTAATTTTTAGGAGAAATGGGGTTTTTATGTTTCCTGATAATATTTCTATGTATTCTTTTTACATTAATGCTTTGAAATACTGCACAAGCAAACATACAGTTAAGGTCTTGAAAAATACCTCATGTTAGCAACAAAGTGTCTGAGAAGGCCTTTCCAAAGCCTCTTTTTCCATCCCTACAAAAGCGAATGGAGAGTTTCAGCAATGGCAGGAAAGTTCTGCTAGCAACAAAAGCATCCTGCAGTACCTCAAATCAACCATTTGCTAAGGACACCCCACTAGTCTTAGAGTACAAAATACTCTATGCATGAATGAGTTCCTCTGGAGAAAAAGGGTATTCTCAGTTCAAGAGTTTTCATCATTGCTGTGTGTTTAAAGGGGGCTTACTTTTGTCTCTTCAAATTTCAATCAGCGCATCCCACAGTCCCATATTTCTGTCAGTTCTGCAAGTTTTACCCCAGTAATCTACAGCTTAGACATTGTAATAGCAATTGATGCTGCATTTACTAAGAGATTCTTCAGAATTTATGTATTAGAAAACCAACCCCTAGATAATCACTTATTGTTTTCATATCTATAGCCTTCCTGCTCTTAAAAGCAAGAAAATTCTCTGAGTCCATTGAGCAATTTCTTTTTTTTTTTTTTTCATGTAGGAGTAGGAATGTTCCTCTTCAGTAAGAGTTCCCTAGAATTTATTCAGTTTTCATCATGCACCAACATCATCTTCAATAAAATGTTATCAATTGTGGCAAATACAAAATTCTGTTCCCTTTCAGTAAAAGCATTCTGAATTATTTAAATGTAGTATACATTAAAACTGTGCACAAATCCTCCATCAGTTTATTGTCAGAGTCATTCAACGTGTTAGAACGCCCTTCATGCAGTTTCAGAAGCACAAGGAATTGTAGCAAGCAGACACTTGTGGAAAATAGTCTCAGCAGGCAGTGCACACTTAGTTTTGTACCCTCAGTCCTCACTCCTTTCATCCTAGATATGGGCAAGGGGCAGAGTCTCATTCTGCAGGAGCGACAACTCTTCAGGGACTTGGGACGCCAGTTATAAGTTGCAACAGTGTTTTGCTGTTTTGATTCAAAATATATTATCATGAGAGGGAAAAAATCCAGAACTACATTCTTCTTCGGTGATGTTTTTAGCCCTTCCATGAATTTTAACTTGTTGTGCTGAAACTTGCTACAATTTTAATAAGTACGTACTGCACCTTCAAATAAATCATCCTGCTGAGTATTGAGCAAGGCGTCTGGGAGGCTCATGCTGTTAATTGGCACAGCTGCTCAGTGTTGGTTCCTTTCATTCACTGCTGTCAGGAAGTCTATCCAAAATACAACTTTCATAAAAACTTTCATGAACAGTAGGCTCAATGCTCTTACTCTAGTAAAATGATATCCCAGCATAAAAATGCTTGTTTCGGGGTGGGCTGAGGAAAGAGCTTCTTCCATGAGAGGCTGTTCTTGAGCAACTGTTGTAACTATCAATATATAGATTGATATAGATATAAAGGTTTAGATATAGATATGACTGAACTTCGTTTAAAATCCACGAATTTACTAATTTGAAAGTATCAAAGACACATCACCCTCCTCCCACCCCCCATAAAAGATTGACTAATCAATCAGCTTTTAACTTAAAACTGAGCTTGTCAGGGTTAAATCTTTGCTTGTTTCAGTCCTTTCTGGCAACAAATATACTGCGAAAGGGTCTTGGCACTGTTGAAGTCAATGTTTTAAGTGTCCTACTGTCCCACAGATGTAAAAGGTGTTAACTTTCAACCAAGGCTGAAATCACCTTATTACAGACCAGTTATTCATTCTACTACAATTTTACCCAGCTAAGATCTTAAATCCAAGTCAGACATGCATGTGTGCTGAACTTAAGCTTCTTTGTTAGCAGACTAGCTAAGGGAAAAAAGTTCAAAACTGTTCCCATAACCTTTTCTTTGTTCCTGAATTCCTGTTTAAAATGTGGACAAGGGTAATCTGAAGAATATTGATGTAGCTTCTGTACCTGCACTGCAAGAGAGAAGTTCACCACAGGATCTGCAGCAAACTCATGTATGCTGTGATGCAGCTGGTGCCCATCTGAAATTATTTGCTTTGATATGGCAGATGTCTGAGGCAATTTGCTGCCATTCCAGTAGAAAAAAAAGGAGCTATTACAAATCCAGAGTGCATATTGACACATCCACACTGAAGCACCATCTGGAAGCCATATATCTGCTGCCACCGTGTAGTAGTGACTGCCATCTTCAATCCTAGCAGGAACTTCATGAAAAGCTCAGGAGACTCATGACTCCACTGTGTCCATGTAAAAAAGTTCAAGCCCTGATTTAAGAGACTCTGGTGGAAGGAGTAAATATCCATAAATACTTAGGGCTGCTGTTGAAGGGCTTCGGTCCTGTTCTAGATTAAAAGTTTAAATCTAGTTAAAGTTTGATTATTGCAATTGAACAGATGCAAGTAATTCTACTTAAATAAATTTCTGCTATAGCAAACTACCTACTTTTGGGTAAACTGGTCTGGTTTATGTTTATCTCAGAAACTATATGAGCACATTTGTGGCACTAAAATAATACTCAGCTATAAGAATGAATGCAAGCCAGCTGATTTATTTTCAGATTGTAATTTTAAGAAGTTCCTTTCCTTTCCTTTCCTTTCCTTTCCTTTCCTTTCCTTTCCTTTCCTTTCCTTTCCTTTCCTTTCCTTTCCTTTCCTTTCCTTTCCTTTCCTTTCCTTTCCTTTCCTTTCCTT
>CM031858.1:22899240-23060929 GCA_018697195.1 Certhia americana
TTCCTTTCCCTTCCCTACCCTTCCCAACCCTGCCCTGCCCCCCCCTTCCCCTCCCCCCCCCCTCCCCTTCCCCTTCCCCTTCCTTTAAATTCTTTATTAATAATGGCCATCTATGCTTGCAAGCAAGTAGTCTAAGTGTATTTTAAAACAAGGTTATTTTTCTGGCTTTAGTTTTCCTGACTCAGATTCTGAGCATGTTTTGAGGTTTGTTTTTTTTTGAGCTTGAACCAATTTTTACTTTAATTCTAAATCTCTGAGTTATAAGTAATTGTGTATACACCTTCTTTTTCAGGGAGTGTCTTGGTGAAGCACACGAACCCTGTGACTGCCAGACCTGGAAGGACTGGCTACAGAAAATATCTGAAATGAAACCCGAAGAACGTAAGAGCCATGCAGGGCCGACAGAAGGGCACGGGTGTTTTGCTGCTGTTTTGATCTTTTGGTTTTGGTCAGATTTGGTTTTTAGTTGCAGTAAGCAAAAACTGGTTTCAACATTGGTTGAAAAATAGAGTAAAAGGGGAAGAAAGTTACACTCCTGACTGAGGGGCTGCTTACACTGTAACTGCAGCACTATGGTAGACTGTTTTTTGTAGAACATTCCTCCCCACAAATACATGTGTGGTTCAGTCAGGGTATGCAAAACTCCTTCCCTTCCTTTGAAAGCTTTGTTTCATTAAGTAGTCAATTTATTCCTGCATATAACTTCATTTAATCTCTCCAATTTTGATTTTTAGCCCAGTCTGCTCCCATGATTGAGTAGTGTTCCATGAAGATTTTTATTGCTTTAAAACTATTCCAAGCCAATAGATGGTAATAATAGTAAGGTTGAGGGGGAGCTGCAAGGGAGTTGTAGGAGATGGCTCAATGATAGGTAACTTTTACTAAAATAACTAATAAAGGGTGGGTTTACACAGGTCAGATATTTTCTTAGTCAGTGTTAACAAAAAAAGTAAAGATGACAGCAATTTGAATACATACTAACTTGGTTTTCATAGTTCAGAGATTTTCTATAATATGTTATAGTTTGGAAAGCATAGTGTATTTTACAAAGAGGGAAAATACAACCTACTTTGTCAAACTATACCTGTTTTTTTAATATATGTATTTGCCCCTTTATATACTGTAACTGTCACATATATTGCATATAAATTTGTATTAAAATAGATGTGGGGAAATACATTGAAATAATAAGTGTATTAATATTATATATGTGTAAATTAGAAAATGTAAAAATGAAATGTATGTGAGAAATACACAATGGGAAAAACTTCAGTATTTTGTCAAGAAACAGGGAAATATGTGTCATTCCTAATCTGATTCTCACAAAAGATTACACAAGTGCAATTTCAAGCTCTCTGTTTTTGCATGCTCCGTATCCTCCTGTCACACTCAAAAAGTTGTGGGAGTGAGTGAGGCCTATGAGGACGCTGCCAACTGCCTGTGGTTACTGACCAACTCCAAACCTTGCGCCAACTGCAAGTCTCCAATCCAGAAGAATGAGGGCTGCAACCACATGCAGTGTGCAAAGGTAAGAAGAGCCCATCATGGGATTTCTTGAGGAATCATAATTCAGCTTTGTGTGTCCTTTATACATTTTAGGATCACAGAGGTCCAAAACCTCTGAAGGGTCATCCCTGATAGCTAGTGGAACCTGTTGCAAGAATTAGATAATAAGCAAATGGCAGGGTTTAGAAAATGTTCAGTATTTACTGAAATCTGTTTAACTGACAAGTGTACATTATAATGATTGAAATTTCATAAACACCTAAGAATAATTACCAGTACAACATAAAAAAGAAATAATTGATGGTTTAATCGTCGTTAATAATGTAGAAGAACAGTTTTAATTGGCAGATGTAAGACTTTCAGGAAGGCTTAGCTCTAATGAAGGTTTTGCCTTACTATATTTTTCTTTCACATTATTTCTCTAACATATCAACAAAGCAGAGAAGTTTAGGTGGAAAACTGTAAACAGGAATTAATCAGTAGGAATGAAAAGACAGCAAAGAGTGATTCTAAAGGAAATTTATTGATGACAGCTGCCAGAAAACTAGTCACAAGTTTGCACTGTGCTACCAAAATAGAAAAAATATTTTTTGCCATGAGTTCAGTATCATTTGGAAATGCTTTTTCTCTCAAGTTAAAAGCAGCCTATTTAGAAAACTGTTTTTTATGTCAGAAATATATAACTGCAACTATTACCTCTTTGGTTTTTTAAATAATATTAAGGGAAAAAAAAAAATCATTGTTTCCATTAATGGTTTCTGTGTTATTTAAAGAAATGGGATTGGTTTTTTAACAATAATGAAAAAACTGGCCTGATCAGCTGTGTTTACCATTTGGTTTATTTCCTCCACTTAATACTTAACACGTAGATCCAACACAATCTCATAATCCAAGGAACAAAAATTGTGACTGACATGGTTTGATATGGTTTGATAAACAGATCTCCTGAATAAGTAAAATAGGAAGGAGGCTCCTCAAAAATTTTTTACACTCAAAAAGCTATTAATTCAGTTGTCCACAGAGGAATTATGATGCCTAACTGCAAATCTAAGACATTTCAACTTTTTTTTTTGTTTTTTCGTTTTTCCTGGGTTTTTTTCTGAAGTGCAAATATGACTTTTGCTGGATATGCTTAGAAGAATGGAAGAAGCACAGCTCTTCTACTGGAGGCTACTACAGATGCACTCGCTATGAAGTTATTCAGCATGTAGAGGAACAGTCCAAGGAGATGACAGTGGAGGTAACAAATTAATGTGTGTATTTGAAAAATAGCACTAAGGTTGCAATTCTCCATTCAGTATAAGTTTAATCAAAATTCTTCCAAACCAGAGTTCCAAATGGAAAAATACAATCTTAAACATATCAAGGAGACAGAAAGAATGCACTACTTTTTGGTGGATGCATGAGATTTCTGCTTTTGACTTTGTTAACAACCACTGGTGACTTTACTCAAGTCATTTTACTTCTCTGTGATATGGTTTCCTTTTGTAAAATAGCATGCTGGTTCTGCAATTAGTTGCTGTGCACTACAGAACACATGCCTTAATTTTGGCTTTGGGAAAGTTGCTATAAATAGCAGGCACTGACAGTGTATCAATTCTTTGGCTGCAGTATTTGCAGCCTTGTGAATTTCAAAAATTAATTTTGTCTCTTTACTTACATGGCACTCAGCACTCTGTACAATATTTTATATATAATCTGAATAGAAACAGTTCATTATTTAATTATATCTAATAGTCATTGTTATATTAAACGATAAGATTTATTTTGGATTCTTCTGTTTCTCCATTATTTTCCAGGCTGAAAAGAAGCATAGAAGATTTCAAGAGCTTGATAGGTTTATGCACTATTACACAAGATTTAAGAACCATGAACTTAGCTACCAGGTGTGCATCAAGCCATTTTTACTGATGTTTGTTTCTGTTTTATTAATCCAAAACTAATTATCTAATTGTGGTTTATTTATTTTCTTTTTCTAGTTGGAACAGCGCCTTCTAAAAACAGCCAAAGAAAAGATGGAGCAGTTGAGTAGAGCTTTAAGTGGAAGTAAGTATTTGCTGTGATCTATGCCTCTGATTGGAAATCACATCAACACAGTTATGGCTAAACTGTTCCTTTTTGGACAGTGCTCACGTTAAGTCTGCTGTGTGATGTCATCCCTGCAGTATCATCCAGTAAACATTGGATGAAAATTAAAAGTACAGTAAACCTTTTCTGTTCCAAAGCCTCAAGGAGGAGGTAGCATTAGTAAGGTAGAAGCTAATGTTCTGTGCTTATTTCTTTTAGAAAGAACACTGGGCAGTCATTGCAAACTTGCTGCTCTTTCCTTGCAAAATATTTAACTGATATGCACAAAAAGTAATGCTGACTTCAGCAGGAAAATACTTTCCCAATGCTTGTTTCATATTGCAGCTGAGGGAGGCTGTCCTGATACCACATTCATTGAAGATGCAGTGCAAGAGCTTCTAAAAACTCGCCGCATTCTTAAGTGTTCTTACCCATATGGATTCTTTTTGGAGCCTAAAAGCACAAAGAAAGAAATATTTGAACTTATGCAGGTAATACATGGATATATTTTAGTTTCCTAATGGCACTTCATATTTTTGATATTAGTTATCGGTGTCTTTTTGCCATTTTTGTAGTATAAACCTGACATATTGGTTTTATATTTGTAACCAAGTTTGAAAAAGTAGCATTTTTTTATATCACTTTGCAAAGGAAAACAATAAGGACAGATGGAAGGGGAAAGTAAGAAAATTTCCTGTTAATCTGCTTTCTGAGGGTAACATTTTAGCTTCTGTCTTCATCTCCTTCTCTAGCTTCTCTTTTCTTTCTTTCCCTTCTGATGTGCTTGACATCTGGGAGGAGGCAAAACTGGGGGAGTACCTGGGACTGCTGCCTCCTTTCCTGTCCCTTGAAGATGTTCAATATTTCAGAGTGCAGGGAAATCCTGCTGGATGACAGAATGTAGGTCAGTAAAAGAGTAGGCTATGGGGCAGATATTTTGGGGTATTTTAGTATTTCATAAGGTATTTTCAGGAAAATTGATATCATTCTGCTCAGTATTTATGGAGAAGGGCTCTTCCTGATTTGCATTTCCCTGTAAAACTGGTTTTTCTGTATTCTTAACTCTTGCAGACAGACCTAGAAATGGTCACTGAAGACCTTGCACAGAAAGTGAACAGGCCTTACCTTCGGACGCCTCGCCATAAAATCATCCGAGCAGCTTGTCTTGTGCAGCAGAAGCGACAGGAGTTCCTGGCCTCTGTGGCCCGTGGGGTTGCTCCTGCAGACTCTCCAGAAGCACCCAGGCGCAGGTAATGCACCCAAAACACTGCACAAGTCAGAAGAAGTTCTTTTGATAGCTGTGGGTGAATCCACTGCTGTTCTCTGACTATGCAGTAGATGCTAAATGTCGTGGTTGTAAATCACTGTGATAGTGATATTTTCTTGGACATGTCATCCTTGTGGAATTACAGCCTTTGGGGAAAAATGTATTTTTCTTTTTGAGGATCACTGCTCTTTGTGTTGCAACCTAAATTGCTTCCCTATTTGTGATATAATAATGATTAGATGTCATGGCTTCCATTTCCCTTTTTTCCATAAAGATTGTCACTAAATCCCAGGTGCTCTTCAAAAATCTCTTAAGTATTTCCCAAACGTATCAGGCAGCTCTGGAATAGTCAACAATTTAATTGTACGGTTTTCAAAATAAACTTTGAGTTAAAAATGTATAAAGGGGAAGACTTGTTAAGTTTAGAGAGCAGCAACTGCACTAATTTTCAGATTTCAATATGTTTTAGAGCTCTGGAGGTTGTTTATGTTTGTTCTACTTCCAAATTTGATGGTGTATCTTTCCATTTTATAGCTTTGCTGGTGGAACATGGGATTGGGAGTATTTAGGATTTGCATCCCCTGAGGTAAACTATTTCTTTTTAATTTTTTTAACTTAGTTCTGCATATGCTAGAAACACAGGTATGATCACAATCTGCATGAAGAGCTTCCTTATTTCGAGTTGGTTAAGCTTTCCATTTCATTTATTTCACAATAGAAGGAAATATATTTGTAGGCAATTGTGCAATGACTCTAAACAATGCCTCTAATGTGGATGTAGTTATCTTAAGGTGGCATTAGACAAGCTATTTCCTTGTTTTTCAAGTACATAACCAGTTTTAAAATTATAAACTGTTGTCTGCGTGCTGGAGAGCCTTAAAGTAATAAATGTATGAAATTGTGTAGATTACTTTTGAATGCAGTATCAGTTCTGCAGAGTTTGACAAAAAGTCTAAGAAATTTCTATCCTCTGTCACAATCCCAACAAAGACATGCAGACATATTCCTAAATATTGTTAAATATTTCAGCTATTTATTTTTATTGTTATGTATTGAAGCAGGATGGAAATTGCATATTCAAATGACAAGAATGAAAATTATAATTTTTGATTAATATTCTATGATCTGTATATGGAAAGGAGTAAGTAGTTTTTGAGACCCTGCTCTAAAAGATGAGAAGCTTCCTCTAAAGATTTCCTTTATCATCTTAATTTTTACTTAATGTTTTGAGAACATTAGATTAAAGCAGTTAGGAAGGAAACTTCATTTCAGCATTTCCTTATTTGCTGTTTTCTTTCTAGCTAGTAATTTTTAAACATCCTAGAAAATTCCATACACTTTTTTCCATATATTTCCTTTGCTATTGTTGGTGAGCATCACGCTGATGAGAACATGGCTCGCTTCTCTACAAAAAATCAGCTGCTTCTCCTGTCCAGTTCCTTTAGTTCTTTTGAAATAATCCCACATCTGACAACATCAAACTCATTGTGATATTACTGTGTCATCAGTGGAACTGGCTGTGAGAAGAAGCTGGTAAGAAATGTGTTGAAAAGCTGTTTAGCAGGGGGTGCAATTGCAGCTGTGCTTAGATGATCTGCTTATGAGTTTTTATGATTTGCCTAAATGTGACACTGTGTGATGCAAGTTGGTTTCTTTGCTATGTAGCTATCACGAATACTTGCAACCACCTATGCTAAAGGAATTTTATAGAATTAATAATGGTCATCTTTGTTTATTTTAGTGAATTTCACTGCAAAGTATTTTCCATAGAGCTGTACTTTTACTGACAAATAGTAGAATTACTGTGTATAGCAGATTATTATAGAAAACAAAATCTTACTGGTTTTAGCAAGGAGTGCTGGTTGTTATAGAACACTGTGTGACTTGGTTTCTTGTGTGAAACCAAGAGGTTCCTACCCAACAAAATTAAAACTTATTTTGCTCACATGTAAAAAACTGTTCTATGTAATAAGAAATAAGGCTTCATAAGTAGTAATTAAGATCTCTTTCTAAAGGTTAATAAGCAACGAAAAATTAAATCGCTGTTGGTAAAATCTATTTTATTGCAAACATATTAGACCTAAGGTCTGGTATGATGAATAAATCTTAGTCTTCAATGATCACTTCCTATGATTCCTTTTCTGATTCAGAGTTATATAATTATATCTTTTTTAAAGAGCTCAGTTATATTGTTCTGTATCAAGGTTTGATTTTCTGTTGTTTGAGGCTCCGCCTTGCATTTAGAAAATCCCCGAGATCTGTAAAAGCTGGAAGAATACTTTAAAGAATCATTTCATGTTTGCCTTGTGTTTTTATGGTGTTCCATAGACAAACAAGCATATACTACTAACTGCTATCTTCTGTTGAAGACAGAATATTGGACTAAACAGACCTTCAGACTGGTCCAATAAAGCTACTTTTTTATGTTCTTACAATTTCCATGGATGAAAATCTGCCCACACACATGATTTTGTGACTATTCCTTTTGTCTTCCATATGTCATTATTAATAAGAACTTGGTCTGAGAAAGGAAAAAGACATAATCTCATAATACCATCTACATTACTAAGGTCATTGTGTAAGACAACACTTCTGGATTAGATGTTGATGATGAAGAGTTAATATAGGAAAGGAAAACTAATGGTACTCTCACCTTTCCCAATTCATTTGGCCAAATGAATCCTTTGGATTACAGATTTCCCAGCTTGGAGCTCACAGAAGTAAAGAACAGTATTCTTTTCTGAAGAGAAGAGCAAGTACCTGCGTGCAGTTTTATTGCCTTGTCTGTATGAATAACTGAAATTAACACAAGGTGCTACCCCCCACAGTCAGGTTCAGTGTCAGCTGGACGTACCAGAAAAGGAACCTGGAAATTTCCCTTCAAGCATAAATCTAGTTCTTTCATATTAGGAAAGGCATGCAAATTGTATCCAAGTATTAAGATAATTATCTGTTGGGATGTTAGCTTGATGTGGTCAAGAGTCTTTTCCATTAATGCTATATAAACTGTCTAAGCACACACAATACGAGAATACAGGCTGCAGTAGTTCTAATCCATATGGTATGGCTCATTAGCAGCTCAAGTTAAGCAAAAGTAGAGGAGATTTGTAATTCACAGAATAAAAATCCATCATACACTGTCCAGTAGAAGAGTGTCAGAAGTGGCTTAAGAAGTTCTGGAGCCACAGTGTCCTGGAGTCTGGGAAAAGTGTATCAAGTCCCAGTGTGCATCTACCAGCTTTCTGTAGTCTTTTCAAGATTATTTTCTACTGCAAATTGCTGGCAGCAGAGATTCTGAGATACTCTAATTCACATCAATTGTTTTTATGTTCTAAAATCACAGGGTATGCATTTATTTAAAAGTGTGTCAATGTGTTCGTATATAAAGTTTGTCATCAAAGATTTTAAACAAAGAATTGTTAAAAAAGGAGATTGCAAGTATTAAAATGTTGGTAGTACATCTAGTATATTTTTTTTGCTAATTCATTGTTTTATAGATTTAGGATTTCCTTGGATTTTTTTATGTTGAGCGTCGCATGAGTCACACCTTGCAATTCATTTTTCTGAAAGCGGGTGATTTTATAATAAACATATAAAATCACACATTTTTTATAAAAATGTGGTGCTTGTTACTCAGAAAAATAGTACTGCATGCTGCCCTGTGTTTTGTAACCTTTGGTTTATGCAGGAATATGCTGAATTTCAGTATCGGAGGAGGCACAGACAGCGTCGACGTGGAGACATGCACAGTCTGCTGAGTAATACTCCAGACCCCGATGACCCCAGTGAGAGTACATTAGGTACGGACCTCTCTGGGCTGCCTTCTTTTCTCTTCCTGCTTCATAAATCACTAGTAGCCACCACAGTGTTTGTTCTTCTGTGGATACACTTTAAAGAAGTTTCAAATACATCGCTGTATTTTCCAGGATACAACATAAAGGCTTGTCTCTGCAGTTTTTTTTATATGATCTTAAAAGTGTTGTTGACTTCACTGTGGCTCCTGCTGTTGTAAAGGAAAAATGCATTGATCTTCCCACTACCAACTCCTCAGCTGTCCAGCGCAGGTTTGCTTTCCTCAAGAAATTTTGCAGGTCACTTGTACATACACCAGGTATTCTACATCAATGAAAAGAACCAGTTGTGCACAGAATATAGAGGCTACAGGCCTGTGGAAGGGCGTCCTAAGGCTGTATTCCAAAACTCTGCTCAGAAGCTGTATTGGCAAAGGCAGCCAGGAAAAAAGTTGGCCTGAGCTGTGACTTCCAGAGTGCTGCTCTTCTGAGGGGGGACAGTGCAGTCCCTTAAGGTCTCTGTGACTTGGCTGTCTGGGCTGGCTCACTTCTGCCAGAACCTTAGCAAAGATACAGAAATAGCTTGAATTCAAGTCATACTGTGACACTGCTTTTGCAGAGCTGCCAGTCTGTGTGCTCAGTCTCTTAGCCATGCTGCACAAACTTTCATTGCTGAATCTCAGGAACTTAACACATAACTTGTTCTTTAAAACCAAAAGGAGAGATCCTTTATTGAGGAGAAAGGATCACATGCATCCTTTATTTTAGAAAAAATAATCAAAATTTTGGTGAACTTTAGTTCTTCCCTATTACAAATAAAATGCAAAACCATCTTATTAGTTCAAGGACTGGATTTTGACTGAATGCTTGGATATAGAAGCGATGGCCAAGTACACACAAAGCATGCAAGAGAATATTTTATTTCAATCTATCACATTTTGAGTTTTGGAGTGGAAAATTCCATTTTCCAAAGTAAAAAGATTTACATTTATTTTTATTACAGGGCAGGGTTTTTTTTTGGAAATAGCATCTTATTTCAATTTTTTGTTGGTTTTAAGAAAAAAGCAATGTCACTAATTACTGAAGTACTAACAACTCTACTCTTAATTGTGTGCAGTGTTACAGTAAAAATTATTATAGTGTTAACATTACAGCTGAGGTTTTGTCTTTGAAAGAACAGAGAAATGGGCAAACATGGTTTGTAGTCCACCTATAAATGCATCCTATATTTGTGTCCACATGCAGTAATTTTCAGGGCTTTCCATAAACCATATATGTGCCTTAGAAGCACTTTTCCTCTTCTACCCATGCTCCAAATGGCACAGCCCACGGTTTCACGGAGAAGGGTACTGAGGGCAGAAAGGATAAATGAGCCAGACTAAATCCCAATCCTAAAACAGTGGGATTGGTGTTTCACCACTGTGTAAGAGCTGATGTGGAAGGAGTGGTTTGGATTCTTTCATTCAGAGTGAATAAGGGAGTAAAATTACACAACTAGAATCCAAAAGGAAGGGATTCTGTCAGTAAATCCAGTAAATCATAGCAGGGGAGGCTTCCTCGCTGGTTCTTCAACCACTTTTATTTTGATTGCCCAAACAGACACTCAGGAAGGTGGCAGCAGTAGAAGACATGGCACCTCCATGGTGAGTTCAGCTTCTATGGGTATTCTGCACAGCTCTTCACTTCATGACTATACTCCTGTCAGTCGCTCTGAAAACCAGGATTCTCTTCAGGTATCTCCCCTAATCTCTTTTCCGTTCTTTCTGCTTTGCTTGCTGTCCTCTGCTCTGCCTTTCTGTGTCATTTTGTCTCTGCAAATTTTCTTAATTCTTCAAGGAGAAAGGGAGAATCTAGGACAACAAATTACACATTCACAATGGTAAGAATCAATCACTGACGTAACAATAGTTACCTTTTAAACCGTGTTGTCAGCTCTCTTGGTAAAAATTGATTCTGATAAAGGAGATGGAGGAATAATGAATTAATTTCATATTTGAGCAAAAATTACTTTTCATCCAAAATACGTAACAAGATGCAAGTTTTATTCTGAGAGCAACCTTATGTATTTCCACAGGCTCTGAGTTCTCTGGATGAAGATGACCCAAACATCCTGCTAGCTATTCAGCTGTCATTACAAGAATCTGGTTTGGCCATAGATGAAGAAACTAGAGACTTTCTAAATAATGAGGCATCTTTAGGAGCAATAGGTACCTCTTTGCCTACAAGACTGGACTCTGCTCCCATAAGTATAGACAACCCAAGGGGTGCTTTGAGCAGCTCTGAGCTGCTAGAACTTGGTGACAGTCTGATGAGACTGGGTGCAGGCAATGATCCCTTCTCAGCCAATCGTCTTCATTCCCACCCCTGCAGCGAGACAAGAGGTGGATTATACTCAACATCAAGCGATGCTGATTCCAGCAGTCAAGATCCCAATACCAGTGAAAATCTGCTTGGAAATATTATGGCCTGGTTTCATGACATGAACCCACAGAGTATTGCTCTGATCCCCTCAACAAGTACAGAAACAGATGAGGAGTCGCAGCAACCCAGTACTGAAGATGGGTCAGCAGGGCAACCAAATCTTACAGACACAGGGCTGGAGCCTCAGGAAGAGCATGCACTGTTTGAGGATGCACTCAAAAATGAAGGCAGAGGAACCCAAACAGAAGAAAGCACTTCTGAAGAAAACATTATTCCAAGTGAAACAGTATCACAAATTGGTGATAATAACAGGGAGGTAACAAGCACCCTAGATGCTTCAGGAGATAGTTCAAGTCAGACTCCTCAAACCTCAAGTGAATGGACTGAACGTGTGCATCTGGTGTGAATAAAAACTAAATCTGGAGTAAAAGAATAGCGCTGACATATGGTACAGTATGTGGAGTAAGCATTATGGAGGCTTTGATCCACATAATTGCAGCTCAGTTGTAACCACTGACATAACAACGGATATTTAGGAGTTCTCTTGAATTGTAGTTCTTCATAATAATGTGAACCTTTCAAGGAATATCCTTTGCATTTAATTAGGTAGTATTTGCCTTTTTGCTCTCAAGAGAAAGGAATAAGTAGGTTGTATTCCACATTCCTAATACAATGCAGCATCTGTTTAGCCTTAGGTTGATGATCCTTAACTTGAAAGTATGGATTAAAGGCTTACACTGATTATTTTGGTTGGTTTTCCTAAGAAATAGTTTATTCCATTTTTTTAGAACTTAAAATTTCACCAAAATAACATCTAGCAGTTCATTTGCATTTTGGTTTTGTTTTCCATAACTTTTCCTTACTCATTTTTCAATTTTGTTAGCAGTGTGAACGGAGGTATTTAATGCTTCTCTGTAGTACTGCTCCAGGAACAAGTTTTAGGGGATATTCTTTCCCTTTAAAATCAAAGATTTTTCCATGTCTATTTACAGTCCAAATGTGCCAAACTGTGAAAAGTTAACTGGCAGTAGCCTAATGAAACAGTGCAGTGTTACTCTATCCAACTAATCCCATAATTCTTAGCAGTGAAAGAAACCACTGGGTAGCATTGCTTCTCTAAATTTAACTGGCATATGTTGCCATGGTGACTGCATTTAATTAAATGTAGCCTGTATCTTAAGTTAATAAAACCTAATGCTGCTGTTAAACAGTTATTTTAAATATTAAAATACAGTGAGTTAGCAACAGCTATGCTGTATTTTAAGAGACACTTTAATGGAAGTGCAATCATAGTTCTTTGTTTTCATAATTCTACGAAGCATTTTATGCACTAATAGTGCAATTACTTTTAATGGTAACATTTTATAAAAATATAGGAATACAGAATTTTCATATATTAGCCAGTCCCACAATTAAAAGTTCAGATAACACATCCTGCTCAATATGTTACGGTGCCTTTGCCTAACCCAACTGGATAGTTGCCACAGTTAAACAAGTAATTAAAATTCAGTGTTTGTTCTGGAGTAACTATGCTATTAATTGCAAAGACCTCCATAAAACCACCCATGGCCTTGCCTTTACAGTAAATAACTAAACGTTCAGTCAGTGTTTTTGCATATACAAAACACTACTAGGTATTTGTTCAATTGCACAATATTCATTTGCTGTGTGATTACTGTTTAGTGTAAGAAAAAAAAGTTAAAAAAAGAAAAAAAACAAACCACAAAAAAACCTTTTCCTAGTTGTTGTACCGTGAAAAACAAAAATACTGGTTTTAGATTTGCTTAAAAGCATCAATCTACAGTTAGTGAGATACAATGGTACAGTATGTAATTACAACTAGAATAAGTTGTTCAAATGGCTGTTTTAATTACATATAATCAAAACTTTTCTTAACATGAGCAAATTACATACACTCCATTTTAAGTTTTGCTTAACTGTTACCAGAGATTTGTTGATATGATATAAAAGTTTATTACTACTGAGTGTGTATAGGCAAGTGTCATGATAGCAAAGTTTATGTATTGATTACTGTGAGTTCAAGTGAGTGTTTTGGTAACTGATTCATGCAAATCCAACTTTGGAACCTTGCAGTTACAAGGTTCCTATTAGTAAAAAATGAAATAAGAGTATTTTACCCTTACCCCATAAAAACCTTGTCCATTTTCAAGCATCTTTAGAGAGAATGAATTAGAATATTCTAAATAATTTTCCAACTTTTCCTCTAGCCACCCTACTCCTGACATAACATTGAGCCTTTGAAAAATACCTATAGGTATAAAGTCCTTCAAGTAAAATGGTCCTTCATGAACTCTCATCATGAATTGGTCTGAAAGTTGTTTAACTCACATAGCTTCCTTGAATGGTAATTTCTGAATAGAAAGATTCTCACAAAAAGATTGTGTATTGCATTGAGATGTCTTGCAAAGTTGCAGTAAGATATGTAAGAGTGCTCTCTGTGAAGATAGTGAAGTTTGTGGGTTCTGGTTTTATGTAATTTGGTTAGGTTGTGCAGTATATCCATTGTTTCCGTGTTACTCTTATGAGCATGAAATTAGACTATTAAATTTGTATTTTCTTGGTACTTATTTTAAAACCATAGTCATTGACTTTACAATTCAAAAATAAAAGTTTGGCAAGACTATTTTGTAAACCTGTTAATTTTATAATGTAAAAAAATTACTCTAACCTTGAATTGTTATTTGCACTTTCATAGTCTATACTTGATACATTCCCACTTTATATACAAGTAGGATACTACAACCATGTAGATGTTTGGCCAAATGAATGCTGTTAATAATATGTAAAATTCTTTGATTAAACATTTATTACTTAAACTAATTCCGTTCTGTCTCATTACATCTTGGACTTACTGTAGCAGATCCTTGAGACTGCTGACAGACATTTTTAGGGTATGTTCAGTACAGTGTCAGATTAGTTGAACACCATGTAGTAAGCTGAATGTTTTGTTTTGTAAATATAAGGTACCATCATTAAGCTTTGAAAAAAACCTAAAATAGAATTTGTGTTAATTGCTCTACAGCCATATTGTGCATTTGTTTTTTGTAGAGTAATGCCTTGTCACTAGATACAGTGGTGATAACAAGGGGGGACTAATTTTTGTGAAAGATTCTGTTAATTAGTGTTACTTAAGTGCCACTTAATATCCACTCTCCATTGTTCCCAAGAAATTCCAGAGTGCCTCTGTAACAAAATTTGCACTAAACCATTTTGTTCATTGTTACAACAACATCATCAACTTCCTCCAACAAGCATGCCAAGATCATGGAATCACAGGCTGGTTTGGGTTGGAAGGGACCTTAAGGACCATGTTGTTCCAATCCCCCTTCCATGCACAGGGACACCTTTCACTAGAGGAAGCTGCTCGGACCTCCATCCAATCCATCAGCCTTGAACACTTCCAGTGATGGAGCAGCATTCCCAACTTCTCTGGGCAACCTGTGCCAGGGCCTCAGCACCCTCACAAAAGGCATCCCACTGTAATACTCAGGGAGGCTGGTGGGAATGGAAGCCAAAAGATGGACACAATGATAGCCAGTTTCTTTATAAACAATTGTCTGGCTCAAGAGACAGCTTTAATATGCCTTGAAAGAACAAGGTACTCGTGGTCATTTTATGTCATCTCTGCCATTGCCTTACCTACCCATGTCCCTCATGAGGGCCAAAGCTCAAAAGACCTCACAAAATCTGGGGTGAATTCTTGGCTCTACTACAAGCTTGAATGAGTAATTAAGACCCAAAAGCTGCAAAGACTTATGCAAGTAATAACTGTGCAACACATCTCAAGAATAGCATAAGTTGTGGCTCTGGGAATTTAGGGAATACAAGCTGCTTTTCTCCCAAGAGAGCTGTTAAAGTACAGAACCCTAGAACAGAACCATGTGGAAATGCAGAGTGCACCAGTTCATCAGATTTATACCCAATTTCATGCATTTACAACACAAACATTTCTGCACTCTGTGTGCAGACTCTGCAGCTGACTGCGAAACAGTGACACACACATAATAAGAATAAAGGATTCTTCAGCTGTGAGCCAGCTGACTGTAGGATAGCAGGAAGAAGCGAGGAGGAAGCAATGCAATTAAATCCACTGCAGAACAATTCAACTACTGAAGCAGGAAATGAGCAGTTTGTGTGGATGTGCATCACTGCCAATAAAAACCCCTCTCACCGAGAGCTCCCGAGACAGTTCTGTACTGACAGTGTGTCTCTTAACACAGGTGGGGAACCAACAGTTTATTTTCTCCACTTCTTTGTGGAGAAAGTTGGAAGTTTCACAGAGCAAGGATAGGCTCTAATGGCTTCAAAGGGCAGCCCTTTCTCTTACTGCGGTAAAAATAAAATAAATTGAAAATACATGTTAATTGGAAGAAAATATTTACTCTGCAACTTCAGCAGAACTCACACAGCACAAAATGCCATCAGCTGCACTTCCAGTCAGGCCTCAGACTGAGTCAGCCCACTCCAGCTCCAAAGAGAGGCTAGTTCTGTTAAGGAGAACCAAGAAACTGAACAGGATGCTCAAAATTTGGGATTGACATTGTAAGGCTTGGGATCCTCTGGAGAGAGGGGTACTTTAAGAAGTCCTGAGCCTCACCTCTCCTTCTACCCATAACTACCAGGTATTCAGCAGCTCTCAGAACATTTCAGCTATTGCCTAAGATAAAAGACATGCTGGGTATATAATTTCTGACAAAACATCATAACCACTGTTCTTTGTGTCACTTCCCAGGTGAGGTAGGGATGATCAGACAGCACAGACAGCAATCCCTGCCTCTCTCTGGTCTTACACAATGCCAACAGAATAATCATACCAAGAACACTGTAATCTCAGTGTGTTGTTTTACTGTGGTTCCATTGAAATGATAGAACCATGCTTGTCAAGAAATACTGATGTAAAACTTTTTGATAACATAAAATGGTTGTCTAAACCATTTTTGAATCATCTTAAACTATCACCTCAGATTAGGTTTCTTAAAGCTTGAGCTCTACTGATTTGGGGTTTTTTAATTCAAGTTCTTATTTAAAAGCAGAAAGAATAATCACAGTGGGTAAGTTATCAACAATATACAGTAGCATATTTAATTAAGACTATACACATATATTTAAACCACACTCATTCTACATTTGTGACAGAGAAGACCCTGCACATGGTTTCAGAAAGAGCAAGGGGTTAGAAGCCAGGAGTCAGGAAGATTGTAGAACTGGAGTTGAAAAAAAGAACTACTGCAATTTTTATTTGCTATCCATTAACAATAAATCTTATAAAAATTCACAAAAACCTTCACAAAGTATTAGATACTTATCTGGACAGAAATGGACATTGTCACTCATTTCTAGCCCATTTCTACACAGACTAGTGAAGCTATTTCAATGTGATGGCAGTGAGAGGGGCCCAGCAGTGGAGGACTGCTGAGGTGGGTGGTTGGGAACAAAAGCAGGCAGAAGTTGCAAAAAGAAGCAGAGGGAAAAGCTTAAGGGCTCTGAGAGATCACTGATCTACAAGATACAACTACAGAGAGATGAATTAAAGAAATACAAAACAAAAAACTGCACCTGATAAGTATAAACAGCTCGAAAAGAGATGAGGGTAAATCAGGATTTAAATCAAAATGGAGGAATAAATTTGGCACTTGAGACAAGAAAGTCGAAGTTGGTGTGAAAGAGGCATGCAAGAGGTTAAACATAGCTGTCCATGAGCAGTACTGACCCAGGCACACCCTGCATCCACTGCACACTGCATAAGGAGAGCATCTGTTAATAAATCCCTGCAAATTATGGCTATTTGTGTCCACTGAGGACAAGACAAAAATCAATTTTATTTGCACCTAAAGAAGCTTTAAATAAACCCTAAGCATGGAAATGAATATGGGAACTAAGAGACTGCAAATTCTCATGCATGACTGGGCATTTCTTTCATAACATCTGACTAGAAAAACATCTACACAGGATGGCCTGGGGCCACGTGAGTGGCAGTAGGTGAGGAACCACTGTTAGATCCATGGTTCCTATATCTGGCTCTCAAAGTTTCACAAAGGCACGTGTTCATTCCCTGGCCTTTTAAACTACTTAATATTTGATGGAGGTTCCACACAAGAGGGGCATAGAGTCATGGAGTGGTTTGTGTTTGAAGGGGACCTTGAAGATCATCTAGTTCCAACCACCCATGCCACGGGCAGGGTCACCTTCCATTAGGTTACTCAGAGCCCCACCCAACCTGACCTTGAACACTTCAGGGATGGGGCATCCACAACTTCTCTGTGAGACGTGCCTCACCACCTTCAAAGCAGAGATTTTTTCCAAATATTTAATCTAAATGAAGGCCAAAACTGGCACGTGTTGAGGGTAAAATCCACCAACATTCTCCTGAGTCAGGACAATCATTGCAGTCCATCTCCTGTTCCCTGATTTTCTTTTAAGCTTGAAGAGTGACAGCTGTAGCTATAAATATAAATCCCTGCATCTGGCATCCCCTGCAAACAGGAACAGAACCAGAGATGGTTTCTGCCGCACAGAATCACAGAATGTTAACTTTAAGGGCTGGACCCTAAAGCTCATCTAGCCCCAACCCCTCCAGGGACACCTCCCACTGCACCAGGTTGCTCAAGGCTTTATCGCTTTTGAACACTGCCAGGGTTGGAGCACCCACGGCTTCCTTGGGCAACCTGTTTCAGTATCTCACCACATTCACAGCAGAGAATTTCTTCCCAATATCTAATCTAAATGCTCCGGTTTACAATTTGTACGCATTCCCCGCCGTCCTGTCACAGCTGTTCCTGACAGAGTCCCTCTCTGGTTTCCCGGTCTCCACACAACCTTCTCCGCCCCAACTGTCCCCATCGGGCCTCCTCCACGGGACAGGGCTCTCCTGTGCCACGGCCAAGGCGACAGCAGCCCCCGACAGCGCCGGGCCCGTTCGGCCCCGGGGTCGGGCCGCCGCCAGCAGAGGGCAGGCCCGGCCCCGCCGCTCCCGGCCCCGCCGCAGCCACATCCGCCGCCGCCGGGAAGGAAGGGGCCGGCACCGGGGCCGGCACCGGGGCCGCTGTGGGCGCCGCGCTCCCGCCGCTCGCTGTCGGGCCCGCGGGCCCCGCGCCGGCCTCAAGATGCCGCTGGGGCTGAAGCCCACCTGCAGCGTGTGCCGCAGCACGTCCTCCTCCATGTGGAAGAAGGGCGGGCAGGGCGAGATCCTGTGCAACAACTGCACGGCCCGCTCGGCGCCGCCGCCCCCCGCCGCCTTCGCCACCACCTCGGCCGCCGCCCAGCACAGCAACGGCGGCGGTGGCGGCGGCGGCGGCGGCGGCGGCGGCGGCGGGGGGAAGCAGGTGAGGAGCAGGGTGAGGGTGAGGGTGACGGAGCTGCCGGGGCCGGGCGGGGCTGGGGCCGGGGTGTTCGGGCCGTCCCCCTTGTATTCATCTTGCTGCTCCCCGCAGAGCAAGCAGGAGATTCACCGCCGCTCCGCACGGCTCAGGAACACCAAGTACAAGTCTGCGCCCGCCGCGGAGAAGAAGGTTTCCACCAAGGGCAAGGGCAGGAGGCACATCTTCAAGCTGAAAAACGTAAGGCAGAGCGCCGGGGCCGCGGGTGGGACGGGAGCCTGTGCCGGGAGGAGTGGAAAGAGAAACCGGGCTTGGGAGTTCAGCTCTCGCTTCTCCACCTAAAGTCCTGGAGATCACAGTGTTAGCTCTGTTGCTTTGAGCTTTAAAGTAATAATGTTTGCTAGTTTTCTTAGAAGATAGTGTATCTGTATGTTGTCTAAAAGGAAAAACAATCTCTGGAACTTTATGGTTGGTTTATTTTAATGCGCTTGATTTTCTATTTCTATGTTCTTTTCTTAGCCCATCAAGGCTCCTGAGTCTGTATCCACTATAATTACAGCAGAATCAATCTTTTATAAGGTATGGTTTATGGAAATCTATTTGCAGAAATGATTATCTTGTTTCTGTTTCCAGTTTCAAGAATTACCGTAGACCTTGAAAGCACTAGGATATAGTCACAGAACACTTCCTTGCATGACAGTTGTGTAGGATTTTGGTTTGCCATAGTTATTGCCATTAAGTCTTGCAAGGTAGTTTACCTTTGTAGTTTAAGTAGTTATCGTCATCCCAGGTTTTTCTCTTCCAAGAAAAAATGCATCTCATTTTTTTTGTAATCATTGCTGTCAGCATTTTTAAACTTCACTTGCACTGTGCAGAGGTCAAGTGACTGGAGATGATTATTTAGATTTATGTGATGTTTCCTGCCTTAGGTGCAGAACCTATTTCCTATAGAGGGGGTGACTTGCAGTGCCCCAGCATCTCAGCTGGCTCCCATTTGAGAGCTGATGTAAGCAGTGTTTGAGACTGGGAACAAGATCTGTTGGCACTTGCAGTGAAGCAGGAGGGAGCCTTCTCATATTCATGCTTGAGAGCAGCTTTACCAGCATGCCAAGGTGTTGGTGTTCTAAAGTTCTGAAGTTTGCTTTTGTTTCCCAGCAGTATAAGCAAACAGAATGTTTTTTCCCCCTAAAAAAGTCAGCAGGATAGGCAGTGGGAGACTGCACAGCCAGTGGTGGCCTGAGATGTGACATACCCTCCAGGGACCCGATGCTTCATGCCTGGCATTCCAGATGAATGTCTTGTTTGCTGCTGGCCAGTTCAGAAAAGAATTACTGTCTTGTGTGGGTTTTTAAATCAGAAATTCCTAAGAATTACATCAAAACTTCTATCTAATCTCCTTATGTAAAATGTTGCTACTTTGATACTTTGCTGTGTTGTTGTGAATAGGATTGTTTGGGAGGTTTTGTATTCTTTTTGTCTGTTTTAAGAACAAACACCTTTCTTTCTTATGCCACCATTCTTTTGCATGTGGCTGCATTGAAGCTGCCTTTCAAGACTGGCATAATTTAGGGTAATTTAGGATACTGATACTTAAGATATGAATTAGAATGTGAAGTGAAGCTGACAAAATCAAGTTGATTGATTTCAGTGGCATTTGTATGTCTTGTAGGGTGTGTACTTCCAAATTGGAGATGTTGTTTCCGTGGTTGATGAGCAGGATGGAAGAACATACTATGCTCAAATCCGTGGGTTTATTCAGGACCAATACTGTGAAAAGAGTGCTGCACTAACCTGGCTCATTCCTACACAAGCCAGCCCTAAAGACTGTTTTGACCCAGCATCCTATATCATAGGTAACCTCTAAGCCTTCTCTTCACACAACTACTTGGATGTGCCTAGGCTAATGCAGAGTTGTGTTTTTTAAATGAACATTTTAGCTTCTCAAGGTATTTTATGCAAGTTCCATATTTTAGACTCTAATCTTGTTAACATCTCGTTTACTGTAATAACACTTTTTATTTATCTTGTGTATATAATATGATTACCACTGCTGCAGTGTGTGATTATCTTGTACTGTGATTATCTGAGTGTTTGTGGGGACATTTACAGTTGTGCAGCTTTAAAGATCAAATTATTGCTCTATAGATAGGTTGAAGCCATAGTAACTGATTCTGATATACCAGTCCAAGTTATTTCTTTTAAAGTGATCTGAATTGCTTGATATTTATCCTGGGTATTCAAAACACATAGCATGCAAGCACTGGCATAGAGACTGCTCTGCTACTGGTAATAAAATTAGAAATTCAGAAAAATCCTTCTAACAGGCAGGACACAAATAGAATGTATTTTAAATATATTACAGTACTTCACTCAAATATCATAATACTTCAAATGAGATGGGGGGAAGATCAGCTGAGCAAAATTAAAGGTAAAGGTTTCTTGCCTAATGCAGGAGGCTACCTTCTTTGGAAAGTAATGGTCTGCAAAGACAAATTCTGTAAGGAAATGTTGGCTGTTGCGGCATATTTTTATCCAACATACTTAATTTTATACCTTTAAGTTCCGTCTTTGAAGATTTTTTTTTTTCCCTAGGACCAGAAGAAGATCTTCCAAGGAAAATGGAATATTTAGAATTTGTTTGTCATGCACCTTCAGAATATTTCAAATCTCGATCATCTCCCTTCCCTACTGTTCCTACAAGGCCAGAGAAGGGCTATATATGGACTCATGTGGGACCTACTCCTGCAATCTCCATTAAAGAAACTGTAGCAAATAATTTATAAATTTTTTTTTTTAAATACTTTGGACTAGTTATTTTGGTTGTATCCTCCAGTTTGTAAACCTTTTACAAGAAGTTTTAAAAGTTATAAAATGTGCTGGTTTACTTTACAGATTATGGTATTTATTTATTTTAGATATATCAGATCTTTGAAGTGGAAGTTTTTATTCCAGTTGAAGCATCATTCCAGTGCTCTGTTCTTCAGACATTATTGCTCATCTTGGGACAAAACCACAAGTTTCATGTCGTCTTTGACTTCTGAAAGTTGCCTGTAGTGTTCACTTTTACTTTTTAAGTTATTTTCCAGAAGAGGAGTTTTAAAGACAGAATCATCCAGCATTTTATATAATTGTTTAATTTAGTTAACTGTAACTCCTGGTTTTATTTCCTTGTTAAATAATTTAAGACTAGCTTCACCTGAATACTGAAATGGTCATTGATGCAGTTAACAGTTTTCTGTTACATGGAGAGGAGTGATCTACCTGGATTTCTCCAGACTAAACATCATCCACAAAGAGGAACTCTAACAGTCACCTTTTAAGGGAATTTTGTTCATTTGAATCTGAATTGTGGGCCTACGTGTGTAGCTTTCTGCTAAACTTACTTGTATAAGGGCGTAATTTTCCTGGAAAATTGGATGCAAATTCAAAAAGTAATGTTATTTGCCATCCTGGCATCCTCATGGCAGAAGTGTATCTGCATTTCCTGAGCAAGCCAGCACTGACATATTATTTGAGTTTCAGATTGTTAATATTTGTTTGTCTGTTAGCTTGGACTCATAAAATTGATTTTAAATTGTTTTTTCAGTCTTCACAATTAATGATGGTGAGGAAAAAAAACGGTGAGGCAATTCAAATGAAAAAAAGAATCAGTAAGGGAAGTAAAGGAGAATTTACATGAAAAATGTCTAAATAGCAGAATGGGAGAAATGTCACATACTAAAATACCAATGAAGGTTTCTGCCCTAAACTTTTTACAAGGCAGTCAGCTTGTCAAACACGATGAGATGTGCTTGTGTGGCCTGAATTCTAAGGGTGTAGTGGTTCCTGCTGCCTGTGAAGGATAAGAGTTTTAAGTGGCCTTAAATTTAAATGTATTGACCTTTTCTGTTTGTTTTTTTTTATTTTGAACATATGTGACCAGCACCCAGAAGGCCCAAATCACCTTTAAGATATTGTATGAAAGCATAAAAATGTTGCACTAGGCTTATGTTCTAACTTTATCAAAGGCTTTAATGTAAGATGTAACATATTTGAATGTCTCAGGTATTGACAACTTTTAATACAGTGGGACCTGTGAGGGCAGGAACCAGATAGATTTGTTTTGGCCTGCAGCCTCTGTTCTGCCCTCTTCAAATACAAGGAAGAACAATCACCCTTAAGGGAGATGCTAAAGTTAAGGGATACTGTCAATAATTCAGAATGCTTGGAAGTGAGCAACATAATGCTAGTACAGAGCTAAATCTTAATCCTCAGTTGCTTACAAAGATGAGATGTATGCCCATGTTCAATGTGTTGCAGTGATTAATCTCAAGGTGACTTCACTTCTCTCCATTCTTTCCTTTCAGTTCCTCTGGGATTGTTTTTTATTTCTTTGTTAATAATTATAAGAAAAGAAAAGTAACAAGTCTTATATTTACAGTAACCAGTGACTCCCCTGACTCAAATGTTTTCCTTCCTTTCTCTGCAGTCCCCAAGGTTTTCACTTGGGATCACTGTAAAGTCCCTGTGCTGCCTCAGCATAATCCATAGACCTGTCCTATTCTGTGGGCTGTCTTACCTTATCTGAATTATCAGGGTTGGAAAAGACCTTGATGGTCATTGAGTCCAGTGAAGCTTAGCTGCTTTCCTTGTCAAATCCTCATAGGAATAAGGAGCAAGAGAGTGCTTATATTGTTTTGTTTTTTTGAATTCCTACAAGGCACATCAAATGAAAAGTACTTTTTGCCATTTTCCTTATTTTTCAATAAATTGTAATATAAAAGGGACAATTAATTTTTCATCAGAATACATCTTACTAAAATTCAGTACTGATAGTGATTCAAGTATTACGCTTCCAACTACAGTCTAAACAGACAAAAGTATCTTTTTTTTCAGGGAGCTATGGAACAACTTCCTTTAGTAAACACAACATATTTTTGTTTTTATTATACTGGGAAATGTTAAAAAATAATTCAAATGAGCAAGAATTCTGATTGTAAGGTCTCAAAATAGAGTGAATCTGCAGGCAATGACTGTTACTAAAGTGTTACAACTTCATTTATAGGTATTTGAATGTTTGCACTGTCCTGTTTTTTTTGTGTTCAGAACATCACCCAGTAACAGGAAAAATGACTGACTCTCCAGACAGCTTTTTATGGATGGACATAGCTGAATAGTGGGACCTCCAAGAGCAATGTCTCAGAAAATTCCTCATCTCTCATAATAGGAGAATGAAGGACAAAAGAAAGACCTGCAAAATGGACTGAACAGCAGAAGGGATATCAGAGGATCCTGTGGGGACAGGCTTTGATGCCTTGCAGCTGAGGGAGCTGAGCTCACCCATTTCTGCCTCATAGCTTGGTAATCCCCCATGCTATGGAGGTAGGTTTCATATTTGTATCACTGGACTGGGAGTGGATACACTGCTACATAATTTATAGCCTTGTGTTGAGCTCCAGAGTTTTGTGACCAGACAACAGTAATTTTCATCAAGGCATTTTAGTTGTAAAGATGGAACTTGTAGCCAAGAGCTCAAAGCCACAGAGCATATATAAAATACTGAGTACCACATGGACATGTGGCCTGCGCCCCGAGGCACACATTGCAGGAAATCTGTGGGAGGAGTAGCTCTTAACTTTCACATGAACTTTACATGTACCAAAAACATACTGGAGAAGGGTTTCCATTTGGGCAATGGTTTTGTTGAGAGCAGAATACTTTCTGGGAAAATGTAATGCAATCACAGTGGATAAATAAGTATGTGGCTCCTTGGGCTCCTGAAATGAGGCTGGGGTTCCTCTCTTGCTGCTGTGCTGTACTACATGACAATCATCTCAGTCATCCTGGCAGAGGTTGGATTAGGCCCCTACAGCTTGGTATCCAAGCCAATCCAATAGCTTTGCTTTCATTAAAGCAGCCTTCAACTTCAATATTATAAAAGAAGCAAAGAGTACATTTATTGTGTGTGGTGGTATATTGTGTATTATGATTAATAAAGGTCCTGAATTATCTTACAGAACTGAGAACAAAAATATTAATAGGTATAGTACTGCAGTTTCAACTGCTCTTTACAGTTACTGAATTGGAAAAACAAATTATAATTTTATTCTATTTTCACACAGATAAAATTTATACATCTATTAGACAGAAGACTACATCCCTCCAAAATCATGGAACATGAGCATAGTGTGCCCAAGCAGAAATACTTTTACAATAGTTAATAGTTGTTAATAGTTCTTTTTGTGTGCTCTCCACTACAAAATCTCATGATCACTGACAGCAGAATTTTGTATTTGGCAATTGTTTCTCTTTTTTTTTACTCAGCCCTTCTAGTTGGTGATTTGTTATTCTTGAATCTGGCTTACAATTTCAGTGAGATTATTTTTCTTTTCTAGTTTGGTAGCTTCAATCACAAGGACAACTCCATGGATAACATTGCCAAATGATTCATGCATCTTTATAAAATGCTTAAGTGCTTTGATGTCTATTTAATCAAGTAGAAGTATTACTGAACTCTAGTTTTGATAGAAAGGTTGTTTTAACCTGAAAATAACCAGATTTTCCTGTGCTGGGCATTTAGACTCAGAACAGCTAAGCCAGGCACCTGTTTATATATGGGAATTTGGGCTCCTGCAACATCTTTTGAATTCCCTTCATTTAGGGAGAACAGAGCAGGAACATTCCTCTTTTCTCATGAAGCTGTCTCGGGGCAAAGTTGTTTTCAGTAGTTCTACCTGTCTTCCTTCATTCCATCAGTGTCCGTGGACACTTCTTTGCTGAAGACCATCACACCTCTCTGCCTTTGTTAGTGTAAAGTAGTCTGTTGTAAACTGGCTGTCAGCTGATCAGGTTCAAAACACACATGTGATACTTTTAACACAAATCTTGCCCTAGGGGATTTCAGTAGGAATGTTTATTTTATCAGAAAATTTAGCCTGAATTTATTTTATATTCATTTTAGCCTGAAATACTAGTGAGCACTATTTTGTGGACATTCACAAAACCAAACACTTCCACAGGGAAGATAAGCAGTTTACAGAGAAGAACGTGGAAAAAAATTGGATGCAACAAGCAATATTGTCCCTGGTTATGCAGTCCCAATCAGAATAGTATCACTGACTATGCTAGATGTTTTGAACAAATGAAGTTTTCTAAACTCTGGAAAAATTATATTTTGAATTTTTTTGTTTGTTGATATTTTCTTCTTAGCTGTAACCAAGAAGAAACCTCTATAAAATCACATTACACGTGTTTCTTTAATTATCTGAGTAAGTTGTTACAGTAGCATAGTCTCTCTTGCCAGGGTCAGAACACTATCTTGTTTACATCACTTTGAATTCCATTACAAACTACAGGAAAGAAACCTGGTCTTAAAAAACCAAGAATTGTTCTTCATAAAATAGAGTCAGGGAGTTTTTCTGCATTTTGTTGCAGTGCCCAAATTATAAAATAAGCTCTTGTTGCCACAGTTGGATCCACCTGGGTCACAAGACTGAAAATCTGCAGAGATGAAACTGTACAAGTACTTCAATGCTGAGAACATATGCTGCTTGCAAAATAATAATGAAAGCATGAAAGTCTGAGATCAGTGTAATTGATGCCTGCTTTTTAGTTTCTGTAATGTGGCTTTTAATTTTTCAGTTGTTAACTGGAAAGGGTGACTTTCTTCATCAGTCACCTGCAGAAAAAAAATATCAGCAAGAATAAAAAAAATTGAATTTTCAAAGAGGGAACTAATGTTACACAACTTATGTGGCAAATACATCTTGCAGTGCTTGAGGGGAAACATTTGCAAACCAAATCTACCCTTAGCATGACAGACTGAGAGCTGACAAATGTCAGTGCAGAACAGTGCCTGCACAAAATGAGTGCAATCCTACACATCTTATGACACCCCCCTGCTGCCACTCTACAGTCTGAGAAAATGATGGGCTGTCTCAAAAAGCACTGCACAGTTCCATCTCTTACCTTGGCCTCGGGTTGAAATTTCAGGTTTTTTTTATTGTTCCCTGTAAACGTCTGTTAATGTATGTGAATGACTCAAGTTCCATCTCACTAAAGAAGGGCCTGTGAAGAGGCTGTATTCCACCCTAAAGCCTTTTCTGGAATTTACATCACCACAGTAGGGAGCTGGAATAAGATATCCACTTAAACCCACTAAGAAATGAAATTAACATTTCCCATAAGCATTTCTCCCTCTACCTGCCTGCCTGCTCCAGCTGCTGGGGGAAGGAGCACTCAGGAAGGCTCTGCAGTGGCTCCTAACCATGGCCCCTTAGGACAGATCAACTCTTCCTTGTGCTCCATGGTACAGGGGCTCTGTATCCCTTATGGACACAGAACAATCCTGTGTGTCTCATGTCACCCCAGCACTCTGCCTGCTCTCCACTGCAAGAGTCCAGCTTTAGCCCCACTGTCCTCACCAAGACATGGCTCAGTCAGCAGGACCTGCAGTGCTGAACAGCCGCTGGAGAAGGACAAAGAGATCCAATCACCTAAACATGGGAAGAAGGACTGGGTCAGTGTAAAGGCAGATGCTGATGTGAAGGAAGCCGAGACCTTTTTTCTCCCCAGGATCAGTAGAAAAAACAAGTTTCAATACACTGACTTCAAGTGGTTTTTTTCCTACATCTATGTTTTAAACTTGTTGTAATGAAGACATTTTGTTTTTTTAGAAGTAAAAAAAGTCTTTTTGACATTTAGAAAATGAGCAGGTATTTAACTACTGGAAAAAAATGGCCATTAGAAAATGGGATAACAGTTCTTGGAAAACAAGAAAACAGTAAACCACCAGATAGTTCCAGTTGTAGTCTTTAAGTATCTAAACAAGGCCACCATGCTCTAGTTACAAAATTACTTCTGCAGGGCTTTGGCAATATCCAAGCATTAAGTAATACATATTATTAAGAAATAATGTTATTACTGTTTTCTGAAACTTGGCAATAATTCAGGAAATGGAAATTAGCACTGAATCTGCAATTAGTTCATCTGAAGGACCCAGTTACCTTCCCAACAGAAAATGAGCATAAAACCACGTGGATGCTGTTAATCCTCCCAGTACAAATGCTGGAATTATATAACTTGGCATTGATGGCATTTTGTGGGTGATTCCAAACATTTTGGGTTTTATTGTTTAGTTTTTATTCTACAAAGCTACTGATTTCTGGAAATAAGGGAAATTTCCCAATACTTGCATGACCTTAGTAATTTTGGATGTCCCAAAATCCAGTGTCAGTGTCAACACTGTGTCTCCACAATCTTTGTGCCATAGCTGTGCCTGCAAAGGGTAGTAATCATTCCTGCATGATCCTAAGAAGCCTTGTGTAAACAGTGAAGAAAGAGGTCATCTTTTTGCACTCAGGAGTCCCAGACTGACTTTGTCCCTGAGATATCAGTCTTCACTAAATCATTTCAATTAATTCAAGCTGTTAAAAACTTTTGGAGGCTGATGGGGGATGGCACTGCTGAGAGAAGCAAAATCTGTCCTAACCTGCCTGGTTACCTAATAGCAGCTGACATGACTCTGGTGCTGTAGGACATTATAGGAAAGCCACATACATGGAAGTACAAAAGCCCTGCCTGCTGTTAGAGGATAGAAAGGATTTATTTTTCCCAATTCTTTTCTGTTAATCTGACTTACACTTGTGACCTGAACACCAGCAAACTGATTTAGCATTTCTGCTACTGCCTGAGCATCTGAAAGTATTTAATCCTAGACCTCTTTGCTGAATCAGTGCAACAGCAGGCTAAACCTTAGTCAACAGATTTCCATTTCACTGTGCCCAAAACGGATTGTTACTGCTTGGGCTATTTTAGAAATAGGAAAACTCAAGCAATTCAACCTTAAAGCCAAAATTCTCAAGTGGCGGCTGTAAATGGGTTATTCCTGAAGGATGCCTGTGAGAGAGAAGTGAATCCTTACCTGTCCACTGACATTGACAAACTGTAATCCAGTCTCCCAAATTCATTCCACAGGATTAACTCTGCAAATATCTGCTGAACTCATGCCAAGAAACTCTGTTCTGCTTCTGGCCTCTTCGAAATTCTTTCACAGCTTATGGATTTACAATTTGTATCTTAACTTCTTGGATAACAGGCTTCACTCCCACCCTACTACATGAGCTTAGAAACAAGGAGCCAGATTCTCATGCAATGATACAGCATGCATGGATTTTACTGTTTTCACAATAGCTAGGAGTTATTAAATAAATTAGACAAGAAGTAAAATTATAAATTAGCAAGATTAAAAATCAATTATATCTTTTAATAATTTATACATATATGTATACACACACCCCCCCAGTTAGTTTGAGTAAAATAGCCTGTGAAAAAATCAAGTTTATACAATGCTTTTGTTTTGAAATTGTGTTTTTAAATATTTGTTTGCCTTTAGGCTGGAGAAATTGACTATATTTCCTTAATGCCACAAAAGAGGGATGGAGAAACTCCCTGTATAACATTAAATGCACACATTGGTCCACCCAAAATTTAGACTTGTATGGTCTAAAAACTAACATACATTTCAAACCTAATATAAATGATAAAATTCATGTGTTTTAACCAGTCTGTTAACTGTCATGCTTAAAATGTTGTCAAGCAGAGTTCTAGCTGGTGACATCTATGAAACATAAGGCTAAGTAATGGAAGCTTCCACAGATGTTGCTTATCTTTTAAGTTAATTTCAAATGGGTTAAGAACTCTTTTCCATTTTTCTCTTTGAAAATGGAACAAAGTTTGATTCCTTAAGAAATTAGAAAATCAATAACCTTGTGAAATTTTTACTATACACCAGAAATACTGTTTCCAAAAGAATAAATGTGATTTATGACAGAATACCATTAAAAGGACCCAACACATTGGATGGGACTTAATGTGCCCCAAAGTCCTCAATTCTTGGAAATGCAAGTCTGTAAGATTTTCATCATTACAAATTACCAGATTCCCTCAACATTCAGACAGAGAAGCCTCTCAGTAGAGTTAATTGCACCAATTAGACCAGGATTTAACAGAATTGACCTGCTACCTCACTTTTCCAATTCCCAAAACTCTTTCCAGTCAATACTCAGTCCAGAATGGTACATCACTTTCAAAACAGGTACATTTTTCCAAAGTATTATTTGAAAAAAATAGCAGCTAACCAGCTGAAAGAAGATGGTTTCAAACATAAAATCCGATTTAAGAAAAATTATTTAATGGTAGTGGAAACCAAGTTCCTATTTAAAATTTAAAGAACCCCTAGCACACTGAAAACAGGGTTACTGTTTACACTATTGGCATTTATCACTTCTTTCTTCAGAAGTCCCTCAACTATGGGGAAAGACTGGTAGGAAGTAGAGGAAAGATCAGTGACAGCTGACAATGTTGGTGACAACAGAAATGAAAGAAGAAAGCTATCCCAGGTTATCATACCTTTATTAAGGCTGTAATACATACCTAGAAAAATAGACATCATTATCCCTTAAGAGAGGTAGGAGTGACAGGAGATCTAGTGGGGAGGCACAGGATTTATTCATCTCTAGGTTGCTGCTTCACAGAGCTTGTTTAGTTCTTGACTTGATGGAGACTAGAAAACACATTGAAACATGAAAAATCCATTGCTTGTCTGCCTGTGCTATCATCATGAACCACTAAATCCTACCGTACAGGATGTGAAACAAATGTCATCAGTCTCTTTTCTCTTGGAGTGCCTCTCCCTCCTAGGCCTTGTGCAAGAGTCTCCACAGGCCAGCTGATCCTCATTGCACAACACTTGAATAGAAAGGATCATCCTCCTCTGAGCGACAGGCTTAATAAGCTCCTTGTACATCAGACTTACAACAGATCTTAGCTAGGCTTCATTTACATTCTCTACTACCTTCCAAGGTGAGATGTCAATGTAACTCAGGGTGTAACCAAAGACCACCTAACAGCAGGTTATTCAGTGACCTCCTTCTTGGATCACATGAACCTGCCCTCAGCATCTTCCAGGTTATGTATGCAGGGGAATGTCTGAGCTAACACTGAGCTCGTTCACTGGTGAAATTCCTTGCACAAAGGAGGTAAACCAGAGATTTGGAACACAGGCTTCCTGGATTTTAAGAAGGTTTTTCCATGACAGTGTAGTACATAATTTTGGTTGAGGACTGATAAGACCTTGGCATACAGCAAACCTTCCTTTTTAACTCTGCAATAAAATACTTGGCACTGAAGTACAGTATTCCAATTAAATGACTCCCAGTGTGAGGACAGTACAATAATCTATGGAATTGTCTTTGTTACCATCACAATTGGCCTGCAACTGGTCCTTTCAGAGTTAAGTATCAGTGCATTATGAGATTATCAGTACTAGGAAGGTTAAATAATTTCCATTTCTAATGAATTTTGTACAACCATTATCTAGACCTAAACTGATGAACAGATGCTGCTGCTAATTTTGGCTAATCTGGATGCTTTTGTAATATCTGAAGATTTCTTTACCAAGCGAAGAAGATGTAATAAACCACAGTGTTCTTTAAGCAATTTGACAAGAACAAGATCACCTTCTTATAGAGGCTCTGAGTGTAGAAAAGAACCCTTGACTGGAAAACCTTTAAGCCTGTAGGTTAAAGAATAAGTAAAAACTCCTATTGGTACCTGAGAAACTGCAGGAACTAATCAATGAAATCAACTGGGCTGACATTTCAAATGAAAGTATTTGAATTGATGATAATATAGTATCTCCTTGGCTTAGAGATGAAGACTATTTTGAAGGGGAAGCAAAATGCTGTGAAGGGAACATCTCTAGTATTTTTTCCTGCCTTCTCCTTCCTTCCCCCTCCTTGTGTTAAGACCTGGTTATCTATGTATCAGTTAAGGAACACAACTCTTTAACAATCTCCATGGAAGACAATAATAGTGAATAATTTCAGGATGTAACATTAGAAAGCTTCCAAGCATCCAAAATATTTTTAGCAGTCTCTGGGAAGAAAAGGTAGGGGCAAGAAGGTGCAGTTGTTGTGAAACGCAATTTGGTATTCTTCTGACTAACAAACAGAAAACAATTTGCAAGTATCTTGGTCTGTTTTTTCCTACTATAGCTGGAAAAGTATATTCTGGAAGTATTAGTCTAGTTGCCTGCTAATGTACATACAAAGTACCACCCTCCTCTAAGCCCTCCAAAGGCCATTAAAGAATGGCTTTACAGAATATTTCAAAAACATATCCCCCCCCCAATAACACAGTCTATTTGAACAGATTCTATTTGTTGTGAAGGAGTAAGCAGGGACAGGAAATCACTATTAGATTGTGGCAAGTAAATTAATAAAAACCAAAATTTTAAAGTTTATATGATAAACAACTGGACAGAACATAACCAATGTTCTCTCAAAAAATTTAATATCAATCTAAAGGAGGACAATTCTTTTCAAAATAAAATGTGCCATAATTTTACAGCATGTGAGTTTAAAAGAAACTTATCTTCAACTGCTGAATTAATAAATCCATATGAATATAAATAATCTGATTTAATAATATCTGTCATTTCCAGTTACAGTTTAACCATTACAAGCAAATAAAAATTACTATGCTAGAGTCACTTTTTGTCCTGGTCTGAATGTTGCACCAATCTGTACTTTTCTCTTCTTGGGATTCTGAAAATTATCATACCTGGAAACAAAAAAAAAGACATTAGCCTATTCTTATGAAATATGTTTTATGTGTCTGCCTCTTCATATGTGTCTGCCTCTTCAAAATGCCTCTAATGCATATTAATGCTCCACAACACTCCAGATGCTTAAGTAAATGTTTATGGAAATGAAGAGTGCCCATCTCCTCAGACCTGGGGACCTGGAGGAGTTATGACCCACAAATCGAACTCAGAGAGCTCTCTGCCCTGCTTCCTTTGTTTTATTCACAGCTTTTTGATCTCCAAGTCCAAGGAAACACATTCTCCTTTTCAATATGTTTATACTTCTACTAGATTATTGCCTTTCCCAAACACAGCAGCTTGCGAGACCACTAAGACCACTACAGAGGGCCAAACTCCAACAATTTGAAAATACATGGAGCTACTACTAAGTGTAAGCAGGAAGGACCCAGAACGTAAAGAATCTCTTTGTACTGTTATAGCTCTTAATATAATACCAGGGGGTTCTGGTCTGTTATTTCTAGGTCCTACAGGAATAAGACAGATCACTGGTAAAATAGTTTCTTTTTCCCATTATGCAACTTAATATTTCTTAAAAAACTGCTGTCAATAGCTATCAGCTATCTGATGCCAGTCCTCACATTTACTTAAAACTATTGTGTTTCTGATGTATAAGGAATGTGGTAAGACCACGTCTCCACTGAATTCAAAATTACAAAAAACCCCAAACTTACAGTTCAGTGAAATGCTTCCAGTCGTCCTGACTAACGGATGGTCTCATACCCTGAAGAGCAGTCATCAGATGAGACTGGGTAATAGTTAAAGCAGTCTTGGGAAGCACTGACTGATTGAGGGTGCTGTCCTCCTTGAAAAGAGAGCCATGACCAGACAATGAAAAATTTCTACAGAAACACAGTGCCATCAATATCATTAACTATGGAACCTCCCCATCACATGTACAGTCAAATGTATTAAAAACACAGTCACAACTTTCCCCCCCCTCCATATTAATAAATAACAGAAAGAATTATTGAATTATATGAATGTTAACATCTGCTTATTTTCCTCACTTATCTTTGCTCCTTTTATTACACAGTATTCAGTATTATTGCAGAAATTATTTATTGAAATACCAAGAAGTGTGGAAAAACATGAGAGAAGTGTTAAGACTAAATCATAATTTTAAGAAGTTACATACTCCATTCTTGCTTCTGTAATTGGCCTTGCTAGCATTGATTTCTGTCCTCAGGTGCTCTGCTTGCTGCTCCTGGTTCTCCAGGGAGCATTCTTCAGAAGCTGCTCTAAGCATTGCAGGTTGTGAGGATGCAACATCTCTCTGAGTGATGTTGGTAAAGTCGTAAGTTATGGAGTTTGGACCGGACAAACACAAAGAGCTCTACATTGATCACAAGAGGAAATACATTAACACATTATGGATCCAAAGGAGCAACACCATCATTAGGAATTAGCCTACAAGTGAATATAAGCTTGCCTCCATTGGCAAAAAGAGTACTTTCTCTTTAAAATATATTACATGCGTAACTTTTTGAACAGAAAGATTTAAATTAATATGCCAAAGTGTTTGGGAAAAATGCCTAATTTGAAAATGAACTGTTTCATGTCTGGAAAATATGTGTTTTTGTAATGGCCCATCTGAAAAAGAGTAAAAGTCTGCTAAGTCCATTGCTTTAATTACTTAGGAAAATCAGTGGTTCTGAAATCTGGACGAGTTTATGTAGTTATCTTTGGAATTTAAATATTCATCACCTCCAAATTCCCTGTGCACCTGATAAGTAAGCATCTTTCCAATTCAACAACTTTAAGAGATCAAAGTCCTTGTAGAATCCTTGCTGAAGAATTTTCACAGTCAGAAAACTATGTCTTTAAAGTTACATTAATCAAACACTATCACCCATAAAGCAAGATAAAATATCCAGAGCACCTTAGCAGTCAGTAGTAATTTCTCTAATGTCAGTTGTTTTTTGCTTTCAGAATCAACACAATTTTGACAACAAGAGTCTAACAACTTTGATTACTACTTGTGCTAACAGTTCTACAACAGACTGAATTTAATTTTGAAAATGAGTTTCCCATGGATCACACACAAAAGGAGCACAGAGACAGCATACCCTGTTCTGCTGACCTGCCAGCCAAGAGAGATGAGCTGAGCACTGTGCAGGTGCTGGGCAGCCAACCTGCACATCCCTACCTGCACACTGGCCAGAGAACATGCTGCTTTCTGTGCAACATGATGCAACATCAGGAATTCTGCTTCTTAAAGACAATGATAGAAATTAAGGTTTAGTTCTGTGTTCTTTTTCACAATTCCATGGTTTGACTATTCTATTAATGCACATTTTATTGGGAACTGAAGAAGGTTCATTGATTCTTGAAACTGTAAATTAATTCTTGAAAACTGGGTTGTCACTCTTTAGTAATAAAACTAAGTTAAAGAAAAAACAACAAACAAAGCAACCACCAAAAAGTCGAGAACTGTTTCAGTGTTAAACTTTGGAAGAGAACAAGACATTTGAGCAGAGAGTAAAATCTAATATGAATTCAATTTGCTTAATTATAAGGTACTAAGCAATGTTCTGGGATTTTGATTTTAAACTCCTGCAAGGTTGCAGAGAAGTCCATATTGTATTTTCTCAGATAACACCCTTCCATCCCCTTCCTCACTGTGGACTACCAAGCATAATCTGAGGACAGTTTGAAGGTAAAAGCAGACATAATTGTATTTATAAACAGAACCAGGCAAATAGTATGTTTTTTTTCTGCTTATCAACTAATATTATTTAGAAAATTCAAAACATTGAGTAATTTACCAGTTCTGAAGGAGTCCCATTTCCCAGCTCTGATTCATAAGAGCTTCCGAAATAAAGACGATACATGTTAGACCTTGGATCATCAGGAAGCAAGTCAGACATGTCTAAAGAAATAAGAGAGTGCTCTAGCCCTGCTTCTCCATCTATTGCTGAATCATCTGAGCCACTGCTGTGGTTTAGAAAAACCATGGAAGAGAGACTAAAGTCACTATCAGAACTAGATCCAAAATCCTGTAATAAAGAACAGAACATTACAAGAGTTAATTCATTACAAACTACAATTGGAAATACATTAGAAGATTTGATATATACAGTGCAAATGAGAATATCAATTTTTCATTTGACTCTACTAGTAACCTGTCTTTCTCTAGGAGTATGATTCCAAATATTTTGCTAAGAAAATCTAATACCTTTAAGAAAAAAAGTTTCAGGAGATAATTTTAATTTTTCCACTGCCTCACACTCTCAATAACAGCAAGTGTTGGGAAACTTCATGTATGTGTTGTAGAACTGTACCACTTCTGTCTCAACTTAACCTGCCAAGCAAATTAATATCTTGTGTAAAACGCTCTAGGAGGCTGAAATGAGACTACTTTTATAGTGCCTAACTATTGCACTCATTTTTAGTCATAGCCAACACACTTTAAGTCCTGATGTGGAAATAAGAATTGCTGCTTTAGACTGGTGTCTGCAAACCCCTTTGATTGTACACCTCTATCAGTCAAAACTTCCTGAGCACACTCTAACAAATATATAGATATTATTTGTTAAATTATATATATGTACCACTGAAGTTCTAATATTTTCTTCCTGCACATGAATGGACTGCCTTCTGCTGTCGCTGGGATGTGTGCATACCACTCTGAACACCACTGCTTCAGACAACCATCTCTTCCTATGATGGATAATCATAAGGTATCCACTATTTACTTACTGATGATACAAGTGAAGGGAATGTTAGGGAAGACCTGCTGGAGGTCCCTCTCAATACTAAGAGTTGCATCCTCATAACCCAGCAATTCCTTGGTAACAGCTGGGCCAAAAAGAATTCAAGAGGCTCTCCTTAATTTTGCACCTCTAATCCAACCCTTTCCTTTGGCCACCTAGTAATGGAAGCCATGCCTGTTTCTTTTCACCTAGAACCAGAGGACAGGCATTATAAATGTGAAGAGAGGTGGCTGAACTGAGGCTAAAAGAGGAAGGATCTGTCAGTCATAAGAGGGGTACAGACCAAGGCTGGAATCCTGTACTTTGGAAGTTCAAGTACTAGCTGGTGCTTGGAAGATGAGGCAGAGCTGGCCATTTCAGCTATTGGCGTCCTCTTGCCACTTCTCTCCTGACCTCAGTCAAACCCAATCTGCTGGAACAATTCCCCAAAACCCACCAATTTCTTGTTTCCTCCATCATCCAAAATGCACCATCTCAAAATTGAATTTACTATCTGCTCCTCAGAAATTCAGTGTGGGATCCCTCCTGTCAATCTGTTGGTTGTTCCTCACAACTGTGATAAATACATTTGGGCTTACATATATCTATTTAACAATAACTAACTATCATTAAATGAGAAAAATTTTGTGTTTACAAAATATTTAAACCAATTCATTACACTATTCTTATATTTTTCTGCAAACATTTAAAAATGTTAATCTCTGTATAAAAATATAAGAAAACATAATTTTGATAAAAAATCTCATTATTACTAATAACTCTTTCAAACATATCAACATAAAAATAAATAGAAGAGACTTCTTTTATATCATTTTTATTTACCTGTGTTAAACCTAAATTTAAATTAGTATGGATTGCCTCTAATTGGGCATTGTATAATAAAGCTTTAAGGTCAGCCCCTGTGAACTGTTCTGTTTTTGCTGCCAAATCCTGAAAATCCACATCATTTGCCAAGGAGAGGGAATGACTGAGAGCTTTTAAGATTTCATAGCGTGAATTCTGGAAAAAAGAAAAAAAAAAGTCAGTAAAGCAACGTGCTATTTTCCTTATCCTGACTGCTAGATGGTGCTTTGGCCCTGTCACCAGCCACTTCCTCTCTGAGGGAGGAAGGGTTTTTTTTTTCAAGAAGATGCTACTCTAATAATAGAAAGATACTACCCTAACCAAATGCAGAATACAGAAATATATATATTTCTCTAATATATCAAGTCAATATCTGGGATTTTTATATATGAAATACATAAAAATATGAAGGTGAGCTCTGCTCCTCATATGTTCTTTTGCAAAGAAAAGTATGATGAAAGTGAAATGCTTCTGTTTACCTGAATGATCTCACTCTAAACCAGAAGTTTAAAATAGGGGGAAAAAAAAAAAACCCCATAAAAAAGTATATCTATGCTCTTAAGGCACAGGATCATTACATGTGTTTTGGAATGAAATGATGAGGTGGTATTTGTTAAATGTGTGAATGAATCTGAAAATTAGCAGCACTAATATTCTCTCATAAAGTGGGGAATCAGGGACACACATTGTACCACCTTGAAGGACTGCCTACAGTTTAGGCAAATGGCAAATCCACTGGACTCATACTCTGAAGAAAGACGGAGAACATTATACAGATTACACTGCATCTAATTTCTTTTTGCAGGTTAGTTCCCTGGTTTTATTTTTTTTTTTTTAAATCAGCTAGATCCACAGGCTATGACTTGATCCAGAAGACAGTGGATAAACAGCCCTTTCTTTCCCCAGTTTTATGTGAACACATTGACATTAAAATCAGTTAATTTATCCTGTTGTAACTGGAGCTGGGAAATCAAGTCCACTTTTTCCAAGTTTGAAATGCCACTACATAGAAGGCAAGGAGAATCAAACCCATTAACCTGATTTTTTGCCTTGCATCTCATGTGAAATTATTTGTTTCCTCACCTGATCAGGAGGTGGACAGTACAGGCATTTATCCAGTCGACCTGGCCTTAACAAAGCAGGGTCAATCAAATCCGGGCGACTGGTAGCAGCTAGCACATAAACTCCTTAGGAAAGTGCAGAAAAATTCCATTAACATCTGCTAAACTTCTGCATGAAAAGGAGCACACAGGTGAATTGGTACCTTGCAGGCCTTCCACACCATCTAACTGAGTCAACAGCTGGTTAACCACTCGGTCCGTGACTCCTGTGTTGTCGTGACCTCGGCGAGGAGCAATAGAATCAAACTCATCAAAGAAAACAATACAAGGCTTAGCTGCCTGAGCTCTAAAAGGGAAAAAAACCCAAGCAATACTCATTTTTCCATTTAAGTTTCATTCACAGGTAGAATGAAATATTAAAGTAACTGCTTTTTGCTTCAGAGAACAGTTATATTTAATGACAGAATATAAAATCTCCTTTACGTAGAATTTAAGAGGTTCTGAAAACTGGACTGCATTAGAATCACTACTCATTTTTATATCATACTTTGCACTCACTTTATCATTTCTAAGTTCTCAACTGCCATATATATGAAAGCTCTAAAATCCAGTCACTGCAGATGAGTTCTTGGCTTACAGACAGCTAACAAAAGGACTGCCTACAGGATAAGTTAAGAAAGCAAATGCTATGTAGGATATGTTAGCATTAGGAAGCAACTGTTACTGAGGGCCAGTAAGAGCAGATTTGTAAAAGAGAATTACCAGCATTGAGGACTTCAATACCAAGTTTAATATGACCTTAGGTATTCAGTCTATATTACTACTTGGATACAGGCAACTGTCTTCTGGAATCATCTGAAAGGAACTCAGGATGGTTTTTCTAAGACAGTTCAATGATGTAGCTGTAGCTACAGCTGTAGCTGTAGCGGTCCAATGCACTGTAGCTGGAGAGAACTAAGGAGTTCAGCTTGAAAAGCACATTTCTCATTGGAGCCAAAACGTGCAGCTCTTTAACAATGATGGCCAGGTTGAACTTGATACACCCATCTGGTTCAGCACAACTGATTATTTCAGAAGCTTTTATAATCTGATTCTTTATCTCTCCTCAGACAACAAAATTATTCATTTGTACTTTAACCAGTGAAATTTCTTGATAACGTCACAAATCTTTACAAAACAAACCTGTTAAATATATCTCGAACTGCTTGCTCACTTGCTCCAATGTATTTGCTGAGCAGCTCTGGTCCCTAAAAAGATATAATAAAAAAACAACACTCATGATATGTTTCTTAGTTTTAATGTGTAATTCAACATCAGTGTATATTTTGTCTACTAGACTGCGTTTTCTTGCAACCAAGACAGTGTCATCTCTGAACAGAAGAGCCAAGGGGTCAGGATAAGCCAGAATAATTTTTCAAGCATTCCAACTTGTTTAAAAGTAATCATTTCCATTTTTGTACCAAAACAGAACATACGTTACATTATCTCAAAGCAAAGGTTTGCACTGTATTTTTAAAATGTTTAAAATATATTGTTCAATTTCATTGCCCAGTGGAATCAAAACCTGGGATCTTCCTACAAAAAATGAGAAACTAAGAACACCTAATTAAATTTTATAATTCTGCCTAATGAGTAAGTATAAAAAAAAAAATTGCAGTAATAAAACTGTGAAGTTCCAGGAATCAGATATCTAGAGGGATATCCAGAGACAAGCAAATTTTATATGTGAGTTTCTTACTTCATTTGCCCTCACAAGCAGATAGTTTCATGTATTATGTAAAGTTATTGCATTCAGTTAATAAAATTAATCAATTAAGCTTAAACTCTAGCTACCTTGATGCTGATGAAATTCATTCCACTCTCTCTTGCAACCACTCCTGCCAACAGTGTTTTTCCTGTTCCAGGTGCTCCATACAGCAAAACTCCCGATCTCTGTCGTATGGGCAGGTTTGCAAACAATTCTGGATACTGGAAAGGAGTTTCAATGTGATATATTCTAAAATAAGCAAGTATTCTGTAATGCACTGTAACATCACTGACTAGTGATGATTTCTGTCTAAATGGAATGCATCTAATTTATTATATCCCCAGTATTATCTGAATAGCTCATCTGTACTGTTTAGTTTACATGGGGCTGAACGAGGTTCCTAGGTTTAACAGGCACCTAAAATACATACAAGTGGGATTTTCTACCAAGAGAAAACTGGCCAGAATAGGAATGGACTAGAGCTTTATATTCTTCATACTTGTAGTTCTAAATTCCTATTTTAATCACTGAATTATATGATCAAATATACAATTCAGTCATTTCTCTGAAGAGTCAATGCTCAATGGCTCATCTCAACATTCAAGTTTTAAGCAAGGCAGAAAGGTCAAAGTAAAATAAAGTGAGATCGATGGATTGGCATTCATCTGAAAAAAAAAAAAAAAATACTCCTCTAGCAAAAGCACTGTGGTGAACAGCTGGAAATGTTGTCTTTACAGAGCCTAATCAAAAGCCCTGCGAGCAAGTGTGGCAATACTCCAATATTGTAGAGCAACACTTGCTCTGCAGTAAAGCTCAGACATTGCCTTTTATATCTGGAAGAAAGAAGGGGAAGGACAAAGTGTTTTCCAGTAGCTGAGGACAGTTAAAGATTAGAAAGCAACAAAATCATGCCTGTCACCTTTCTATCCAACACTTTCCAAATCTTAAAAAAAATTCTTCCCTACTAACATTAGGTACAAAATTCAACTAACTAATTTGAAGAAACTTAGTACCTTTGCAGGTAACATGATGGTATCCCTGAGCATTTGCTTCACATCTTTTAAGCCACCAATCCTGTCCCAGCCAAGGTCTTTAGGTTTATGAAGGTTGACATTTCTCAGAGCTAACGGAGTAAAATCTTTTAGAGCTTGTTGAAAATCCACAGTTGACAGGTTCAAATCTGCTTTAAAAAGAAAAGAAAAAAAAATCCTGAAAAAAACACAATCACACAGACTGCCAGTAACAAACACCTTACAATATGCAACAATTAAATTTTAAACATAAAATACAAAAAAACTGGGGGTTTCTCTCTGGATTATTCCACCAGTTCTGGATAACAGAAGACTATGAAAGAGACTTTGTTGACAACATACCACCATTATCTGATGCATTCTGGTTAGAAGCACAGGAATGAATGGCACGATCAACCAGCATAGTAAAATCTCTAGCAACAAAACCTTCTGTTTCTTTTGCAATACACTGGAGGTCAAGATCAGAGAAGTCTTTGGGATCAGAATTCAGTTTCTTCTTTATTATGGAATACAGCATTTCATATCTTTGCTTCTGAAAAACAGAATTGTGCAGCAAGTGTGTACTGAGTTTACTATTTATATGGAGTTCAGGAACTCAAAGAGTAAATAGGTATGACTTACTAAAATTTCCTTAAATATCTGCATAATACCAACCCTTTAAATAACAAAACCTAAGCAATATAAACAAATGCTAGTTCTTCAGGTACATTTCAATAAATTCACCAGTTTTATAACTTTAAATATTCGACTCACCAGAGCTACTTTAAATTCAACATTAATAATGAAACATCCCTCCCCAGATTCTACTGTTTTATATCCATTTTTTGTGTTTCACAGGAAAAAGAACACATTTCATTCTGTCAGTATGAGCAAAGAATATGTTTGAGATGCAATATAGATAGATAGATATTGATTTATCTAGTGCTAGATAAAAACTCTTCAAATAATTTGGTATCTTTTGAGAACTTGACTTTTCCAGGGATGACTCATCTTTATTTGAGTATTAGTATTAAAAAAAATAAAAGCAGACTCACAGGAAATAGGAGAAAGTTAAACTACATCTAACACAGCATCCTGTCCTCAGTGGATTTTAATTGCTTGCCTGTGACTGAAGACGCACAGACAGGAACAACTCATGTTAAATACAAATGAGTCATTAGGGGATGAGGGTTTCAAAGTATCTACTTTCTCCTGCATGGAAGTTAATACTGTTCATTCTTCTCTATAACCATTTTTCTTTTCAAACTGGACTATGTGCAAAAGTAAAAGGATAGTATTAATATGGAAACAAACCTAAAACTGTCACATAAAATTAACATTTAGTTTTAGTAACATTTTTAAAATACATGTTCTCATCATACTTATTTCACTGAGCTGTGAAAAAACACATGTTTAATTTCATTTCTAACTTGATGACTTACATGTTTTACAAAGCTGCTCCTTCATTATCCCCTGAAAGGTAACAAGGAGCATATCTCACCTGTGTTAGACAACCTGACTTGTTTTATGTTCAACTGAAATGTCTTCTGAATACATCCTTCTTTTACCACTGAAGAGTGGGGCAAACTGAGTTTTCACTGGATTACTTTTTTTTTTTTTTTTTTAATAATAACAGATAAAAGTTCTGAGGTACTTAAGTATCACAAAAGAACTTCTAAGATTTCCAGATTTTTTTCTCATCTTCAGGTGTAATCTACTATTTTTGCAGCTGTTCCAGCATCAGATTTGAGGCTGCTGGGAAGGCAAACAGCATTTTAACCATTTTTATTTGAATTTACCTGATCTGGAGAGCGTATACATTTGAAGCACTGAAATACATGAGTTCCTTGTGCTGCAACCAGGGAAGGATGAAGGGAATGTTCAGACTGACTCGTGGCAATTAATGCAATCAAACTCCCCATGGAAATAACTTCTTTCATCAGATCTTTCAAAACTGAACACAGAAGATATTGCTGCATGAATTGCACAAGAACAAAAAACCCCTAACCCTGAGATCAGCATTAGTGCACACAAAATGTAACAGTTTTGTAACATATTATTTTTATTCCCACGCTTACAGTTGTTTTTTTAAACTAGGGGGAAAAAAAAAAAAAAGTTATAGTAATTCTCTCTAGGACAGCACATTCCATTAAGAAAATGCCATCAGAAGTCCTTTTCAAAAGCTGACTTTGTAACATCACTGATAGAATCTACTTTTGTGTGCTACTACTCCCTCCATGCAAACAAAGAAGAAAATGTTATAGGGAAAAACAACAGATCTGAAGCACTTCAGGAGAAAGGCAATACATAAAAAAAATTAAAAATTAAGGATGCAAGGTAGATCTTCAAGAAAAAAAAATCTTTAAAACTTCAAAGTATGCATTATACCTTTAAGTAAAAGAAATAAGAAAACTAAAAAATTCTGCATGCAACTTAGCACATTTTTTAGGAAGAAATTTTAGTAAAATTTTCTGAATTTGAAAAGTATCTCAGTAAAAATTATGCTAACCCCCTCAAACTGAGCTAAGAAATGTAAGATGTTTTTTGTTCTGGCTTTATTAATCTTGGTCATTCAGATTTAACTGGCAACTTAGTATTGCCTAGACTTTCAGGAATAAAAGGGAACCATATACAGGATGTCAAACTACAACTGATCCTCTTATTTTTTAACCACTGTGGATTGTTACATTGTAAAAAACCTAGAAGTTCTACAATGTATACCAAGTACAATGATAAAGAAGTTGGAACTCCTCTAAAAGAAGCTGGCTGTCAACATCAGTATCAAACTGATGTATCACTGTAATTATAAACAATAACTATGAAAAACAAAAACAAAACAAAACAAAAAAATCAGTAATTATCAGTTAAAGGTTCATTTGCAGTTTGTAATCAATTGCAACATATTTGAGTGTATGAGTGTCTTAGTTTGGAATGATATAAAAAAGAACAGAGAAGCCTCAAGCATTGGCAGTGGTACTGACAACAAGCATTCCTAGCAGCAGCAGTGGTGGATGCACACTGGCAAGGACTACTCCAAGATCCAGAGTGCATTATTTTGATTCAGCTAGGGGTTCACAAATGCCGACAGACCATAATTTGTGAGTCTCTGCCTGAGTAACACATGGTCCAGAGGCAATAATGACACAAACAGAATTGTTCAAGAAGGACAGTACAACTCAGGCGGTAAGAAATTCTAAATTGCATTGTATTTCTATCTAGACAAAGGTAGAACAGTATTACCATAAGCAAGTCTAGTGCTTTGTACAGTTTCAGGGCTGTTCTCATGCTCTGGTGTAGAAGGCACTCCAACAATGTGATCAAGATCATCCATCAAAAGAATGGATGGTTGTCTCCAGGCTGCCTCTAAAAAAGCTTCTTCCACATGTTTTCTTATGTTTACTAATCTTTTTCCTAAAACAAAATACTATTAGAATGACAGAAAATATCAGGATAAAAATCAGACTGACTACATCTTGCTCACAATGTTTTATTTTGTCTATTTTGACTTTGCATCTCTAAATCCAGATACCAAGATTATATCAAAGTCAACAAAAGAAGAGTCCACATCTTCAATTGAAAAAGTACTAGAAAGTTCCACATGTTCTAAAATGAGATTAATCATCTTTTACTAACTACTATAGAAGCCTACCGGTCTAATTTCTAGACAGTTAAAACCAGAGAAATGCCAGCAACATTCTAAAATAGCTACTAAAGAATCCTGAAATTGGAAGAATTTTCCAGAGCAAAGGACCTAGCTCATTATCAATCTCTCCCCTTTTCTCTTGTGCAAGGAGTTCCAGCTTAAGCAGTGATTTAAGCAAAAAGAATATAGTGAGGAAATAAAAGGGCTCTGTAAGAAACCAGATGAGTATTTTCTGCCCTTGTAACAGCTAGACTATTTAGAAAAGCCAGAAGAATGTCTCCTTTGTGCTCTTCTGTCTTTGCACAAAATAATTATTTTGGACTCACAAAGCCTAAGGAGTCATCATCTCTAATCACGAGTGTTAGATTCCTGTTGCCAAATACCCTAGGTTAGTAAATATGCCACCATAAACCAGGTTTCAGTTGGTCATTTGATCCTTTTTTGGTGCCTGTGTTTTCCTTTCACTGAGTACAGGTATCCTTTAACACTTATGTTTTGTTAATGAAACATTTGTTTCAGCTACAAAAAACACAGTACAGTTTTTGCAACTTCTTCCTATTTTGTAACAATTAGAAATTAGCATGAAAAGCATGGTTCGAATTGGTGCTGGTACACAGGACAGAAACTGATAAAAGTGTGAAATGACTTACAGTAGCTGTATTTTCATCAGACTTTGAAGATACTAATTGTGAGGCACCAAGCATCCTTCCAAAACAGTAAAAATGCTAGGAAAATTATTCAGACCAAATATAGTAACTTCATAACTGTGCCTCTTTATTGTACAACAAACATTTGAGATTAAAAAAAACTATTATCATACCTCTTAAAGCTTTACAATCAATTACTTCTATATGAGCATCCAGTCTAGTAAAAGCTTCTTTGCAGATGGCCTTTGCTAATGTTGACTTTCCACTTCCCTGCAAAAAAAAAATGGTTTTGAGACCATTGAGAGAACCAATGTGTTCCTGTGTTTTTGTCACAGTACGCACCAGTCAACAAGCTGGGGAAGCTGTACACACACTGGGTTCATTCCTCAGTAAAAGCATATATGTAATCTGCCTCTGAATCAATTGGTAGGGACCAAAGCTCCAGAGTTTAAACAAAAATAAATTCAGTGTGGATATATCCAGCACAGTGTTCTGCTCCCACTGAGTTCAGTGTTAATACACCAGCTAGGTTCAGTGATACATGGTATTAAATGGATCACTGTAAGAGGCAACAGGAAAATAACAGTATCAACTCCACTGCCGTTTTATGTCAGAACACAAGAAAACATATATGCTTATTTTCATTCAAATACTTCAAAGAGGTGCTTATCATAATATAAACACAAAGTAGATTAATCCCTGACTGAAATGGCATTGGTAGCCACCTTCAAAATGTATATATGCACATATATACATGGACATGTGTGTGTGAGAGGTAATGTTTCACGGAATTATCTCCATTAACTGCTCTTTTTTTCAGCTGGTTCTTCATTCTTTGGAACATGCACAGTATCAATGAAAACTAACATCAACCCATTTGAAACTATGGAAAACAATGTGCAAGGGTTTACAGGTGAAAGCAGAAGCGAGTACCTTTCCTCCTGTGAGAAGTACCCCTCCACTTCGCAGTCCCACAGCATTAGCAGCCAGCTTTTGAGATAAAGGACGCCCCAGAAGACTGTGGCTTATGTGTTCAAATAAAGATGTTCCTAATTTGTCCACTCCTCTGTAGGAGAAGGAAAACATTAAATGGCCTAGGGTAGCATCAGTGCACACTCTGTAGGTGGTAAAACCTTGCATTATGGGCAAGTTAGAATGCTGACAAACTGTATTTTCAGTTGCCTTTTGCAGCACTGACAGCACTAGCACAACATTCCAAGCCTCTCAAGTCTCCTCTGCCCCATCCCTTCACATTTGCCACACAGTACCACTGTTTTCCCTTGTACTTATACCACAGCACTCTGCATTTCTCTCCTCAGCTGGTGATGGTGACAAAACTTTTAGGAATTACAGTTCTTTGAGATCCTTACTATTGAACACAGTTGAGCAAATAAACAGATGGAAGTTACTGGGGGACGTGGTTTGGCAGACTGTAACTTAAAATTTTGTTTCATTTGAACACCCTAAAAGCTAAAACCACCCCCCACCCCCACCTCTTGCTACAATGTAGAAGTCTGTACTATTTAGAACAGCAAAAGCTGCTAACTGTAAATATTTCTTCTAAAACTCAGTTCTGAGTTTCCAAGCTGAGGCAGTCTCAGTTCTGAGACCTTCCATTCTACTGGCAGACACGCTGAAATTTTCAGTATTTGAGTACCTTTAGAAACGTGAAGATTTCTATTTACTGCAGTAAGACCATTCAAGGACAAAATTAACCATCTGCATAAACTAGGATAAAGTCTGAACTTGACACAAGACAAAAGATGCAGAGTTTTGCTTAGATCTGGAATAGTTTCCAAAAAGTCTGCATTTCCATCAATGCTATTTTTTCTAATTCTCATTCCCATTCCCTCCCATGTCTTTTTCTATGAAGATGTCTCACCCTAAATCACTTAGTTTGTGGTATGGCAGGTTCTTGTCTTTATCAGGCACAGGTGGCTGGTTGCCATCATCAGCTTTTCTACTTAGAGGATGTAAAAGAACCTACAACAAAGGAGAGTTAGGACTTTAGATGAACTATAACTACAGAAGGCAGCTATGGAGTGACCAGTCATTTCTGGAATTATGCAAAGACAACACTGCATGTATGCTTTGCTGTGCTTGAAAGAAAGGTCCACTGGTGAAATGGAAGAGATACAATTACTTCCAAAGTACAATCTAGTGTCGACAGTAATTTAATAATGTAAGATTAGATTTTGGCCAAGTGCTGTTTGTAACAAAGTCTGCATCCCACTGTCTCTTCCCCTCCCTGCAGCTTTTCCTGCTCCATCCCCTGTCCAGCTGGCAGTAGAGCTCAAGAGGCAGAATAGTGTAACTGATCAGGAATCTGACAGAGTGAAAAGTAACTTCACAAAACACCTGGCAGTGGTTTTTTTCCATCTTGTTCACCCAGGGAGCTAGTATGGAAAGCTGGGCAGGCAAACAGGGGGTTGCAGAGGTTCACAGGTAAGAACAGGCTAGTAGGAGATGTTGACACAGCTATTAGAAAATGCATTTTGCTCTTTCATCTTAGTTCTAGTCACTTGAACAATTTCTAGAAGCCATCTTATACTTTACTGCTAGTAAAAGAAAGCTTGGTTTATTATTTTTTAACAGCAATTCTAAATTTTGCAGACAAGTTCTATTCTAAATAGCCAAAAAATATCTCTAATTCTCCACTAAAATTCACTGTATGTTTAAAAATGAATAAAACATTATCCCACTCCTATAACCATAACCCTGAAGTAATAGGCAGTGGATCAACTGGAATTACTAATGGAAACAGTAATTCTAATGTTAAATTGAAATATTTATTCTCCTGAGAAATGAAATACGGAAGAAACAGAAGGCACAGAAAGTATATCAGAGAAAAGGCAGGATGAATAGAGTTGGTTTGAAAGGGGAATATGTCTCATCTTTGCAAGAACAAGCTGCTAGAGTTCCTGCCAGATATCCTGAAAAGTTGTTTAGTTACAAGTCTCTCTCCAAGGGAGAGAACAAATAAGCATAAAGATGGTACATATACAAATAAGTGTAAGGATGTTCAAACTTGGACAGTACCGATTTTCCTGTCTTCTAAGTAATTTTTCTGAGAGTTTGACATGCAAACTTTATGACAGTCAGTGACAAGCATGGCATGCCTGGAATTTCAGCAGGCCCTCAAGCTACAAAATGACAAAGGATGCAGGTATAATTTAATTAATAAACTGACATTATTTACTTTGAATTATATACAAAATGCAATATATTTTAAACAAGTATAACAATTTAAATTACTTGATACCTGATACTATGTGATATTTACTTGTATATTTGTCTTTTGCAGCAAACTGGGATTCAGTATAAAAATATTCTCTGATTTATTTTCTTCAGAGTGCACGGGATGAGCTGCACTAAGGACAAACTCCTCCACTCCTGTAAAGACACAATGAACAACTATTAAAACTCAAAATAAATTCTGTTTTCATTCCTCACAAGGTAAAACGAATTAGAACATTACTACACTGTAATCCAAAATAAAAGAATAAAAAAGATAAATCATTATTAAAAGGGTAACAAGCTTACACTTTCAGTGTGAAGTGGTATCAGTTATGTTAAAAGGTGTATACAGAAATTAACTGGCATACTGGCTAAGTAAATTCCACAGTAGACAGGACAGTATTATCCTTGCCTTCTTTAACAGACAGATGTACACAGTCTGTGCTTGTCATTATCCATGGGTGATCATCAGTAGTGGAATCCTGCAGCCAAGAACTGAATGCACATTTAACATCATCTTCGTGTACATCTTTATGCTAAACAGGAAAAAGGAAAACAGTAAATAAAACAAAACCAGGTGTTCATAAGTAAAAATGTTTTCTTCCTATGCATGAGGCATTTATTCCTCTTATGACAGCAGAGAGATGTAAGGGGAAGAAGATATAAGAGTCTTATTTAAAACCCAACATTTTGCCAACAAACACCATTTCTATCAGCTACTAAATGCTGGAAAGCATTTGTGCAGCTCCTGCTATGGCCACAGTTGAATATTAGATCACCTCTAAAGATTTTTTCCCTCAGAACACTGATATGAGGGTGAGGAAAAGCTTCTATTTTTGTTTTACTTGTCTGCCTTCCCAGATCCAAGGAGGCACTGATACTGACCTGAGACTTATCTCAGGTGCTCACTACACCCCTCTCTTCCCTGTATACCCTTTTCCTATTAAAAAAACCCCTGGGCTATCCAGTTGAGGGGCATCATCAATAACCTTCAACAGGCAAGCAGAGACCACGCAACTTATCCCAGATCACCTAGATAACTGGAACAGGAAAAGAAATTGAGTCAAGATCCCAAATCTCTTTGCTAAGTTCCTAATCACAGATGCATAATTCCCATGTAGAAAAAGGGGAATCAATGAAGATGCTGGAAGCAGTGTTCAGAATGGAAAAAGAAAGTTCCTGTAACAATTCTTTCTGCATTTATCTGGTTTTTTGACAAGAACTAAAAAAAAACCTTTAACTGAACTAGAAAGGAAAAGGAGAAATCTGTATTTAAAATATACAAGAGCACACATAACTACATTTTTTACGATTTTAGCAGATTAATGCCAGACTACCACAGAATTTTCTGAGTTGGAAGGGACTCACAATATAAAACAATAAAGCAGTTCTTCTGTAGGTAGGAAATCAAGTTAGAATATTGCAGATGAAGAACAAACTCACCTAAGCCTTGCTATAATGGCCAGTGGTGGGTTTAAAGCTTTGAGGGGGAGCTAACATGGGAAATAATCAGGCCAGTGTCCCACAGGTTATGAAGAAATATGTAATTCCAGAGATACATTGGGTAGACTGTGAGAACTGGTACTAAGTATGTTCCTACTGTCACAGATGCTCACTTAGAATATGTCTCCCTCATAGGAAAACTGAGGGATTCAATTATATAACTTAAAAAATTAAATATTAACCATGAGGAAAAGAAAAAAGAAAGCAAAAGACTAAACAGCACATAATTATGGTACTTTCACTACAATTGTCTGAGAATTGAAGTGTTGAAAAATTTAAGCATGTCTTCTCCCAGAAGAAGAATAAATATCCAAATTGGATATTTACTCCTTAACTCCATGACTCTCTTTCTGGTTTTCTTTTACAGGCTTACAAGCATACACTTAATATTTGCTAGGTTTGAACCCTTATTAATGTACTTCAAATGAAGGTCTGATGCAAAATTACCACCAATTATTGTTGCTATTATGACAATAATTTTTTATACTTAGGACCTAACTTAACAAAAAATGTATATTTTCCCTACCAATGCCAAGTCTCCTTCATGTCAACATCCTTTTTAGTAAAAAAGACATCTGAAATTCTCAAAATTTGACAATTATGGAAAAAACTATGATTTTAAACGTGCTATGAGTTAAAAAAAAAAGTGCTATATCCTTTATTAGCTTCAGGAAAACAACAAGTCAAAATTCAGAAGTTAAATGTTCTCCATCCTCTGTGATATCTACCAGTTCCTTTAAATAGAATATTGTTACAATTAGCAGTCTAACTATCTGGAGTTGTCTACCAAGGGTGACCCAAAATTTAATGGCTTGATATTTACAGTCCATTGATGAAAATACAAACACTAGATAAGTTCTGTTTAAGTAGATCACAAGCAACCTATTAACTAAATTAAATAGTCAAAAGAAAAAACAAGAAACGACACCCCAAAAAAATCCTTTGGAATTATTTTTGTAGTCAACAACAGACAACTTCCAGGTCACCCTCTAACAAATTAAAACAGATAAACACAACGCCCCTCATTTCCTCTCCCCCTCCCTCCAATTTCACCAGAACATTATCAGCTTCCCAATATATGAACAAGTATGTGACCAGTAATATCAACTCACTAAGTTCTGTTTGGGTTGCAGTGTAAGAGATACAGGAATTTTTGGCATAGATTCAACTGACTTAATTCGGACTGTTGAATGTGTTTCGATACGTAGTTTTTTTCTCAGACCATCTGCAATCTGAAATATTTAAAATAAAAGCAAGAAAAATAAAGAAGTATTAGAAAGTAAACTAGTTATAACATTGCATATATAATACTACATCAATTTCTTCATCACTAATGGAACCTCAGAAGAATTAAGAAGGAATTTATAACATTGACAGTTATATCCAAATCTCACTCTTACACACACACTTCTAGTTACATTTATCCTATTTGTGATAGTGCTCACTACAGCTGACCTCCTACTAACTTAACAAACCCAAAAGCTCAAAAAAGAAGTAGAAGAAATTCTTAGAACATTACAAGTTAGTATAGGAGAAAAACAACTATTTCATTTGCTGATTAAAATTAATTTTACATGGACAAGCAAATATACATAGACCAAACAGAGATCAGAACTAAGCACACCTGCAGCAGAGAGACAGAAAATCCAGTCTCCTTAAAACATACCAGTCAGTTTGCCCTTCTAAACTCCTTTTCAATCTGTGTTATATAAAAACATCTCATAAATACTTCTTAACTGTGAGAGAATTTATGATTGTTGGTATTTGGAAATTGTTACATCTGTCAAAACATTTCATGGCAAAGACCCTGCAGGCTCTTGCTCTCATTCTTAACACAGCAATGAATGAATGGTGAGAAACGTATAATGTCAAAAGAGTCAAATGGGGATTTGGAGCACATTTTGTTTGTTTTTGTTGATCCCACATGTGCTTCCACGAAAGAAAGAACATAATCAGGCAGTAATTCTATTAGAACAAGCTGAAACATTGTATTTCCATACCCATTGTGCCACTTGGCAGAATGGCATATGTAAACTAGAACAGTTCAAATTATACAAGCTGGTTATTTGATATTAATATTCAAGATGTATTTTAAAGAGTGTATAAAAGGACTTATAAACATTATGTAGCACTAGGATACGCCATCCCATTACTTTACAGTTTGATGATCCCTAAGTCAAGGCACATTTCAAAGAGTTAACTGATGGAGAGTCTCGTTATGCAGTACTGAATATATGTAAACAGATACTTTCACTTTCTCATTAATACAATGGCTACCCATAGATTGTGAAGAAAGCATACATTCCCTTCAGAAACACTGAAGCATTTTCCTCATTTGGTGTAAAAACACTAATTGTGCACAAACCCAGAGTGCACTGTACATCTTGGAGGATGACAGTTACATACTGTAGTCCAGAATGAGTACAAAGCACAGCTCTAGCAAACAGTATTTGGTTCTAGCAAACTCCAGAGATTAACACAAAGTCTACAGCCCAAAACCATGCGTTAAGCAGCCAGTTCACAACTATCCAACAGAAGATAGTATAAAATAAAAAGCCCCAAATATGATGTGCTCAAACTGACCCAAACTCTTCCAGCATGCAGGGTTTCCCCATCGTGGCCATACTCTATGACACTCTTTAGGTCTTCAAATCCATTCCAAACGATTTGAACAACAGATCCCTCACTGGATGCTTGACCACTATTAGAATTAGAAGGATTTTTGTCTTGTGTACTAGTCAAATGATTTTGCTTTTCAGGTGGCAGATTTTGTTTTGCTTCTTGATGACGCTGTCTTGGGGAAAGCAGCTCATTAATTTTCCCATAAGATACTACAGGATTTGGATCCAAATCAATATATTCTAAATTCCATGGAAAAACGTGAACAGCATTGCATTTCAAAAATTCATGAGTGGTGGATACATTCTGTACACTGGGAGGCTGGGACTGACACACTCTAAAAATGGAATCCATGTGAATTAAGTTCAGCAGCTTGTCTTTGAAGGCGCTCATCTCATTATCACACAAAGTCTTTTGTTTCTGCTCAGACGTATTAGAGAAAATGTTCCCTATGAAATTCCATATATTTGGGAGAACATTTGAGCCAAACGTCCCATTTGCATCAGCCTTACTCTGTTCAAGGAATCCAGGCTTTAAGTAAGGTTGTTTGGCAAAAGGATCCTTTAATGTTTCTTCTTGTTCCATGTTATTTTTCACAAAATTTTTGAGCAAGATGTCACTTTCTGTGGCAGGTGTGCTGGTGATATTCTCCTCAGGTCCGTGTGTTTTGGGACATATCAGAAGCTCCGTGCATGGCTCTAATCTCCCATATGGGGCTGCTGGCACAAGTGTACCTAAGTATGAGCAAAAGATGCCAATGAATGCATCTACCCCTGCAAAGCAGCTTACTGGAGGTGCCCCGAGAGCCTTGAGTGCTGCTTACCAATTCTGATGTAAACGTGAGTGTGCTGCTCAACCCAGACAGGGAAGGTGGCTCTTGGAAACACCACTCGAATCTGGTCCAGAAGATGTCTTTCAAGGGAGGAAGCATGAAGTTCCTGGGGAATGTGAGACCATTATAAATTAAATACTGCATATATTTTAACATCTGTTTGAAGAAAAAAACCTGTACGTCTCTTTCTAATACACCATTTGAAATATAAAATGCAACTAAACTCCACCACATTGGGTATTTTCTTAGAGATTGAAAAGAATGAGGCATCATACAAAAAAGTGCTTGAGTCAGAATCTCTGTCATCTGTAAGACAAGGACATGAAAAATGGAAGGGGTTTTATTACCAGAATTTCCCAATCATCTGCTGTGAGAGGTTCCACTTCTACTTGCTGACAGGAGGACACATGGGAACAGGGTTCAAGAAACACCTGGCAAAAGTAACACCAAAACATTTACCTCTTTAAACACATAAAAGTTCCATCTTTATTTCAACTGGAAAATTGACATCTCCATTATATGTTTTCACTACTTGGAACACACACCATCCTAATGACACTAGGTAATTCATAAGCATAAATGCACAATGGATGGGAAATGGATCCCTTCAGGCTCGGGGACATCAGTCAGCAGTGAATATTAAAAACATCAGGAGTTGTATCAGGTGATAATAAACAATCCATTTTTAATACACCTTGATCACATAACTATCTTTCCAACTTTTAAACTTTATTTTTAAATCCCCAGGATTTTAAAAAGTTAAAAAATTCATTCCTCTGTGCACAAACTTAGAACCAGCTGAAAAATAAGGAAAAGGTACAATAGAAAAGCAAGCCCAGCTCTAATGAATGGTTTCACAGGAAACAGCCCCACCACCACAGAATAGTTTTAGTATTGTGTGAATCAGGAGGAATGGTAAAAGTTGTTATGGCTCAGGTCTTCCAGACTTCTTTGAAGTCTTTGGAAGACTCCAAAAGTCAGTTTTTGCCAAAGGTTTCACTTGACAAAAAAAAATAACAATGTGCAAACAACATCTTGCAACTAATTTTCAAAGAAACATCATTAATCTTTTTCCCTGAGATAAAACTAGTTACCTGTCCTCTGAGAGCATTACTTTTACAAAAGTGACAATTTACAAGGTGACCTTTTACAAAAGTAACAATCAGTTTTGAAATCCTCTGTGTCCTTAGTTTGAGGCAATAACTGAGAGGAGTATCTCTTCCCCAGCACAGCAAACAGAGTATCACACAATAATGAAACACAGCAAACATGTAACTCCTGAATCCAAAACGATGGTGGAACTACCTAATTAATCATGTATGTATTCAATTGTACAGATGATTATTCCCAGGCAACAGCTGGATGAGGTTCTTAGATTTCCTTTGTCAATTGTTTTCCTGCTGAAAACTACTAATTGCTAGAACTAAAAAGGGTAGATGCCTGGCTGCTCAACTATTAAACTTGAAACTTTTGCAAACAGACACATAATTTCTTGAGAAAATATATTTAAAAAGTAAACAAGGCTAAGATAACACACTGCTCGGAGTCACACTCTTTGATGTCTTCTATTATGTTGAACAAAATTTTGCATATAAGAAGACTAGGCAAATATGAACATACTACACAAAAACACTGTGTAAAACAGTACTTGTCTATTCATGTTTGTTTAAATGTCTACCTATTAATAAGAAAAAAGTCCTTTGATTTTTGAGATTTGAGCAGTCCCATGTCAGAAAACGGTCTGCCTCTTGGGCATCTCTGAACTTCTGCTCAATTAAAGAGTCACTTATGCAAAGTTTAACAGAGTGTTCAAGAGTAAGAGTTGAATGTACAAGATAGATAGATATTAGACAGATAGCTATTCATAAGAGGTGAATAAAAATACTCAAAGAGAAAGGGACATATGGTAAAGGGGTTGAAAATTTAAACCGCAAGTAACTTAAACAAGAATAAGCAGAAAGTCAACAGCTGCTTTAAAACAACAAGAACTCCAAGCAAAATATTCCCATTCCAAATTTTTCAATTGCTTACAACTGTATTTTCTTAAAATTAATGTCACCGAAGATAGTTGTTCCAGCCCTGCTAAGACTTACCCACAAACCAATCCTAACATTGTTTAGACAATTGTTAGTGAGCAAATCTTTTCATGTTCGAGACATTCCATGACAGTTAACTTTTGTCATGAGCAGATGTAAATGAAGAAACTGTCTAAATACACAAAACAAGGTCATACCTAAGTCATGAAGTATTACCTTTTCACTTATCTTCCAATAAACTCTTTATTTGTATAGAAAACAAAGACAGCATTTCAAACCTGTTCTCCATCTGTGATGCCAAGTTTCTCTGCCAAATGTCTGTTAATCTCTGCAATATTTTCACCCTGGTGACCTCGATGCCTGGCTTCCATCCAGCTCAAAAATACTGGCTGATGACCACAGGATACTTTCACAGCTTGGCCCTATGTGTTTCAAAGAAAGAGAATAAATTAATATAAAACCAGCAAAGTATGATGACTATTAGGCAACCTAAACCGTATTTAATTAGAGAGATCAAAGGAATTAAAGATATTATCTGGATTTTACACTTTGCACAACTCTCAACACAGAAGTGAGTGTTGGTTTCAATTCTTAAACAGCTTTCTATTTTTATGGACTGTTTTTGAGTAAGAAAATGAATTCTTTTTTCTTTCTCCTGCATGATAGGGCATCAAAAAATATTTTACAGAAATGTGTAACTGCACATTTGTGCTTCCCAAATGAGGAAAAGAAATAAACATATACTTTGATTTCACATAAATTATAACATTTACATGGTATCCAAGACTGCTTCCGTGCCATATTTAAAATAAATCAAAAATCATATTAATTCAGACCAAAACGATTTTATCAATCTGTTTCAGAACTACCCAGGTATTTTGATGTCAAACTGAAGAAGTTGTATCTTCTGCAATTAGATTCAGCTTTTTATTCCCTTTTTTACATTTTTATTCATGAGATGTATTTAAGATGCCATTTCTATCAACTTTTCTGAGATTCATTCTTTTCATTTAGAAGTTCAGGTTAAGCAAAAGCAGGAGCCCACCATAACAATGTACAGAATGACACTACAAGACTGCAAAGCAACTCCACTCCTTTCTCCTCTCTCTTGCCAGCAGATCTGCAAAACACTCAGAAACTGCAGCTGAAATGAAGCTCACATTTAATACCGCATTTCTCCCAATCGCACCAACCTCCTTCTACTGCCCCGAAGATGAACGAGCAGGTGACACTCCTACGTTGCTTTCCTGTTGTGAAATGCCCTTTTTGGCCTTGAGAAATCAGGAGGTTACTCTCGCCGAGGGAGGCCTGCTCGGCCCAGGGGGGCCTGAGCTTTGCTCGCATCTTTCTCGGCTCATCCCTGCCTTTTTCCACCCTGTTTTGCTGGCACTCTTAGTTCTGCGTGCAAGGCACAAGAGGCACACAGTCCCTCCTCCCGTTTCCGTGTGAAATGTAATTTACAGTGTAAGGTGCACTCCCTGCAGCTGACCCCGCGCCCTCAGCACGGCTCTACATGACGGGAGTGACTTTCTAGAGTCACACATTTTATTTAGGTACACCAAGAACGAGGATTCTGAATGGATTTGTCACCTCTTCTCCTACCTGAGTTAAACATTTACACATTATTCGCTGAATGCTAGCAGGTTACGGGGAAACCTGTAAATAGGGAGTGTTGAGAGAGTAGCAGATACCGTCAGTGCCAGATTACGTTGGGGAAGAAAAATTCCCGCGTTTTATTAGGAATGGATGACGATGGTGAGCCACGCAGGAGGAAAGGGAAGGAGGGGTTCCCCGATGTGTCCCTGTGAGGGGTCCTGGCTGCGGGGAGGGCTGAGTCGTGAGGGAGGGAAAGAGAGGAGGAGGGCTCTGTATCGCCATGGCAACAGGATGCGGGGGGGGATCGGGGGGGGGGGGTGAGCTCACGTAATCCTCCCTGCCTGCGTGAGGCGTCCCTGCGCCTGGGCCCCGAGCGGCGCCGCCCCGGTACCTGCTGCAGGCGGAGGAGCGAGGCCAGCGCGGGCGGCAGGTGCAGGAAGCAGTCGCGGGTCCCGCTCAGGATGACGGTGGCGGCGGCGGCTCCGCCGGGGTCTCCACAGCCCCACATGGCCGCAGCCGCCGTCCCTGCGCGCCCGCTCCGCCCGGGCACGGACCCGCCTACCGCGGGGGGGTCCTGCTCCCTGCCACCCCTGGGCCAGTGGTACAACCCACCGCCAGCCAATGCGGGCGCGCCATTTCCCGGCTTCCCGCCTCTGATTGGCTCCTTCGCTGCGGGCCGCGGCTGCTCCGCGGAGGAAGCCAATGAGGGCAGCGCGTGGCGGGGCGCGGTGGGTGCTGGGAAGATGGCGGCCGGCAGCAGCGGTGGGCCGGGCGCTCCGTGCCGGCACCACGCGCAGCTGGGAGCCTGCGAGTCGCGCGCCAAGTACCGTGAGGGGTGGCGGCCGCGCGCCGTGAAGGTGCTGGGGAGCGGGGCGGGGCGGTGTCGGGCGGAGCCGCTTCGGGTGAGAGAGAGAGGGAGGGCCTGGGCCAGTTACTGCAGCAGAACTGTGACATTTGGATACCCCCGTGTGCGCTCAGGGTACGGGCTGTAGCGGCACTTTAGAGGGCTGGTGCGAGAAAAGAACCGCTAGGATTGGAAAAGAACTTCAAGATCGTGAAGTCCAACCCACATCTGTTTCCAGCCTCTTGTCAGGAAGTTGTAGAGAGCGATAAGGTCTCCTCGAACCACCTTTATTCCAGGCTGAGCTTCCCTCAGTTCGCTGAACTGCTCCTCATGAAATTTGTGATCCAGACCCTTCCCCAGCTCTGTTCCCATGCCCTTCTCTGGGCATGCTCTGGCACCTTGTCTTGGAGAGAGAGACCCTGAACTGAACCCAGGATTTGAGCTGTGGTCTCCAGTGGTGAAACAATGGTTACTCCGTGCCACACACATAAGGCACATCTCTTTCATTATCACCACTCTTCTGTAAAATTTCAAAACTTCATACTTCATGAAGTCTCAAAGCTATAAAGTTCTTTTATTCTTCCAAGTGTACACGGTGGGGCAGAGGACAGAGAGCCTTGTGCATCCACCACAAGTATCCAGCCATCACTGGGCACTGGAGGATATATGCTGGAGAAACAGTATGGATGTCCCAATGAATCTCTTCTTGGTGGACAAGAAACGTTGAAGGACAAATCTGCAAAAAACAAACAAAAATCACACAGCGAAAGCATCATGTTCCTTCAGTCCCTTGTTCCCAAAAGAATGTAGGTAGGAGTGCACTGCTGCCACAAGAAAGCTTAGCTGACCTGCCTGTGGAGACCGTTTTTTATAGCGAAAATTTGAGAGTTGATTTCCCAAGCAGTTCCCACTTTGTCCAGAATATGTTGGGGTTTTTTTGAGAAATACGTGTAACCTCTGCAGTCTAAATGTTTGTGGTTTGGGCTGGGTTTTTTTAACATACTCAGAATAAATTCCCTTTCATGTCAGGGATGTGCTGCCTAGCTGCCTGTTATACATAGTGAGCCATTGAAAAGCTTTGCTTAGTCTGTTACGTGACAGTCACTGCACAAAGCAGAAGAGAATGGTTAGTTTGGTTTTTAACCTTCTGGGAGAAGATCTTGTTTCTCTCAGCATCCAGATTTTATCTGTGTGTCTTAAAAACGTATGCTTTTGGATCACCATGGAAAGGAGACAGCTCTGCACACACAGGATTTACCCCAGGGAATTGTGGTAATTGTTTTTTAACTCCCTGTGTCGAAAAAAACAGTTTTCCTCAACTTTCCTCTTGCTCAGTGATACAGAGGTCCCAAATAACCATGCACTTACTGCCCTGCAAAACAGAGTACATGAGGGTTGTCAGCATCCTGAGAGAATTTGGAGAACAACAGAAAACAAGGAGGAAATGCCTGCATTTTGCAATAAAGCAAGAATGAGAATGTTTTTGAATAGTTTTTGTTGTTTTTTTGTTTTTTTCAGGTTTACACTATCAACTTGGAATCTCGCTATTTACTGATACAAGGAGTTCCTGCATTAGGTGTTATGAAGGAATTAGTTGAACAATTTGCATTATATGGTGCCATTGAGGAATATCATGCTCTAGATGAATATCCAGCAGAGCAATTTACTGAAGTGTATCTTATAAAATTCAAAAAACTGCAGTGTGCAAGGTATTGGACAGGGCAGTATCTGCCTCTTTCTATTCTAATCTTTTACATCTTCTATACTTGCAATGTGTTAAGTTTCTAGAGGGTTGGAGTAAATTCCTCAGTTTTGTTAATACACTTTAATTCCCTTCAGGGTAGCCAAGAAAAAAATGGATGAACGAAATTTCTTTGGTAGTTTGCTGCACGTGTGCTATGCTCCAGAATTTGAAACAGTCCAAGAAACTAGAGAGAAGTTGCAGGAGAGAAGAAAGTATATAGCAAAAGCAACAAATCAAAGAGGTTTGTGAGTAAATTTCCTATGGAATCCTGATTAAATTTCCTGTAAAATTTTAATGTTCTTCAGGGCTGGGTGGGGTTTTGTCTAAAATGCCTGTTAAAGAAAACACTTTTTACCCACTTCTTTCAGAGGTGCTATAGTATGTTGATGCTGGCCTAATACCAGGCACTCACCAAAGCTGCTCACTCCCTGCCCTCCAAACTGGACAGAGGAGAGAAAATTTAACAAGCAGTTCATGGGTTGGGATTAGAACCAGGAGAGAGATTGCTCATCAAATACTATTGAGGGCAGAACAGGCTTGACTTAGAGACATAAAATGCATTTATTACTAACAAACTCAGAGCAGGATAATGAGAAGTAAAATAAGCTCTTAAAAACACCTTCTCCCAGGGGGAATGTTAAGAGTGGAGTGTGTTTACAAAGGCTTCTGTACTGCAGAGTTCCCAGGCAGCACTGAAGGCTGGGCAAGCTGAGGAACAAGCAAATTGCTGAACACAAGCTTCTCCTTCCTTGTGCTCACATACTTGGGTATAATTATTCCTCATGTGAGGATTTCTAAAGGAAGTAAACCCACTGATATGTAACATCAAATGTTAATTTAACATTTGTTAATGTTAAATAATTGTTAATGTTAAATAACGATAATGTAAACATTAAATGTTTTTTCAATGTTACAAACCAGCAAAGGCACTAGACTGGAATACTGTTTTAGAGTTGAATTTTTTATATTTGAAGCTTAAAAAAAATCACAGGAAGTAGCTGGGAATCAAATATCACTGGTATTGTTTCTGCATTTATAACAAAAGTTTTGTTCTTGGGTGTTAGAACTAATAATGACATGAAATAGTGATGGTGCTTCTTTTTGTTTTAAAGATTTTTTTATGTTAAGGAAAGCAGAAGACCCTAAGAAGACAGCCTCAAAGAACTCTGAGCATGACTGTCCATGGAGAACATCGGGATCATGTGAAGCCAGTAACTGGAATCCATCCTGCTTTACAAGTTCTCCTGGGGTATCCCACAACACAGCATATCCATCTGGGAATCAGAATCAGAGCCTGTTAACATCGCCACACTCTGATAACAATTGTGCTGAAATTTCTGGGTACTTTGGTCAAAACACATCTTTAACTCCAAGTGTACATCCAGAAGGACATACTCCACCAGCTTCTTTAATTCAGCAAAGAATGGTTCCATCTTACAATGGAATTGACAGGTTTATGCCTCGTACAACTCACCTGCAAGAACGTAAGAGGAAGAGAGAAGAAGGTAGCAAGTTTTCCCTCATTGGAACGAGTGAGGACAATACTGAAGTTATTATTGGTCCACAACTACCAGAAATACCTAAAGTGGATATGGATGATGAGTCTTTGAATACTTCAGCTACATTAATTCGAAATAAACTGAAAGAGGTATGGGATCTTAAACTTTTGATAGTTCAAACATAGGTGCATGTTATCCTTAAAAACAGTGACTCTCTGATACTTTTATTCAGCATTTACTCATCATCAGTTTATCTGCCACTTAAAGCTAGTGTTCTTACTATTTAACTCTTCCACAATCTAGAATATTACAGGCAGTTCTACTCCAGATCTCTTATGCTACACTGGAGAAAGTGTAAATGTCAGTGCATGATCTTACATGATTTTTAGTAAAGCACTTTTTTTCCCCCCACAGGTGAAGGCATGGTAACTTTGCAGGTAGTCCTGCTGACTCCAGTGTGCTACTTGTATCTGGTTTCTGAAAGGAAAATAATGGAAGTCAGAGTCCACTGTAATTTTACTCCAACATCTCTTATGCCATTAAAAACTGTACAGAATCACTAATGCCATGCTGAGAAGCATGTGTTAAGCTATATATCCTTTTATGGAGGATATTGATCAATCAGCAGGGCAAACATTCCTGATAGAACATTTCATTTACATTGATATGAAAAAGCTCCCTTGACTAACTAGATTAATTTTAAATTGTGTATCTTATAAATAAGCACCTTTTATATTTCTAAATATATGTCAAAATGCATGTTTCTACTTTCCCTTCATTTCCCAAAACCCTTGAGTTTATAAAGCACATTAAACCTTGCTTGAAAACACCTCTGTTAGGAAGAAGGGAGATGACATGTAATATTGTATCACTATCTGAAATCAGTACAAAAATGCTAGTGCTAAGTCTTCCCAGTTTCACCTCTCGTGTTTAATACTGCCTTTGGTGTTACTGTTTTCCTCTAGTCAGCAGGAAAATTTAGTACAAGTAGTAGTAATAAATCCCTCCCAGTACTCAAATCTTGGAGATGTGGCCTTACTCTAAAATGAACATTAAAAAACTACAGGTTACTAAATTTTTTCCCCTCTAATTTAGGTAGCAGATTCTGTTTCAATGTCTGTGGAAAAACCAGAGAGCAGCTCCGCCAAACCACTTGTAAAGCAGAGAAGAAGAATATAGATACTGCTGGCAGCATCTTCTAACAGTCCTTTTGTAAAGAATGTATTTTTAAATACTTATTTTTTTATGTAAAAAATAAAACTTCCTTTATACTGTATTTCCCAGTTATCTCCTGTTAAAAATGGTATCAGTTTGTTACTTGGAAATGAAGAAACCAATATATTGAATTTATTGTTAGAGTGTTGTCCTGTGTGCCTCGTATTGTAACATATTTTATAACTCCCAAAAGAACTCTAGGTAGAGTTACAGAAGTAAATTAATTTATTCAATAGCTTTAACAGCAAGGGAATAGTGAAGCTTAGGAGCAACTTGAAACTATTTCTGCTTTTACTGTATCACAAAGAATGGTGAAGATGAAGTCCCCTTTTAACAGCATTCAGCAATGGAGTTATAACTTGGAGTTACTATTTAGGAGCTTCCCGGAAAATTTTCTGTTCAAATGAGATAATGCTCTGTTAAAAAAAAAAAAGAAAAAAAAGAGGAAAGAAGTTAATTTTCAGTTAACTAAAGGATTTCTGTTTAGTCAGAAAAGGTACTGAACTGAAAGACACTGAACTGAAATGTGTATGCAGTGAAGACTGTCTCTTGCCTTTTACCTTAGAAAAGGTAAATCCATAGCATTGATGGTGTCATCACTGGCAGACCAGCCAGAACACTCAAAGTTATAGTTGAAGGAGAAATTAAAATTTTAAGTGCTCAGCAGTAGAAGTGTGTCACCAAGGAATAATCTGGCATGGAGGGCAAGAAGGTCCTGCTGCAGAATGAGATAAACTGTTTGGAAACAGGAGTGCTAGAGACTGAGATGACAATGTAAAGGACTGAAATTTCCCTTAGTGATGAGATTAATATCTGCAGCATTGTGTTGCAACAGCCCTGGAGTGGGAGTGCTCAGGGGCCACCTTTGGGTAGCAGAACTGGCACTGAGAGGATGAATCCAACATTGGGCTAAGATGTGCCATGTTGACACTCACAGGATTGGAGCAAATGTCTGTACAGAATTGGCTTGTGCAGGTTTTCTTTTTAGCTCAAGGCTGATGTACCTTTATGTCTGGCAAACATGGTCCAAAGGCTTCTAAGAGAAGGTTTTCATCTCTGACTGCTTTTTCAAAGTCCGTAAAAGAAAGCTTGCCATCATGATCATAGTCCTGCAAAAGGAAGGTAACACTTCAGCAAAGGATTATTACTTGTAGTTTTGTTTAACAGATGTTTAAAGGACATTGATTCTAATTTTAGTTTGATTTGCAAATTTGTGGTCATCAGTTTCTCCTCAGAAAAGATTTGTGTGACTTGCCTCTACCTAAGGCAACAAGGGTGGGATTGAAAAATTGAAAAGATGGGTCTAAATAAAAGGAGTTGGGATGCAAGACCTGGTTTTAAGTAAAAATTTTTGACCACCATCATGGAAGGGGAGAGCATGTATCTTCATTTGATTAAAATATTGACACAGTCCCTGGCTGATCTGATTTTCCAGATTAAGCACTGTAAGACAGGCTTCACATTAATAACCTTGAGTTTAATATTCTAATAGAATACATAAATTGGATAAAGACATTTCATGATCAGTTGATAAAACACAAATGTACTTAAAAATGAAGCTACTGCAGATGCCTGTACTGATGGAATAAATGCAGCTTACACTTTTCAGTTTTCCACTTCTGACAGGGCTTTTGCTTTGATTGGGCACGCACAGAGATGTATGCACATATACACATGCTAGTTTGTACATAAAGTTTATAGTACATTCATATATTAAATTAATAGTTTCTGGGAATACTGGATTGGGACTCATTAGATCTGGATTAAATTTCTGGTTTTCCTCAGGAGACTTGCAGAATCCCACTGTAAATAAGACACCTTATTTTGTTACCTCATAGAAAGGTTTTAAAGTATCACTTAGTGAATGTTTGAAAGACCCTCACGTATCACAATAAGTAAATACTTGCCATTTTCTTCAGTGCTATCTCTACCAAGTCCTTAACTCCTTCATCAGGCTCTTCATCTGCTGATTGTAAGAGAAGGCTGTTTTTCAGCATTTGAAACATTTCCTCTCTTGAAATGTATCCATCACCATTCAGGTCATAAACAGCAAAACAGACTTGAAATACAAATAAATTTCAAGTTGATTACAAACTATAATCACATACCATTCAAGCTGTTACCTACAGACAGAAAACATGAACTGTACATTGTACAGCATTATCAATTAAGACAAATTTATCATATATGTGCTGAAACACTCCTGGCAAACATTTGTGACAGACAACACTGCATCACTACACACTGGTATATTCTATAGTGCTTACAGCAGGAATGTGTATTTTACTGTTTGTGGTTGTACTGACACACTGAATTACATCCTGGGCACACATCTTAATGCTGTGACACCCCTGACCACTTTCCAGATGAATTTATATAATGCAGTAGGATGGCTAATGCTGCAATCTGGGAACTATGGAAACAACATGCTGTCATTCTCCTTTTTCTATTGTGTTTTTTTTTCACCCCACATGCCCCATCTTTTTCCCTGCTGCTTAAAATTCTAGAGTTCTTGCTATTTTTTTCTCCTCCATCTTTCTCTATCATTATTGTGGAGGTTCTCATTACCATCTTACATTTTTTTCATCTCTGCTTCCAAACTGAAGCAAATCTGGAACTAATGCAACTGCTACTGTGTTCCCACTGTGCCAGTAAATGAATGTTGGCACTGGTCTTGCTTGGCTTGAGACTGTTAGTTAGCCAAAACCACGCTAGAGATTCATCTGCTTCTTTCTAATTTTGTGTGTGAATACAAAAACTTGTATTTTGTCAAAAGTATATGCTGTAGAATAAACTTCAGTTTACATGCAAGATTTTGTAAGCAACAAAATAAGGTGGTGGTTGTGGTAAAAGCAGTTCACACAGAATAAAAGCTGTCTCAGAGAAGCCATTTCAGAACTCAGTTTCATTGCATTAAACTATACAGAAGAAAACTTTTCAATTACCAAATACTTTATATGAGTAACTACTAAATTATAACAAAAGCAATGTGTTATTTGTTACGGATTCAATCATTACCACTAAATATTAGCATTCAGATCAATCTTACATTTCATCTTCTCTTCTAATGTCCCCCGAAGTAACACTCCTAAGCCTTCCACCCATTCCACCACAGTAATGGTGCCATTGTTGTCTTTATCAAAAGTACTGAACACTAGAAAGTTTATTAGACACATTTTAAAGTTATATGATAGGGAAAATACAAAAAAGGAATATTTTCTTAAATTCATCAAAATTATAAATTATCTTAAGATGTCTGTCTGCTTTCACCAAGGTAAGATTACCATTTTTGACTCTGAGATGTAACAATGAAAGGGATTCTGCTCCTCAGTTTACTGATCTTCCACTCCAGAATCCTGCCTGCTAAGATTTTGTTTGATCTGTTACCTTCTTGACTTAAACAACTACTGGAAGTGTGCTTCCACACAGATATAAAGCAAATAAACCGATACCCCTTAAAATAAGGGATAATTCTGCATATAGATTAAGATTTAAATTACTAGGTTTTGTCTTGGAAAATCTTCTACAAAGTAATCCTAGAAACAATATATATTAAATATACAAAGAAAAATAACCTCCTGTCATGCAACAAAATACTTTTCCCTTCCAGAAGCAACTTTCAATCTCACAGCTTCACTATTCATACAGCCTGTGATATAGTAACTCAAATCCAAGATGGAATTCAAAGCATCCACCTATTCTAATATTGTAATCTAGAATATTAGTTGGCTGAAGGAACACCTTTCCATACAAAGCTGCGCATTTTTGACTTAAAAGACAATAGGTTTGCTTTTGCAAACTGAAATCAGCCCCTTTGCATGTAAGCACTAAAATAATTTTTAAGAATGTGTAAGGCAATGCGAGTTATCTTCTAAGACACAATCTGCTGCATAAAATTGCAACGAGTTTTTATTTTATGGCATGTAAGTAGCTCTCCTGCTAGACACATGAAGTAAGTTGAACCAAGGGGTGGCTCTCGGCAGCCCAAGACTGAAAGAACGGCAGACTCCTGCCTGCTCTGCATACTCCTCTAGCCACGTCTACATCAGAGATCATTCCTTCAACTTTCACAGTGACTGCAAACATGTCCCTTGTTACCAGTCTGAAATCACTGTATTTTCAAGGGGTTATTTGGCTCATTACTCTCCCCTCCTTGTACTATCTGCCCAGGCCCTTTAATGCTGTTCACAAAGCCTCTGTTCCCAAAGTTATCCGCTCTGACAGAATGCCTTCCTGGGACATCTCGACCTGAGCTGGAGCTGTCGCGCAGCAGCGATCGCTGCTCCCGGTGGAAGCACCGCAGAAAAGGGGAAAGTGCCGCTGCCCTCTTCTATCGCGACAGTGCGACAGAAGCAGCCACAGGGCTGCCACAACAGTAGGATGGTCTGCCTCTAACTAGAGCGTGAGTTCTCCTGAACTCAGGAAAAACTGTACCGCATAAAGAAAGAAAAGATGCCATTTTCTCAAGAGCTCCCGAGCATTACTCCTCTGCTGTCCTGGCCGGCAGGAGACGGCGCTGTTTGATACGGACACACTCGTGGGGTCGGCAGCGTCATCCCAACCCCTTCCACGGTGCTCAGAGCTGGGTGGCCGCCTCACCTCGGTCCAACACCCCGTCATCCGTCATGCCAAAGGCGCTGTGCAGGGTGTCTCGGAACACGGTGCGGTCGAAGCCGGCCCCAGCAAAATGACTGCTGGCCCTGGCCACCAGCGTGTCGAAGAGCTTGACCAGACATTCCACTTCGTTTTTGTTAACTGCGCGGCGCAAACACAAGCAAACACAGTTGCAAATTAAGCTGGTAAAACACGAGGCAGGTAGAGGGGCACGCCAGGGCCGTGACACCGATGCCCCCCGCCCCACCCGCTGTTCCCAAAAGGGCGCCGGGAAAGCGCCTTCTATGGGAGGCCAACAGGGCCCCAGAGGATGAGCATGGGAACAACGAGGGCCGGCCGGGCAGCAGCGGCGCGGCTCCTGCAGTCTGGGGGAGACTCACAGTGCTTGGAGGACCGGGTCAGCGAGTCCAGCCGGTGCTTCCCTCCCCTCCGGCTCATGGCGGCAGGGAGCCGCTCCCGCCGCCGCTGCCCTGGCAACGCGGGCGGGCGGCCGCGGCCTCACGGTGCCGCTGGGCCGAAACACAGGCAAAACAGAGAGCAAGTCTTAACATGCGTTCAAAAAAAAAAAAAAACCCGAACTGCAGCAGTCAAAAATAAACTGCATTTCAAATTTATAAAAATGTTTGTAGGGAAAAAAAGAGCTACAAGTTAAATAAAACATACAATACTGCTTGCTCATCTGCTGTCACAAGGCAAAAACATAAAAACCCACTTAATCCAACATTGCTGGTTTTCTACTTCGTTCTTGTGCTGAAACTTGGAACATGGGTGGTAGGTACCGCCCCAAACCCCAGTCACTGTCTCACGACCTCGACGTGGGCACATCAGGAAAGCTGAAGGGCTGAGACCAGCCTCCCCCTTTCCTTCGGGAAAAAGGGCATGCAAGAGCACACTCAACGATTTGTTAACATATTGCAAACTGAAGCAGTTTTCTTTCAGTACTAAAATAGATTCGGCGGGAACTGACAAAGCTCATAAGCCCCTTAAGCGGCTACACCCTTTCCCAAGTGTGACAGCAGCACTGGAAGCCTACAGCTAAGCAGAACAGATAGTTACAGTCGCACAATTAAAACGACATACCGGCTTAGGTATTTGGAAGACTGGGTCTCATTTCCATTTTTATTTCTTTCTGTGGCAGGTGGTTGTGTAAAAGTCAAATAAGGTATCACACAGGACAGAGCATTTATGCTATGGTTCATTACAGGTTCTTTTACCAAAACTGCAATACCACAACTTAAAAAGAAAACAACCCCAACAAAACTAAATACAAACCCCAAATCAAACCCCTCCGTTCACTACATATCACCTTTATTTTAACCTAACTGACAAGAATGTCTAGAATTGGTAACATCAAACCCAAGAGTATAAAATAATTGATGAAAATATTACTATTGTTTAGATGCACATTGCTGCAACTCAATGGTTGTATTTTCCCAAGAACTTGAAGACAATTTCTCTGTACAATGACAATATAAAATCATCTTTCTCCCTTTTAGGTATGGTTTTAGGTATGGTTTGCAGACTAATAATCAATGTCTCAAAAGTCCTGAAGTTCTTGGCAACACAACATTTAAAACATCCATATGCAATAGAGGTAAGTTCTAAGTTAGCACCTGTGCATGGAAAAAAGGGGTGGATCAAAAACACAATCTATATTTGCCTACCTGGGATGGATGGGCATTTGTTAAAGGCTAACAGAAGGCCCAGCAATCAGTATTTCAATGGGAGATGTAGTGAGAATTTCACGTAAACTAAAATCAAATGGTTGCTCGTGTTTTCTTGTGGGCACATTTAATTTAAAAAAGCTTTTTTTCGGTTATCTAAAGAAACTAAACTAAAGTAAAACAGCTTTATGACTTAGGCCAACATTCTGTAGCCCTCAAGTACAAAAATATAAATACAAACTGTTTAAACAGTATCTTTAATGAGATTCTGGCAGTAGTTTTTTTATCTAACAAGACACATCACATAACAGATCTGCCACTGAACTTGCTTAGAGTAAAATCAGCTTCAATATGAAGCTGTTAAGGTATCAAAACCCTGCTTTTTACATGCTAAATAACTTCAGCAAGTGTGCACTTAAACACAGCAATGAACTTAACTATAACTAAACACATACATGAAAATCTGCCTGTGAAATGTAATTTTTAGAACTGGTTACAACAAATGATTACCTGCATTTTGTTAATTTTAAAATGGTACAAATCATGCAAAACAATTCTAAAGATAATGCAAAGAAAGCTACCAGTGTTTGCAAGAAGTCTTCAATTAAACAAAAATTACATTAAATGAAATATGCATATTTACTAGCAAACGTCTATCGCTGTTTCGAAAAAGCAGAGGTAAAATCTTCAGGTTCTGACTGTCAGTTATACTGCAAAATGTCATTGCTCTTGCTTAATGCAGAAGCACATGCTTGGAAGCTCAAAACTGCTCATTCAGAAAAGTCTGCTGACAATAGCTCTAGCTTCCCAGGAATGCAGAGATGCATGGATTAAAAGTAGCAGAGATTTGCAAGAATCAAAGGCAAAGGCACCCTATTCAGGAAGCCAAAATGGTAGCATTCCCTTTCTCATAAGCATGGAGACGGTAATGGGGCAGATGATACACGTTTCTACAAAGGCAGCCTCTTAAATGTTATCATTAATTTTTCATTAGCAGACACCAGCTTGTAGTAGTTTATGCATAATACTAACCTGCAGGATGAACTTGGGATTTAATTTGTCCTGATTTACAAATAAAGACTATTACTAATGCTTTAAAAGACTATTTTTACTATCTAAAAGGTTTAACTCTTATTTTCCAATATTTTACACCTCAGCTGGCCTAACATCTCATATTGTCTCAAACATCTAACACTGCTTACTGGAATTTTATAAAAGTTGTACCTCATGTATTAAGCAGCAGGCAATAACAATGGTCTTTCCCAGCGCAGCTGCATCTGGCTGGCTACTGAAAGATTAGGAATTTTTCTAAAACACAGGAAAACTCATGCAGTTTGGTAAAGTTCGCTGTCATTTCACAGTTTAAGTTTCCTTTAGTCATTGCACTTCTGTTGATAGTCTCAGGTTGTTTTAAAACATTATTCTGAATCTGAATTTGAACCAGCAGTCTTCTTTTTCTTCTTTTTACCATGTTTCTTGTGCTTCTTTCTCTTTTTTGTTTTATCCTAAAAAAAAAAAAAAAAAGGAAGTTATTGTATCATACAATTGCCATCTACTACATTCTGATAATGCAAAATGAGAACTCAGAACGGATATCTTTTGAAAGACATTTCAAAAGAGATTTCTACAGAAGCCTACTGAGAAATCACAAAAAGAAATACTTTACCCAGTAAATTGCACTATTACGAGCAGTTCTCAATTTAAATTTATCTCCACCGTGGTATGGCTATTTCACACCTCTCATCACTGTCACTATTATATTTCCTAACGTTTTAAATTATTTTCAGAGCATTATAGAATACTGAGAAAGTAATAAGGAAGTGCTTTGACCAGTAGTGACTTATTTGGGAATATCTAGGAAGTTTACAGATTTCAAAGTAAGCGCTTAAATTTATTATGTAAAATGAAATAGCTCAACTGCACTTAGCTAGACTATCACTTGTAACTTGTTTAAAATAAAACAATTATGATCTCAACTGTAAATAAAAACACTCAAATTAACCCTACTGAATTCAGTCCTGAAGGTAGTATACTGACCACTGTAATATAGAAGCTAAGAGACGCAATCTTGTCTTTTTGCAAGCAGAATTTCAACTGAAGTTCTCAAATAGGTGTGGTATTATGTAAACAATACAATCAGTATTAAAGCTTTGTTTTATACATATTCCTTACACATACAAATCTTTTATGAAAAAGACCATAAGCAATCACTAGAAATGTTGTAGCAAGCAGTTCATATGAGACTGAAAAAACAAACAAGTTCCGTGGAAAAAATGTGAACTGAGTACCACTGATACTCCTATGCCTGTATTTTTAGATGACTAATGCAGACATTCCCTTTGCCCTACCTCATGTGGACAACTGAGATGTCTGGTAAGGAGCACTGCTGCTGACAGATCCAAAGACATCTCAAGTGGGCACTTAGGATCCCAAACCCACTGAGGAACCTCAGGTACACGTGGTAAATCTGGATTCCATATAAATCACTGCTGAACCTTCCTCTCACTTTTACAAACAGATACAAATAAAAAAACCTGAGAAAGTAACAGGTTGCTGGCAGTTTTTTATTTGGTTGGGGGAGGAGAGGAGTTATAATGGCATAGATGTTGCAGCAATTATGTCCTAAGGCCCTTTCCATGCTGGCAGAGAAGGCTTACCAAAGAATTATGCACAGCACTAATAAAGGAACAGCCCTGATGTATGTCTGTGTGGCAAACTGCTTCCCTACTTGATACCACACAGGTATTAGTAGTTCTAGGACATTGATACGGAATAAAATATATCCTACAGTAAGTGTTAAAGTTGCATAAATCTCAAATCACATATAGGTAAAAGAGTAAAGAGTAAATAATTCTTCTTGAATTCAACAATTGTAAAAGTGACTTCAGCAAGTAAATAGAGAAACTGTTAATTTAGATGTAACAGTAAACTATTGCTATAGACTACTAATAGTCTACTATAGTAGTCTGTTGAAATATTTGTATTAGTGAAAAACATGAAACTGTAAATTAATCAAGTACACAGTATTTATATCCTAAAACTACAGTAAGAGTAAGAGGGATACTTGCTGTTTTCTCTTTTTCCTCACTGCTTTTCTTCTTTTTTGCTTGCACCTAAGGAAAATGAAACCAAACGTAGTATCCGTAAGAAACTGATTCTCAAGAAAATTAATTCAAAATTACTTGTAATAAAAGTGATAAAAGCTAGACTAAACAATCGTTAGAAGTTTATTTTAAAAGGAAGAATACAAACAACTTTGAGTGCACTGCACTCTCTAATTCACCTGTACAGTGCAGAACAGTTTTAACAATGTATTAAATCTAAGCTAGTTCATTCACTCATGAATCAGTAAGTTACAAGAACTGTAACATCTGAAACTGAGGATTCACACTGACCTCCTCTGTTTGATCCGAGTCAGATACAGATTCTGACGATAAAGGTCCATCACCACGATCTGCTTTCTTCCTTTTCCTGTGGTGATTTTTACCTTCCTACACAAAACAATATATTTGTGAGTAAAGTCAGACCTTTCACATTTTATTAAACTTCTGCTTAAAATTTAAGATTGAAATATCACTTCTAAGTTGTGAAATATTTTAAAATGTTATGGATATTAAACTAATTCCATCATCATCATCATCAAATTACCCTACCAAACTGTTAAAATCAAATTTTAGTGAAAACAGTATTTTTTTTTATATTCCTTTTTTTTGTTACTAAGATACAGCAACTGCCTAAAAGTAAGAGGAATAATAACAGTCCCTTATTTTAAATAATAACACATGGAGGAGTAAGCATTTGAAAATAAAACATTTCACCACTTTTAAGTAACTAGTAACTGAAGATGTCTCAATATATACACATAAACACTGTAGCTTCAAACCCTTGCTTTGTTCATGAAAGAAAAAGCTCCCTCTGTATTCGCGTTGAACCAGGACAAGCTGTCCTTGCCAGCTGTACTTTCAACACATCATATTTCATTCCAGTGCATTCAAAAGATAGTTTTTTTAGAATTCTGATGCTGTGTGAGATTTTTCTGATGAGCCACTTTTCCGCTCCCTGAGCTTCCTTTGCTCTGGACAAGGCAATGTGTTCCTAAGAACGAAGGTACTTTCTCTCACTCAGTTTCTAAGACCAGAAACTTCCCAAAAGAACTCATGACAAGTACAAAGGATACAGCCCATCTGACACATGGGGTATCTGCAGGTAGGGGAAGAAAGACTCTAGTCCCCAAGTGCCCTTTGCTTTCAGAGGATGTAAATGTGTAAAAGTAGTGCTACAGTAAGAGACCACCATAGATACTTGGTCTTCAAAGAGAAGCCATTCAAAAGGATGAGATGGGAAATGGACACTGTGAAATAGAAGAAGGAGCAAGGGGGGAAAAATCAGTATATTTGCCTTATGCAATGGAGAATTTGTACATGGAAGTCAGTACTATTGACCAGAGGAGGAGAGGCCAACACAGTAAGAAAGAAAGGTAAGTGGAGAGAAAGACCATGCTCTGAAAGCATTTTTACTTTATTTTTAGTTTAGTGTACAAATAACTAAAATTGAAATCAATTAGATTGTTTACATTAAAGATAATGGATGAGTGTACAAAATGGTGTGGTGGTGGGAAGGAGAGAAGAATTTCATGCTTAGAGAAATGACAGAATAAGGTCATTTTTTCTTAAGCTAATACATTTTCCTCTGCAATTCTTCAAAGCTGTCATAAATATAGTACCTATAATTATGACTAAATTTAGATAAAGAGATCCTCTGCTTATGTTTCTTAATTTACAGCAACAAGTAAAAAACCTACCAGGTATGCCACCAAAAATACCATCACACAGATTTTTAGCTCAATGTGACAGCTAAAGGTAAACCCCAAAACAATAAGGATGCACCTGATCTACTACAGCAGATTAGATACAGTTTTAATTTACCTTTGTAACAAGAACAGATCCAGTGGTTTTCACTAACAATAATTACTAAACCAGGAGTTGAATTCAACTAAATGTCAACTTCGAATTAAATGCACACTGAATACCTTCTGACTGTGTGGGTTTGGACAGAAAATTTCCACAGATGTAAAGTGAGGCATTCAATATTAAAAGAAGAAATATCCCTTATGTATGCAACATGCAGTTCTGATCAGAGGATTTCAAGAATAAAAATACCTTCTCTTTTTCACAGTCTTCCTTTGACCTCTTCTTTTTTGCGCTATCCTAAATAGAAAGGAAAACAAATCACAATAAAATCATTTCATGAAAAGGAAGGAATCTCCAAAGCAGTTTGACCAGTAGTCTTTTTATGTCTGTTGAAGGTAATTCTTCAAGATTGTCCCTTCTACCTTGCAGTTGAAAAGAATAATACAAAAAACTGTCATTTTTGATGCGGCTGCTAATCCCCTGATCCATCAGCATGAGAAGGTCTGTAAGAAATGAGGTAACAGCATCCTTGCAGGAGACTTAGAGAGCCTCTGGGAAGGATACCAGCTATCACTGCTGCAACCACATATAACATGTAACAGTTGGGAGTCTTTTCTTTATCCACCTCCATCTCTGCTGATCAGACCAGGTTAAGCAGATATATTCCCAGAGTTTTCTGCATTTATGTAGCCGAAGTTTTTAACCTCCCATAAGCACAAATTCATAGGTGTCTGCAAAGAGTAATTCATTACAATTTATATCCCACCAAATTAGTGAAAGCCTGCGATAAAAGTCTACACAGAGAATCTTAAAAACTCACTGGATTATTAATATTTAAGCAAGTACAGTAAATATACACTGTAAGACAGAAAAATGCTAACAGAAAAAGCTGCTTCATGTATCTTCACTTTTTTTCTTCATTCAGTAAGCTCACATAGCCCATTGCTATACTTCAGAAAAGGAAAAAGACAACTTGAATTTAATATACACTTGGGAAAGGTTCAGTTGTCCAAGAGGAAACTACTCAGATATTTAGAAAGGCAATATGCTGGCCACTGCTAATCTGCTACACCGGCACTTTCAGATGTGGTGTTCAATTAAATTGCATACTCAAAAGACAAGTGTTAATGTAGTACCAAAACTAAGTATTTGAGCAGCACAAAAGCTGCATATGTCTGGATTCAGAAAACGTGACTAAAAATTGCTGTAATAAAGCATGTTCATTTTCTAAAGATTCCACCAGGCATGTGGCCAGTGGAGGCAGATTCCACACTGCATGTGGAAGATACAAGTGCAGCTCAGGCCCTGTGAGAATACACGGCTTTAAATGTGGAAGATGAAAACCCATATTAATATGTTAAAGTCAGAAGTCTTTATGGTTTTATAACACTGACCAAGAAAACTTGCCAAGAGCAACACATCTGGATATTTACCTTGCTGTCTGACTCAGATTCTGAAGTTGTGCTTGCTGAAGATTTCCGTGATGAGCGATACTTCTTCTTCCTTCTTTTCTTCCCTTGCTTTTTATCCTATCCACAAATATTGTAGAAAAAAAAAAAAAAAAAACTTGAATTTATTCTCACTAAAATTAAAGATTTACATTAAATGTAAAGAAAAGGAAACATCAAGTTCCTACATGTTATAATGTTCTCCTGAGGAATAAAGTACACTACAATTGAGTCTTTTAGTGGAGGACTTTCATAACTCCTCTGCATTGAAAAAATGCGAACTTGTGAAAAATCCAGTTTCTCTAGATTCTGTTTATTATTTAGATGTGTGCTGTAGAATCTGATTATTTGTAACAAAGATTTTTGCTAGAAAGTAAAAACGGTATTTTTGCATTTTTATGATTAGATGGGGATTGTATTAAAAAAGCAATTCAGTACTAAAATGGATCCAGTTTACAAGACAGGATGCCAAAATCTGTAGTGTTCATATTGAAACTATTGATTAGATATATATGTCTAAAATTCACGACTTTATTATATATACCAAATGCATAAAAACTAAATGGTCTTATCCAAACCAGGCCCTCAAAATATTCTACAACATATTATCAAAATCTGTGTTAAATAAACCTCATGAACAAAACACGATAGATTCCAGTAGGTTAGCTCTTACCTCATCTTCTGAATCAGATGAACTGCTGGAAGAATCAGAGCTTGATGAAGAAGAGGAAGATGAAGACAACTTGACCAAACACAACAAAAAGTGAAGCTTGTGAGATGCAGCATTTTGTCTTGCAAATACTCAAAAGCCCATCCAAACACTCCCTTTAAAATGTCTTTATTTTTAAAGCATAGCCAATACAATTTGACTCCTGACAAGATGGTCTTACATAGATTTTTCTTAGACTTCTGAAACACTTCTAACATGTTTCTTTTAATGTTATCTATTTAATGCTCTTTTCCTCCCTTGAATTTTCCTTGTACTGAATGTATGCAAATACCCTTTCTAAATAAAAGTTAATTTAACATCTAAAATCAAAATTACAGCTATACTTTCTCTTTCCAAGGGAACTTAATGACAAACAGGAATAACCCCAAAGCAAAAAAGCTCAGAAAACTGAAAATTTTGCTCACCCTATTAGATTTCTTCTTTTCCTTTTTCTTTTTCTTAAAAACAGAATAAAACAAACGTTACTTTAGTATCATTTTCTTTTGGCTTGCATTTAGGTTCATAAACTTTGATGCTGGCTTTTAAAATGCATTCACGGAATTCTGTGTTGGCAGCACTGATGATAATTCCAATTCCAAACATAGAATGCATACAACTGAAAACAACTCACCTCTTTTTTTTTGGAGGAACTTTCATTTCCACCCAGCAATTTCTCCCTGTGTTTTTCCAGTTCTTTCCTCCAATTCTGAAAACAAAACCAAAAAGAAGCAGTAACAGGCGGGTCATTTCCAAACAGTTTTTTTAAACTGACATTATAATTTTAACTAAACTCAACCTGACATTATAATTTTAACAAAACTGACAGAAAATAAACAATATATAATGTTAACCAAGGCTGTAATACACTTGATTTTACAGAAGATTATTATTCAGGAAAATACAGCATTAATTTACACTTAATGTTCAAGTTATTTGGCTTTAAGAGATTACCATTTATCTTGAATTACGGTATTTTTGCTTTTGTATCACAGTGTTCTTGCTAGAGCCCTTTAGAAAACCAGGGTACCCTACCAGAAAAACTGTGATTTTGTCTTAGTTCTAAAATAATCTGAAACAAAACTTCAAGACAAATTCTCCTGTCCCTTCTTCAACGTATGGCTGTTCTCCAGTGCGTATTCTGAGCCTTGTTGGTGTCAGCAATACTTATATCAAATTACTATACACATCTTCATAGAAACAAAATCTTATTTTGTTGGTAAATGAATGAATAAAAATCTCCTCTCATTCCTTCTTTTAAATTCTCCACCTGGTCTCTAGTTTACCTAAAATGTCCCCTTAAAGAGCTCTAAAATATCCAATCTGCCCCCATGAAACTCAAAAGCTGCTAGGTTCAATCTGCACTGTCAAGAAACATTATGATCCCTTCTTTATTATTCTGATCCTCACAATGAAGCTGTATTGGTACTGCATTGGTAAACAACAATGATCCATCCACATGTTGTGCTGAGGGGACAGAAATAACAGGCATCAAGTAACCTGTGCAATGCAGGATGATACAGAGATCCCCACATCAGCACACTGTGAATTAGCTGAACAGGGTTGCTGAGGGACATGGCAGATTAGCCAGGATGCAGTGCTGTGTGTAATGTGCTTCCATGGACCAAGGCAGCATCTGTGGGTTGTGTATTTTTATGTATCAGGTACCCAGAGATACCTGAGGGGTCTCTCACAATAGCCTGTGCTTCATTATTTTAAAGACGAGTGTGTTAGTGTTATGTTTTAAACAGAAATGTCCAACAACTGTCAGTAAAACAGGGGAGACAGCAGCTCATTCAGCACTTGGGATCTTTTCAGAGATTTGTTCTTAGCAGCTTTAGGAATAACTCATGGCTATTTCATGGTTTCCTGCATCCCTTCCTACTCTGCCACCATACTGACAGGTTGGTAGCTTCTATGCATGCCAATTTCACTTATTTCACATTAAGCAAAGATAAAATCAGAAAAGGAGTATGATAGGATACTAAACCAAACTCACCAAGCTAAAACTCAGAGTGCAGAACAACTGATCCTCTCAGAACAGAGCCCATGGCCCTCCACATGCTGGTTCAACTTCTTAGGCAAAAAGGTAGAGCAAGAGTACTCTGGGTACTCTGCCCTTCCAATAACAGAGGAGGAGCATAATCTACTTCAACCAGAAACTTACACACAATGATGAAGATTACTGAAGCTTATCTCAAGATACCAGGACACAAGAAGGAACAGCAACAGTTAAATTCATTATATACTAATTTCTCCCTTGTATATAACAGGAGTTACATGTGCAACTTTCTAATACTGCGCTGATCTTCAGTAGGTACAGAACACAAATATCAGAACAGCTGCATTTATATCAGGAAACCAGCACATATTGTAATCAGCTTAGGATGAGAGGAAAACAAGTGCTTAATAGTCCTATCTGACTGAGAGCCATTCTTTGTGCCTTCTCCCATAATAATATTACATGTATATTCCTTGCCAAAGACATCTGTTTCCAGCAATGCACATTTTTTACTGTACTTGGATTCTGTGACCTTCAACAAGTGAATATTAGCAAAACACACTTTTGTTTATCATACCTGAAAATGCATTGTTTAATTTATTGATATAAGCACATGCATTTGTATAAATATATTTACGTTTATGACGAGGTCAAGGTTTATTCACCAGCAATTTAAAAAACGTTTTATACAGTTTTTTTTTCTCTGAACTGAAAGGAGCTCTTCATTGGTTAAGTTGTAAACTCAACTTCCAACATAAATAAAACAATATAGTTACTCATTAAAAGCTAAATAAAGTGAAATATTATGGCTACTCGATATTGTAAATGATAACAGACATAGCATGTTAGATAAAAAGAATCATGTATTAACAGCTAATTACATTACCAACCTCATTCATCTTTTCTTCAAACTCAGCCAAAGCCCTGGATCCTTTCTTTTTCTTTTCTAGTTGCTCTTTCACTTCTTCCCTGTATGAAAAGGATGATAGATCACAATTTTTACAATGAAAAATACCTTCTTCAATGTCTAACTTTTCTGTAGAGTTTTTCTGAAGTTTAGCCTTGGCTGAACTTCCAAGAGAAGAAGAACTGAAAGCATCTTAGATGTTACACATATGGTAACCTAAGCCTAATAACTTAAGTACGGTCATTAAATCCCTCCAAAAGATCTAAAGCTAACTTTGCAATTAGGTAAATTGTTGTCTAATGTCTCATGAGGGCAGGCAGAGGGATTGAACAGGTAAGTTTTTGATAATATCTCAAAATGATGATTTTGTTGGGTAGGATAAACTGGATTTTAAGAATATACCAGCAAACTGGTTCTTTCAGAGATTAATTTGTTTACAAATAAAATATATCTACAAGGTTTAGGTATTAAGATTCCAGAAAGAGGTAAGATGACACCTTCCTCAACAGAGAAACTGTAGCCAAAAAAAAAAAATACAGACAAATGAGAAATATACCTTTCAAAATTATATTCTACTCTTTTTAAAAGAGGAGATTGAATACATGTTTAGAAAAGAATATGTTGGCCAGAGACAAGATTTCCAAATCTATTACTGGATATTCTGGGGAAGAGGTAGGCACCAGTGAGATTTTAGCAAGAGGGAACAAATCTTTTACTTAAAAGGTCAAAAGGGTAGACAGGCACTTACCATGTTGGTCTTGGCCTGTTCAGGTAGTCTTGTATTGTTGGTCCTGAATTTGGGGCAGGACCTCGTGCCCTGGCCATAGCTATGGGATTCATATAAGCCTTGAATATGAAAAAACAAAAAGAAATACCAAATTCATCAATTACACTATGATACCAAAATATCTTGTTTGTTCTTCACAGAAACTTTTTATCACTCCCTGAGAAATAATTCTGACTTGTATCTAAGAATATAAAATATTTTGCTAAACTGAATTGTTTCAGTCTGGCAAAAAGACTCAGGTAAGTGCTTTCAGGTGGAGTTATACTGTGGCAGAAAGAACTAATCCAAGAAAAGACTGTGTTCCTTACAACAATTCCCTTCCTTAAAAAATGATTTTGTAATAGTATAGTACGATGATTTCTGATATATTCTTCCTTGGGATATAGAAAATGTAATTGAATTTCAGCTCTCACTCTCTGGGACAACTGATCCTATGCCTTTAAAGTTCTGTTCAAAATTGCTGACAGGAGTCACTAAATCGTGCATGAAATTTCTTGCACCAAAACAAGCAAACAGTGGTACTTTGCCACAATTATACGTGTATCAAAATTCTGTGACTTAGGGCTATTTTAAGGAAGAAAAAACACACAAAATCCAAACATACATAATACCAATGTTATGAAGCATTCCATCTTTGAAACCTATGCATCCTCTTTGTGTTATAAAAGATTAAATTAAAATTTAGAATTCATAACCCGTCTCACCAGTTAATGGAAAAACTCTTCCATAATTTTTTTAAGTCAACAATATTTTGTTGATGTGAAAAGGAGGTAAATATATAACCCTATCAAATTCATTTTTATCACTATGTCATCCCAACACTTTACTTCTGCAGAACAAAACACACACTATTCTTACTGTTCAGTTCTGGAGACAAGAAAAGATCAAATAGCCAAAAAAATGACTTGCTTTGGTTGCCCAATCTGAGACAATTTTTTAAAGAGTACATTTTGTAGATCCAAAGCAAAGATTTGACCATCTGTGTAGCTCTCACATGTCCAACACTGCTTTTTATCAGGCACTCAGAAACCACCATGCACAGTAAGTGAGCATTTGTGAAAGCTGTCAGAAGCAGCAGCTGTTGCCTCCCCTCCTGTTGCTCCCACTGCAGAAGCAGTGACCACAGCAACGCTGAGTTTCTGGACTGGACTGCAAGCAGGTTGGTGGCTTTCAGCTCTAAGGGATACACATGGTCCTGGAAGAGGCTCTGCCTGGGATGAGGCATCTGGCTGGAAGGAAGCACTGCCCACACAAGTTTGGCTCAGATTCACCAGCTGGACCACTCTGAAGCAATGCAAGGACTCCTTCAAGTAGGACATTTTTTGACTCAAGTTGACTTTGCAACTCTAAGGGTACATTTGCTGCCATTTCTTAGGGCTTTGTTTTGTTGCTTTAATTAACACAAAAGGGCTAACTAACACGGGCAAATAAACATGAAGGTGTGCCAATTGAAACAAGTAGCAGATGGATGTATGCACTCAAGTAGTTACAACACTTAGAAAGGCATTCACATGACAAATCTAAAAATGAATAAAACTTCTGTAATTGAGTTCAGCTTTGAGTGAAAAAGGAGCTTCTTTAGGAATGCAGAACAGCACTATTTGAACACTGTTTTCACTAAAGAAAGGTAAGTTCAATGCATTAGATCCACTAGAAACTTGGTTTACTCCAGTGAGCACACTGACTTTTGGTTACCATTTAAAAATTTGTATCTGAAAGGCCTTCTTACACAATTATTTTTTAAAAAAATTAGGTCTCTTGATGCTCTTAAATAAAAATCAGCTACTTTCCTACCTGAGCTAACAAGTAATGAACACCTCAGCACTTCCCAACAAAACTCAGTACCTGCAGAAGAAGCTACATCTGTCAAATGCTGATTTTCTACTTGTTCAAATTGCCCCTGGATAACTGGCTAGGAAGCTTCCTCCCTTTAGTGGCTTTCTTTAACTTTACCACAGCAAGTGGTAAAGTTAGTGACTTTGTACTGCTCTATAACCCAGGATTAGAAAATTTGCCTTAAGACACGTTCTTATAATTTTAACCAGGTCTGTTTATGAAGAATTACTTCACTAATAAACATTTCTGAAAAATATTTACACTACTTTGCCAAACTGCATGTCACTAGCCAGAAGAAGTATGGAAATGCACTCTCAATAAAGAAAGTGACTGCACATTCATTTTCTTCTTTCGGCAGTTTTTCTCAAGCAGGTATTAACCAAGGTATTTGCTGCATAGCTTCCTTGCTCATGAGAATTGTAAGGCACCTTCTGTCAGGCAGGGTTCTCTGGGCAAGCAGTACTATTACTGCCTTGCAAGTACCCTGTGGATGTGCAAAAAGCATGTTTATTTTCCAACTCTAAAAGTCAAAAATGGTGTATTTAAGGGACGTGGCAGAGAGTAACAGTAGAAATCTCTATGACCATACAGGAGGAGCAAAGGCTCCTGTATTATAACTTGTCTGTAGTATGTGTTACGTGCCATTATGGCATAATAAACATTATACAGGAACATAAAGATTTGCTGGCATTGGTAGGTATACCCCAGCTGTCCAATTAAAAGAAAATTAAGAGTAAAAAAATACACACCTGAAAACCTTACAGGACATTTCAACCATAGAGCCAGTCTTGGAGCCTAATAGACTGTCAACTCTTTCTTAGTAGACTCCATTTTTTGATAGGTCAACAAAGCAATCAAAGGGACTTTGACATCCATCTATACATCTATCTGAGTCCTTCATGTCTCTTACTACACTATTCCACCAAGGTTTGCAAAAACGTGAATGGATCTGAGCAAAAGCTCACAGCGTATACAAGAAAAAAATAGAGAAAAGGAAAAACAAAAAAGTATTATGATTTGTGTTTAGTAATAAAATTCAGCAGCAAACTTGCAGTGTTTAAGTGATTACAAACAGAAGGAGAAAGGCTAGCTGGTACAAAAACATTTAAAGAAAAGTAGGAGGAAGGATAAATGTGTTTCAGTTATGTATGCACTCGGGCTCTGCAGTCAGGTGTGTAGAAGCGCATTTTTTGGCTGCTGAGCGCTGGCTCCCGAGGCAGCAGAGTGCTGCGTAAAGCTCAATTTCTGATCCCTCAGGTACAGCTGAACGCCAAGTTTAAGGAAATGCGGCTTAGCTAGGAGCAGAGCTACTTCAGAGACTGCTGCAACTCCCAGTGGGAACATTTTATTTTTGTACGGACCAGGCCAGCATCTTAATCACCTTCCCTCGACAGATCACAAAGCAGGCGTCAGTCGCGCTGCTGCCGGATTTGACAAGGCAATCGGGTTCTGCCAGCAGCCTGGAGCACGTGCCGAGAGAGGGACAACCCACCCACACGGGGCTCCGGCAGGTCCCGGGGCACCCCGGGCGGGGCGAGGCGCAGGGCACGGCCCGCCTTTGTCGCCCGCCGGCGGGGCCCCGACTGCGGCCAAACCCCAGTCCCGGCGCCGCGTACACAGCCGGCCCCGGGCAGCCTCCGGCCCGCCGCGGGCTGTCCCGCCGGCACCGGGCCGCTCTTGTCCCCCGCGGCGGCCCCTTCTGCCCCTCCCGGCGGTCGGAGCGCCACGGCGGCCGGACGGGCCCGCCAGGGCCGAGGCAGCGCCCGGCTCCCCACGGCCTCCGAGCCGGGGCCCGCCCGGAGGTGCCGCGTCTGCGGCGGAGCCCGGCCGGGCTGCCCGCGTTACTCACCACACGGTTATCCCGCTTCCCCATGGCGCCGCCGTGCCCCCGCGCCGCCGCCCGCCGCCGTGACCCAGCCCAGGGCCCTTCCCCGCGCCCGGGAAGCCGCGGCCCCTCTCGGCCCCGAGCGGCCGCGGAGCTGCGGGAGCGGCGATGGCGGCGGCCACACAGCGCCGCCTGCCGGAGCCGCGCTCCTCGGCGCCGGGCCGGCCCCTCGCTGGCAGCGCCCGGCCCGCCCCGCCCAGAGCGGCCCCGGCAGGGCAGGGCGGCAGCGCGGGGGAGGGACGGGAGGAGAGGGGAGTTTTACTGCAGGGTGTCGGGTGGCAGCGGCGGGGAGACCCAGAATCACAAAATGGGACAGGTTGGAGGGGGCCAGAGTGGGTCGTCTGGTGCAACCTCCCCCATTAAGCAGGGTCGTCTTAGAGCACATGACAGAGGATTGTGTCCAGAGGGTGAGGGAGACTCACACCCTCTCTGGAGAATCTGTTCCAGAGCGTGGAACAGTAAAGCTGTTCCATCAGCTGCACAGTAAAGAAATTCTTCTTCATATTCAGAAGAAACTTCCTGTGTATCAGTTTCTGCCTGTTGCCTCGTATGCCATTGCTTGGCGCCTTTGAGAAGAGCCTGGATTCATCCTTTTGGCATCCCCGTTTCAGATATTTATACATATTAATGAGGTCCCTCTGAGTCTTTTCTTGAGGCTGAGCAGGTCCAGCTCCCTCGGCCTTTTCTCCTCAGAGAGATGCTCTTGTCCCTTCACCATCTTTGTAGCCCTTCGCTGGACTCGCTCCAGGAGCTCCATGTCTCCCTTCTACTGAGGAGCCGCCGGCGGGGCGAGCGCCGGGACAGCCTTTGGAGGGGAAGCAGGCTCCAAGGGGGAGCCCTGAAATGTAAGCGTGCATTTGTATCCTAAGGCTCTCCTCTGCAATCTGCCTCCCAGGAGAGGGCAGGATTTCATGGTGAGAGGTTTGTTTCCTCTTGATCCCTCTAGTGGTCAGTTACAGAGGAAACCGCAGTGTTCGCTTTTCCTTTTGTCTTCGGTAGATGCACAGACTAAGGTATTATGAAATAGCAGCCTGTCCTGAATTGGGCCCTATTTCGGCGGGAGGCGGGAGATAAGATAAAGAGAGGAAGAAAAAAAAAAAAAAAAGTGCGCACTCACCCCTCGTTAGCCATCTGCACTGCAAAATAAAGCATTGTAATATCGGCAGGGTTAACACTACATTAGGTTAATGGAAGTGCCAAGACAAGCCCGGGAATTACTGGGATCTATTGACTCCGAATTTCAAACGTCCTTTTCTCAAAGCATTACCATTAAAAATTACTGCATGTTAGTCACAGCTTGTAAAAATGAAGAAAAGTAATCACATGCTAATATGTTAATCATACCAAGAACAAATGAGTTTTGTTACTGAAATAGCTTTGCTGCCTTCATACTTGGGAAGAGCTGGAAAAATTGGTAAGCCCACAGGAATTTGTGATACCAAATTACTTAGTAAAACCAAGAGCAGCCTGTGAGGAACTAGAAGGAAACTAAGAAAGTGACTGTACTAGATTTGCAAGTAAAATTTGTTCAGTTGCAAATTAAATTTAGTGTTCAAAATTGCAAGATAGTGCATAAGGGAAATTTTATTCCTCAGAAAACAGCTGCTATGTTCTAACACAAGGATGGCCAGTTTGGAAACACACCAGGCAGAAGATCTCCCCGAGCTTCCTGCAACGCTGGAGAAGTACATTGAAATAAAAGAAGTAAATTGTATTAAAATACATACAAAATGGGATTAGGAGTATTACTAAGTCTATTATAATACCCATTTTGTGAAGCATGCTGAAGTTCTTGCCCCAAATGCATGTTCAGACTTGGCCCATTCTGGAGTTACCCCCGAGCAATCCAGTTCCAGGCGGGTGCCCCGTGGCACTGCAGGCTGTCCCCAGTGCTGCGGCAGCCCTGGGAGGCTCAAGGGTTGCCCCAGGCTGGGAGCAGAGCTGTCTGTGTGTCCCCCGTGCTGCGCGGCTCAGGGGGATTCGGCTCAGCTGCAGCAGCGGAGGTAATGCTGTGTCAAGGCTGCCAGGACGGAATGGCTCCTCAGTAATGTTTTTACCAAAGTTGAGCTAAGAGAGTTTATTCATCCCACGCGTTGTGCTGTGAGGCTTTGAGCCTGGTGCCTGAAATAGGAAGGCTTGCCATGGGAGGAAGGGAGTGCAGGGTCCCTCTCTTTGCAGGCACTGGGGAGGAGGGAGTCCTCTGCTAGGCACTCCACAGTATTTTAATTAGACCCCAATTAGCTTTTTTTCCCCGGGCTGCGAAGGCTTGAAAGTCCAGCCAGACAAATCAGATTTCTAAAAATGGATGAAAATACTTAGGGAAAGGACTTCTGTGTGCTAGGACACTAAAAGATGACCTTGTTTATCAAAAGGATGGGAGGTAGAGGAGCAACACAACTGATGAGTTCAAAATGAGAACTAATATAGATACTGTAAAAATCTTACTTTCTGTTTTTCAGTAAATGGCAGCCAAATGACAGACAACTACAATGCATTTAGAATTATTTTTAAATTAACATTTGTTTCTATGGTGCTAACAGATGTGACACCTAGTGTCATTAGATAATTTTGAGGCAAAGAGTAAAAGAACTTTTATGTGGGTAATGGGAAGAGTAACGTTTGTGCTTTTTCCTACCTTAGTATACTTTCCTTCCTTAGTATTTTGCTTACTGGATTTATTTTTTTCTTTTTACTATAATTTTCTTTTCAGTAATTGGCTCTTATGAACTCACCTTCTCACAGATGAGGGCTAGGAAGAAAATTCCCATGTGATGAATTTGTTGCATAATTGCTAAGAGATTGCCAGATTTTCTTCTGTGGTGTCTTGCTCTGAGCACTATCAGAGATAAAGCACCAGACAATATCCAGATCTCTATGGTAGCTTTAATATAATGTTACAGATTTCCATTATTTTTCCCTTTTTTCGCAATTAGCTATGGCTAATATGGGTATTTGTGACTCTGGCCTCACTGCAGTTCACTTTGCGTCTGTCCCTGGCTGGACTGCTGGTCATAATCTTATAATGTGCTTAAAGACTAATTTGGAATGTCCCATAATGTAAAGGTAGCTTTTTATTTGTCTGTGTCGCACCTGCAGTTTTTGGAACTTGTAAAAGACTTTCATGGTTCCTTCAGGTTTCTAAGGGCAGCACAAAGTTCTGACTCTAAGTCAAAAATCCTTTAGGATTTTTAGGGTCTCATTAGCTTTGCAGTCATTTCTGTCCCTCTGTCAGATTTCATCCAGAATATTTAAATTCTTGAGCTGATAGTTTTGAGATTCTAGGAGTCTAGATTTAGATTTTATGATCGGGTGGCTCATTGCAGGCCACATCAGTAGAATGTGGAGAGGCTTTGCCTATGTTAAGGAGATGTAAGAGGCTTCTCTCACAGGATCCCCTGTTATGTTCTGCCAATATACCCCTGTTCTGCTCCCTCAGTCAATCCCCTTTAAACCCCTCTCTGTCCCTGTGTCCCTCAGTCACTCCCTGACTATTTCCCCATTGGCTCACAATACCCCAACCCCACCTTTGTACTGCCCCTTGATAATTGGTCCCTGATGCTCTCCCAGCCTCCAGCACCCATATACTTGAACCTGGACCCTTCCCATTTGCCTTGCCTTTGACCCTGGACTGTCTGCGTATGTGGTTGGAATAAACATCTGTAGAACCCATACAAAGGCCATTCCTGCTTCTCTTTACCATCGACCATATTAACAGCGATCTCGGCCACAACAGTACAAAGTATTTGTATCTTGCTCGAAAGAGAACCTAATTAAATACAATCATCTGAAACTGTATTTAGAGTGTTTTGATGAGGATTTTTTGGTTGAAGTAAAACCAGAAAAAATGCATCTTGTTTTGGAGCCTGATGTGTTTGGCTCAGAACATACATTTTATTGTTTCTATATACCCAGAAATGTTACTAGTCATATTTATAGCTGTGCTGATTTGGCACAGCCTGATTTTTGGTAGTGGGAGAGGGCCACTGAAGTGGCTTCTATGAGAAGCTGCTGGAAGCTTCCACCACGTCCAATAGAGCTAACCTCTGATGGCTCTGAAGATGTATATGCTGCTGGCCCAATTAGAGAGGTTGATAACGCTTCTGTGATGACGTATCTTAAGAAGAAAATCAAAACAAGGCTGGGCAGTTATTTCCCAGGGGTGGTGAAGTTTGCTGCTGGGGCCATCCTGGCGTGGCCCACAGCGAGCCTTGCCTGCCTGACCACCCCTGGCTATCTGTGCTGCTGACAAAAGGGCAGGGGCGGCGGCGGCTTCTCCCTCCCAGTGCCCTGCACGAAGGGAGGCGTTGAATGGTGCCAGCTCTGCGGTGGCCACCTCTGCCTGCTCGGTGGTGGCGGGGCTGCCCGGCCAGCATTAGAAACACAGTGAGTGACTGTCTGGCACAGAACCTAGGCGAGATCGACCTCTCAGTGCTGCGGGATCCTGCAGGAATCTTTGAATTGGTGGAACTTGTTGGCAATGGTACCTATGGGCAGCAGTTTTTCTTCTAGTCAGAGAAGACAAGGAAGCAAGGACACGTGAGGGAAAACAACATGGCAGTACCAAAGTCAGTGGGAAAAGAAGGGGAGGAGGTGCTCCAAGTGCTGGAGCTGAGATTGCTCTGCAGGCCGTGGTGAGGACTATGGTGAATCAGGCTGTCCCCCTGCATCCCATGAGGTCCATGGGGGATGCAGAAATCCACTTGCAGCCAGTGAGAAAAGCACTCACACTGGAGCAGGTTGATGCCAGAGAAAGTTGTGATCCAGTGGGAGAGTCAAATGGCGACTTAGGGCACTGGTTTCCACAGATAGAGGGCCCTTGCTTCCAAACTAGAACAGCCTATCCTTAGAGGACTGCACCCCATGGACAAGTGACTGAAGACTTTTGAAAAGACTTGTTTGTCCATGGGAGGGACTGAGGGACAACAGTTTTGGGAAGACTGCTGCTGGTAAGATTGGAGCCATGCTGGAAAATTTCACAGGGAACTGTCTCCCATGGGAAGGACCCCATGGCATAGCAGAGGGAAGACTCCTCTCCTCGAACAAACAGAAAAAGATCTCCAGAGACAAACTGACCAAATCCCCAGGCCCTGTCTCCCTGAGCTGTTGGTGGGAAGGACAGAGGGGCAGAGGAGAAAAAAAAGTGATTTAAGGCTTATTTTACTTCTCATTATCCTCTTCTGACTCTGTTAATAATAAATTTATTTTATACCTTATCTCATAAGCCCTTCATCAATTTTTTTCCCTCTCCTCTACCCAACTGTAGAATAGGGTAAGTGAATGGCTTTTGTGGGTGCCTGGCATTTAGCCAGAGTCAAACCACAACAATAACCCATCAAGAAAAAAAACCAGTCAATCAATAAAGTGTGCTCTGCTCCTTAAAAGATGAGGATGAAAACAGCAGAATCTTAAGGAATACAAAAATACCATGCACATCTAGCACAACAGCTGGATAAAGTAACGTTTGGGAAAAATAGTGCATTTCATGGACAATTGAGAGCTGAATTAAAGCACAGTTTGCCTAGACCAAAACAAAGATTTCAGTAAAAACAGACCAGTGCTGAATCATACAGCATCCCCAGCAATTGCAGCAATGTTTTGCCTTTGAAAGAAAAAGTCAAACTCTTAAGATTATGATTTTTTAAAATGGAATTCATCATAGGTAAGCAAAATACCTAGGAATGAGTAATTAGGATAAAAGAGGGTAGACTTTTATAAAATTGGTATATAGTAAGGTGCTGGAAAAGGTGTGCATGTGCTTATGCTTCTGTGTCTGGTTGTGTGTGTTTGTTAATTTCTAGAATACACAGGATGTTGAGAAAAACACTTGGAAACATACAAACTAGAAATCAATGTTGCTAATTTTCTGTATTTAATATACAATACTTACTGCATTTGTATTCATTTTACATTTTTAGATAAAAGAAAAATATAGCTAGAAGGGTGAAGCAGTTTTAAATACAAAACTAATTTTCTGCCTTTTTATTTTCAATAATTTGGGAACTAAAGAGAACTAGACACTGTGAAAATTTTTATTATATTGATTTTCATACTGAACCCTCAGCACCCAACAATAAATACACAACTTTGCTTTTCTTGCACTGCCAGCAGCAAAACGTTCAGTTCCAAAGGACTGTAATTCTGATATAATACATTATTGATAATTTTCTGTGTGCCTTAATTTAATTCTGCTGTATTGACACATTAGTTTTGCAGTCAACCATCTTTACAAACTTGTAAAAGCTAAAGAATATGTTAATACGGTAAGGTGCATGCTCCGATGAACTTCAATGCAGTCAACGTAAAGTAGCCCCATCTGAGGGTGTTCTTAAAGCAGAAAGCCCCATAGGGTGAAATTTGGGACACAGAGCAGGCATGCAGTTAGATCAAAGGGCTTTGTTTGAAAGCTTGCAAAGGGAGCTCTAGAGTTTCCAAAGTGTCTGTGTTACATTCCCAGCCATTTCCCAGCAGAAACATACTTTTTCCCAATGTGTATATGGTCATCAGCAGCTGTGCAAGAAGAGGAGTCTGCAAGATTTCCTGTACAGCAATGGTGCAAGACTTCTATATACCACAGTTCACATGCTGTAGCCCCTTGATGTCATATTGATGACTAAAAGGTAAACCAGTATATTTGAGTAACAATTCAAGAAATCGCTGTTACATTTTTTCTGTGCCTCTGCAGATGATACTCTATTTCACACATAGGTGATTTTAATGCTGAATGCAAAGAATGTAAAGAACACTGACTAGTAACTATTAAGCACACAGAATAAAAAACAAAATGATGCACCTTTAAAAGAAACAGTAACACACGCACCTTTTCATGTTTGTACCCTGATTAAAAGAACATCATGAATTTCAAGTATGAAATGATACAGTGAAATCATGTCCTGTGAATAGGTATCAATGGTAGTCTAGGTAGTACAGTTTGCACTGTAGGTAACTTTCCATCTTGCAAAACAGAATCCTACTGCATATGTAGGTAAAGTGACTTGAAATGCTAAAACCTGACATGCCAACTGTTGCACTGGTATAGACTGATACAATGCTGTAGAAGTCAACAGGACTATGCTGATTTTCACCAGCTGAATATATGCCCTAAGGTCAATGAAGAAACGTATTCCAAACTGCTTTGCATGCTTTCCTTGAATTACCAAATCCTAGACAACTCCAGAGCAAATGGTATTTTTTGATAAAAAAGGTGAAAAAAGAGAGAGAGAAAAAAAAATCCAAACAGCATAAAGGTTGTTTTAATTTTCTTTTTTTGTTTTGTTTTGGTTTTTTTGGGTTTTTTTTGTTTTTAATTATACTAAGAAATGAAGGTACTGACAAGAGATTTTGATTTGCTAATGGATGTTGTTCTCATGTAATATCAATCAATATTGATAACTCTGGATGTGTCTCAGAAGCTGTCATCACTGTTCATAGTATTCTGTAAACCTGAAACCACGAGTTTCATAATGCCTTTTGAGAACATAATTTATCTTGAAGATTCTTAAACTCTTGTGAGAGTTACAAACAGGCTTAACTTTATAAGACTTCTGTTAACTTCAGTGGGATTTGTCATGTGTAAGGTAGGCACATATGGAGCAGTAAGAACTGAATCTTATTTCTGACACATCTCTGTACCAGCATCCTGCTTTTCTCCACATATCCCAATGCCACTAAGAAGTGCAATTCTGACCTTTTGTATAAAAAAAGCAATTAATAGAAATTTTTAGAGAAATAATGTAAATAGAGTTAGGATTTTTATCACACATTACAATTTATATAGTATTCTTGCTGATTACTGAGCTTAAATATCTTTAGATAGACCTGAGCTGCCTGATACTGTAATTTGTAGACTTACAAGGCCAAATTGTTGGTTTAATTTAACTGTAGTCAGTGGAATTACAACAAGACTAAATCATGCTAAATTATTTTATGTACTTTGAATCTCCAACCCTATTTCATGCAATTCTCCATGCACAAAAAAACCCCCAAAACAAACCACCACCTAAATTTGCTGCCTTTATGCTTTTGTTTAGGCAACAATCTTATTTCAAGCCCAGATGGGCAACTTTATCACTGCAGAAAACTTTCTTCAGTTACAAGATGCTGCACAAACTGGACCCCTGGCTTAAGCATCTGGAATCAACAGATACCTGCTGGGCCTTCTACAAACAAACTAAAGCCAAAGGCAGCATATGTAATGTTTTCTAATTTTAGTTTTTCAGACAACATCCCCCCATCTGTAAAATTAGCTCTACAATAGCATTTCAAAGTAATCCGGCTATTCCTTTACATATTAAAACAAACAAAAATGCTCTAAAGCATAAAAAATACTAAATCTGAACACAAATACTACTCTAGTTGCAAAACTCAATGCACAGTATGATGCCTATTTATGATTTTTTCCAAATGATCTTTCTGCCTCTCTAAGAAGCTAGCTTCATTTCAACAACCAAAATGTATACTAAATGCAAATAAACAATAAAGCAGCAAGACTCAACGCATTTTTCTGCAACTACCCTTTCACAGGACTAATGCATTTTCATACAGAAAAATATACTAAATCATAATAGCAATAATTTAGATTAATGTCAAATAACTTGAAGATAAATGTGTCCACATTTTCAATAAACACAGACCCCATTTACTGGTGTCTTGGTGCTGTTATTAACCATGTGTCCTCACAATTACAGTCAGTTACTAAAGGAAAGCCTTTTTCTGCAAATACTTTTTGTGAGCAACTACACTCACATGAGTAAGCCCTCTCTGCTCTGTGGGACTGCTCAGCTGAGGTACAGTTTTCTTGTGTTTGCAGACTTAGGCTTTCAGACTGAAGAGTATCAAGCTAGTGAGGAAGTATAAATACACACTGTAACAGAAAGTAGAAGACAGACATACAGACGAAAGCACCCTGTGATGCCTTTGGGAGTTATAATATAAATGTAATTTCCAAAGTATACAGTTCCAACGTGTAACACAGCATTTCCAACATGTAACACAGCATTTTCTTTAACTAGAGCATTCAAAGACATTATACTTTTAAAGATGTTCAAAGTAATGCAGCAAAATATTATATTAACAATAAAATTCATATGAGATTCAAGGGAAGATATAGGCCATATAAATGAATTGGAATGAAATGGACCATAAATACATTACTCTGAATGCTTGTTAAGAATTTATAAGGAAATTAAAGACTGCGAGGAATGAACTAATTTAACCTGTGGGCTTGGCTTCAGTGCCAAAATGCAGCAGAATTGTGCAGAAAACAGATTCTACTGGAAAAATAAATGGCACCTTTATATCTTCCCTATCTTAATTAAAATGTGTTTCTTGCCCTAGCAGAAGGGACTGCCTTGCCTATTAGTGGTGCCTGGGTAAGAGTCTTTGAGACTCTTTTAGTCTGTGTGTCAACTGGAACTGGCTCTCACTTCTTACCAAAAAGCACCATCAATAATGTAAACTTTGTTTGCTCACATTGCTGTAACTCCAAAGGTTGTAGGAAGGGAGTTCAATCTCCAGGCAAAGAGATTTTGAACACTATGGAGGCTTTTAACAGTGCTTAATGCAAGGCAGATGCCATGGATGTTGAATTCTGTTTGCTGGAACTAAACAGAGTCAACTTCACTCTCATGACCAGTGGCAGGTCTCGAAGCTGAGTCGAGGGGGTTCAAGCTGGATATCAGAAAAAGGGTCTTCACCCACAAGGTGATTGGGCATTGGAACAGGCTTCTCAGGGAAGTGGTCATAGCACCAAGCCTGGTTCAGACAGAGTTCAAGAGGTGTTTGGACAACACCCTTAGGCACATGGTGTGATTCTTGGAGTTGGACTCAATGATCTTGATAGGTCCCTTCCAACTCAGCATATTCTATGATTCCCTTAATATTGACCACCACAGCGTGATCAAATTTTTCAGACAATGCTGGCCTTCTCTGTTTTTGAGATGGTAAACTATAAGGTAATGGTTTTCTTTTCAACTTATTACACACAATAGAAAGGACAATGGCAGTGGGGACATGAAATAAATCAAATCAAAACAAAACAAAGCTGGAACACCACAGGGTTGCTAGATATCTAAAGAGAAAAAGTCTCTAATCTCATGATGCTGCAGTCCTTCTATAATGTTCTGATAGGTAACTTTAGTTCAAAATGTGCACGGCAATCAATACTTTCACACAAGCACATCCCTCCTGAGCTTACATAAGCCATCTTCTACAGCCTCATATCCACAAACTTCTTGCCAGCATCCAATTTCTGATGTACATTTTGTAAGTGCAACCCATGCTTACAGCCATCTTTCTTACAAGGAACTCCAAGATAAAGTCCCAGCAAGAAATCATGGTGGGTTTTGGTCTTGCTAGAAAAACACTTATTTAACTAGCATGCTGCAGACTCAGGCTACACTTTAAACCTAGTTTGGTGGATTATTTTCTACCACAGATAAAGGATGATTGTTTGAGATACATATCATGTACTGGAATACAACACTTTGTCTTTTCCCACACAATGTCCAGAATTCAGTATCATCCCTTTTGTATAGTGGGAGAGTTTTCTTAGGGGAGTACTTATATCACTGCTATTTAAAATACAAAAAGTAAAAGTCAACTGTGACAAAACCAGTAAACATACTGTCCCGTTTAGATCCAGGGAAGACTTTTCCTCAGGAGAATATTTTGGCATTTAAGGTCTGTTTATGCCTAGTACTTGTGGCAGGGCTCTGCACTTTACACTGCCATAGCCAAATGGGAAGGAATGAGTTTGATTACTGACATGAACGCAACCTATCTTGAGAGCTGGAGACTGTTTCACAGTTGGTCCACAATATGCTGGGAGGAATCCTCTTCCTGGGAATAGTGATCTTGGGGAAGGCAAAGGGAAGTGGGGTAAGCAGTAGGAGGCTGGAATTGCTAGTCTTGTACCCACCAAAAGCTTCTGTATAACAGGGGAATCATTGTGTCTTGTAAAACTGTGCATCACAGACAATTGTTCAGGGATCTTCTGTACTTAGTAAACGATGTTCTGAATCCAAAGATGTTTTGGCTGATCAACTGAACATTATGTTCAACCTAATCTATTCTAGCTCATTGCTTTGCTTGAACCGGAAAGTGTGAAAGTAGCACACATTTTGCCATATTCTACTGTACTACTTCCCTGTTCCTAATAAGAAGCAAAGAAAAACTTAAGAGTGCAAATCACTGTCTGGCTGAGACTGGAAGCTGTAGTCACAAGGCAGTAATTTAGCTCACAGCTACTTCAGTGGTAGTGGAAGCACCAGCAGGGTCAGACACAAATGATAGGTAATTGTTGCTGCAGTGAGACAAAGAAGGAAAGTTGGAAAACTGCTGAGGAATAGACTCCTCAGGACTTCTTTCACAGCATCACAGAAGGATGATCTGGGATAAGGAAAGGACTGCTTGAGTGGCTAGTGGTAGTGATCTACCACTACATGTATTTAACAAGAGCCAGAGAACTACTGTGGAGAATTAGAGGTTTCCCATCCCTGGAACTGTGCAGTTTGTCTCTGTGCCAAGCCTAGTTGCTCGTGCTTTATGGAAGGACCAAAATTAGCCACTCTGTGCTAACACTCATCCTGCCACCCATGCACATAGACTGAACACAACAAAATGCCATGCAGGCCTCCTATTCTGCGTTTTTGGAGCTGGCATAATAATAGCTAACAGTAGCTCTCCTGTTGGCAGAGCAGCTCAGAAAACTCATTCCTACTCTACAACCTACAAAAAGTTTTTTCTTTTCCCATGGCAGATGATTTTGCAATATTATTTACACTGGGTGTTGGACAGACTTGCTAAGCTCTTAGACTTGCTCCTATAAAATGGTGAACTACCTGGACTGATCCAGCAAAACTTGCATGTGGATAACCTTATCCAAATCCAAGTGTGCAAAACCATGCCATTTTGGATGACCAAAGGATTTTCAATTTGCAGCAGGAGTTGACTTGTAATGCACAACATTGCACACTAATAGACACTGTCAGTGCCTCTCCTGCAGCAGAGCTGTACATTCTTCAGTGTCTGCAACTGAACTACAGGCACTGTGGACAGCTTAATCTGCTGTCAAGCTGTCTCATAAGACATTTTTTTTTGTATCTACCCATAAAAAGCTCAAGCTTATACAAAATTTAAAAAAGAGAGCTGTTGCTATGTTGAAGTGCACTGGAACTCACGACTTGAGTTGGCATAAGTATCTGGAACCAAAATCCCGTTCATGAGTCCTTCTTTATCACCTTTTATGACAGGAGAAAACAAAACACCTAGAAGAAAGTCTTCCCCCTATGTTTATATGTAACTTTTCCATGTAGCCGAACTCACTTGCCAACTCTCCTACTCTTTTTCCCTTTCCCTCACATCACAATTTTTCTCCTTCATCTAGCTACTCAAAATTGATCCTAACATTAAAAAACTGGGGTTTAAGTTTTCTAAAAAAAGGCTGAGAATTAGCATAACATGATGTACGTGTGAAACATGGAATAAAATGAAGGACTCCATATCACTGAACATTGATTTGAAACCCTTTAGGAGTAATGTACAAAGGAATCTGTCAGTCTGTGAAAATTCATTTTATATTCAGTAACAGAGACTGTCCTCTGTCTGGATTTAACATGAGCATGTCAATGCAAGCAAGTATCCATGTAAACACTAAAAAATGTGGTTTTTTAAGGCATGTGGATGGGTTTAAGGTACAGAAAGCCAACAGAGTGAATATGAATTTGGCTTGCTCAAAAATGGACAGTAAGCTTGAGAGCTTTACAACACATTCTTGTAGACATCAAAGTAAATCACAAGTTTAACATGATGTGTTTTCCCATCTCCTTTCAAACAGTACAGGTTGCTTTAGTGCAAATGAACATTTAAGTGGTAGTTTGAACAAACTCATACTTAGATGCTTTTCTTCCATAAAACCCTATCAACTTTGCAAAGTCAGTAAAAAAGTATCAGTTTCAATGCATATTTAATAAACACTGTTTGTATTTACATCTCTCACATCAAAAACATGCTCCTTTTCATTCATCCTGACAATATTTTCCAAATAACTCCTTAAAAATCTCCTTTCTAATCTTTACCAAGTGTCAGCTGTTTGTGGGCGCCTTTTTTTTTTTTTTTTTTTTCTTTTTCAAAGAGGACAGTATATTTTGTCTGCTCCTTTCTGGAAACAAAAAAGATCTGCTCTACCACAATCACCAACAATCAAAATACTATAGCAGAAATTCTTTTTACTTTCTGTAGCCTTGCAAAAGTCTCATTAACATTGGGCTGGATAAAATCCATCAATATATCCCAACACAGACAAAATATGCAATGTGAAGGGAAAAAGACCATATGGTTAAGGAGTTTAGATTTCTCTTTGCTGCTTTGCACAGTCTTTCAATGAAGACTGGAAAACTGAGTATTGCAGAAGCTTCCACAGGACTTTTTTAATCAAAGAAAATTTTCTTTCTAACTTTATGCACAGCAACCTTGGGGTTTTCTGCCCAGAAAGCAAAAGGTTCATCTAAGAATGGTGCAGGTTAATTTTAGTTTGTGATGAGTACATGAAGAACTGATGGTATCTACTTGGCCTGGAAAAATCAGTTCTGAGAACAACTCCCCACTTGATTCAGTTTTGTCTGGGTGCCTATCACCGAATTAAAAACATACACATAATTTTTCAGAATACTTTTTAATGGAAAAATATATGAGTTTCAAGATTTTGAGTGTTACAGCTAAAGTAATGATTTTCAACTAGTTTCTCCAGGAGTCTAATGAGCCATTTTTCATATTACTTGTGCACACTACTCTTAAATGAATGGTCTTTATGGTTCTTACATTGAATATATATTGCATATCAGTATGCAATACTTGCTAAACTTCAAACTAAAAGGAAGAAACAACACTTTCCAAAAGTATATTTGTCAGTTTGTGTGTCTACATCTTTCTTCATTTAGTGGCCTAGTTAATTAAAATTGATGAGAAAGCTTCTTTCTGTTTTACATAAATTATTGAGATTTGATGGTTACAGAATCTAGTCCAGAAACTAGAATTATATTACAGCCATTATCTAGTAACTTGCAAGATGCAGATAGATAATAAAATCAAATAAACAGCTCACAAATAAAACCTCAATTTGAGTCATACAGCCTGTTAGACTGTTAAAATTGTAGTCATGTTTTTGTACATCTGAACTGTACTTGCACAAAAAAAATATGGATATGAAAATAAAACTTGGAAGCTTAAACATATAACATCCCATTTCATTTTCTAGAGATTGTTTCTGATTTTTTTTCTTCATTGAAAATAACCTGTATACTCAAGCCTTAGTAATCAAAAGGAAGTAAAAGTATAGCTTATTGATAGTCAGTAATTGAAGAGTTCACCTCTCTGTGAAAGTAAAAATATATTTCTTATATTTTCCCCCACTAATGCAGTTTGGAAAAACGCTTTTTCTAACATACTAATTTCAAGAAAATAATTTACACATTAAAAAAAGTGTGAAATCCTGTTAACATCAAAAAAGATCTTGATATTTAGAAGCAGTTTTGAAGCAACAAAATAAATATGTTAGGTTCCTAAGCTTGCAATCAATTCAAGCTTCAAGCATAAAACAACAAAATCACTCAAATAGCCTAGTATCTTCTAATTCACATTGTATATCAAAGTCAATCTATTCCTGAACCTACTGCATATGAAAAATACTAGCCAAGTGATTCTATAAAACAGAGTTCTTAGAACAAACTTCCTCATTATTCAAATGTGACTTCTACATGGAACATAATTAATTTAAATTTGGCCTTTTAAACCAATCTGTGTGGTTTCTGATTCATATATGTATTTGACAACTGATGTGTTTTCAGTTGTGAGTCAGGTAAGTGCTCCAAGTTTGCTGGCTAAAAGACCAGAATAGCAAGTTTTCTCTTTATTTTCCATATTAAAGTTGGTCTAATACCTAACAGCAGAAAGAATTATATGTATAATAAAACACGCTTCTCAAAGACAGAACCTGTGAAAAGCAGCAAGGCACAATATTTTCTTATTCACCAAAACAACTATTGAGTAGAAAAACCAAGTAAGAGTAACCATGCTAGAAACCCTCCTCTATGTAGAAGATGTTCAAATGCTGCAATTTAGTTATTCCTTTCATTAAAAAGGCTCTGTATACATAGCCCCAAAATTAATTTTTTTGCAAACATGACACCCTCATTTTTTGGTGTGTTTTAGGACAGAAACAACAGGAAAAGATTCCCTATTATTGATCATTGTGGACTAATAGGCTGAAAAAAACCTGGAGCGTAGGCACAGCCTACACAGAAATATGCACAAATCCTACTTTCAGAATTTTACTAATCACACAGAAGGCAACACAGGGGTACATAAAACTAAGCCTAAGCAAGGAGGTGCACCAAATTCTTGTCTCATCACTGGTTTAGGCTGTGGGACTGAAAGAAGCAATATTTAGTAACAGGAATGGAGGGGACATTGACACTGCATAGCTATGGAAATTTGGAAGAATCTTGCTGGAAACAGCACCTGTATCACTGAAACCTGTTTACATAAGGGACCTGAAGGAGACAAATGGGAAGGCTGGTGTGAGTGTGGACAGGGGGAAGAGAAAAGGGCCGCACCAGATGGATTGCTATGGTTCAGCAATTAGCACTTCACAAGCTGGCTGTGGTGGTTTTTTCCCTTGGCAATTTGGTCTGGTTTTTTCTACAGAATTATGTAGTAGTGATTAAAAACAAAAAAAGAAGGTTGGTGGGAGATAGAAATTTCTCCTTTCATTACTTAGAACACCCTGTTCTCTGCTAAGAAGAACACAGTGCCTGGTTGTGGGTGTTCTAGGAGCTATACTTAATACATCTTTTGTTATTCAGCATTTTTTAGCTGCTGTTAAACCACTTCTGTAAAAGAGAACACATGCAAGCTTAGATATCACTAAGAAGAATTGCACTCTGAAGTCTTCTTTAAAGGTGTACAAAGAGTTTTCGTCACAGCACTTTCTTTTTCACTTACACAATTCCTACACATATGGCAGCAATGAATAAAGGTACTAAAGTATTAGAGCTATACCAGTAATATAAGAAGAGCAAGGGCATGGGTTTGAGCATAGTCCCACAGCTGTCTGTGCTGTCTAATTATAAATATGATTCCTGGCATGGTATTAGCCAACGACAGTGCTTTGCCCAGCCAGAGAACAGGCTTTCTCAGTTTACCAGTGTAAGTGAAGCCCCACATGGTTTGGCAGGGAAGACTGGAATACAATTAAGCCTATGGCATGTCAAATGGAATTTCTTCCTGAAGAGATTTGGAAAAGGAGGTAATTTGAAAAATTGTTGGTTTGAATCCAGGCCTTGATACCACAAGGACCCCATTAGAGAAATATTTTCCCTAACTCTGCCAAGATTCTTAGATTTCTTGGTTTTGTTCCTGCCATTCCCACTGGAAAGATGTTCCAGAGTGTGACCATAAATGCAGCCCTTTGCAAACTGTTCTCCTGAATACTCTCATTTATAACCTGATCCTACTACATTAGACAACATACAGCACCATGTTGAAGAAGCTCTGCTTCTGACTCCATAAGCCAGCCCCTGTTTTTCTTCTGCTGCTTGCAGATACTACTGCAGATTCAGCTCTTTGATACTATGACTGGGAAATACTGCTCCAGTAGTTAATTTCCTGGTTATTTTCACGTTCTCATTAGTTTCTGGGCCAACATGAACCTTTGGCTTAAAGTATTCTCTCCCCTCCTTTCTGTTTTTACCCTAGTAATGTATCTACATTCAGCAACCATATTCTTTATTCTTTAGCTTTGCTAAGCTTAATAGAACAGATTCTTACATGGAACAGATGCACATTTCTATCTGAGAATTTTAAGCCTAATTTGGAAAATATCATCTCCTCCTCTGTATTTTCACCGTATATTAGTTGGTGGAGAGCTCTGGGAGAGTTCCCTGAGCAGTTGCTGGGAAGCCACACCAGCTGAATGCCCTGATAAGGTATGTATGATAGATAGTTCCGTGCTAGGTAAAATGTGGAATGTTTTCAAAAGTGCTAACCTCCATAAAATTTTTTCTAATTGCTACTGTTGCAAGAGTCTCCTGACTTCTGGCTGTTTGTTGTTCTACTTAGTGTTTAAAAATTGTTAGCAAAAATTTCACTCCAGCCCATCCTTCTCTGTGAATGTTAAAAATTATTCACACTTGGGTCCACTAACCCATATAGGAATAGGGTTGGGACAAAACCAGTGCATTGGGTCTGCAGTTCCCCTTGGGCATAGGAACAAAGAGAATGACAAAGGCAAGGCCAAGATGAGAAGGTTTGCTGCTGTGACAGCTCCCTGGCCTTCAGCTTCCTGCTCACAGAGCTTCCAAAATTCTGATGTTACAGATCTATGGCATCTCTGTGTGCAGATGCTTTGTGCATGCTCTTGCCAGGCCTAATTTGCAACTTGCCTGTTCATGCTGGGGAAGTTTTGCATAGGCTTATTCTGGGCTTAAAGAAAAGCACAGGCCACTGCATGCAAGCATGCAAGTGGTCCTTTTAAAATCTGGCTTGTTTAAAGTTGACCTAATTTAACCATATATTTAACCACAAATTTAAATGTCTAACAGTAACAAAAAGGGTTTTCTAAGAGACAGACAAGATCCACTTACTATCCTAGCAGTGGACCAAGACCCAGACAGGGCAAGTACCTGAACTGGAGGTAACAGTGAAGTTCACCATGGGGGTGAGAGACCTGCCCGTGAGATGGCTGCAAGTTCCCCTGACACAGCTGGAGAGGTTATACTGCCCAACTCACTGCTAAGGACCTGCTTCTACCAAGCATGCCTTGGATGAGGCTATAATGCTGGCTCACCACTTAGACAAGATGAAATAGAGATGAGGAAGAGAGAAGCCTAAGGGACTGTCATAGGAGTAAGCAAAGCTGGCTGCCTCACTTATCATCAGTTATACTCACTGGACCAATATTTTCCCCCAAGTCATGTCCAGGTAAATGCACTGAAGTCATGCTAGGGAACAGCTTTAATGGATTTAAAATATTTCTTCTGCCCCAGTACAGTATTAAAAAAATAAAAGTTTTTTTTCAAAATACTGAAAATATATTTTAGTTAAGGTAAAAATACTAAATACAAAAAATTCAGGAAATATTTAAAATAACTGTGCTATAAAGACAAGTAAATTGCTTAGTTACTTTGACATTCAATAATGGCACACTAACCTTAGTGGAGAGGCATGTGCTACTATCCCCACATGGTGGTTTAGGAGAGAAGGTCATGCACTTCTGCATAGAAAACAAACCTGCTCAGTAAGTGACATGTGAGGGATTGAGAATTAATGTTCATGCACTTGTGATGCATTGGGGGTGTTGCAGGTAAGGCAGAACAGTATACAGAGTACAATGCAGCACAAATACTTCTCTGTGCTTACTACAGGAATAGGATTCTGAACCCAAAATATATTTTTTTCTATTTTTGTTTCTGGCTGACAGTGAGAACAGGTTGAAGGTGAAAATCTGTATTGATTTTCATTGGCTCTGCTCCTGTCTTTGAGCTGGACATCAGACAATTATTTGGAATGAGATGAAGAAAATATGCTTGCAGCTGTTTCCGGGGAAGGAATGATGGGTTAGACGATGGACTAGGACATGTCTGCATTTCAACACAGAAAGGCCATTTGGAAATAGAAATAGTAAGAACAGGTTTTTGAAATATGTACACAAACATAGATAATAACTCGTTTGTGTATGAAAAAACCTAAAAGCTGAGACGCTTATTATGATCATCATCATCACTGTTATTTTTTATAGAGCAATGAAATGGTAAGTTAATTATCCAAGTTTTCAAGTGGGGAAGCACCTGCATATATGCTGTGAATGAACAGTAGCTGGATGTATTAATGCACATATCAGTTAACTGCAGGTTGCAGAGATATAGTATTTCAATGCCATTCTTTAAATATTATAGAATAATAGTAATAAAGTACCAAATCATGCTTCAGCAGCTAGAGAGAGAGAGACAGAGAGATTGCATCATATTTTGGCAGTGACTCGATCATCAAACACTGGCAGCTTTCAATATTAGAAGGATAAAATGGCAGCAAAACTGGTCAGCAGCTTCTCTTCGTCTGGAGTTTTCCCAGGTAGATAAACAAAACAAAACCAAAACAAACATAAAGCTGCAACAGGAGCAGGTCAAAGCCCTGGCCCTTGCATTGCTCTGATAAAAGTAAACTAGATTGATTTCCATGGATAAGCACATCACAATCCCAAAATAAAAGGTAAGTGCATAAAACCTCCAAATAACGATCTTGCTAGGACAGCTATGTGGTTTGTATGGGACAGTGGCCTTGTCAGCTACATGTCTTGTTCATTTATGGTTCATCTTCAGTCAGCACTTAGGATGCATTCACCTCACTGGAGTTTTGGCTGGATGACACGTGACAGTCCAAATTCTCCTTGAATTTCTCCAGATCATGGAAATATGGGTGAGAGAGGGCAACATATGCAGATATTCTCTTGGCTGGGTTGAATGCTAAGCATTTCTGAAAGTACAAAAAGAAGTTAGTTTTAACTAAAATGTTCAAGTTAACAGTGCAATCATTGCATACATACAATAATGCATACCACCTTCAGTTTATGATCAGTATGAGACACAGCAGGGTCTCAGAAGGTGATGCACAACGACCATCCATATTAAAACTAGCAGTGGGGTCACAGTATAAGAGTATGGCCACCTCAAAAATGACATGCTAGAAAATCCAAGTATTCATAGTTTATGAAATCCCAGAATACAAGTTTTCTTGAATTCACATGCACAGGATAGCCATCATCTGCTTAAATTGTGTGTTCAGTTTCTCCATCTTCTTCCTGGTCGCACTTTGATGGCGCTGCTTCCAGGATCTGCATCCCAGCCTTTGTCCAGCCAGCAGTGAAATCTCTACCCCAGCCTTGGGTTTATACTTTGCTCTTTATGTCAGTTACCTCCATGTGTTATTCTTCCTACTTTTCTTGTCTAACCAATTCCTAGCCCTACTTTCTTTTCTTGTATCAGAACTTCTATCATTCAACTTTTGAAATTTAATTCAGTGACTTCCAATTCTACTCTCCCATTTCAGTTACAGCTCCCAGATATCATCTCTTTGCCTAGCAGGAACGGACTTCTTTCCTACCTCACCTTCTAGGCATAGATATTTATCTTCTTCCTCTCTCCATCCCTCCCTCCCTCCCATCAAGCCTCACACTCACTGAGCTCTTGGCCATATATTATTCCTTGCTGTTCCCAGAATCTAATTCTTGTCCCATGTCTAGCTTCCACTTCCAGGCTGTCTGCAAGCACAACATATTTTTCTCACAGCAGTGTTTCTCCCTTGTCATTTCAAGTGTCCAGATGTAGTCCAGCTTTCTGCAGCTGGAAGTTGCTGTCATGAGGACACTGCAGGATCATCTGGCCAGAGGCAGCAGTTCCTAAAGAGATGCATCAAGTCTTTCAAGAATTGCACTCTACCTAGCTCACATGAATCAAGACCTTTAAAAGACCTCCAGAGAACAAATTTAACTAGATATGAACAAGCATAGCAAGAAGCAAACTGATGTAAGGTCATTCCTTATATTCCATTTCAAGACTGAACTTCAGGACTGGGGTTTCTAACGTATCTATAGCAATGATAGAAATAGCTGTACCAGCCCAATTCTTTTGCTTCTGTTCAGCCTTGCCATTTGCAAGAGGCAATAATTGGTGAACTCCAAGTGTCAAGTTCTCAGCATTCAGTAGAAGGCTAGCAGGTGTAATCTGCCACTACAGCCTATTTCCCACTTTATACTGGGTCCACTATACCACAAAAAGATCCGTTTTTATATTCACATCAGGCCAATACTGTAAGAATGGCTGCATCAGTGGCACTACAGTGGTCACTAGGAGGATCTAATCGTAAGGTCTAATGACAAGTCAAACAGATACATCCCTGACCCAGTTTCCTAATCTTGAGCTATTCTCAGCACTGACACCTCTTGAGCGAAAGGCAGTGTCTTTGTGCTGTTGTTTCACAGATTAACACAAACTGTCTTATCCATTTTTGATCTTTATTTTAATAACTCCATTAAATGGAAATTTCATTTTTTCTTGGCAAGTTGCATACCTGCACAGTGGCAGGTATCAGTCATGTGAGGTAGGGAACAACAAATAGAAACTCACAAGAAGCAAGTCTTTGCCTACTTCATCAATATCTGGTACAAATTTTTCAATAGGTTGTGCGGGTCTGGAAGTAAAAGCATTTCTTGGAAGGGCAACATCATTAGGCCAGTCCTCTTCTTCTGGGAGTCCAATTACACTGTGAAATGAAAAACATAGTATTAGGTATGAAAATTTATGCAGTTTTCCCTTCATATTGACTACACTAAGTGGCATTTTATAAGTACTTTTGTTTAAATGAGCTCAAATTTAATAGTACAGTAGTGCAATAATCTCTGTGAATAGAAGCTAATAAACACAGGCCCTCAATGTGCTTGGTAGGAATAATTTTGAGGGTGGCCTAAGTCTCAATATTCTGAGTCTTTTTATTGAAAAAAGGATGAGTGCTTTAGAAAAAAGTTGCTCAGCTCTTGCCTGGATGGTGCAACATATGTCACTCCAGGATGATTAAAAGCAGCAAGTTCCAAAGGGGAATTGCGTGCAAGGATCTTTTTTCAAAAGAATAGGGACTGAGAGAAGAGTGTGGGTCAAGATGAGGGTAAGGCAATAAAAGGGATGTTTCATAATGCTTCAAAGCTATGTGCAGTAATTGTTGCCCAAATTTAAACCATTTATTTGCTTCACAGTACAGGTTTTAAAATCTCAATTTAGAAGTGGAAAGGCACTTGAGTGTCTTTGTAGTTTTGTTTTCAATTGTATTTTAGTTTCTTTACTCTTTAGCAGAACGTTTTAATTTCTTTAAGTATTTTATTTCTTTATTCTTTAAATGAGAGAAGATATTTGTACTTATTGAATAATCATGCTGAGGTCCAAAAATCAAATAAATTAAATAGCAGATAAACCACCAATGATTAATTAAGTCATACATTTCACATTTTAGTCTGATACTAATACTTGTGGGGTTGAAAATCAGTTTCTGATAGAAATTCTGGAAAAGATCATACATTACTTGCTTGGTTTCAGGGAAAATAAATTTTTATAACCTGTAAAATCGAGCTTTTCAATGGAAACGCTGACAGGGCAAGACAAGAAAGGACAGAAAACCGAAGTCACTGAATAATTGGGCCTGCACAAAGGCCAGTGCCACTAGGGAGCAGCATTGACCTTTTTTCTCCCTGAGTTTGGTGCAAGGCTGGGTGAGGTTGTGGGCCAACCACAGGGAGGTAAATCACAGGTTACCTCAGCAAACGTAATAGCATTACCCCACCTCTACCTACATGGATGTTAGATTGCAATTTGCCTCATCTATAATACCTCTGAAAATTAATATGTCCTCAAAATAACAGCCTGGCTGGAAGGGCAAAGCAATTACAATCTCAGGACAATTAAATCCTACTACATCTGGACATATCACAGCTCTTGGGAAAGGCTAAGTTGAATCTGTATGAAAAACCATGCTTGCCGTTTGTCAGGTGCAGTGTGGGTATGGATCAGCTCCCTTTGCCACAGCAGTTAAAGCCTGTTGATTAGATTATTTCAGGATCTGGCCCCATATTCAACATAACACAAATAGCCTCAAAGATGGATGTAATTTTAAATAACAACGACATGTAACCTGTCATTCAAATGTATTTGGTTAGTCCCACTGTTTTTAACAACAGCATGGCAGAGCATGAACAGGGCAAAATAAGCACAGGCACAGGCAAAGCTAATGACAAGAAACCAGGAGGCAGCCTGTCAGAGAGGGGTGGGCTGGACAAGACAGAGTAGAAAGGGGAGAGATTTTTAGTTACACACACTCAAAACCCCTTAATGATGAATGTCTGAGTAGCTGCTCCCACTCTAACAGTCTGGTAGCATCACCATTTCAGTGACTAAGTTTGGGAGTAGCTTGGGTAAGCTTCAGCTCCTGCCAAAGGTTCAGGCCTGGTCTTGAGAAATGCTGAGTACTTTCCACTCCCATTGATCACAATGGAAGACAAGTCTGTTCAAACCACTGAAGTTTAGCCTGAAATCTATGAGGATATGCCACATGCTGGTCATGTCCCAGAAAAGCAGGAAAATATTTCAAGCCATGTATGAGGGATTTACCCTCATACACCATGGAATTTGACTGAAAAAAACCACAATGCACATGCAAAGCAGAGGCAGACCACAGCTCCATTATCTGAAAGAATGCTTCAGTCCAGACTGCATGAAAATCCTGAAACTTCCTTCTGTCCAAAACGATCTCCAGAATGAGTCACTACTGTAGAAAGAAACAACCCTCCTATAAGAAGAGCTAGGCCTAACTGCAGGGGGTTCTCCAGCTGTGAAAACACAAAATAAACACTATTTGGCATAACCCCTCAGAAACCAAGACAGAAACTTTTCAACTATTTAGGAAGAACTGTACAAAAGAAGCAAACACAAGCTTTCTCTATAAGTAGATGTGTAATAAGGAATTTCTTCTAAATTTAGCATGGCATTTTCTTTTCTTAGTGAATTCTTTTCTGCACAGGTAATCTCAGCCCCCAGGGATGGAAAGATCCCCGTTGGAGGCTGCCACTAGCAGCTATGCATTTAATCCTAGCCCAGTTAATTTTCATTTTTCCCTTAAATGTCACAAATGAAAGAAATCACAGCTATGTCTTCTTTAATTGTAAAATATGTTGTATGTATCAAAGCTGTCTTCATTTAGTAAAGCAGAATATTGTAGGGCTAAAGCAGTTTTGTCAGAAGAAAAAGTAAACTCTAAGGACTGATTTTTCTGGATTGGGCAGGAAGAGCTATTTAGCGCATGACAAATTAACCACACAAGTGAGTCACACACTCATGGTATGGTATGCAGGAAAGGGAAGTCAACTGTGTGAAATCAAGACCTGCAATTTAGGAACCCCACATTAAATAAAGAAAATGTTTAGAAACAGATCTGTTATGATCTGAGAACTGGAAAAACGGTTAAACAGAGAAATTCATTATTTGTTCAGTTAAAAGTTTTCTTACATATCTTACTTTCTTCCCTTTGGAATATCTTCAAGAAAATAACATTTTGGAATAATACTTCTCACTCTGTTGCTGTGCTATCTAGTTCTTATTTCATCCAGATCCCTGGATCCCCACAGCCCCTCCATACTGAAGGGGCAGACAGAGGTGCAGAGCCAAACAGGCATTCGTTCTCTGGATTGGTACCAGCTCTGTGTGACTTTGATTTCCTAAATACATGATATGTACAACAGATCTTAAATTTACATGCCTCTTAAAAATACAAAAATGTTCCTTACTCTGAAGAGCTTTTACACGAAAAACTAATAAAATCCTACTTAATTATTATATTGTTAGTATAAGTAACTTAACTTTGGATGAGAAATATTCCACCTCAGAGAGTTTAGAGTCTACCTGCATCCTTAATATATTTGACATATTTGAAAACGCAAACTCCTAGAACTGCAAAATGTTTATAAAATAAAGTCAATTCATCTCTGAGAAAGCACATGTTAAAATGCTGATATTCCCTCCGTTCTCACAGCTACCTTCCTGACCAAAAAATGGACAGTTAACAGGCTACATTATATTTTAAAAGCTAACATATTCTTGGATGCTTGGAAGTCTTTTCTGCAAAGATACTCTTAGTAATAAGCTTAGGGATTTCAGCTTTTAATGTATTCTAATGTTGTTTTCTGCAATGCACAAAGAAATAAACCCAAAAATATAAAACATCTGTTTGTTCACATGAAGAGAATCTCTTGGACCGTTTATGAATATGTATAAACGGTACATGCACAGTATGTTTAAGGGACTTTAAAAGCCCAAACTCAGAAGTCTCATAACTTCCTGATGACGGCTATCAGTTTTGCAGAACTATATCCCATGTTGCTTCCTCCTCCCACTCTGACACAGAATACACGGAAATATCATGTTGCATACGGTAGCAATAGGAAATATGTTCTAGGAATACTTTTTTCTAGTCACATTATTGCATAAAAACATGGCAAAGAAATCTCATAGGGTTTCAATGTTAAACAGATACTGACATAAAGTGACTAGTTATTACTTACTCAAAGATTTTTCCTAGTTGATCAACATCTGAATTTCCACGGAAGAGTGGTCTGAAAAAAAAAAAAGTGTTTTTAGGATGTGACTTGCTTTAATTAATGTATATTTATCTGTAATTGACTGTTGCCAATGTAGGGTGGAAAAGGTGGGGTTTTTTGAGACTTCGTATCTTCTGCTTCCATGCTTTATCCAGTCTGCAAGTCAACCTCTCAAGTTTCTACTAAAACTTGTAACAAAAGGGGACAGACGACACATATTTTTGAATACACTACTTTTGAAAATTTAATTGTGCCCTTTTGCATGATTGAAATAATTTTCCCTCAATTAATCCTGTTCTATGAATTATATCATTAACAAAATAGTTTTAACTACAAAGAACACTAAAATAGCTGCTAAGAGAGACAAAAACAGAGTGAATGTCATGCAATTCGTTAAAACATAATAAAATTAGAGATTAATTATTATGACTATAAATTGAAAATTAAATTTCTTGCATACTGTATATTGGAAATGTGCTCCTAGGTTTAAGGGGTCAAATAAATGACAATGGATTCATGAAGGTCTGTAAACAATGGTGTGTGAAACGGTACAGAATTTACCTTGAAGTAGAATACTTCTGCTGCATAAATAAAGATATATTCAGGAAAGAAACAAATTGTTAGGCTGAATGTCCAAAGGCTTTCAAAATAAATCCCAAAAAAACAGTGACTAAAAATGCTTTCAGACAGTTTTTCTTTTCACAGTGCAATTTAAAATATTTTCACTCAGCATGTATAAGACACTATCACCCCACAGTGCCAATGCAAAATACAAAATTCTGATTTGTATGGCAGTATGGCTGTACTGTCAGCTTTGTGTTGAACTCAGTAAGGTGTGAACAACAGTATAATTTTATGTTGAAACTCCCAAGATAATCCAACATTTTATCGACAGATGAGTAAGGATCCAGCCAAGAATGAGGGATTTGTGAAGATCAAGCCACAGATGTCAGGTACCATTTTGGTTCAACAAATGGCAATTACTCCAAGAAACACGACTCACACACGCTGCAAACTGAGACAGTAACTTGGGTCGACTGAGAGCTCTGGATCTCTGTTCTCTAAGTACGTTGTAAACTCCTGTTTACAGTTTCTAGAACTGTCCAGCTGAGACAGGTTGACCTGACAAACAATGCACAATCCCATGCTTTCACTGGTGCCTTTGGTTATGGAGAAACACCCATTCTCCTGCCTCTCTCCACATACACCTCTTCTGGCTGATGCAAGTCCTTGTCATCAGTGACAGCCAGAGGCATCATTTCACTGCTGCCTCTCACAGGAGAAGATCTCTCCCATCAAGACTGGAGAACAAGGAGTAGTCAGCTATGGTCCTTCCCCTCTCACTGCCCACAGGCAGGAGCAGGTGTAGGATCTGGATCTCCTTTTGCTTACCGTGAGTTAATACTGAAAATGGCACTTTCCGTCTTGACACTCTCACAAAGGCAGCAGAGCTCCATGTCACTGCGTGTCTTCTGGGTCCATTCCAAATACAGTAAGTAGACACAGAGCACTGTGGCATTTCTTAGTTAGACATAACAATCTCTGCAGAAATCTGGGCCACCAAGAAAAAGCAGTGAACTGACAGATATGCTGTTCTTTGATGAACTAAACATGCATTTTGTCCCTTTCCTGTGTGCTGCCATTCAGATCACGTCATGTCAACTTGTACTCCAGACTGCTTTGCGCAGAGACATTGAGAGAACAATTTAATCAAATCTGATTTGAAACCATCTGACATGAGATTTGAACTGATGGTGTAAAATGTGGTAGCCTGTTACTTATCCATAAAGGGCTTTATTTATTTTGATTGTGAATAAATCATAAATAATGGGATGTTTTGCTTCCCAGACACATTTATTTACTAACTGTAGCCACTTTGACAAGACAATTGCAACTCAATTCTTGGGATTACTGGGATTTTTAAGCTTTAAGGTATATAGCAATACTGGCTCCTACAAAACCCAAAGCTTAACTTACACAGATGGGAGCATCTAAGACTGCCTTAAGCTATGAGCCTGATTTTCAGAACATTCAATAGCTACAATCCTAGCATTGCTTGTGGCAGCAGATACACTCTGTATCTTCCAAAATCAAGCAATAGTACAACCTAAGACATTTTTTTATAACTACTGCTTGAAATTATTAACATACAGTTACTTAAAATATTTAATTTCGGCTCCAGCATTAGATTATTGGGGCCCTTTAAACTAACAAAATCTACACATTCAAATAATCGTATCTATGCAAATGGAAAGCTGATTTAATATTTTAAAATGTATGCTGAACCTTGCATTAATGTGAAAGCCTGGCAAACGCTTGTTCGCAAATCACCTTAGGCAGTGTCATGCCAAAACAAGTACAATTCTTGTGATTTTTAAGGAAGGTTTTTCCCATCATTGCTGCTGTCTCAAATTCACTAAGGGATGAAGCAAGAATTTAAATTCTTTTGAAAGTATAATTATACAACACAAGGTGACCTTCCAACATACTTTGATATTTCATCATAATAAAGTTTTATTAGTTGATCTTTCAGCCTCCTATCCATCCCACCATCATGACTACAACAGGATGCCAACTCCAGGTTAGGCATCACTAATATAATGAAATTTGCCTCATGCATTTTGGCTTGAGGTTCAATTGGAATATTGGACGGATGATTGGGGAAATAGATTAACCTAATCAGCAGCTGTATGAAGTTCTCATTTCACATTTTGGCACTAGTTACTCTTCTGTAATTGACTTGACAGTTCTGCAAGTCCAGTACACATAAAACCTTTCACATCAATACAATTTCTTAGAGATTCTTAAAGGTGGACATCAGTTTTCCCACAGTCTTTAAATTGAGAACACCCAGCAGCCACAGAAAAGTAAAATTTCACCTTTATTCTTGGTATCTTTCACTTAACTAATACACCCACTCACTCCCTGAGGTTTATTTATGCAAGCTTGAGCATATGTTCTCCTCCCCGTGATCATAATCTGTGTAAGACTGGTTAAACTCTGAAGCCTGATTTTGTAGAATTCCTTCTTTTTTTCTTCAGGAATGGCATGGAGCTGGGTTTGTGTCCTGTTGCAGGGGATGTGAGTCTGTCCTCTGGCTTCAAAAAACACCTAAAATCTGTGAGTACATGTATCTCAGGAAAGAGGGACATTCCCATAGATGGAAGAACTATCCACAGGGATGTACTTGCCTTTCGTGTGGTTCCTCAATTCTCTCAAACATCCCTGACATTGCTTGGTACAAAATCCATGCTCTGAAGGCTCTGACACCATTGTTGTTACTGAACACACACCAAGAAGGGAAGAAGATGGGACAAAAAGATTGGGAGTGCACCTATAATTTAATTTCCCTGTTTGCTCAAGAAGTCTCAGATGGCCCCCACTGCTGGTTGTTGCTTCTTTGACTTTTCAGGGCAACAGCACGGGGAAAACATTGCAGGGAATAGGCAAGTGTCCATTTTGTTTGGCTACTCCTTCTCCTGGCCTTGGAGCTAGGCTGTTATCCACTGCCTCTGGAGTGATGCCCACTGCATGGAGGAAAAGCCTTTTCACATCTACTGTAGGACTAGAATGCCCTAGGCCTACAGATAGGAAGATACGATGGAGTCATTGTATCACGTACCCTGTCCTGCTAAAATAAACCCCTCCTCAGCCAATAAGCAAGTACCTTAGCTCCTGAGGTACAAAATCAGAAGCTGCACAATTAAATGGATATTAGCTGTGAGTCTACATTGTGAAAACAGAAGCACAGGAGCACCCTCTGAACATAAAAAACCAGTTTTTTACTGTGAGGGTGACCGAGCACTGGCTCTAAGAGGCTGTGGACCCTCCCACCTTGGAGATATTCAAAAACCATCTAGAGATGGTGCTGGGCAACCAGTTCTAGGTGATCCTCCCTGGGCTTGGAGCAGAGGATACCCAGAAGTCCTTCCCTTCCAATCTCAACCATTCTGTGATTCTGTGGCAGTACAGAAATAAAAATATGGATCACAACATAAGGCTGCAATGGAAAACCTACAAATCCTGAAATGTTACCATCTGCTTATAGTTTAAAAGGGCTTGCACCATTAGTTTCCTGGCCAAAAGGCTCTCATGCTTATATATAGCTGAACCAACCAGATTTAACCATTTACCAACTTTAGGCACTTTTTCACTTGTCCATGCCTTAGCTCATGCTTTTGCTCATGCTCACGCTGACTTTCACTTTCACAGAATATTCATTCTATCGGAACTCGGTATTAGTTGAAAAGTTGAGTACTTCATTTTAGACATTTCAGACATTGTCTTTCATGTCTGTACTACTTAGTAAAAACTGAGATATAAACATTCCCTAAGCAAGTCTCCATGAAAGAATTTTCCCTGGTGCAACTCTACAGACATGCCAAAGCAATTTTTAAAGTACTGTATACAATGACAATGCAATGACACACAAGAGATAAATGAGTTTTAACTGTAAACTGGCCATGTTACTTTTAGATTTTATCTTCAGTCTTTGGTCTACAAAGCAAAGGGAATCTAAAGCTTTTCATAAGGAAAAGTTATTATTTTCATGATGACTGGAATTAAAGGTATTGATAAGCACTATTCTAGTCAAACTACAACGCAGACACACAAGGAAAAAACCTAATAAAACCACATCACTGCAGCACAGAAGATTTCTGTAGGTTTCTTGACAGTGACTGATATTTTTAACTAATTAGTGACATTCTGATTAGAAACTATCTTTCCATTTCTGACATTGGTAAAATGGACACATGGAAGAAAGGTCTTGTGAAGAGAGACTGTACTGAGGAGTGAAAAAAGGGTAAGAAATTCACTTTCTAACCAAAACATATTACTGAGCTTTCATGACAGTTCCGGAATTGCCAATACAAGGGCTTCCAAAGATAGACAAGCCTAGTATCTTTTCAGATATGTAGGAAAAAACATACAAAATAACTGCCTAGATACTTTCTGCTAGTCTATTTGCTCACTGTGGTGACAACAGCAGTTAGGAATTCCATCCCCTTGCTTGTTATCACAGAAAAATGATAAGGATAATTTGTTAATTACAACTTGAATATATACAATATTCTTAGTGGAAACCCTGTATATTGTGTACTCAGGTAAACCCTAAAACTCCCTAAAATAAGAACATCATGGGTGGGAAGGGTACACTTGAGTTTTGGGCAAGTGGGGTTTAGACACTCTGGCTGAAGAGATGATGATGTTGTTTTGGGCAGAAGAGCAGTGAATTCGGAAGAGGTAGCTGCAGCTTTGAAGGCAGTATACAAAATGAGGTAGTTGTGGAAAGTCCATGATTATCTGAGATAATGACAAAAATATAAAGAGAAATGGTATAACAAAGGTATATGGAAGTTGTACATGAAATTTTAGAATCTGATAGGGTTGTTGCAATTAAGTCTAGGGGTTTGTATGTCTGTGTGTATAAGAGCAACAAAGTGATGGTGAAGAAACTAAAAAACCTAAAGCCAAGAAATATTTGCCAAGGAATCCTGCATCACGCCATGGGAAACCTGCCAAACTATATAGTCAGAGATATATTAAAAGGATGGGCTGGTTGTTTTTTTATCATATTACAAAATATGAATAGCTGGTAAATAATTTTGTCAGATTCTTAGTTACTTGCTATAAACAAAATATTTTCATTTTAAGAATTAAAACCATACATGACCTAAAACTGAAATTATGATCTGACTAGAAATAACATGATCTGGACTGTCCTGTGGAAACCTTTATTCACAGGGTTTATTTCTGAGATGATTCCTAGCCACTCCTGTTGCTACCACTGTTTCTCTTTGACAAATTGCCTGCACAAGTCTCTACTACAGGTAAGAAAAGAGAAAGTAAAGCAAGAAAAAAAAATGTACCACCTTTTAAAGATGAAGATCATTGGCCTTTCTGGTATGTAAGATGATTAAGGTGCAATATGAAACTTTAATCTGAAAACAGGCCATGCTGACAAGATTTCACACTCTGGACAGTTACCCACTTCCAGTCACAAGTGACTTGCCTCAGCTGTTGTGTAATTCAGAGTTCTCATTTTAAACCCAACATTTTCTTGTACTTCTCTCTCTCCTTTCCCTTTAATAATATCTCTGTGTGGGTGGGTGCCAGACGCTGCATAGGAAGAAGTTACTTCATGTAGAGGTTATTATACTTGATCATAAATTGCTCAAAACTTTTACAAAACTTATCTTCTCTCCTCCAATATGTAAGAAGAAAGATGACATAGATAAACATTACAACTGAGGAAATACTCTTCGGCTAAAATCTGACAGGAACCAGATAAGCCATCTTGAGCTTCTCATTTTAGTCTTTAAAAGCCCAATTTCTTTCATTCAAAAATCTATCATTCTTCAAGTATGACAGTATCATAATCATGAATGAGAGCTCTAAGATGGTGCTATGTCAACACTGAACTATTATTAGAACCAGATCTAATGTATCAAAACCTGCAACAATTATTATTTTCCCTGGAGTTTCTCATGTCACCCAACAGACAGAAGCAGATAAAAAAAGAGGTAGTTTTGCACACTTCCAGTTCTGTAGTGTGTTGAATTTGCTCTCCATTGCTATTCAAAACGAAGCAAATTAATTCTAGAAATAAAGATAATATTCTGACCTCCAAATGCACATACGGCTTAGTTCATAAGAAACATTTGGGATCCCTTTCTTGAAGAAGAAAACAAAAGAGCTTTCAGAGCTGGGTGCAGATACAAGCCAGCAAGGAAGGACCCAATTTCAGACGTTCCTTTTGCATGCATTACTGAAAGGGAAATGTTAGTAAAAGTGAAACCAAACAGAGGCACCGTGTACAGCTTCATGACCAACGCAGGGCCAGCCTACTGTGTAGAGTGAAGTTTATCCAATACATTTAATTATCCCATAAGTAAGAGAAAATATAACCATCTTCAAAGCTTCCTTAAGAACTATCAAAGGAGATATTTTCCTGGGTGTTTAAAGTTTGCTTGATACCTATCAGGTAAGCACAGTCCCAGGTGGCCTTGGAACAGAATGATGGGCCTTGTCCCCAAACCACTGACATAAAAGGAAGCTTTACCACAGACATCAATGGCCCCAGGTTCAAGTCAACTGAGATATGGTTTTGAACCCTTTTTCAGAAAAAAAAATCATGCTTCAAGAGATGGATACATACATTATATATACGTGTGTACACACATATATATACCCACACATATGAAGTTCCCAAAAGTAAGATTAAGTGTAGATACGATCTTTGACCAGAATATGCTGTAACATAGGCAGATTCTCATCTGTTCCTGGGCAGAACTGCTTCAGTAGTCATCACTGAACATTATTTTTTGAAAGAGAAGAGCCTTGATAGGTTGAGTGTCCTTCACTTACTCTTTCATCACACACGTCACAGTTCTCTTATCTGTGGACATTTGTTTCCCTGCAAGATTTGTAGGTTTATTTCACTGGGGCTTTAAGGTTATTATCTCAGCTCAGGAAGCATGATATAATAGTGGCACCTTGAAAACTGTGGCAACGTTTGAGGCAAATTCTGTAAATACGTACACAACTGACCTTGGAAAAAGGGAAGGGGAAATAAAGTGTGGTCTCTGCTCAGTGTGGAAAAAGAAGCATTCCTTTTGTTTGTACTGAAAGTTCTACCATCAATATGATTGAACTGTCTGTGTATTAAACACCCATCTCATCACTGTGCACAGTTAGATTACACCTACTTGTCCATCAGCAGTTTGAAATTTAATAATAAATACTTAATAACTAAATAATAATAATAAATAATAAATAATAATAAATAATAATAACTAAACTGCAGGCTTCTGCCTTTTGAGAGCAGCCTGAAAGGAATGCTGATATGACACATACAATATGGTCATGGTCTTCCCACAATCACTTACTTAGTTTGATGCATTCTCTTCTTGCTCATGAACTTATTTTCATATCTCTGTTTTAGACGTGCACTCTTTAAAACTGTCACAAGCCTTTGCCCTTCCCGTACAACTCAGTTGTGGGGTTTGAAGGCAATAATTGAGGCATGGATTAGATAAACGCTGTCTTCTGTGGAAGGGTAGGGGCCAAGAGGGCTCCACACACTCCTGTTCATTCAAACAAGCAATGGTGCTAATCAGTGTGCAGGACACTGCAGGCAGTGTGTGTGTGTTTGTGTGTGTGTGTGTGTGCGCGCACAGCGAATCTCATGCCTGTGAACAAATCTGCCCATATTTTCCTTGAACAGATCTATATCCTCCCACCAGAGCATGTCACAGCTATTCTTCACCACTTCTTTAATTTAACTCGTAATTTACTCCTCACTTAAAATATCTAGCAGACAGTCCTCCAAAATGACACATTTTAGCCAGAATATGAAGATGCTCCTTTAATGATGTATTTTAAAGAATGGTTTTAGAACATCTCTATCACAGCAAAAGACCAACCTTCAAGGTAAGCAAGAGGAGTTTCAGTCTGTTCCTAGCCTTCATCAATTACGTAAATGAAATGAAAGCGGAGTTCTACATGAAGTATCTACTCCTTTATCCTGTACGAATTTCACTGTGAAAATCTTTTCAAATCAGTTTTCAGAGATACAGAATTAATTTCTTTGTAGTTCACAATTTTTCTTGCAATGCCAAGATGACTGCAAGAAAGCTCATCTGTTGACATTTACCATATTTACTGGTGTAAAAATCCCTTTTAAAACGGGCTTTGCTCAAGAGTGCCTCTGATGACAGACTAGTTTTAATCAAGGAGAAGGATATAGAACAGGTTTTAAAGTCTGAGGCCCTCTAATTAAAATCCAGTAATATTCCACAAACTGGATATACTTTCAATCAGATTGCTTTCACAGAACAGCTTTAGGCTAAAAGGTTTTGTGCCATTAGGTTGATTTCTCTTGGAATAAATTATTTTACACCAGATGTCTAACCCTGTTATCATTCTTGTATCAAAATGCAAGCATAACTACTGCCCAAAGGAAACTAACTCTTACCTACCTGTGTTTTGTCCTTATCAAAGGGAAAAGAAAGTTATGAACACATACAGTCTACATACTGGTTCATTTAATCTCCCCAAAGACACTGAGTAAATTAACATCCAAGTATGTGTCCCTAGGTTTTCTTGGGCTTTATCTCTATTTTAGTAATGCTAAGCAAGGAGCTTCACAGACGAAAGTATACTATATGGATAAGAGAGCTTATACTCTAAATACTTAAAACAAAATAATGTGAAAAGATAATGTCATAAATGTTGATTAATTGTCACCATTATGAACAACACAGAAAATGGTACATCTATGTGATTAAATTACTAGTCTAACCAAAAAACCCCCAAACCCACCAACAGACTCTAGAACTGGGAAGAGTAAGACAAACAAGCAAGTATCTGACTATAAGAGCATCAGAAATATTCTCTAAGTCAATCTTTTCTGTCAGCTACAGTAGTACAGTGACAGAATGACAATGAGGTAGTGGAGGCTGCACACAGGCTCTCTGTGAAACTTCAGAAAAAGGAGCTTCAAGAGATGTCAAATTCCCATATTTGAAAGGAAACATATATGTTCTGACAATCTAAAACATAAAATTCTCAAAACAGAATGAAATCTAAGGAAAAGTGGATTTTTTCACCCTTCTGGAGAAATATTGAAGGCAAAGAGAGAGAATCCTTGGGTTTTTTCTCCATCTGGACTTCAGCTGCTCCTGTGTGGTGTCAAGTACATGATGTGATCTGTGATCACTTTATTTGCCTCCATACTAAGTGTTAATGGCACCTGTTGCTCTAAGCCTGTCTAAATTTTCAGATAAACCTGAAACATCAGAACTGTGCCCACCCACAACTAATATGTCTCATCACCCTCAGCCGTAATAAAACACTCTTGATCAGAAAAAAATTCTGTAATTGGATTACAACCCTTCCGACAAGAAAGGCAGGGAAAACGTTTCAGTAGTAAATGGCAAACTGTTATGTGAGCAGAGGTTAAATTTCAATTTCAACCTTTTCCCCCAGATGCTGAGTCCGAGTGTCAAAAGACATGAAAGTGGATTAGAAGGATGGTGTGAAGACAATACTTTAATTTTTAGCAGGTGTGCTGACTTACAGTGAATTAATAAACACCTGCAGAAAAGCTTGAGATAAGCATTAAAGTAGAAAGTTATGTATAGCCATGCAAGGAAAACTGATACAGTTTTCCAAGGCCAGTTAAACTAGATACAACTTTGCCCTGAGCAATACTTTGGCCCATGCAATACACTCTGCTCAAGCCAGAGAAGCTATGAGATTTACAATCACTGGCTCATGTCACTGCCCAGTAATCTGAGTTCACCTATTAGGAGCTCTCTGGTTGTTTATCCTGTTCCGCTTTTAGATTTCACATAAAATATTTTTTCCCACTTGAATCCTGACCAAAAGAAAGAGTTAAGTTAATTTTTATATTAAAAAAAAAACCCCTAGCCTCCAGGTGATGACATTGCTCAGATGCTACCCTCCCCTATGCAACTGCAGCACACTTTGTGCTGTAGATTTGTGGGTTACAAGGCTCCCCAAATTTCTTTTGCAACAATTTTTATGCTAACATCCATGTTTTTGCCATTGCTGAATCACAGGCCTTTAGCGTTATCTGTGGCACAGCTCTATGGGTTTCTGACATCATTTTAATGGGAAGAGCACACAACTTTGTCTTTACAAAATGAACATTCCCTTGGTCTCTGAAATACTGAGTGCATGTAGCTCCTTGAATCACCCCATATCTTGAACTCTTCTTTCCCCAGATCATCACTGTGTTCACCACCTTTATGTCCACTACAAGGACTTCCTCAAGATCCAGCTGGACATAGCTGTCATTTCGGAAAAAAAAACCCCAAAACCCCAAACCTAATTTATTCAGAATTTAAGAAAAAACCAGAATCCTCTTCTGGAGTAAGTGAATAATCAAGTAAAAGCCTCCTCCCATGGTAAGCCATTTTATGCCTTGCTTTGCATACAGTTGTGGCTGGCATGTTTGCCAAAAATAGAGTTTGCTAAAAAGTCTAGGCCCTCTTTAAACTTCGCTTTCACTTTCCAGCAAAATGCCCTCAAAAACAAACTCCTAAAAGGTCTACCTACACCTACCTCTCTTTTTGCAATTACTTCACAGGAATGGAAAAATTATTCCAAGACAGGAGAGAAGCAAGCAAGTCTGTTTCTGTGCTTGAGTGGGTAGGACACCCACCTAGAATAGGATTCTGACTCTGTACATGTACTTTTTCATTGCTAATGGTCTGATGAAATCTAGGTTTAACTATCTTCATTCTTACAGCGGCCGAGTATGATTCATCACTGCCAAACAGGCTTAATTTAACAGCTACAGACAGAAACATTACAGAAAGATCTCCTGCTATGTATATTTCTTTAGATGCTGAAAGCTTGCTCCTAAATTATTTGGATATAAAGAGCACTTAAAACTATTAAATTGTATAGAACAGTGTGTATGCTGCACTGACATAATCATAAAACCTGTTTCATGGACATAATCTAATAAAGAAGATCTGATAATTCACTGTAGTTGGTGAAATTCTGGATGATATAGCTCATTGAGTCATGTACCTTTAGGTAACTGATTCAGACTTGGTGAAAATCAATAGTAACTGAATCTCCATGCCAATTTACTCTAGCTCAGTTGAATAAATGGGTGGAAATGAAGTAATCTCTTGGATGAAATTCCTATTTGACAAATGTCTATATTCCAGAAGTACTTACTACTGGCAATGTTAGGAGAGAAGCTATGAATACGGAGAATATTTAAATAAAAGAAGAAATACTTTGTCAGAGTTTGTCTTAAGAGTTGCATCTGGATGGAATTCATTCAGTGCATCTATAAAAGGAAAGCAGAGCAGATTATGTATGAGTCTCTGGAAGAAGTCACATGGTTTGACCATGCCAGACAGATGGTTCCCAAAAGACTGCAAAGTGAAGCATGCCCACAAGCACAAGGGAACAGGCAGGCAGGTCACATGCTGACACAAGAGCTTGTCAAATCCTGGCTCTGCCTCTAGCAGTCAGCACACCATGGTGGCTGTGTCTCACATGGACTCATTTGTACAGGGCCAGCAGGTCAGGCAGAGCAAGCAAGCAAATGTAATGGCAGTGCCACAGGTTGTGTGCAAACAAAAATCAGAAGGAAGGCAACAACACGTGCTTTCATATCACAAGGCAAACCGTGGCTTCAAAGGAAGAAGGGACAGGAATTGCTGTGACTTAGTGTGAGCTGTACCCTGCTAACACCAGGCCCCTGATGGCACAGGCAGCTCCAGCTACACGTGGGTAACACATGCTGCTCTGCGGCAGGTGGCACATACATGCAGGAGAGGCTGGGGCCACCTCCCTTCCCCACCAAGTTAGGATCCTGTCTAGGTCTTTGACATCTGCAACACACAGACTGGAAAGCTCTCTGCAGCGGTCTGAACCCTGCAATGTAGGGAAGCTTTTCCACAGAGGATGTGGGGAGCTGCCTTTGGGCACCGTGACTCCCTTGGAGAAACTTTTCCAGAAATCTAAATATCAAACTTCTTGCATCCTAATTGACATTTTGAGGTCTCCTCTCGCAGCCAATTATTTACTTGGTACAACATCTTAGAAAGCTGTTACGTTTTTTGCTCTGCTATCCTTAGCTGTTTTTAAACTCCAGAGATTGTCTGTTCCTTTAGGTCTGCATTCCACTTCTCTCATGCACATTTATGGAGTTTTATTAGATGTAAAGAACATCTAACAGCCTTGGTGACCAACACATACGGAGAAGTGCTAGTCTGAAGCTGTTGAAAACACAAATATGAGACAGATTTGACCTATATACCTCTTAACTAGTACACGTTGTCTTTATAACTGACCAATGGTAGCTAATTATCAGACTCCTTTTCTGGACAATCAAACACAGAAAATGCAGTAAAGGCTGCCTGGATCAAAATGTCTGACTAGACACTCAATTTGGAAAAAAACCTCCCACACTTGGGAGCTCAGCAACATGAATCACAGTTAAAAGTCCAGCCTTTTCCCCCCCTCTCCGCAGTGCACCAGTGTCCAGGAAAGGATCCCAGGAATTTAAATACCGTTTTGTAGCCATTTTCCTATGAAAGGGAAAAGTAAATAAAAACAATGTTTAGTTGTATTACGAGTCAAACGAAAGTACACAGAGATTCCTCCGGCCAAACTCTAGGCAAAAAGCAAAGCCTCTCCCAGCCAAGTTCCTGCAGAGGGAAGCTGTGTGAAAGAGCCAGGAGACCCTTTCAAATGGAAAGTCTTTGGGCAGTGTACAGCTGGCTATCCCTCTTCAGGCTAGAGAGCAAGGGGCATGGATGACATTGTTCTGCTTCTCTCCTGTTCTCTGGCTGGTGGAGAGACTGCTAAAAACAATCTGCAGCCAGGGATTCCACCAAGGCAAAGGCAGCCCTCGGGCTGCTCTGGCTTATCACAGGTAAGAACTTGTCTTTGAGATGCTCCAGAGAACACAAAGGTGGTGCATGTTCACAGCAACTGGCCAGCAGCTGTGCTCAGCTCAGTTCAGATCCAGATGTTTCCGCTGCCAGCTGCATTTCCAAATATTCACTGCAAAAGCTACGATGTTTAACACCAAGGACTTACAAATACCTATACCATGACAGACATGTTGTTGTCTTTCTCTTAACCACAAGCTCTCTTCCTCTGACCTCTGGCCAGACGAATTCTGATATTCACAGACTGGAATATTGCACCTCTAAGGAATGCATATACTTTTAAGGACTATGTGCTCAGGGGGACTTCAGACTGGTGTTGTGCCACCTGCAATGAAGAAGCCACAGGAAGCTCTCCAGGAGGAGACCTCTCTCATGAGGTGCCATCCGGGCTTGAGTTGTGTACAGCCACTGGCTGCCAGCCCAGAGCCACCCGGTCCCAGTCCCCTGGACATTGACTTGCCTGACATGACCCCACACCTGAATCAAACAATAAAATTAAACTTGGTCAGCTAATACCATTTCTGTGGGGCTTTGTACCACCTCTTCAGGGTTCCCTTCTGACTTTTTGTCATGGGTAGTGGCAGTTTTTGGTTTCTATGGTTTATCAACGGTTTCCCTTACCAACAGATCTATTCCTCTGACTGAAAGTCTGGCACAGCTGGAAACTAGAAGTAAAACCACAAGTGAATGGCCTGAATTATCACCCATCTCCAACCACAAACCCATACAGTTACTGGATTGACTAACGGCTATCAATCACCCCAACTGCAGACAAACAGATATCAACTAGAAAAGGCTTGAGGGAAAATGTGAGCTAAAAATCAACAAAGTATTTTACTTTTAATGAAGTGATGCTGTCTTGGAAACACACTTCTTACTCGATAATTATGGCATTATTGTGACTGTTTGCCCTTCTCTCTATTAAGGTGTGTTTGTCCTTTGCCTAAAGCCAATGCAACTTCTGCCTTGGAGGTCAGGTTAAACAGAAAACAATCCTCATTATTCAAAAAACTAGAATAACATGAACAAATGAAGTCTTCTGCTTCCTTTCATGTTGAGTTTCCTCAAGTGTGAAGCAGAATGTCATTGTTGTTCCATCACTAAGGTCACTAAGGCCACTAAGTTAAACTGTGGCTTGTGTCCATTTAACTTTAAAAATACTTGAAAAAGATTTTGTAATAGGCTGGCCACTTATCTGGGGAGGAAGAAAAAAAAATCATTTCATTAGGTCTAGTTTGGAAAAATGATCATCCTCCCATACACCCTTATGCACATGAATGGAAGAAGAATAAAGGACGGAAAGTGCAAAGCACAAAATGTTGAATGCTGACAAAATCTTTCTAAGGAACAAACCTTCTCCCAATACAGCTGGTCTGGACTGTAGTGAACTTTTACGGCACTTGCAACTTAAATCATTCTTGTAACAAAACAAGATAATTTCCAAAAATGGCAGAAACAAACTCAGGCCAGAATTGTACAGTACTTTGGTTCAAAGGTTGCAAATTAAGCTGTGTAGCTTTTACAGTTCTAAGCTGCAGCATCCACCATTGCTTGTTAGAACAAAAGACAAAACAGAAAAAAAAAAAGTTGTTATTTTAGTTCTTTCTGCTACCAAGATCTAACTGTAAGCAAGCACACAAGTGAATGATTACACTTTGGAGCTCTTGGTTCACACGATATGTTGGTTTAAGGTTCACTGGAAAACACCAGATAATGTGATTGCAAAGGCTGTGTTTAAATTGCTGTGTGATAAAGAGAACAGTTCTCTCTTAAACCACATTTAAAATGTTTGGCAGTTTATATGGAAAACCTAACTTATAAGCAGCATTCATGGCTTTACTTACTCAGTTGCTTTTTGACATGTCTCTACTGTTCTGATTTTATTATACCTTCCCTCCCAACATCCAGTTATAAATCCTATTTTTTGTTCACAGATTTCGCTGCTGCTCTCTCTAGTTCTCTCTTCTTTCCAACTTGAAGAAGATTGAAAATGTAACTTGATACATTCATCTTTTCTCTGCTTTTGAAAGACATTTCAGAAATGTTGAAAATAAGAGAACACAGTATGAGAAGGAAAGTTAAGCTAAGAACTGAAAAGAAATAGAAATTTTGCGTATGGAGGAATACAGGATCTAGTAGGCAAGGCCAAATATTCCTACAGCTGCAAAGCTACTGTGCCCACTTAAAACAGTGAGGACTAAATGATCAGATATGCTGAAGCACAGGAAAATAACTGACAAGGAATTAAAATGCATCTGAAATGATAATGTGTCATAGAAATATGCTTCACATTTTGTTGCATGGCAGTATGCATGTTTTAGAGGCTCCTTATTATCTTCAGAGCCTCTCTTCAGACTGTGCTCATAGTACTGTTCTTGTATGTGCAGAAAGGTAAAATAAAACTGAAGTCTTCACTACTATCAATCAGAGTTGTCTTTCTTTCTCATATTCAGTATGCCCAGGATTTCATCTGCAATATCCATACTCACAGCAAGAAGTTAAATACCAATTTGCTGACAATTCAAAATGGTGTGCAAATAAAGACAATTTTAAAAAGACAAGGAATATAATCCTTTTCAATAGAAATCAGGCTAAGTTTATCAACCGATTTCAGTTTGAGACAGTTCTGCTTATGGTGGTTTATATGAATATGTAGTCTCTCTGTTCTGCTCACTTCCAAACCCAAGTATCTGCAGTCACTGATGCTGCAGCAGGAATATGTCCTATACTTAGAAAAACAAGCACTATATTCAAATGCAAAAGTATTTTGGTGATAATACTCAGTACATGATACTTTACCATTGATTACAGGCGTTAAACAAATGTTTCTGCTTTCTGAACGGTTTGGATAATTGAATAATGTTAATGGAAATAAAAATTTAAGTAACAACACACTGTTACTTAATTTGAAGTGAGGGACATTTATCACACATAAACAACATCCCCGTTGGGTATGCATTTGCAAAGTTACAGATTGATCATTCCTCAAGACCATTCAACAGCAAAACAACTCACCATAAAGAATGACTAACCCAGGCTATGTCAGGAGACACAGCACTTTTAAATTTCCAAGCAATTCTCAATAGCAGCATTTCTGTGAACAATCTGCCCCAAAGCCAACAGTTCTCTTTACTTCCATCTCCAGATGAAGAGCACACTTAGGCCATTGAGAACCTGTAGCTCTCTGTTGAACACACATTGCCAGATGTAAACCTCACTTTTTTTTTTGGAAGTGCAACCTTAAAAGCCTGTATCTGTGAGAGATTAGCATCTACAAGACAGCTAATTCAGACCAAATGAGCGCATGATGAAACTGATGCTAGTTAGGACAGACTCAAGGAAGAACTGGACAGCAGATCTCTTCCGGGAGTAGAGCTGCCCTCCCATTCAGAGCACCAGGGAACTGCAGGCTCTGTTACAAGTTATCACTTTGTTGCCTCTGGTAACAAATGGGAGTTGCACATCTTTCTCTGGATAAGGACATGCATACAGTAGCTCACATATTCATGGCCTGACTTCCTTTGTGTGCCTGTGTTTGTGTGTGTGGTATTTTAGCAGATAGGTAACAATAAACATACTTTCAGAGTGGCTTAAATTTGGGCAAATTTAACTTATACACACCCTTTTGCTTGTACTATGCAGCCTCACAAGGCCCAGAAGAGACTGAATTCTACCCTTAGCCTCAACTCTCAGCTGACAGTTCTTCATAGCTCCCACATATACTGCAACACTTATTTTGAACAAAAGTCTCACAAGTCCTGTGTTTATGTCATAGATGAGACAGCTGAAAGTTTGTACAGCATCACTGAAAGAAGTGGAAGGCATGGAAGGTGGGGATGCTGCTATACCACACCCTCTCCAGCCTTGCCAGTCTGCAGCACTCACTTGATAATCTTCATCCCACAAAGCATTAACTGAAGCTTCAGCTGCAGAGCTGACTCTGCTGACCCTTTGCTCATGAGTCAGGTAGAGGTAGAAGTGAGGGGTGTATTCTGAGTGGGTCCCCCTTCTCAGAATCATAGGAACACTGGAGTTGCAGGAGACCATGGAGACCATCCAGTCCAACTATCAATCCAGAACTACCATCATCACTCCTAAGCCACTGCCCCAAGTGCCACATCCATCTCTTGAACACTTCCAGAGACAATGACTCCACTACCTCCCCGGACAATTCATTCCAATGCCTAATGTTGGGGGTTGGGTTGCTTTCTTATAGAATTTTTTTCCCAGAAGTTGCTAAGAAGCTGATAGCTGGGTGCTTGTGGGTACTCATGGGTGCTTGGGAAAAAACAAAGGCGGCAGCTAAGTCAGAGACAGGGTGGCACTCGGACTCCACTTTGCTCTGGGCAGTTTTTGCTCTCGGAGGACACTGCCAGGACTGCTCATCTCTGGACTGCAGAAAGATCTCACCATCCCTGACCTGGAGCTCAGCTCTGAGTGACCCACCACCGTCTCTTCGTGTGTCCCCCGGGATTTCAGAACCTGTTCTCTCCCTGCCCTGCCAGGAGCTCCTGCCCCATTGCCCTGCACCCGCTGTTTCTTCAGTTGCTGGAGGTTTCCCCACGCTGTGTTCTGCACCCCGGGACATTTCTACAGCTCCAGCTCCCGCCGCTGAACCTCAGATACATCTCGTCCCCTGGGACTGCTGCTCGCTCTGGTAGCTTGTGACGGTACTGAGGGGGGGAGGGTGCCAGAGGAAAACTGTAACTGGGTTGGTTTTTTTCCTTCTTCTCTCTCTAGTTCTGTTTGTTGTCCACACTATAGTCATTGTTGTTAATTTACCTTGTTAGATTCACTAGTAAAGAACTGTTATTCCTATCCTCACATCTTTGCCTGAGACCCCTTTAATTTTAGAATTATAACAAGTCCCAGGGAGGTTTCTGGTTCTTTTTGTTTCCCTAGCAGACACTCCTGTCTTCCAAACTAAGACACCTGATTACTCTTGGACTGAAATTTTTTTTCTAATACCTAATGTGATCCTTCCCCAGCTCAGCCTATGGCCATTTCCTCTTGTCTCATTTAAGACACAGCAGGGGAGACCAGCCCCCACCTCACTACAACCTCTTTTCAGGCAGTTGTAGAGAGCAATGAAGTCACCCCCGAATCTCTTCTCCACAACAACTCAGTTCCCTCAGCTGCTTCTCATGGGACTTGTGTTCTAGACCTCACCAGCTCCATCTCCCTTCTCTGAACAGCCCCCAGTACCTCAATGTCCTTTCTGAAGTGAGGCACCCAGAACGGAACACAGCACTCAAGGTGTGACCTCACCAGTGCTGACTACAGAGGGACAATCACTTCCCCAGTCCTGCTGGCCATACGATTCTTGTGGTCTCCTTCCACAGACCATTCTACCACCTGGTTCTGTAGCTGACACAGGAAAGCACATGCAATGGATCTGATGACTACACTTCAAACTGTACTAATAACTTATGGCTTATTTGGAAAGGGGAAAAAGATTTACTTTATTTTAGTGGTTCAGATGGTTTACAATTACTCAGTATCCTACGACATTGTAGCTAAGAATGAATATGTGCACTGCTAGTTTTTGAAAACCTGATGTTTTATGTTTCTAGGCAGGCTGTAGGTCCCAAATCCAGTGTCCACATGACCAGAATTTTGATATCATTACATCTGTATACATTATCTAGAACAACAAAGTCCCAAGCTCATGTTTCTTCTAGACACAGTGATGTAACTCCTCAAACTGGACAAATTCATACCATTGAAAAATGACCTATATGCCAATAGCTTGTTTCCCTGCATCTGTTGTTTGTGTCCACCAGGGAGCTTGGCCAGCCATAGGTGTTTTAGTAGAATCACACGTCTCTTATCTGCTGTTACAATTTTCAAGCACAGCTGGTAATGCAGTAACTGTCTCACATATATTAGGAGCTGACAGAGTAGGCTGAAAAATGAGACAACTGCTAAAAACATGATTTAATATTTAAAAATGAATAAATAATAACCTCATACTATTCATGCCAATCTTGTGGCTTATGAATTTCTGGGACTAATGATTTTACCAACAGCAGGCTGATTAAAACACCATGGAGCTGGTGCATGAACAGCCTCAGTAAGAAATCCATGTGAATGGGATTAATTTCCCTTCTGGATAGATGAAGCTTGTTGCACTGAAATAATAATGTTTTACTTTTGGTTTGAGGAGGTGGAGAAGGGCTTTGGGAGAAGACTGTCTTTCCACTTTTGGGTTTGAATTGATGCCCGTAAACATGCAGTCACATGGCCACACTCTAGTGTATTACTTCTTCGGCTTGGCTGGGCTGTGAATATAACAGAGGCTACAAAAACTAACAGTCTCTTCTGATGATTTTTAGCTCTGCATTTACTCCAAAGGGAGACAAACTCAGTTGCTTGTTTAACATTATAGTTAAATGTGCCTAGCTGGAACTGTTACATAGACAGCCTGACTTCTGAGTCCCACATGCACACCTATCAAACTCCTAGACTGTGCAGCATTGAAATCATACAGGAGAGTGGTTTTGAGAACTGGTCTACACTTTTATTTCATAGATGCACTAACAATGAAGCACCAAACATTTTGACACCTTTTCTCAAGACTGCCTACTCAGAAGAGAATCCAAGACTGGCAATTCGAGTTTTCTTTTACAGAGCATTCCACACAGATCTGAATCTGGGATTCCACTCTTTTTCCCCTTTCCCCTCATTCACCTGGATTAAGTATTACCTAATTGAAGCAAGAAGACATTTCTTCCCTAAAACACTGGTCATGGCTTCCTGCTTAGGAGCCACCCACACTCCTTGAGCCAGCTGGAACAGATTTATGTATCCAGAGTGGATGCTATTCCCATTTTTGCCTTTCTCTTTAATGAGGTGTTCACCTAGTAGAAGGTACACCATTGGCTTGGAAAATGCTCAGCCTCAAAGTGTAACCTTTTTATAAGTATCTAAACATTAAAACAAAAAGCCAAATCATGTCCCCATGCCCTCAGGCCCCTTTCAATTGTGCCAGCTGTATCTCTGAAGGACTCTCTGATATGGTAGCAAGCCATAACTTACAATTCCCTGTTTTTTACTACCCATGCACCAGAGCTTTTAAGTCACTAAGAAAACGGGAACTATGACAAATATGTTTACTCTTTCGTTACATAATGACATTCCAAATCCAAATGTCTAGAAGTCACTGCAAAGTGCAAACTGCTTAACTAAACAGGAGATTTAAAAACTGGAGCTGTCATACAAGGACAGCTTTTGAAGTAAGGCTTTATTTTGGGGGTGCTGTCATCAGCAGTGCACGTGGATAGAAAAGACACACAAAGCAGAATGGTTTCTGTGTACATAACACATACAGCTGAGTATTGAGCACTTTATTGCTGATCTGTAAATAGAATAGGGTCCTTGGGAATCTAACTGAAGGATTTTAGGATACAAATTCTCTACCTCCATCTCTGCAGAATCCTATAAATCTGTAGCAAAACCTCAGACTGCAGGAGGAAAAGAGATGAAAAGTGTCAGTTGTTTAACTGAATCAGCCAAGATGAGAGAAATGTTCAAATTTACTGTGTGTCTAGACAGAGATATATTTATTTATTTGTGTGTCCAAGATTTTTATATACGTCTGTGTATTTCAAATCTAATTCTTAAATAAATACTTTGCTTGCATTTTTCTTTAATTTTTTTACATTAAAGGTGATTTAAACTGAGGTGCCATCCACTTCAAAGACATAGTAAACTGTAACATACAGACTGGATCGTTCATACAGAGCTCACTTTTCTCCTGCACTGGTCCAGGCTTAATGCGCCCTGACTATGTTTGTGACGGCCTACAAAATTCTATTCAAGCAAACTCAAACTTTTTAACATCTCCTTGACATAAACAGGATTCTGGTATGTTTTGTGATGCTATATACTGTTTTATTATGAAACCTGTTCCAGTGAAGTCCGTGGGATATAAAAATGCCCACAGAAGTCTCAGAATGTTTCTTAAAAATGACAGACCTTTAGGATCTTTAAGAGAGAAAGTAGAAGAGAGTAGGAAAAGAAGGCAAAAAAGTATCCAGTAGGACAGGAAAACAAAAGGGTTGTTTTAGTTTCAAACCCATGTCTATGAGGCAAAGTTTTAGCTGCATTCTCATACTCTTACCCTACCACCACCAGTGGAAATACAGATTGGTGATTACCCAAGGGCACTACATTAATTTCCCAGAAAAATTGCTATTGAATTTATTCCATCTCTTGGATATACCCCACAGACTTTACAGAATTTTACATTTTATTGCTACCAAGGTCACAGTAACATGGGCTTTCTTTTGCAATACATCAGAAGAATCGAAAAGACAACACAGATCATGCAGAGACTATTGCAAGGTCAACCCATGGAGCCACCATTCTGGGCTGTTTGCTGTGGCTTTATGGCAAAGAACCTTGAGAACAGTCTTCCAAATCATGCTTGTCCTCTGAAGCATGTAGAAGTCATATTGTTTGTGATGAAAGAACATAGTACATACAGACTTGGCAAACTCCTGACCTCTACCGTTTTTGACAGTCTCCCAAATGCAAGACTGAGAATGTCAGACTGACCCTACATCTGGCAAGAAAAACAGAAGTCCTGGTTTTATTGAACTCTGGTTCAAATCAGATTCATTTCCATAAGAAAAAAACACTAATTTTGTAGTATTAATGCAATATTTGCATTTATATATAAGCAGAAAATTTAATTTACTGTGTAGGTTTGGAGATTCAGACAAGTTCATACATCATCGCAAGAAAAAATAAAATTGGATTGGTGGAGTTTGTATATGGAAGTATTTCTTACCTGTCAAAATGCTTCAAATTAAATGAGAGGAAAAAAATGTTTTGAGCATGTAATAAAGTTCTGCATTCATTTTTTGGCCTGTATTACTCTTACTGCAAATGCTAAAATGAAGCTTTTGACTCCATTATTTGAATCAGAAAAACTATCAGCAGCTTAATATTATTGCAAGTATGTCGGTATATGGGCTAAGAATGAATCTTTAAAAGTTTGCAATGGACAGTTTAAGTGATATTCCTAAAATCCTTATTCTTTTTTTCTCTCATTTTCTGACTTCATTTCTGAGTCAGAGACAGAAAGGGTGGAGGATAACTCTACCCAGGCCATTTGACCAGGCAAAAAGCCCAAGAAAAATTATTTTTCCACATAACATTAATAAGTAGTAAAATCCCAAAGTTATTTTGCAAGACTTCAATTAGTATTTGACCTTATTGTATAAATTACATAGCTGTTTCTCAAGGCCTTTATAGCATTGCATCTCTTTGCACATTGTACCAATTCTGGGTTTTAGGCAACCCAGTGTAATATCTTTCTTTCACATTTTCTTTCTGTATATCCTTTGGCTTCATCACGGGTGCTAAAAAATCCTATACAGTTTCTACATGGAGATCACCCCGGTGATGCCAACATATACTTTTTGCCTTTAGCTCAATCAAAATACAAGTGATTTGGCTAGTATCAAGACAGATTTACCCTGTTAAAATTCTTGCAGGTTTGTTCCTCTCCACACCCTACATGGTACAACCTGCACATCAGTGGTCTTCCACAAATGAAGACCAGTGCACAAGAGGGACTCCTGAATTCACAGCTCACCTGCATCTAGCTTCAGTATTTTGTAGTGAGATAGTTCCAATTTCATATAATCAGCTAAAAAAAGAGCCATTTATCTTGAAGGATGGAGTTGAATACATTTAACATGTCTCTTTCCCTACCCTCAGGCTACACTACTTATTCTTAAAAAATCCTACCTCTAGAAAACAACTTTACAGCAGCTTCTTAAATCTCAAATATCCCAAGAGCAGACTACTACAGGCAAACACCTGATGTTTCAATGCACAAAGTGCAGAGGAAGAAGACTCTGCTGATCACAGTGCCCTGCCTTCCTCAGGGTAAATCCCTTCCAGAATCCAGCTTTACTCAAACTGATCAACAGCCTCTCTCACCCAGTTTTATCTGCATTTGGAGTCAGGTTCAACCAGATTACAACAATGCTCTTGCAAGTTTTACCAACAGTTGAGACCCCCATCAAAAGAGACTCCAAGACAGCGACAAGTATGAATCTGCAATGGGCATATATATGTTGCACTGCAAAGAAAACATCCTATCAGGCCTTTCCAACATGATTCAGTGTATTGTAACAGGCATTACTGCACATTTTTTCAAATTAAAAGCACGAAGAAAATAAAACTGTATTTCTTACTTTCGACGGAACATTTCTGCAAATATGCAGCCAACACTCCAAAGATCAACTGCTGTTGCATAACTGGACTGAAGCAAGACTTCAGGAGCTCTATACCACAAAGTAACAACCTGCAAAACAAAAAGGAACAGAAAAGAGAATGCTTAGCTGCAGAACTACAACCTTTTAAGTGCTGCATGTACAGCTTCCACTTAGTTAAATCTATGTTGTAAAAATCTCATATATTAGGGCCAAGTCGTTTACCCAGCATATAGAACAGGGTCCTGTATGGAAAATCTCAGTATCCACCGCTCCAGTGATGATGACTCAGGATGTGAGACCATTTCTTGTCAAGAACATTGCAATTCAGGGTACAACAAAACTATAGTTTCAGAGTACAGCAGTGGTGTGACAATTGTAGTACCATACCACACTACCAGAAATTTCAAAGATTTTGCAGCTTGCAGACCCCAAACACCTTCCAGTGGAGATTTGAACTCTCCATAGGGCAAATGTTAGTCAATTGACCAAGACCTTGTTTTCCTAACTTTTGTGGATGTAGATGTAGTCACCAGAGCCAAAGTGGAAGCAAACAAGCCAGGGAATGCTATGGGTTTATCTGTAGGACCAGCATGTCTGTTTTCACCCCTTTATGGTTTATGTACTATTTTCTATAAAAGAAATTGGGTTAACTCAAGTGCATGGGCCAATCAGTAAACATGTAAACATGTTCGACCTGCCTCAAAAGTTGTCTCTGCAGAAACTGAAGAAATTATAACTTTTTTTAATCACCTGCATGCAGATTAAGTCAAACCCTTCTCAAAGATGTCCCTTACCAAAGGCATCAGTGCCGTCTACTGTGGTTTCCTTGCACACAAAAGAACCCAAAACTGTCCATTTTTTACTAAGCAACACAACACAAGGATTCCTGACCTTTACAGTTGTGTGACTGTCTCTGCCCACATGCTACTGGTCAGACCAGCAGTAACTTCTCTCACACTGTATGTTCAAATGACACTCTTTTCCAGGGACATTTGCCATGCAAAGTACCTGCTTTTAGGCTGTTCTTGTCCCAGTGGTTATGTCACAACATGTTGTAGGCACCCAATGGGAATTTTACTGGCACTGCTCCATCAGTGTACTTTGGCAAGTCCTGCTCACTGAACCCACAACAGAGATGAGACAGTTTATATTTATCCTTTCATATCCCACAAGTAGACCAAATACAGATGAGGCTGACTGTCTCTTCGGGATATTTGCAGAAGAATACAAGGAGCTTCTACGGAGTTCTGTGTGAGCTACTATCTTGCTAGAATACAATCTCAGAGCCACAGGAGTGTTCCACCACTGAATACAATTATAATCCAGCCATAACAACATATCACCATCAGCTAAGTGCCAATATTTTCTTACTCTGTGCTATAATTTAAACCTCTGACTATTAATATGGGGGCTGTCAGGGTCTCTACAATTAGTGTTTTTTTCTTCAACAAACACAAAGATGGGAGATGTAACATTCAGGAGGAGGATGAACCAAACCAAACCTCTGGGAAAAAAAAAAAAGAAAAAAGATAGAAACAAAGAAAAGTATAAGAATGAAAATAAATTTTAAAATTATTTTAACAACTCAGATAGTGAGTTCTGAATTTCAAGACCAACACAAAGAAATGTGTAAGAATAGTGAAGGATTTTATGATAACAATGTAATTGTCTTCTAAAGAAAAATAACAATGGAAGTAATCAGCCGAATTTGCTGGTCAAAGCCAGATGAAACAAAAGCAAATACAACATTTATTACAATCATTACATGCCCTGACAGCCTTTGGAACCACTGAATGGCTATTGAAGGGAGGTTCACAGATATTTGCAAGAGTGGTCATATTTGCTAAGTTCTTTTAAACACTTTTACATTTATTTATAAAATCTGTCTATGGAACAGTTGAATAACACAGTACAAAGTACTGCACAGGCAAGCTATACTTCCAGTTACCCATCTGTTGACACCCATCCACAGACACAGATTCCTGTGTGGAAGGTGGGCTTTATTAGCTCCATTTGTCTTGCTCCTGATTTGCTGCCATACCAGTGATGCTTTTATGAAACACTTCTCTCTATGAAACCAGGGAAGTTTCTTCAGAGATTCACTCCAAGGAAAGAAGACAAATATAACTGGAGGTCTGGGATTCTCTCTGGAGATGTCCTGTCTGAATCAGATATAATTACTCCTAAAACACAAATTTTTTCCCTAATGCAGATGTATCTCTCAAACTGAACTGTGCTTTTATTCTTGCAGTACATTTGTGGAAAAGCTGACTGAAGTAATAATGCTTTGAGAAATTAGACATAACAATTTCAGCCCATTAATGTTTGTCAATGGCTGGGTGTAGTGTCAGGAAGAGCCATGTGATCTCTAATCTGTGAGAATACCACCAAATCCCATGATTCCTGGTTTGAGGTCCACATGGCTCTTCTCACAGAGCAGAAGGATGATTTATTTTCCCCAGTCCCACAAGCCCTGCAACATTAGGGCTCTGCACTCTGAAAGGCCAAGAACCGGGGGATGCATGGTTGTGGACCATATGCCCCAAACTGAAGTCCCTTCCAGATGAGTGTGGCACAGGACAGCTGCTCCTTTCCTGAGAGATGCAGCACAGCTCTTGCCTGTGTCTGTGCTTGCTTGGGGGAACTGTGCTGTTTTCAGATGGCTGTGCAAGTGTGCAGCATGGGGGCTGCTTCTCCCATGTGACCCCTTACTGGCAAGTTCCCCAATCATTTGCACCCTGCTATGCTCCATGCATGCATATACACATATGGACTGAGAGATTTTACTTGAGTAATTTGGAAAGTTAAACCTGTAAAATACAAGATTTCCAAAAGACTAACAGTTAAATTTCAGCTAATGCCTGATTGCTTTATAGTCAAAGAGGAAGGAACCTGTGTTGAGCTGCTTTGATATGCTCTGTCATAAATGTGTCATTATAAAAGTGATCAAATAACCTTCATGACTTGTAACATGCAAGCTTGTGTTTCAAAATGTGTACCTGAAAGGAATCAAAATACTAAATGTCAGTTCATACACAAGTAATGCCACTGATGACTCCTTTTGTGGTCAGGGTCTTCTCCTGAAAGCACAGGATGATGTGTATGATGCAGTGGTTTTGACACTCTCTTCTACCATAGAAACCAAGAAAATATTTGTGGACATTCCATTAACATTTGCAGAGAAGTAGAAATTAAAATTATTTTGAACACAGGATATGGTGAGGCTGAACAAGCAGGTCATCACTTCCTCTTTAGCATGTTCTGAGTGAAAAAATTCTTTGCTTAGGTAAGTCACACTACCAGATAGACAAGGTCTCCCTGAGCAACAGCATGCTTAACAGAGCTGCTTGATTAAGTCCCCTTTGTAGGATGAAAAAAGCACCAGTAACTGCATCAGTACATCTCACTTAAATTCTGTCTCTCCTGAAAATCTGATACACGTGAAATGAAGCACATGATAATTGTTCTGCAGGAAAAGGTTTCATGTTCACATGCTGATGGAGATCCTAAATTGTGCAAGACTCCAAAATACTTTGGAGGTTGTAGACTTTAGTGACCATGTTGTGTTTTAGTCCTCTCTCCTAAGAAACTTTTCTCCACTGCCTTCTTGCTTCTGCTCACCCTGGCTGGTCTCTTCAGCTCCTTTCTTACACCAGCCAGGTTTCTACCACATCCCATGACCTCTTGGCTAATTTCTGCTGCCTTCCAGTCACACACACCCATGGTCCCCTGACAGCATCACCAAATATTCATAATTCCCTGCTGCTCCTGTGCAAACACCTGGGTGGACACAACCTGCTGTCCTGCTACATCCCAAAGGCTCTGCCTTCCCTCACATTCCTCATCAGCTCCTCTGCACCTCCAAGTTCCCTGAAATTTCACACCCTGTCCTCTCTTCCAACTGCCTCCAAATGCTCCTGGGCAAAACTATCTCCTTTTCCCCCTTTAGCTTCTTAGCCCACTCTGCCTGTCCTGAAGATACCCTGTAACATCTGTATTTAAGAGATCCAGCTACATATGAAAAGACTGAGAGTATTCACACACCAGAAGAAGTAGGAACCTACAGATGTAAGTTCCTTTTCCAGTGCACATTCTATGTCTCTACTATCCAGATAAGATTGTATCAGGTAAGAAGGGCATCAGCTGCAGATGATTACTTCTGACTACTTAAAAGTTAATACATTAAGGCAGCGCTTCATGATGAAAATAAACGACATATATCTGAGAGGCAGTAGAAAGGAAAAGAACATCTGCAAAAGTCTGCTGAGGCTTTGTCTGACTCTCTGAAGAAGGGAATGTGCTCAGTGAGAAGCAAGGGCAGAGCTGCATTTGGAATCAGATGAAGAAAGAGAACTTCATTTTGAAATAAAGCTTCCTGCCTTACTACACCTGACAGACGTGGCTGTTGGGCACGTTACCTGTTTCTGACGAAAAATCAAATTAGTAGGAAGCATCTACTCATTAGCAATAGAAGAGAAAATCTAGACATTGTGTCAGTCTCATATAATTTCCATGTACTTTACAGAACAGATCTTCATTTGTGCATAACTGCTTAATTTAAATGGATCTCTACTATATACAGCCCTTTCCAAATATAGCCGCTGTCTGAATAGCATTCAGTTCAAAAAAGACAAAGACAAACAGTGGTTTAGGGATGGGGTTGAGTAACACAGACACAAAAGACTACATTTCAGTTTGCCACAGACTTTAAGTACAGACCAATGCCCAGTTGCACAGCTACACGAACAAAGCAGGGATCAGACTGTAACACAGCAGCTATGTCTAGGCTAGGAAATTAAATGGGACAGGAAATGTTCCTTTGGCACTGAGACCAAAAAGTACAGAGTGGCCTATGTCCATATTATTAAATTCTCAGCCTCCCAAAAAAGGTGACCACATGAAAACTGCTTATTGGGAATGGTCTTTGGTCCATGTTTAACTGCCAGCGCCTAGGCACTGTCTGGGGAAGGGTGGTTGGAATAACTCATGCCAGGAACCATTCTAATAATTTAACAGTATAGACAATTGAGCTCCAGTACCCACGAATGTTTTCTGGCACTGTTTAATTTACCAGCCAGTGAGTCACGCTGTGGCCCTGGGTCTTCCTTTCACTCCAGAAAGAAGGTATTTTGCTATGTTTCCCTCATCTCCTCTGATTCAGAGGTGGCTCCACAAGAGTGATGGAGTGGGGGAGGCATGGCCAACTCCTCATCTCACCCAGCAAGTGGTCATACTTTATCATAAATGTGCTGCACAGATCAGATGAACACACACTGAATTTGATTACCATCCATGGGGAGAACCTGACTGGCCCATGTGTAGACCTTTTCCTTTTAGATATCCAAAGCTGGATGAGACTAATTCTATGCTAATTAGTTCTGAAGGGACTTGGAATAGGCCTGTAAAACCTTTACTTGTAATTTTTTTTTTTAATGTCCTTTACAATGGTTCTTAAGCTCAGATATTTTGTTCAGTTCTCATTAACAAGGCTTTCACACGATCTTCATGACATCTTCTTGACTGTTTTTCTTTCTTTTTTGGTCCTTTCGTTTTGAGTAAATTGAGCAAACATAGCTATAGAATATATGATACAGTATGCAGAGTCAATCTGTACACTAGTAGCTTCATGGTCTTCCAATTTCACGAAAAATCTTTTGCTTCAAGTTGCTCATGAGGATTCAAAGTGGAATCTTAGCAAATTCACAACAAATCTACTACTTCATGGCTTCTTCTTCAGGTCTGGGACTGTAAAACAACTTGAAGAATTTTCTGGAACCTTTGTAAAAAATATCTTCTCAGCTGTATGACTAAGCTTGACACATTTGCCACAGACTAGCTGGAGAGGACAGAAGTACAGACAAGCACATTGACTGAAGCCTGGCTTCAATCCCCACTGCAAAGAGACTCTCTCTGCCTAATCCACCTCCCTCTCACTTGGTAGAAACACAGTTGAAAAGACTCCATAGAGACTGAAAAGAAGAAATGCAGTTTCTGAATTGAATATGCTAAATGGCTCGCTGGTCTGACAGAGTAACATTGCTTAAAATTAATAATAAAAACTGCTTAGGAAAAGAAAGGATTTGCTTAATAATGTGTCATTGCCTTCAGTTTGAAGCATAGACCAACAGCCAGGACTGAGCAGAGCAGAAGTGGCAATCCAGAGGACTGGTGACACTAGGTTGTGACATGATGGCATTTCTGCAGGATCATGGGCCCTACACTTGTCCTGTGTACTGCTCTGAGTCCTCCTGACAGTCCGAGGTGGCTCCACTTTCCAGCCCTCTTGTGTAACAGACCCACCACCACCCCTTCACCAAGCCCTGCTCTGCTCCAGCAATGATGATATTTATCCCCACTCCCTGTCAACTTCCATGCCCCCTAGGAACATGCCAAAGACCTCTGGAAGTGGATCACACTATGCCATATGGGGAAATTATTTTTGTGTGTGTATTTGTCTGTCTGTGCCCTAGGAAATAAGGGAGGAGGTAGTCTGGGGTGTGCTGGAGGCAAGAGCAAGGGAGGGGAGACAAAGCCTCATTCCATCCTGCAGCACCATGCACAACAATTCCATCACAGGCAGAGAAAATGCTCAAAACCCACCTGTCCCCCAGGTGTAATGAGGCCAAGATAGGAGATTTCAGCCTTTGTACAATGCTGTATTTTTCACCTATGATTTGGGAAAGGGGTGTGTGTCTCCTTTACTTGCTGGCAATTGTCTTACTGTGTCTTCCTAACACTATCCTTAGCACATTTGCTGAGTATTCTGCATTTATAAAGCAAACCTAGGACTCTAATCTATCTCTGAAGACCTATTATTATTCCTAACTGTGACAGAGAAGGTAATAATCATTACATTACATGATGTGCTTTAGTTACCAGGGATAATATCTGACGGAACAATTGTATTTGTTTAATCTCCCTTTTGAGTAGTGGTACTTCCACTGTTATTTAACTGTTCCATCACAGAGATAGGTATGACTGGAGATAATGTTTCTTTCTTAGAGAAAGATGATTATAGTTTGTCTGTTTATAGAAACATTGAAATAGTTTCCCTTTTAAAGTAAGTGTACATCAAACTACTCTAGTGGCTTTTAACAAGCACTTTACTTCCTGAAGAAAGATTCAGCATACAAAACACGAAATCCTTTCTAGTGCTATGGTGATGAAGTGCACATGGTAATTCCAATTTTATCTTTTTATTCATTTGCCTCCATTTTGGGCACAAGCTTGATGAATTGCTTTATGAAAACCAGAATGAATGTTGTTATCATTCCATGAGTTTGATCATCAAGCCAAAGATTATTTATTTATAGAAGACACAATTCCTGATCCACTCATTGTCAAGTCACTGTTTTAGAATGAGATCTCCTGTTTTTGATGCTAAAACATTTGTGATTTGAAGGAAACATGGTTTAGCACCTACTGTAAGATAACATGACAAATAAAGAAGCCATTCATTTCTTAGATGTTCTACACAGAAAAAAATAACCAGAATTTTCCTTTTTCTATTTCTAGGAAGAACCTCATCACCCAGTGTGACAGTGCTGCTGAAGAGCATTTCTAGGTACATCCGTTGTCAGGAGGCATGAATGTGTGTGCGTGCGTGTTTGCACATCATGTGTGTAGCTGAAGATGCTTCCTTATATTCAGTGGGTTTTACCTTAAAAGTCTCTGTGTACTAAACATCTGTGTGGAACAGCTACTAGAAAGGAAAACTAGCTCTTAACATGAGGTAATATTTCAACCACTAGTGATTCAGACCTTACCTCAAATCTCATACAAGGAAATAGATTTCTACTAAGCAGAGTATTTCATAGAATTCTCTACAGAAACAGAGAACATTTCTGAAAGACTACCTGAGACTTCAGGTGAAAAGTGTTTATCTTTATGCAAAAAGAAAGGAGCAAAACCAGTACCAGTGCTGCTACTCTACCTGATCCAGATCCCACAGAAGTCAGACTTGCCAGGTCTTGTTGTGTATTGAAATCAAAACCACGGTTCTCTAGTCTCTGAGCTGCAGTGCAGCCTTCTATGGAATATGGGACAACTCAGTTCTTTACAGAAGTGGTCAGCTTTGCATGCAGTGAGACTTGTGCTTGTATTGCAGTGTATTTACAGACAGAGATACGTAACAACACTGAGAGTGCCAGACTTTAAATAGAAGTAGCCATTCTTCAATCATGCTTCAAGACTCAATGATCAAATCTGTAGACTGAAACAGTGAATTCTAATAATCTATCACAGAACTAAAAAAACCCCACAAAGGCGTAAAGGAATAAACACCACTGTCTTCTTATGCAGATCAAACCAAACACCTACTGCAAGGAAGACATTTCCTTCCACAATTCCAAACAAAACTAAAGCTAAAAACCCCTTAAAAACTCCCTAAAAGATGGCAGCCTGAGACTGTACCTTGGAATACAGATGTTGTCCTGGGTCTGACTGCAGCAGTTTGGCATGTTCCACTTGCTCAGTCACCTGTTGGCATTAGCTAGCTCAGGGAACAGTCCTAACTTCTAGAAGCACATCTTGGGCTTTGTTTCGGTTGCTTTGCCCTCCTCTACCTACACCTTTAAGCCACAAAATCAACTCATCTAGCACCCTGCATATTCCCACTGGATGGCATCCACCTCTTACAGTCTCTCACATCACTTATGCCCTGTCCCTGGGAGCAGGAGAACACTAAGCTGTAACTTGTCCCAAGGACCAAATGGTGGTCGTCTCCATGACAAGATCCTGCAAAGCTGCCCTTGTGACTGCCTGGCCTTTCCTTGGGTTCATTAGACTAGAGAATCTGAGCCTTATCACCTACAGTTGGTCTTGATAATGACGACCAGCTTTCCACTGCTACCAGAAAACCAGAGTCTGGTTGACAGAAAAAAGTGTTCCCACTTCCTGGGGTGCTGTGTTGGGACTCCAGTCCTGAACAGAAAGAGCCTAAATGAAGCAAAACCATGAAGGCCACCACAGACCTCTCTCCCATGAAACTTGGGCCCACTTCTGTCAAGCCATCCTGAACAAAAGGAGGAACACAGAGAAGCTGCAAAGAATAGATTAAACTGGGCCAGTTCTCTAGGTGAGAGGCTTTATTGTGGACAGCTTGGGAGTCTTGTCAGCAGAAACTTGATGCAAACAATTTCTACAAGATACTATTTTCATTCAGTTGAGAATGAAACTTAGAAACTAATGCTGTATCTGAAGGCAAAGTACCAATTTCACTGAGAGCCTGGTATTGTAGATAAAAGGCTGGTGGAGCAACATCTGTCTGAGATGGTTATGTGAAGCAACAGCTTTAGAGTAAAAACTCCTATACTACAGCAAAGCTCAAAGATAACCCAGGGTTGCAAACTAGTCAGCTTCTCTGCAGCAGAAGCTTCACTTTGGACGTACCTGCCCCCACTACTTCACAAGGTGCAGACTTCAACTGCAACCATCATGACAACCACCACAGAGCTGGGCCTTCCTACGCCTATGGCATAAAGAATTTGAGCAACTCTGAACACTCAAATCTCTTCCACATTTGAAACCAAATGCAGGAGATTTTACTATGGCTTTACCTTGCATTTTAAATGTATGGCTTTAAACTGAAGTAAGTAAAATTGATAAATGATACCATAGTAAATGATACCATAGAGATGAAACTACTATGAAATACCTTTCAAGAATTCCTTGAAATTACATTTTGGAAACATAACCCTCATGAAACATCTTTCTTTCTAAAAACAAATGTAAAAAAATATTTGTAAATACACACAAAGAAAATAAGAAAAAGTTGAACTTTCCATATACAGATATAATATATGAATAGATGTACACATTTCTATATACTTAAACATACCACAGATCATTAGAAATTAGTTGAGTTTTGAAATCAACATCACCAGGACAGAGTCCTGCCATAGATATGTAATTTCCAGCAAGGACTGGAGAGGAAGGTGAAAAACAGTAAGAGGGGTCTTCAGGCTGTCTGAATCTCGCATTTAAGTAGCTTTGTGAGCTTAGGACCAATAAAATGCTGGGCACAATCCACTGAGGTTCCCAAGCTCTCTTAGGCATCTTTAGTTATCAAATTCTTCCTCTTACTCTGAAAATGTCTGCAGGTGTTACGCGTAGATGGTCATGCACATCAGAAAGACCTGTGCTGCAGAAACAAGCAGCTCTGTTTGAGCTAAAGCACTACTGTGTTGCATTTTTGGTAGACAGATACCCTGGGTAAATGGGTATTTTCAACAAAAGTCCATTTGGAGCCCTACCTGGTGAAGCCTGTAACCTAGAGACCTGATAGAAGCCATACATGTTTGCATCTATGTTAACACCTTGTGCAAATGTCATTAGGTTAAATCTCGAAGTGGAAACTCAGCCAAAGGGGATTGAATTGGCACTTCCCACACCCAAGCACGTTCCTTGACCACTAGGCTAGGGGTTTTTTGTGTGACAGCTCTTTCGTTGCCTTTGCTGAAGCTAAACCACTATTCTGCCAGGAGTATATGAGTCATGGGGCAAGACTGTGTCTGAAAGCAGCTGAATGCTTAAGAACAATCAGCTGGAAGGGGCAAGGAGCCGAGTTTCTGGATACTGCTCTGGAATGTGTATGCATTTTACATTAGACCATCACTGGATAAAAATAAAAGCAGGCATTAATTACATTAACCAGGCTGGATTCTACTTTGTATCTAGACAAGATTGTTTTCCACCTCTCTGCTTCTAATGGATGGAACTCACAAAAATTCTAGAAGACAGCACTCTGCTTTCTTATGTGGAGAAAGAAGCAAAGCAAGTCCTCCCTTGCTGCTTGCTCCCTTTGGCTACTTGCTCCACAGTAGCCAAAACTAGGGTTCACATCACTAAATGAAGCCCAAGATCTTGAAAGAAATAAAAAAAAAATTCCTCTACTTATAAATGTTATAGGACTTTCTGAACTGATAGTAACTATCTGAAGATTTAGAAGAAAACCAGAATGTTAAAGGTGGTCCAATACTAGACCCTGACAGACATTATTTCCCAATTTTAACATTAAAGATTGTATGATTAATTTATGTTATTTTCAACAAGCCACATTCCAAGGAAAATAATTTACAGATAAGATATTGTATTAGTTTGATAAACAAGACGTGAATTACTCTAGGTCACTGAAGACTACTCCAGAGTGGTGACAGACCTATAAAAATATAAAATGTTTTATTTGTGAAAATAATGTTGTAGATCAGACTTCTGTAGATAACACTCTCAAAATTGATACAAAGCATCAATTATTTAACCCAAAGAGATAATAGCTTAAGACAATACAAACAGGAATGTTCAAGGTAATGAGTGCTTTCATGTTACAAGTTCTCAAGTCTGAGGGCACTGCATCAGGCTAAAGGACAATGAGATAAGAGCAATATTGCTAGTTACTAACAAATGGTAGATAAAAGACCTCTTCTGGATTCTGATTAAGTGACAGCATTCTACACATTCCTGTGAGTTGAGAAAGTTTGCCTGAGAACAGCAGCTATGTTACATGTGAAGCACCACTAAACAAGCGTATCTCTATGTTTTCAAATTCCAGCGTGAGTAATGGCTCTTTCTCCCATCTCTTTAACTTGAACAGAAGCTCCCTCTCTCCTTCTGGACATGCAGGCATAACTTGCCGTGCTTCAGTTTCCATTAAGACATATAAATGTATATGCTGAAAGTAAAGAGAAGTTCTGTAGGACTTCCTGGCTGCGAGCCAATGTTTACAATCCCCTGGGTGGGAAATGACGGGTGAAAGGCTCTCCATGGCAGGCTGTAGGAGTCTTTGCTGTTGCCGACAATGACCTTCTGCCTCTATTTTCAAAGTAGCTCCCCTGTTAACTCCTTGAACACTGTGTGCAGAGAGGCCTTAGAGAGGAAAACACTTTTTCTGAGAGTCCAAATCTACTTTGAGGCATCTGTTTGACAGACTCCAATTTTAGCAGTGGTTAAGGGAGTGTGGACTAATACGGGTGGACTCTGCATCTGCTGTTGGAGTGTGGCACTGAGATGCAGTTTTACTAGTCCAGAACTGGGCTTAGCTGTGTTGGGCATGAGAATGTTCTGATAATGTTCTGAGCTTCAGGGAAGGTACATCAGTTTACAGGCACATGGGTTTGCCTGTAAACACTGAGCACAGAGTCTCCAGGACAGAAGGAAAAATCCAATTTGTAGAGACATGTTTTAATTTTCTCCAGCCAGTCAGTAGGAATGCTGTTTGCTGATAGCAGCAATACCTTCTCTTGGGGTCTCCTTGAAAGAGGAATGAAAAACTGAAGACAGACTGAACTACAGTCTGCCATTGGTGCAGTGAAGATACACAACAGAGCACACAAGGAGATGGGAAAAGGAGATGTATTGCTTTAAAAGGTTTTGCCCCCCTCCTGCCTGGCAATGTAAAATAGAATATTCAGGAGATCTCTTCTTGTGTCACATCACTTTTGCTGCTCTGTAAATCACTCACAGCTCCAAACAGTTCAGGAAGAGTCCTTATAAAAGAAGATAAAAAAGGATATACAAAAAAGGCCTTCTAAGATGCTTATTGCAATATGTACTCATCCTTGAAAATAAGAGAATATATCAAATGAAAACTAATATTCAAGCACTAGCATTGATGCTTTAATGATCTCGGAGAGGGAGTCAAATGTGAAAACATAAACCTTACTACCTGTTAACCTTGGAATATGTTTTCCCATCATCTTTGAAACTTGTCAAAGTCTTTTCCCCACAAAGATCTGTTCTCAGAAACAATCTCTGCATGCAAAAAAATTCTCTACACATTCCCTGAAAGGGAATAAGAGTGCTTGCCATCTCCAGGAGGTGTCCACAATATTAACAGCCACATAGAGACAGCAACATCTATCCCCTCCCTGAATTTTTAGAGGAAGTCCTGTAAATAAATACTCAGTCAGGAAATACTTGTGTAACATCCATGTGTGGCCCCATTGATGCTGAGGAGGATAGAAGAGAGAAGCAATATAAGAAACCAGAGCTTCTGCAGAGACACCAAGCCTAAGTATCTGCAGTTCTGAGACTGACACAGATCAACAGCCTCTAAAGCTGTTGCACTGTCTAAGGTTCTAAACTTAAAGAGGAATAGGACGTGTTGGTAGGACCTCAGCTGTTCTTCTGAGGCAAAAAATATTTTGCATGAGAAGGCTAATGTTATTAGGCTGTGTCAAAATCACAACTGGACCTCTCATGAAAAGCTCCAACCTAACTCCAAATATGCATGTAATTTCTAGCAATTTCAGTCAAAGCTCTGGGTGGTTAGAGGAAGACATATGCAGGCAGTGAAAATGATATTTAGATCTATGCTTATTTTTAATTGTTAGTACTTTAGAAAGTAGTTTTAGAAACAAAAAATTAGAAATACTCTATGTTTTCTAAGGAGTATACATCTGCAACTAATAAATACTGGTATTTTTCAAGGAAAATGGCAGCCTGCAAGGAAAAGAAGTTTTGATGATTGCAAACAAAGAATATATTTAGATTGGAATATTTTTCTTTTTTGTTAATATGAGGTTTTGTTGCTGCTGTTTAAAATCATTAATGATCCTGGGATCAGAAACTAAGTGTGTTCAAGAGCTAACACTATTATTGTTTTTACAAGGATACACTCAGGCTGAATTTAGAGCAAGTTAGTTTTTGTAATATGAAGCTTTTACAAAACATGGGTCTAAATGACCCCTCCTTAAGCTTTTTTTATTTACAAAGCATCTTTAAACACCAGATAAACTTTGTTTTGTTTTGGGCTACTGCATGAAAATCTGAAAATGAAACTTCTTTGAAAAGAAGTAGGAAGAAGACTAAAATAACCCCTGAGTACAATCCAGGAGAAGGAAAACAGAAATGAACAGCACAACTAATGAAAAAAAAAAAAAAAGGATTTTTAGTTACAGCAAAGGTGTTATTGGGATCAATAAACATGGTTTTTAGTGCTTCTTCTGAATAACAGAAGTGTTAGTCTAGTAACATGCCCAGAAATCAATTATGTGGAGAAAAACAGTATTTCTTAATACAAGACTGGGGTGTAATCTACGGGCTGAAAAATAATGTAGAGTACTGGAGATGACCTCTCTTAACCATACTGCCATTCCTATCTGTAGGACCTGGGATGAACATAACTGGGAAATGCTGTACACAAGAATACTATCTATGTGTTGTATCTCACGAGTCAGGCACAAGTGTAATTTTAATCAATTCCCTCTCAGACAAGTACAAAGTAGATTACACACCACTCCCATAATAAGTGATCTAGAAATCAGGTTATTTTTCAAAGTTTGAAAGACTTTCATTGTCCTTGACTGCAGAAGTAATCAGTGTATTTATGAGAAATGAAGCTGATTCTAATTAATCTAACTTCCTGTGAAGTTTTAAGTATTTTGTAATGAACAGCAGCTCACTACATGCAAATATATGGTTTTTTTATTTTTATCAGGAAAAAAGGGAAAATCTGTAATTTGGAAGGTGATTTTGGTATTGGTACATTGATGTTGCTAATCAGGAGCCTGCTCTTGAACTTTGCAGACTTAGGGGACTTAAGAAAGTCTCATGCCTGCCAGTGATCAGGAGAAAACTGTACTTATCTCTCCTATAGATCTGACCCTTTTCTTCATCTACTGCTTCTACCACTTTGACAGCTTGTTTGACAGCTTGTTTCCAACTGCCTGTTGGAACTATCCCTTAACTGTGACCATATTACATACAGAGATTCCACTAGGGACTAAAATGTGTGAAGGGTCTTTAAAGAGAGTAAGAATCTGTTTCCGCATGTGATAGGATACACAATGGCTGGTTATAAGGGTATGAAGAAGGCATCCATGCATAAGAAACAGCACAATTATTGGTGAAAAACAAGTAGTTTTGCATCAAGGGCCACTGGCCACTGGAAGATGGTCCAAGTACATCTAGAAATACTGTACAAATACATGACAACTTAAGCTCATAACAGTAATTTATTTCTCATCAACTGAACCTGTTGTAGCAGCAAATCCTGTCAGTGCCTAGTGCAGTGATGGTTCTCCCTTCCATACAAACTGACAGCCTTAACACCATCTTGCATCTTCTTTGGAGAGGTGGCCTAATACCTGCAATCTGTTCTTTTATCTTTTCTCTGCTATGTACTAGTAGAGCAAAATGACTTACAACATTGCATATAGTAAATCAGGAGTATAAAACTTCCTTAAAAACAATGCCAACACCTTAACTGTTTATAAAGACAAGGAAAATAGAAAAATGGTATCAAACCAGCATGTTTATGCAGCCTTCTGTTTTTATCCAAGTGTTAATGCTATACTGTGGGCTTTTCCCTAAACCAGATAACTCTAAAGTCTGATTTCATTGATGAGTTTAAAAAGGCAGCATTCACTGCTACTGAGGGTCGCCTTCTTGCAGCTGTTGCTGTGATGGGTTGTATTTAATGAAATTTTCTCCCACTTCCCTCTGAAAACTTAACACCTATGATTTAGCATTTAAAACCCAGCTTCTGTTCAAACACCTCACAACAATAACAATACATATGCATTGATGCATTTTTATTTCTTGTAACAAAATCATTAGATTCATGAAGCAACAACTGAACTGCTCCATACACAGTATATAGTTAAAACTGCAGAACTGAAGCCAAAATATGCACAGCTAAAAGGAATGTTACAGGGGGGCCTCTCTTAGTGAACAAAGCAGGCTCAGTTTGGCTCTTTTTCCCTAGCGCTACCACATCCGCACATCGTTAGTTGGAAAATTCCAGATATATGCTGTAATTTTTTGTGCTTTTTTTTCCCAGTACACTTGAGGCTTTAGTGTCCAGATGCCATTTTCCCCCCCTTATCTGTCCCTGCTAGTTTGGGTCTTTGCCAGTTGTGGTCAACAATTAATACAGCAAAAGAAAAATACAGTACACTCCCTGGCAACTGGCAGAGGCTCACAGGAAATACCAAATAAAAACTTTATTATGTATTGTTTAACTATTTTGTTTGCCTGTGGGCCACCCTGTTGTTGGTGTAATTTAGAAAAGCATGCTCCATCTGGATGATCTGTGCGCAGGCTCATTGTTCCCAGAATCTGTCACGCACAATCACTGCTTCAGCCTGTGGCCCTCTGCAGAAAGAAGCAAAGGCATGGCAGCCCTCCAGCCTGCATTCCTTTTCATTAGACAACTTGTGACCAAATGTTAGAATAGAAGAGTAACCTTTTAATATTCATGTAATTAATTTACTTTCCCCTTTAATTATAAACCTTCACGTGAAAGGAAGAAAATAAAAAGACTTCCCTTCATGATTCTCCTCCCTCCCCCCATCCTTTCTATCTGCTTTCTGGGACATGGAAGGTGCTGGTTTCATTACACATAGGTACCAGTACTCCTGTCTATTGAGAAATTTGCATGGCCTGAACATGTTGGCAGGCTTTTAGTTTATGTATTAATTGCTCTGTTACATGGAATAGATTTTGAATTATAAAAAAATGGGAGAAATTAAATTCTTTCCTCTATATGCCCTTGCAGCATCTGCTTCCTTGTCTTAATCAGTGGGGTGATCCATTGAACACAAAGCCATTCTTCTGTATTTGAAAACACAATAGACATCTAATTGAAGTTCCCTTTCACAGTAAGGTCAGCATATGACTCAAAATACTGTGTCAGCTGGGATTTTGGCTGTGCAGGGTTAGGTGTATAGGCAGTGCCTTGTCAGTTCTGCTTTCCTGGAAAATGGTGGTATGTTTTATCTTAGGTTAGACCAACACTGAACTGGCTAACATGATGCAAAAGTTTGCTCCCTACAATTCAAAAAGTGCATTTGATTGCAAGTGCATCTGATGCTTTAAGGTCGCATCATATGAGTTAATTCCTCAGTTTGGGAACCTAAATTCCACGTGGGTGGGTAGTTCACCTTTTAGTTGCTACAGCCCATTCAAAGGAATCCAATTGTAGTAGGTTATAATTCAAGTAAATGAGGCTAAGGTAGAAACTGCCTGTCTTCAAGGCATCATTTAAGTTCTTACTGCCTGATTTTGATGGCAGTTTAAATAGGTGATGAGGACATTAAGGATTCACAGCCACTTGACATATCAAAGGATAGGGGCCCAAACACAGTCAAGTATCCTGTGTAAGATGCAATGGTTTCCATGGCAACTGAGGAACTGTTACTGAACTTCATTCATTTTTCTTTTATGACATAGGTACACTGCCATGTTAGGTCTGCAAGTGACCAACATATATGTTAGTAGTTTGATTAGTTCATGCATCAAATCATCATAGGAATGGAAAGCAGCACAAGAGTTTTTTTGTTGTGGTCACTTTAGCAAAAAATACTGTAACAAGTCAGAATGTTTTAGATGAGGGCAAGACTTAAAAGTGAAAAGTACTTAGTAATAAAATAGCACTTAATTGTGTTGGAACCATTTTGCCTGTTCAGTACCTTTAGCAGGGAATATAACAAAAAAGATGACATTTTTCATATTAATTGCATATTCAGGGTATAATATTTCACATATTCACTACGAAAGAATTCCAGTTATGTGTCAAATTAAACTGCTTGCATATAAAAAAGTAGCATCTTCTGTCCAGAAGGCAAAGCAGAAACTGGAAATAAAAGTGAATTCAAACACTCCTTGGCCTAAAGCAACAAGAAATTAAAAAAATCCAACCAAGTATAATGCAACAAAAACATCCTTGTCATTGTACTTAGTATGGCCTAATTTTTCCTGTCAATGCATTGACTGTCTTTTTATGCTTCCCCAATTTCTTTTTGCTATCTTTTCTCCTAATTCCCTCTGTGTACTCTATAGACTGCTACAGGTATGACATAAAATGTACAATTTTTGTGTGAAAGAAAGATTTTAGGAACTGTGCTGAACTGAATTCAAAGAAAGAGATAGGATTCTGGATTCAAAGAAAGAGTTAGGACAGACTGTATTACAGTTAGAATTCTACAATTAAAAAAAAATAAATTACAGTATACTTATAACAGGTCATTTAAGATGTAACAGATGTCAAGCTCCTCCCAGGATTTCCAGATTCTTCCCCATTTTCACTTCCTGAGCAAATAAGCTGAAATACTAATGTAAAAAGTCAGTAATTAAATCTACATGAATTTTAATGATATTGCTCAGAGGGTAAAACCATGAGAATGAAAAGCAATATGCATAACTATACCTGGATGCTTACAAATATCAAACAAGAGTAATACACTCCCATAAAGAAATCTTCTTTCCTCTGAAGAATAGGAGACAATGTTAAAATCCTTGATAAAAATAATTATGTTGACTAATACAAAAAATGAGTCTATTAACTCGGAATTTATCAAAATGGAAAAATTTAATGCTTGGCTGTAAATATATAATATGGTAAAATGTCTTCAAAAAAGAAAACAGATCTTGATTTAAGCAGAAAACCAGATCTTAATTCAATTTATACAGCTTGTAACACTGATGTTTTTTTCCATGATGATGGAGTTTCAAAGGAATCATCTCTGTTGAGGGGATTGTGATACAAAAGCTTAACTGCAGATAAGTCCTTTCCTGATGTCAGAAGAGAAATCCATAGTTTCTCCAAATCATACAGCTTGATAGGACAGTGCTGTAACTTCCCATTCCACTGACCAAATCTGAAATCCCTTACAGTATAAAAACTAAAACTGAAAAAAAAACCAAATCTGTTCTACCTGAAAACTGTGGTGGAAGCATGCAGGAACAGTTGTGCTGAGCTTCTCACCTGGACAATGTGCTTATAAAGACCCACTGATTCTTGGAAATACCCAAAGCAGTGCTCAGAGCTGGATACTTCAGTCCTGCAATGAATATTCAATCAAGATGAAATGGCTTCTCCATTTTAGCATGCAGCTCACCAGGAATTATTGAGAGGTTTGTGTTCATATCTCTGAATGGGTTTAGAGCCTAAGGGACATGCACGGAATGCTCAGAAGAAAATGACAACAAAAAAACAACAAGTATGGTTGTCCATTTAATACTTGTGCTGTTCTTTCAAATTTCTGGGCTTAACTGCAGCTACTGTTAATGGTGCTGTTCATGTTTGTCACAAAATCATAGAATATGCTCTGTTGGAAGGGGCCCATCAGGATCATTGAGTCAAGCTCCTGGTCCTGTGTGGAACACCCCAAGAGTCACAACCCTGTGCCTGAGAGCATTGTGCAAACACTTCTTGAACTCTGTCAAGCTTGCTGCTTTGACCACATCCCTGGGGAGACTGATCCAGGGCTCAATCACACTCCGGGAGAAAAACTCTTCCCTAATATCAAACCTAAATCTCTCCTGACTCAGTTTCATGCCATTTCCTTGAGTTCTGTCACTGGTCTCAAGAGTGAGGAGATGTATACCAGAACCTGGCCCTCTGCTGCCCCTCGTGAGGATGTTGAAGACCACAGTGAGGTCTCCTTCAGTCTCCTCTCCTCCAGGATGAACAGACCAAGTGACCTCATTCACTTCTGTAAAACTCCAGACCTTTCACCACCCTTGAGGCTCTCTTTAATAGCTTAGTGTCTTTTTTATATTGTAGTGTCCAGAACTGCACACAGGACTCAAAGTGAGGTCACACTACTACAGAGCAGAGTATCAAAAGAAAATCTAATGTGGACATCTTCTCAAGGCACAAGGTGAAAGCTTCTCTGTCATGATGATTTGACTAGCAACATGGAAAAATAAGACCTGAGTATCAACTATATAAAAATCTTTACTTCAAAGAAAGTAGCAAGTCATCAGAGAGCTTATTTCAATGTGCACAAAATACAAAATATACAGTTCCATCCCTTCACTTTTAGCTGTTCTTCAAGATAAAGTATAAAATACCTTCCATCTTTTAATTCTATTATCTTGACTGTAGCCTACTACCATTGCTTGTGAAGCTACTGAATGCACAGAGGAAAAACGTTGCTTTTAATATGACTTAGAAAGTCTCAGGCATTTTGTACATTTTTGACTGCCTATGATATGGGAAGATACTAACAGTGTCTTTTTTATATATAAATTAAATATTTATATTTAATATTTAATAATTATTAAAATAATTATTTCATCCCTTGGCATGAAAAAATAATAAGAAAAAATTACTAGTGAGTACCCAGAAAAAAGGGTAACAGTACACAAAGTGATATAGGTTACTCTTTATAAAGAAGAATTAGCATCCACTTATCATGAACGTTTTTCTTTCTGGTCAGTCTAATAGCTTCCTCAGTTCAGTATGAATCTAGGAGTTCTGGAAGGATTTATGAATTTTACTTGCTAATAGTGTGAAGGTCAAATTACAGTTGCAGTGTATCAGCTGCAGGAAAAGTAAGTTCTACGTAAGCACAGCAGTTCCCCTTTCACCTGGTCTTTGTACATTATGCTGCTCACTTATGATGCAGACAAAGGTAAAACATAGCTCCTTAATCCTTTCCTGGTGAATCCATTCTCAAGCATCAAATGCCTTCAAAAAGATGAGGGCCAGAGCTATCGGACCAATCTGGATGACAAACAGTACTGAGAAGAGAAGGGAAACAAGAACATGTACACATAAAGTTAAAAAAACCCATAAATCAAAGTTGGGGGATGTAAGTATTTATCACTGCAAATTTTAAGAACAGCTGTAGTTTTTGCCCTTGCTTTTCTATGAGTTAATGTCCAAAACTACAGAACAGGATAATCTGTGCACACATTCAGCTGTGTATGACTTCCATTTTCGGAACTTGATGGTTCGATACTGAAGCAGCGCAGAAGGCGATGCCACATGTGACTATACATAGAAAATGTACAGAGCCTCCTCACAGCAGGGTGGGAACTCCACCCCCTCGAGGGCCTCAAAAAATCTCTGCAGGGTAAATATATAGCTCGTATTGTAAACACAAAGTAGGGAGAGACAGACTTCAGGAAACTCAGGCTGACTTCAGAAAATGTTTACATTGACTATAAAAACTGAAAATGGTGTTTACATTGAGAAAGGCTTTCTTCTTTTCTGGTTTTATATAGATTCTTTATTCAAACTTGTCAAAACCTAATGTATGCACCTTCTAATTTTTAATCTGAATTTACCTGATGCAAACATTTTTTTTTTTCCTTAGATTCTCTTATTTTATGTAAACTGCTGTTTAACAGTTGCATCTATTGCTGCTTGCATCAAATTTCATTTTATAGCATGGAAATACAGCTCTCAGTAGTTTTGCTGATAACTGAAGTTATGTATACATTTTTATTTTTATGTAGAAATAATTCTCAACTGGCTGCTACGGTTTTAAATTATGCACTCAAAAGTATTATTCAACAATGTCTTTCAATGTTATTTCACATTCTTGAGTCATCGTAAGATTTTTCATTCTCTTTTGCATTAAAAAATGGGTCACTGGCCAAGCCTTAAGAGTTTTAATATGTTAACTTGTTGCTGTCTTGTCAGAAAGAAAAAGAGGGTTGTGTTCTACAAAGTACCAATGACCAATGACCACCAATCTGTGGCCCAAACCATGCACTGGATAGGCACTTATATCAATACCATTTCCCAAAGTCCCTGTTGTTCTTTGTATACTCCACTCCTCCAAAGCAGCTTGAATATTTGTTCACAGAATGTGTTTGTATTTTTCAAACAGAATATGAAAACCTGGAATGAGATTCTGGCCACAGTGAAGTTAAAGGGAGGTTTTCCATCAACTGCATGGAAGCCAGGATTTCATAGCATGGAGATTCAGTATTATTGTACTGGTTTACCATGCCAGTTTCCCATCAGCAAAATCAGAAGCTTAAACCCAAGTGGCATAATCTTCTTCTTCATTTGTGTCAAAAGGCCCTTGGCTTATCGTCAAATTATTATATCTGCAAATACCAAGCTTTGTGTTTATGACTTAGTTCATAGTGTAACTACAGTTTTCTTACCAACTCAAAGTTTTACATTTTTGGATATTGACAGTAATACAAATGGCCCTGATTTCTGTTGAAAATTATTCACTTGTCCCCTAAATGACTTGAATTCATCTGGCTACACTGTATGACTCTTTACAATGTAAAGTGCTTTTAATGTCCTCTGAAATCACAGTTAAACCATGTTTAAACCTCAAAGCCACTTCCAACAAATCTATACTGGAAAAGCAGGGGGGTTTTCATCCACTCTGTTCAATCAACACATTTTTTTCTCTAGAGAATCTAGATCTATTATTTTTCATAAACTGAATGTTTTTTCACAGACTGGTGAAAACTAGTTTTCTGAAACTAGGTTATGCAGTGACTTTGGGCCATTTAACAAGGTCAGACTGTTTATTCTTGACCAAATTCTTTCCCACTGTAAAAAGGTACTTTTAAATGCCACATTCCAAAACAGTGCCAGTAAGTCAATGAAGCATATTTTCCCACAAGAACTGATACCATGCACAGGCCCCTCCTTATTTAATTCTTCTAGTGATAAAATTACATAAGGTGCATGACGTCTTCAGTGTCCCAAATCACTTAAATCTATCAATCTACAATGCTAGTAGTTAAATATTTAAATAGTTTTATTCATTTCAAAGGAATACTGTCTGAGCATCATCAGATAATAAAAGAAACTGAAAGTCATTTAAGTAAAAATTTTAAATATTTTAAAAAAAGCCAAAAACAAATGCAAAATTCACTGCTGATTTAAAGACAGGCCTCCTTATCTGCCTTATAAATTAGTTTAGTTCATCGAAACCTTGTTGATTTACATCAGTTGATGTATGTGGCTATTATGGCCTACTGCAATAGCCATTAGAAAATATGAACCAGTAAAACATTTTCAACTTTTAAGCTATATTTCCCAGCTAGCTTTCATTTTATGGAGCAAGAATATAAATATGTAAAAAAACCTAAGGAAAACACCATTACATTAAGAAGATACATATCCACCTCTGATCCCTTCTGTTTAGATGCTTATAGTGAGCATGTTTTACATGTGTTTGTTCTTAATGCACCATGGCACCCAGATCAACCCAGCATACTGAACTTCACAGGAAGATTTCCAAATTTTCCAGTAATCTTTTGCATTTTAAGAATTAAGTCATTGTTTCTGTGCTTGCAAATGCAGTATGAAGCAGAACTTTGAAGAATCACGTGGAAAGATGTAAATACAAAAACATGTGCATACAAATAAAATGGGGTTAAAAAGCATCAGCTATATTTTGTTTTCTGAGATGTACTGTCAATGAAATTACAGCACCAGTGGTGGAAAACATTCTTTGAAGTGATCAGTAATACACTTGCAAGGTAGCCAAAATTGGTCTGCCTCAGACATAAGAAGCAGATATTATTCTAATGGAATAGTAGAAGAAATGAACTCAAATATTCACACTGAAGGTGTTTAAAAACACAGTACAGAAATGTGTGCTTGATTATAATTTGATTCCCACAGAGCACCTTAAATATACACACCCCTCTCCCCGCTACCAATCAAAAAAAAATTTCAAAATCTCTCCTATAAGTCTTTTCATAATGTATACATATACAAAACTTTCCCTGTTTTTCAAAGACACAACACCCTCAGGCTTTATTAATTTATAGTATCTTTTGCTTGAAAATGTAATCAAAATAGGGAACTTATTAATTTTTACAGGATAGGTGAGGAGAGGCAAGAAGATGTGAAATGATGACGGAAGTCATGCATTAAAAGGTTTAGAAAGCCCTGTTTTCCTGAAAAAAATCAAACAGGAAGATATAGTTTTGCTCTAGGACTTACTCCAAATACTCCAACCAGAAGCTCTCAGCTTTCTCAGCATTTTTCTGTACATGTTCCTGTACAGAATGTCTGTGACTTTAGTGTCTGCATTTGTGCGCTGCTTCCCATTGCTCCTCTCACCAATATTTCCTCAGAAAGAGGAAAGCTCATTACCTCTGATTCCTGCAAGGTGAACCATGGTCCTTGCTGATCCATGCTGTGTACATGATGTAAATGCAGACCATTAGCTCATATCTACACAAAACGCATGCCAAGGGACACTATAAGTTCAATGACTTCTATATGCTATCAGAATGAAATCAGATGCTGATTCCAGTCCCTTTTGTGCTGGTCTACAAAGGTATACAGCTGAACTCTTGTTTTGTGTGAAAAGCTTCAAAACTACAGATTCTTGACGTAAGTTTTCCCTTACGTTTATGTGCAGCTTGCCTGGGATCCAGTAAGTGAAGAATGAATTCATTACAATGTCTGCTACTGTCAGGTCTCTTGGGTCCTTGCTTTGTGTACCTTCAGCTGTCTCACAAAATTGTGACTGCTACCCCCTAGCATTGCCTGAAGGGCTTCCCCGCTCTCAGCTCCAAATCAGCAGCCCTGTGCTTCACTGTGGCTCTCAGCGATACAGTAGCAAGCTGGAGATGTCTTTTTGGGAAGCTACTTCCTGGCTGTACAACCTTGGCATACATACACTCTGTGCTTGTTTTCCATTCCCTATGCCCTCCACTGAATAAAATTCTTCCTCTTAAGAAGGGTTAAGAAGGGGTTTCCCAGTCCAAAAATGTGGAACAGTCTAACAAGCGTGGCTGAAATCTTTCTTCCACTGATACCTGCAGCTATCACCTGATGTTTCTCCACACTCCTTGTAGATTCTGTATCTCGTCTTTAACTTCCAGACTAGTACCATCTGCTATCATCATTTGTTATCCAAAAATGATTTTAAATTCCACTTGCCAAAGCGCTTTTCATCTCACGTATTTATCATAATGCTCTTGTCTGGAAGCTTCTCATGGAGCAGAGGATCATTCCAGCTGCCCCAGTGGATAAGCCATAAATATCCATCCTTCTGTAAACTACATGAAAAGAGAATATAAATATTTAAATTTAATTTAATTTAATTAAATATTGGAGGTTGTATTTTTTTTTGCCAATACATTTTTCATGGTTCCACTTAATGTTGCACTTGCAATCAGAACTTCACCAAGGCACTCAATCTGTCCTGTCCTCAAACTTTCTCTAATACAAATGATAAGATACTGTAGAGATTTATGCAACTCTAAATGTCTGGATTTTGTTGAGAAGCATAAGATATGCTCATCATCCAAACTTGTGGTGTTTCTGAGTCAATGCTTCCATGGAACTGTAAGCTCTAGGATTTGTACCCAGCATTAACAGAAACAGTTCTGAAAGGATTTTGAAAAGTGATAGGTGAAGGGAAAACTCATAAGAACTGAAAATTAAAAACTTGGACTCTTGTTAATTTATACAGCTTTTCAGCTCAAATCATTTTGCAATGCTGAAATGCATAAATAAATATTCTCTAATGTCCAGTACAGGTGAATGGCTTGCAGTTGACAGCTGCAGTTTCTCCAGTGGAAACTCCCCCAGTCACAGATTGTGCTTGCAAAGTGAAAGACCTCTTTTGGAAACATTTCACTGTCCATTAAGCATTTTTCCTCCTGTTCCGCAGAACAGAATATATGCCTTTTTCAGATCCTTTGTGCTAGGAAAAACGCTGTTAAAAATGTTTCTTCCAAACCTACATAATTTACCCTAAGTATAGCAGAAGAATCTGTGAAGTATAGGCTGAAGAAATACTGTGGACTGTCTTTTCCACTAGCTACTCAACTGTTCCTGCCCCAGCCAAAGAACTCTTGCCCTGAATGTCCCCCTAAGTTTTTTTGATAGTGTACTTTTTTCCCAATCCTCTGCAATTGCTTGACACTATATACTTAAAACGGTTAAGGTGAAAAGCAAGCAATACAGCATTAAGGATACTATTTATTCACTGTAATGAACAATTCTTTTAAGATAAGGGTATTAGTTTTGGATGATAACAGCCATTAAAAATATGGTGCAGTCATTTCTGAACCATAGCTAAGGGTAAACCCAAGAACTAGTTGAAAGCACATCTCTTTCGCTACATTTTTCTTCAAAATTTATTTCTTCTTTCCTGCTGGTGAACAATGAACTAGCTGTTTACATGGCAGGTTTCCATGGTTACAATCTTGCATGGGGCCCACATGGTACAACCTGTATCATTGTTAAATCAAAAAATATCACCCACTTCCTAAGCAGAAAGTCCCTACTCTTGTAATTCCTCATTTAAATCCACAACATAACCTCAGAACTAAATTAGCATGAACTTGCAGGTGGTTGTTTTCCCTCCTTTTTTTGCATCATCTGTTTCTGTGCTTAGTAGATTAGTTGCTCATGTTTCTTAATGTTAGTTTGGTTTTTTATCATCTGTTCTTTGTCACTCAGGCCCAGTAAATGATGAAAACTCTGATCCTGTTTCAAATCACTCTTAACTTCAAAAGCAAAAAATGTACTGAATCTTCAAATAGTATGCAGTCATTCTGTTTTTTAATTATTTTTTCTTCTTCACTGGAAAGATGCCGATGTCATTATGATAGTTGCCCTGGAGAGCAGAACAACTTGCTGACTGCAAATGAATTATCCACAGATCAGCTCTTCCATGCTGATCACAAGTTTAATGAGTATTTTCATAGACTGCATCTGCAGAACAAGTTTTCCTTGCATTCATTACAGAAATAGCAAAATCCAATGCAATGGTTTATTTATCTGCTCCTTCAGCTGTTGTGATGCATACTTGAATTCTACGGACTTTTGTAGTAGATAAGACCTTTGTGCATTTTAGAACCCTCATAAGTTTTATTTTCCAATCTCCTGCTCAATTTTTAGCATGTTTCACTCAGTAATTAATCTATGATAGTTTTGCTTATTTCACAGAACCAGATATACATCTTATTAGACCAATTTTAACTACCGCTACTCCTCGGATAGATCTAAACAAAAACTCAAGCCCCTGCTTGTACCTCCGAAGTCTGACTTCCAGTCAGATGCAATTTACTGAACTATATCGGGAGTTTTTAATACACACTAGGATGCCCTGGCTGGTCTTGTACTTTTGAAAAGCATTCTGCAGTCATCTTTCATGACACTTATATTTAGCTGAATTACTTCTTAATCTTGGCACTGACGTGACTTTTTCCTGTTTTATAAATGATATTACTTTTATTACTTACAAACAAAAATAGTTTACCTGATCAGAATCTCTTTTTCCATTGTCTCTTAAATACAGAATTGTTCTGGAGTTTCAGAGAAGCAGATTCTTTTATAACTGTATCATCTTCTGATTCCTTTCAATAAGAAAATATTCCATCTCCATGGCCAATCTTACAGATCCTGAGTCCTGTTGGCTTCTTTGCTTTACTTTGATTACAAAACCCCATCACTGTCAACCTCTGTGGTATCCGCATGTTGTAAGAATACAAGTGTCCTTGGGTGCCTCTCTCTTCTTCCTCTCTGAAGCTTTCAGTATCCAAGCCTGCTTGGATTGATGACTGTCCTTGACATATTATATCATGGCCTTACAGTGGACCTGAGCAGCTGAGGCCATGTAGAAATTCTGAAGTGCCAACAGAGCTGGGCTACTTAGAGGTGTTACCAATAGTCTTCTTTCTGTTTCTTTTCCTCACCATTCATACAGCATACAATGTTGAAATAAGCTTCCCTGGAATTTTCAGTAGGCATTTATATTATTATTTGAGCTGGGAAAATGTTAAGTCTACAGGATGCACAAAAAGTAACAAAATTATAAACAGTCTTCTGATGGGTTCGTTTTTAGTCCCAGGTGTTTACTTTACTTCTACAGTAGCCTATGTTCCTGCTTACTCGCGTGCGCTGGTTTTTCTGCTCAAGTCCTTTTTGAAGGTTTTTTTTCTTAATGATTTCTAAGTTTATCCAAGCTCTTCTGGCATCCCCTGTTTCATGGAAGGTCTGACCAGGTTGATTGTCATGTATTGATGTGACTTGCCAGGTTCATCTCATTTCCAGATGGGAAACATTGCAACCAGACTTCCCACTCCATCTGGACTTTTTCAACTTGCTGTCCCAACAAGGATTCAGTTCTTGCTTTCAGATCATCTTTCATCCCTACCTGTGAAACTTTCAGGTTGCATTTTTGCTTCTTTAGTGAAGGGTCTCTCTTTTACATCTCATTTTAATTTATTGTTCTTTCATAGCCCTTATTTAAACTGTAGCATCCTTTAGTTTTGAAGACCATCTCCATTATTTGCTGTCTCATCTTAATAAAGTTTCACGACTTCTTTCTTTGGAAAATGAATTTGGCTTTGACGTTTATGCCAATCCCTCTGGCCTGCTGACAGCTGTTTGCATGACAAGTGGAGCTCATGAAGCGCATTTCTGAAAAAGCTGACTATACAATGCACATCAAATCTTGAAGGGGCAAATACAGACATATGGAACTGTAACAGACTACCAAAGTTATCAAAATTTGCCAATTTGCATCAGAGATACTTGCCTTGCTCCCTCTCGAAGTTATTTATATTTCTTGCCTGCAGTGGTCCTACTGTAGGGTGTTTCAAAATCTCACTACTTGTTTTCTAATTTCCTGACAAAAGTAATTTTAGTTATTTAAAATTATGTAAGCTACTTTAAACTAACTAATCCTCCTGCTATCACTGTTTTTTTAATGTGTTCTCCCTATCTGGGTACTTGATGATGTTTTTAAGCATGAACTGTATTTACCATTATAATTACTTTTACTGAAGTAATTCAGATTCTTCTTGCCTCTCAGAAAGAGTCCCTTGTTCTCTGATTGTTACAGAGAAATCTGTCCTTCCCCATGACTTTGGCTTCCAAAAACATCTCTCAACCACACAGAAACTGAGCAGCTTACAGTATTCTAAATGAAGTATGATCAACTGATTTGTGTTGTGGCATCAGTATTTTCTTACTTCTGAAGAATTATCTTACATTTAACAGTCTACATTTTCATATTGTCTTTTCATGCATGTAAATGATTACTCATAGCCCATATGTGATCTCTGCAGCTTGCTACCAAGCTGTTTGCAAAGTCCCAAAGCTGAGGAATTAACCTTGTAGGTCAGTAATCCTTTTAGTGCAACACATCTTCCTCTGGATTTATCCACTGAAATGCCGAAATGGGAAATCTAGAGAAATCTAGTTGAATTCTTTGGTGCCCTGTAATTTACTGAAATTTGGAAAATTTAAGGCTAGTATATTTCCACCATTTATCAAATGATTTCTCTTCCCACATTTTGTAAGGATGAATGTATTACAGGTATAGGTAATTGACCTTTTTAATTCAACTACAAGGCACCTGTCATCACCACCACCATGTAGCATACAATAGCAAGGAATATAATGGAGTTAAGAATGGGACATTGAAGGCTGGACTTCAACAAAACTTTCTGAAAGTGATTATATAGAGGTTTTGGAACAGGTTCACATGGGAAGTGATGGAAACATTAAAGTTATGGTCAAAACATTAGAAATGCAACAGAGAACAATCTCACTTGTTTCACTGTTTTCCGGACTGGATGATTTCTCAGCTCTTCTCCTTCTAAGCTCAAGAATTCCACAAGTACTGAACAAGTACTAAATATTGTTAGGCTAAGAGGAATTTCCAGGGCTGTATCTGTAAAAGGGAATCCTCAATTAGAAATGCCTTCTACAGCAGGACTTCAGCCAGTGTGAAGACAACATTTACAGTTACTTCCCTGACACTGCAAAAAAGTGCCAATGGCTTATTTTTATTACACAATAAACCCTAAGAGGATTTCTGTCAGCACTGTACAGACACCTGCCTTCACTCTGGAGTAGCAGAGCTCCATGGACAGTATGCTATTTGGTCTGCTTCTCTTTCTTTGGATGTCTCATGCTGAAGTACCAAACAGGCCCATGCCTGCTTATTCAATGTGCTCCGATAAGAGCATAACCTGAGGCTGTATTTTAGTGTTTCAGGATGGCTTGAAATTATGTGGGAACAGTTTTGTAAATACACAGGGAGAGAGAGACCTTGTCAAACAATCAAATTGTTTTTACAATCCAACCCACTCAATTATCTCTGGGAGTAGATGTAAAAACAGAGACACTTAAATCAACAGAAAAATAGTACAAAGAACATGCAAATCACTGGGTGGGGGAAATGCACCACATATTTTTACATCTGAAAACAGGAGACAGAAGAACGGTCACACAAAAGCAGGATGCTCTTTTATAATATAGAGAAAATATGCAGTAGTAATTTTCTCCCTTCCTTTTACAACCTCTGCCCTGATTTTTTTAGGCACTAAGCACAGCCTGCCCCTTATGAAGTCACTTTCTACATTCCTACGTCCCTTCCCACCGTATTTCTCGTTGAAACCTCTAATGCGTACTGTACCATTATTAACACTCTGTATCTATGTAAGTGAAGATCAAGAGAGAGAGGAGAAGGAGAAGGAGCAGGAGGAGAGGGAGAGGAAAGGAGTAGGAGAGGGAGATGAGAGGAGGAGGAGAGGAGAGGAAGGAGAGGAGAGGAGA
>CM031858.1:23061193-23084328 GCA_018697195.1 Certhia americana
AAGAGAAGAGAAGAGAAGAGAAGAGAAGAGAAGAGAAGAGAAGAGAAGAGAAGAGAAGAGAAGAGAAGAGAAGAGAAGAGAAGAGAAGAGAAGAGAAGAGAAGAAACGACATGCCATTTTATCTTCACAGCAACATGTGAAGGTCTATTTCCACTGAGTACATTTTTCTTGCACCAATGGGAACTGTGCTGTTGCAAAATGACACCAAATTTCACCCTGAGGTGAAAAGGCAATGCCTCACAAAAGCAGAATTAAGAGGAACATAAGTAATATCAGGTGTCAGACTTAAAACAAAAGCTTTTCTTATAGTGCTGAAATTAACTGTAACCCAGAGTAGAAATGGTTCAAAAATTAAGCAGATCAGTTTATTAAAGATGGCTCCTTCAGTAATTTTTATAGACAATGATCTAGACAGAAGTTCCAGCATTGGAAATTGCTACATTTCTGATTGCTGAAAGCTGTTTCTTCTTTCCCTCCTATTCATCCTCTCTTAAACATTACCCTCTGATAGAGCACATAGCCAACCTTTGGTCCAGCCCAGCAGAAACTTCCTTTGTTCTGATATAAACTGTGCTCAAAGCTGCACTTATTTTCCTTTTCTTTCACCAGGATGAGGTAAATTTATTCTGCAGGCTTGCACTGCAGCAGCTGCAGGGGCTGCAAAACTCAGTCTGGACTGATGCTCAGCTCAGTCTGGACAATCTCTGTCCTCACATATCATATATTCTAATGTCTGCAGCTCTTGAAAGGGGTTTTCTGGAAAAGGGCACAGAAAACATTCCCATGTGAAGCAAATTTGCTTGTTTACTGCGAAATAATTTACTTTCTTTGAAAGATTAAAAGATAGGCTTTTTATGGTTCGTGATAAACCTGGGTCTGAATCAGAGCAGAGAGCTGCATTCCCTGCATTCCTGACAGGTCTCAAGGGTAAGTCCTGGCATCAGCTGCAGAGAACAGCACAGAGCACTGAACGCAGGTCTTGGCACTGCGGGGGTAAAAAAAACCCTTCAAACACTGATACAGATGCCCTTAGAAGTTTTGTTACAGTCAGGTACAGTAATAGCCTTAAATGAACCAGCTGACTACTTCATCTAACACCTCCAGTACAGTGTAAATCAGCATGAGCTGTGAGGTTTTGAGAAACATTTCTGCCTTTGAGTTACTTTAGTTATTTGAGGCCTCAGCTGAACACTTCAGATGTGGTTTCATAACTGACTCCAACAAATCTAAGATGGTGGTGTCTAGGGAAGGGATGACCCCACCTTTCTGTTCCCCCTCCCCTGTGTGTCAGTGCTTTCAGTCATGTGGCCACACAGTGATGTGCATCTACCAAGCCATCTGAGAAGTAGTAACTACTTTATACAGGGTTCATTTTCAGTCACACTGCAACTGATCAGCCACTAAAGCCAAAGAAAGGGAAGTGATGGAAGTGTGCAGTCAAAAGCTGGGCCACCCTTTCAGCAGCAGTAGAAATGCTACATCTACAGGTGCAGTGAAACAGCACCTGTAGATTATTTCTGGAACACGTCTCTAGAAGTAACAACCTTGTCATAAATCCTCTGTCTCTGTGAGAGCAAGTAGTACAACTCTTCCAGACAAGCCTTAAAAATTTAATGGCTTTTATGATGGGAAACAAAAATTAAATTTGTTTTGAAAATTATCTTATATATATGATTATAATGTAGATGAATAAGAAATGTCTAATTTCCTAATTTTGTTAATGTGTATTTCCATACTGCCCTTAGATTAATATTGTGACACTGAATGATCTGTTTTGTCATCATTATTTTCATGTAAATCTGGGTCTTCTTAGTGAACACCTCATCTGAGTCAAGTCATCATAAATATATCTTAAAATGTTTTTAGCCATCTGCAGATCTTACAGTCAACGTGCCAATAATGATTTTTGTTCTTAAGATGACTCCAAAGATAAATGACTCATGTCATGTGATGGAAATAACCTTCCTAGAGGCTGTTGGGAGGAATGCAATAAAGATCTCACAAGATATTAAAGCATCAGACAAATTCACTAATTTTTTCACAAAGCCAGATGCATGGACTTTTTATGCAGAACTGTGTATGAATAGGGAAGAGAAATTTTCCTTAAGTAAGACAACAATTTTGATCTTACTACCCTTCTAAATAGCCACAAACTCTCAGCAGCAGTACTGACAAGCTCCAACCCACATTTTTTCATCCACTGGATGCCAGTCTGTGTCTCATTTTCCTTTTCAGGGACATTTGGGTGGACTAGACAAATGCACCATAATGAAAGAACTGGAGATGAGGGCCCAGATCTCAGGTGACGTGCTTCCTCACAACAGTGAAGGGCATACCAAAACAGTGCCACTTCCACCTGTCATAGGGGGAAGAGTTATGATCTTAAGTCATGCATGAGATAAAATCAAGTATCACTGTATTGATTTGTCCTGATTTCATCAGGACACTCTTAAACATTTAGTTTAACCAGTGGAAGGTGGATGCTTAATTTCCATGTCTCCTCTGATGTCTGATGGTAACTGTGAGCGTTAAATAGAGTGCTGAATCAGGGATCCTCAATGGATTTCAGGTTAAAGCTGCACTGCAAGAGACTCAGAAGAGGTGGCCATAAAAAAAGAGGAAAAAAATGACAAAAAATGAGGCAAAGCAAGAAGATTTCTTTGTCTGGGTTCCCATCAATCATATTGCCTCAGACAAGCATTTACATTTACATTATTTACTAACAGGGAGCATTTACTGGAAAATTACAATGCAACAGTGGGCAGAAAACAGAGAAGTACTCATTCCTATTTGGAAGAGAGTTTTTCTGTCATTTTTTGGTGTTGTTTTTGTTGCTGTAACTAACTTACATATTTGTTTTTACAAAGTAAGTCCCGTCAGTGAAAATTACTTTATGCTCCCTTGCTACTACACCAACAAAATGAAATCCAAGTTCTTGCATGATGTGACATGTAAACCATTTGCACTGAAGTGATTGCCAGAAATGGATGGAAAGTTTTTATCCTGAAGAAATACTCAAATAAAATGCTACCATAATCTAAAATTATTTACTGAAAGTAACTGCAGAATATTTCATGTCATCTCTTTTCAGAAAACCTATTTAGTTGAGCCTAGTACTCAACAACTTAGAGATCAGCACAGAAAGTGATGTATTTTCCCTTATGTGTTGGGTATATCTGAAAACAAGTGTTTTTTTTTTAAAAAGAAAGAGATAAACCAATTTTGTTGGTATTTCATGAGAAAAAAAATCCCCTCAGTAGTGCTAAGGTAAAGCACACATTTTCAAAGAAATTATTGCAAGTGCATTACAAACACTAACATTTTTTTTGCCAATTTCACTCAAGATCCTGTTGCAGGCCAGATTTTAAGAGCTGGACAGCCTCAGCTCCACCTAGGTGCTCTGATCACAACTGCATGCACTTATCTCACTTAACATTCTTGTATGTCATGATTCAGCTTCATTTCCTTTCTTTAATGCAGTCGAAAGTTGTCAGAAATAGATAAATGGATTACTCCTTTTTGATACTACAACTTCAGATTTTCCAGACACCCAACTGCTCCTTTGCTCAGAGAAAGTTAGAATGAACACCCATTTTTCTGCACCAGGAAAAATGTGACAGCTCATTAGCTTTTGCTACCCAACTCTAAAATTACAGTCGCATCAATCTACCTCCTCTGTCCTGTGGAGCTTCTCTGTTATCACAAAGCCTATTCAAAACTTCCCCAAGGGCCAAGACCAACACTTGGAAAAGAGACTAACTTTGCACGAAACCAAAAGCATGCCCTATTACCACCATCTCAGACACCCCCGCCCCACCTCATTCCTTCTAGTGCTGTTATTTCAGACTCATATCAGGTCTCAGCCTGAACACAGCTGCGAGGAGTGATCTCCACCCTGCCCCCCCAGCCTGTGTAACCTTAGTTTGAATCTTTTATTCATTCATTCACAGACAAAAATATCAAGAGGTTTATTTAAATGACAGCAATATGCCTGCACTACCAGTCTGCCAGAAGGATTCTTCAGCATTGTGTAAATAACCGGCTGGTAGAGAGAGACTGCTTTGAAGTTACCACTTGCAGCACCCACAGCACTTGGGCTGGATCAGTTTTTACTGGGCTACTTTCATGGCAAGCTCTTTTTGTCGCATCTGAAGAGTTTCTTTGTGAGCAGTGAATGAGGATGCATCTAGGGAATGGTCTGATACTTCAAAGGATGATTCTTGTAGTTTATCTTGCAGTACGCTTCTCCTCTGAAGGAAATGCTGCAGAGGCCTTGTATTGATCACAATGATAGTCTTTTATCACTGCATCATCACTATCCAAAGCAAATCTTTACAAGCTGTGACTCTTCTTAATTGATATTTGTATAGATATATCCTGTCTTTTATAAAGCAACACTTTTTTTCTGAAAAGAAAAACACGCTTCAAAACAAGCTGGTCTTACTAAAGTCCATGAAAGTTTAACCATTGCCTGGTGAATAACTGCAATTTAGACTATTTTTGGGATGGTAAAGTCAAGAGTGTCTTTATGTTTAAAAACCAGAAGTTTGGGGGTTTGGAGCTGTTTTCTTTAGCTGTGTTTCCTGTCAATGCTTCAATGGAGGTAAAAAAAGCAGCATTTGCACACCTAAGCAGCTAGCCAAAGGTGGAAGTTAAAATCAGAAAAGGAAAATTGATAGCTAAAACACATTTAATTAAAGTTTCTAACCTGCAATCAGTTTATAGGAGCAGTGAAGACTGACATTTAAAACCATACCACATCTATCAAACTCTAAGCAACACACTCCTATATTTTCCTACACACCCAGACACAAGTTTATTTTTAAGATGTTGAAAACTCTTTTAAAACTTTTATTAACTTTTAATTTAACTTTCAAACTGTTATTTTTTTAACTTAAAAAGGCCATGTTCCTAGTTGGTTTGGGTTTTTTTTAAAACCATTACTTACGTCTATGCCCATACACTTGATTTATCCTCGATCACAGAATAATTCAACTATTTTAATACTCTTCAGCTTAGCTGCAATGACAACAATGACACCTGGATGTTTATCTGAACACAGTACAAACTTGCATGTTAATTCTTTAAGCTGAACACCTCTTGTTCATAGCACTGCCAAGAGTACCAGCTCATGGGTTTTAACACATGATTTCTAGCATGCAAGTATTAGATAATTGAACAAATGTACATACTTAACAAAGTAATCCTGGCAATGTTCTCTTCTGCTGTGGTAGATTTCTGCATGTTTAAACCTCCTTCCTAAGAAGGCTACATGGTCATGGAAAAACTCCTACTCAGTTCTGTAGGTAGTTTTTCCTCATTTCATGCAGAACTTTTCAAAAATGTCCTGCTGGAAACCTTGCAACATTCTGCAATTTTAGCTTACATTATTTTATGCATCAACAGAAACACTCATTGAAGCTGCTACTGACTGGCAGTTGGGAAACAAAGTAAGAGCAATTTGGGAAGAACCTTTCTCTCCTTTTCTTCTACTTTGAGTTACATGACAAATCTTACCTGATTCTTTCACTTTTGGATTAGACTACATCCTACAGACAATGAAAAAAACTAGTCCTAAAACACAGGTTTACAGATGCTTTACGTAACATGTTTATCCCTATGTTTAGCAAGATGATACCAGATGTCCATAGTTACATCACATGACAATGGGAAGACCCTTGCACAAACTAATAATAACAATGAATTGCTTCTTATCAAGATGAGCCAGGCTAATTTTTACAATACAGTGTAAAATGCAAAAGAGGATCCTTTCGGTTTCTCTTTTCAGCAGTTTTGCCTTTTCTGTTTTTACTGTAGGAGTTACTGTCATGGCAGTTGGGCTACTCAGAATAGAAAAAGGAAACAAAAAATCATGAGCAGGCAACAAGCTCCAAAAACACCCAACATGCACACAGCATGGCAGCTCCTCAATATGCTCCAGTGACTCAATATGCTTAATACGCTCACTGTGCCAAGCTACAGCAGCTGATTCTGGAGGCAGGGCCAGCAAGCATGGAAGTGGGGTCAAAAAGCAAGGAACTGGCAGGGTTTCTCCAGCATTAATGGAGGAGAGAGCTAAATCTGCAAGTGAGCTCATGTCTGAGCCAAGGACAGCCAAGAGAGCTGGTGGGAGAGGGGCAACAGTGGCAGAAGACCTGGTGATAATGGGGGTGCTCTTTAACAGCTGGCTTGGGAAACAGCTGCGATTTTGGCTGCCAGGTCCTCTTGAGCTTCCTCCAGCACAACCCTATTTGGAATCACTCAGTAACATACGGAAGGAAGCAATGAACACATATTCACAGAGGTGGAAAATCAGAGCATGATGGTATGGCATTTTCACAAGTATTTGTGAGACTTTTTTCAAGCAAGTACCTGGGATTCAGCAAGAGCTTTATCTTAAAATGGATTCTTCAGAAACTTTAACCATACCTGTCTGACTTAATTTACACAGGAAGTCAGTATCACTACAGAAGCTTGACTAATGGGAGTTTCAGAAAACTAGCATGAACTTTTTCCTCTGTAATCAGTCACAATTTCATTTAGAGCCAGTAGTCAGTAACTGATTACTTGTACAATGTAATCATCACAACTTCAATCCTGGCTGGAAAGCAATTGTTTCCAGAGACACAAGTAACTTCAGTTATAGGCATGGTTCACACTGCTATGTTAACAGAAAAACAAAAGCCTTCAGGAACTTACCACTGAGGTAAGAGCCATCTGAAAACTGTAGATTCGTGCAAGGCCAAAGTCAGCTAGCTTTATCTGCCCGTTGCTGGTTACAAGGATATTTTGGGGTTTCAGATCCCGATGCACCACACGATGCGAATGCAGAAAATCCAGCCCCCGAAACAGCTGAAGCATCATATCCTATATATAAAGAAGAAATCAATATGCAGTTATCAAGACAAGGTGGCAGGCAAACAAATAAATCCCCTGTCACAATCTGAAAAACTAATCTAATAAATATTGACTTAAATATGTGCACAGGAGATAAAACCAACTATTAATATAAAATGGATGGAATGTTGCTAGAACGAATGGAACTGAACCAATGTCCTTATCAAGTTAATGTATGGTTTCTAGTTGAATTACCTGAGCTTGATTAACAGCAGTATAAAGATTAATCAATATACTTAAAAAAATAGCAAAAGCGTGTCTCTAAATCCCTGGACAACTTCAAAAGAATGCTGTTCAAGTAAGAAAAATACATAATTTTTTTCTCTTAACTTTAAACCACATGACACTTTGCATTCTCACTAGCTTATGCTTTGTCCTGCCATGGTGAAGTGAAATTTTATCATTCATTTTAACAGGCACAAGGACCTGTTTCAAACAGAAAAACTGTTTAAATGACAAATTTTATTTTATTTAACGTTACAGAGGGAAAAGGTTCACATGGCAAAACCTGTCGTATAGAATTTACTAAATAGGACAGAAACTACCTTTAGATTAAAGTTTAGCACTAAAACAGTGTAATAACCATAATCTTGATTCTTCTGTTTTGTTATAGTGATACAATCTTCCACAGCATTTCCACAGCTGAAGAAACTATTTTATCTGTACTCATGTTTTGACAGTCTTAGTAATGTGAAAAGAATGAACCAGCAGACTCAAAACCAAATACTAGAAATCCCCTGCATTCCAAATTAGAAGGATACTGTCAACTTGAAAATTGTATCTGTGAAACAGGCAGTTACAAGAAGATGCTGCAACAAGAAAGAAAAAGAATGGATAAAGAAGTTTATGTTCTGCATGCAATTGACTTGAGCTCGTGAAGCTGCAGTTCTGTGTAGTTCTGTGCAGTTCTCTTCACACATAAAAAATAAAATGTGCTGCAGAAAAGAGTAAGTTTAAGGGAAAGTCTAAGTTTAAAAGGTGTTAGAAATAAGAAGAGCAACTGGAGGGAAAAAAGTGAGGTATCTCCTCTTCCCAGAAATTCAGGGTTAGTCCATATAAGCCGTTTTCTAGTATTCAGGTTGGATTGTTGATCACACTTATTACTTACTATGATAGACATTAACAGATTTCAGTCCAAAATTATCTGGAAGAACAGCCCAAAGTTTCATGTGTGTAAAGAAGGGCACTTGGATGCAAAAAGACTGTTTGCTATACGTGATTCACTATTGCCCTCTTTTTAAATTCTCAGCAAGTTAGAAAGAGCAGAAGCCAAAATCACACCATAAGCTTATTATAATGAACTTTAAATACAGTATAACAAATGCAGCAGCTTAAAATTTTGTGCTGCACATAAGCCTAGTCAAAAACCATCAGGTGTTGCTTTTGGAAAATGATTTCATTCACTTGGTCAACCACTTGCAAGAAACATAAGGCAGGGTCTGGGCTCTGTGCTTTCTTTGACACTGTAACTAACATCAGAAGATACTAACCTTTGCTAGCAAATTGGATAAAAGCTGTAAACATGCACAAGCCAGATCACTACCTAATTAAATCAGGATAATTTCACTCATGTAACGGAAATACATCCTTTTTTATTAGTGACGAATACCCAGTATTATCTCAATTACCAAGTTCTAGAAATAACTGCAAGAGTCTTCATGTGCCTCAAGGATTAGTTTTTTCTGTGTCTGCTTTTCCCTGAGAAATTTCCTGAGGTAAATAGCATACCACATATTGGACTTAAAGAGAGAATTGTATTTCAAAAGTTAATTGAAAAACAATCAATTCTATTCAACAAACAAGAACCTTTGTGTCTCAAGAGATTGAAGGAACAAGCTCTAATGAGTCATGATCAAACCTCTACTGATGTCTATCAGTGTTCTTTGGATATTGTATGTTTGCAAAGACACAGAATGCCTGTTGTTTCAGATTAGAGATTTCTGCCATGCTCTAGTATCACAAAACCTATGATAGCTGGCTGTTGCTCAAGCTGAAGATACATGCACACATTATCCCACTGTAATTACCTTCAGACCATCACAGCTTTACAATTTCTTTTCTTTTTCAGGCTACATTTTCAATGCCATCTATGTGCAAATATAAAATATTTACCTGTAACTCAATTGAAAACTGAGCTATTTTGGAATGTAATGAACAAGTACACTTTCTAGAGGAAAATATGTAGTTTTCAGTCTGTAAAATTCTCGAAATGAAAACAGGAGCAAAATTCTTTATGGAAATGCTGCATCTTGCTTGTTCCACCATACAAGGTATTGACAATGACTGCTCAGTCTGACATTTACTGAATTTATCAGCTCTGAATGTCTAAACCAAATTATGATGAACTTTTCAAACAACATCATATTACGCCATGAGTCTCAATAATACATAGAAATATGTCCTGCATATTCTTCCTCTGTCATCAGTGAGGATGGGGCTGGACTTGGGCTAGGATGAGCAGCTGCTTCTCCTGCCTCTGCCAAAGGCAATATTCATGTCTCACTTTCCCAACTCAAGCAGCAGGAACAGAAAACCCTGGTTTCCTATACATTTCTGTCTCTACCTTGTCCTATCCCCTCTTGACTCTATGCTTCCCTTAACCCTCCTCCAGCATCTGATTCATAAACCCCTTCCAAGCCATTGGCTTTCAAATACCACTCTGATCCTTTAAGAGTCACCCACCATCTTGACTCCTAACAAAAATATCTGTCAATCATCTGCAGCAACTTACTGCTTGTTTCAAACCTGCCAGATTCTCTGGAGGACTCTGCCTCCCTAATCCAAAAGAGGATGGCATGGCTGTCAACCAAAACATTCAAGTATCTACCCAAAGACAAAAGAAACTCTGGAGCTGGTTTCATTGTCAGTGCCTAGGCACCAGCCACCAGGACTGCAGGGCCCCAGGCAGGGGACACCAGGGGCTGTGCCCTGCCAGACACGCTGTGCTCCAGCCAGCTCTGATGGACCCACCACAGTGCACGGCTGGGCCCATCAGCCAGGACGGTGGTGCTGCCATGAAGGTATGTCCAAGGGCAGAAAAGGCTGCAGGGAAAGAGGAGAAGAGGAAAAAAGGAGAGAGAAACTGCACAGGAAACACCAAGGTGAGAGAGAAGGAATACAAATGAGAGGAGAAAGAGAACATAGTCCACAGAAGAGCAGTTATCCATGCTGCAGCTCATGGAGCAGGCAGATATTCCTGAGGGAACTGCAGCCTGTGGTGACGACGTAGCGTAGAGCAGGCACAAAGTGTGAGGAGGAAGGAGCAGGAGAAGAGGATCTGCTCCTATGCTGCTTGGGCTGGGGAGAGTCAAAAGTGATGTATAGCCTGGAAAAAGGCAGAAGGTATTATTTGACTATCTGCCAGTTTTTTGCCCACCACTTCAAATAACAAGTATCTACCTTGACTGCCATTAGACTAAGTTGATTTTCCCCAGGATAAATGATAGCTAGATCAAAATAGATAAATGTGTTTTGCCCATGATGATAAGTGATCTTCCTCTCTTATCTCAGCCCATGAGCTTTCTTGCTCCTTGCTCTTCTCTACTTTCTGTAGCTGAGGAGGAAGAAGTCAGTGAGTCAGTGAGGATGGGAGCGTGACTGCTGGACTAGGCTAACCCACCACCATGGTAAAGTATGGTAAAGTATGGATGCTAGGTTTTGTCTTGGTAAAGGGGAAGACAGTGAGATGCAACCTGAAGGAAAATACCAAGAGTAATATATCTTCAGAGAACACATGCACCCTGAGGTAACACACTGATGACTGGCTGCTCATTATATGCTCATGCTTTTCCTCCACTGGCTACGATGAGAAGAAAGATAAACCTTTAAGCAGGTTGCCCTTCGTTACAGTGATAGGAGTTCCTAATACCAAAGAGAGTAATTCAGTGGAAGCCCACATATACACTCAGTTGTGTCACCAAATAAAAGCAACACAGTACAGAGCCTTGCAAACTACAACAGACCCTAAATTTGTATGAACACAAAGGTTTTTACATGTTGGGGCTTTTTTTAACCTGCATATTTTCCTCTTCCTGCTCTATTTCTATGTTAACATTTTGTAAAACACAACAATCGTTTGGCATCTCCTAACACTTCTCCTACTCTTCTGTGGAGTATGTCATGAACCTTCACAACTTGCATCCTTCACCCAGAGTTTCTGTGTATCTGCAACTCATTTTTCTTTTTGCTGAGCAGAATGGAATGTCCCTGTTTTACATGGCAGGTGTTGGAATACTCATCCTGAACATTTCCTGTAGGAGTGTTTGCGTAAAAGGCAACCACAAAAGTGTAAACAAAGGGGATGAGTTTTAGACAGCAACTTGTGATGAATCAGTAAAGGTAGTTTCATTAAAAGGCTCACTGCCTCTCACTGGAATAGGACCTTCTCAGAGCAGAAGGGGAGCAGGATGAGGCTTCTTTCATATCCTACTCAGTTATACAGAATCCCCAACCACTGAATTGCTTTCAATTTAAAGGGTGATTTTACACATGCTGGAATGAAAGTTTAAAGAGCTGTCCCCTTCTCTGAGGCCTATTTTTGAAGCAGAATAATTACAGCCCTTCTATGGTTATACTTTGTAACAAACAGTCAACATTAATTAATGCCAAAAAAACAATGGCATTCCTGAGGAATTACACAGTACAGATACATGAATAGCAAAAGACATGATTAATGTTGTTACACTGAATCCCAAAGGCATTAGCAATAATGTAGTAATTCCCTGCTAAATGCAGCGATTTTCTGTTTTAATTTTTGTCCTCACACTGGGCTGGGAACCCATCACACCAGCCTATCCAGAATGCCATGACTGTGATGGTGGGGGCAGATGCAATTTGCCACTGTCTGTGGAGCTGCAGGATATTCTTCTCCATGCAGCTGGCTGGATGCAGTGGCTGGGACACAGCAAGAGGCAGACAGATCCCTGCCCTTGTGCCCTGCTCCTTTTCTCAGAAGAAAGCTATTCTGATCAGTCTCCCTGCAGGGCATTCAGAAAGGGGATGAGGAGGCTGTCCTTGCCTTCTCCAAGCCACAGCACAGCATCTCAAGACTCATTCATGATCCAGCCAAATACATATAGGATACAGAGCTCTTCATCTTCCTTACACTAGGTAACTATTTACCTGAGAGTAATCCTATTGCTTTCCATAAAAGTATTCACAGGGTCATTCTTCAGAAGATGAGGCTGCTGTGATACTCCTGTCAATTAACTAGGAAATACCAAGAGAATGCCAACTTCACAGTGTGTTCAATTTAAATATGTTTACTGTTTTGATAAGAGAACAATAAATTCAAATGATCTATTTATTCACTTACCCTTATTAATCAACCTTACTATACAAAATAACATATTAATGTTCTGTTCATAGAGTAAAATACTGTGCAGAGGAAGCTACACGCAACTTATTTAGTATATTATTAATATCTGATAATCACATGCAAGGAATTGGTCTAATAATTGGTGGTGTTTCCTATGCTGATACCCTAAAGATAAATAATATGCTGAAAATTTACATGTATTTTTAAACATTAAGTAAAATAACTGTGTGGTTATCTTTGAATTGCAAAACTATTTTAATCATATAAAAGGTACTTTAACACACTTAAGAGTAGATTAAAAAATTTGTTAAAATATATTCTGATAAACAGCCTCTAATCTATTTTAAACTGCTTTTGTAAGAAAGAAAGCACAGTTCATACAAGGAATTTTGGACTATCCAGTTGTTAGGATGAAGATCATTATGGACATGCACACTCATAAAATTATGCATGTATGTATACACACATTATAATGTTTTGACTGATCCCCCTGAAGACAATGCCTAGTAGCATATAGTAGTTCACTGCAATAAACACTGAAATGAATATAGTTGTGTTGTTTTGGTTTGCATTTTGTTGGTTTTCTGTGGGTTTGGTTTTTTTTATGGCTAGAATTATTTTGTAGCAATTTAAAAGATAAAATACCTGAAGGAGTGGAGTCTATAGAACACTGTTTTGACGACTGTTTTGCTTACTATTGGAAGTAGCATGGTAATCAAGATTAGAAAGTCCTAAGTTACTTTGACATAAAATAATTGGTCAATTAGTTCAGAACCAGCGTAGTAAAAATTGCAGAAGTAACTATTACGCACAGACCTGCCCGTATATTATGAACATGGCATGTCAGTTCCAATCAAAAGTACTGCAACTGTGAATAAGACTCAGGAAAAATGCAAAATTTTAACTGAATTACAAAGGTCCACAGTAGTATATGAAAAACTTTGAGGCTCATCAATGCTATTGCATTGCTGTAAGCTTATGATTGAATTTGATGAATGTTTATCACAGCTTTCATTATACTGAAGCACTGTTTCCCCTTGTTGTGCACCTGTACGTAGACTGAACTCAATTCACAGCCACTACAGCAGGCTTAACATGTTCTAGTCCCTTTGCTTAAACTTGCCAACTGTTCCTTCTGAGTTAGAAAAGAACTGCTGAATTTGTACTGCCACAGGAGAACCTGAACAAACATATTTTGGAGTGCTCCAAACACTCCTCAATCACCAGAGCTCACCAGCAGCAAAGGCAATCTACGTAGGACTAGACTACGACAATAGATGCCCCAACTCTGTTCAAGGAACTGCTCTGAGTAACCTTCTGTTTACTCTCCTTAAATTAAGGACCTGGATTTGTATTTTATGGTTTGCTAAAAGTTTCAATCTAAGTCCCTGTCTGTTCTACCAGAGTCTTACTTCTGACAGATTCCTGTGCTGATCTCAGCAGCTGCAAACCAAAGACCAAATCCAGTACATAACATGTCTATGTCTACTTTACACCCCTGGGGGACATATGCACATACACATGCTTGGACACACACGTGGATGCATTTTATTTAAGTTTATATAAGTCCTTCCACATCAATTTCTAATTTTATAGCTCAACACCTATCAAGTCAGTTTGCAATCTAGATCTTTCAAGTTTTACTTTTTCATCTGCTATTTTTCATATTTGATGAGAAGAATATGCATGACGGAAAAGAAAAGTACATACTTATTGTTCTACTTATATTCAGTCATTCAGTGTACCAAAAATTCCTGTCGAAGTGGAATTACCAGAAATGCAAATGAAACACACAGCATTTCCCATCTGGCTACTGGTATTTGTCAGATAAAATACATGAGAATTGAACAAAGGGGAAGTTTGTTTTAACATTCTGACAGAAATTGGTAAATGTGGCACTGTTAGCAAAACTTGACCCATATGGGAAAATTTTAGAGCAGGTAAATCTAACATTGTGCTTAATGGTCGTTTTCAGTGCTCAAACCCTTCCACACTCTTTGTGCCCTGCAGAAAAAACACAAGGCACAGCTTTTAACAGAATTTATGGATCTGCGCCTAGATAAGCAAAACACTCATGTTTCATTCTTGTATCTCTGGATGATGATATCAGTTTTGTACATCCCCAAATACCTTCTGGGAAACTTCCTTTCTTTTATTACAAGCTTTTTATAACTGTACTGGAGACAGCAGTTTCTCACACAGCTTCCTGGTTTGACAAGTTGTTAGTACTCTGCTCTTTTATTGCTCATACAATCTGAAAAAGAGATGAGGACTAGAATGTACCATGAAATCCCCCAAATTCTTTACTGCCTCACCCATTTGGTAAAGTTCCATACAAATGACTTGAAATAGCACCTGTGATTTGAAGCTTTCACAGCATCAGCTGTGAAGACCCTTCTAGCACGTGTCTAGGGATTAACATCAGCACAATTTTGGTACCTAAGCATCACAGCAGGTCACACTGCAGTTTGAATTCTGGAGCACACTTTTCATATAATTACAGCTACTTTAATTAAGTTTCTCAATAGGATAAGTCACGTCTTCCTCCAGCAGACACTGTGAGCCTCTAGCTTCTGAAGTAAAATCCAGACTTTAGCTTGACTAAGTCACTCTGTTCTGGAACATTGTGTATACACCCCTATCTCTAGCATTTTAGTGCTTTCAGTGTTTAAAAGCAGATTTTTGATTGCTCCTAATAGTATGGATTTCCTTCTCTCATTGTGGGGTATCATTGCTGCTTTCTCTTCAGAGTTTTTGTTTCTGCATTACTACCCATCTGTATTTTGGGACATCACCACTTGCAATCCTTGTGGAAGCTCTCCTGGCGTAATCAGAGAAATCAGTCCACCCCAAAACCCCACAAAGCTGGATGTGACTCCCTTAAACTACTTCAGTATGCTTTGGGGAGGAGAGCACAGAAATCACTGTCTCACTCCCTGCCACAATCTTCAAACTACAGTAAATTATCAATCACTGATGAGTTCATTGTCCTCCTGTGCCTCTCACACTAGTCCTTTTGAGGAAAGGTATCCACAAACCAACCCTCTTCTCTAGGAAGAATGCTGCTCCAGCAGCACTACAGCTCTTTGCCAGCACCTTCCTGATGCCATTGTCCATAACAGCTCTTCCTAATTTCCTCAAACTCCAGGAAGGGTTAAAATATGGCATATGTTGACAGATGACACTCCTTGCTAACAGGAAGGACATGTTGCTGTGGGGCCCAGATCTCAGCTTCTCCTTCCCTGCAGCTGTCTGTGGACAGCAGCTAATTGTATCCACTTGTTTAACCTCGGGGATAACGTCTGGAGGGGACCAAGTGCCACAAGCATACTTTTTTTTAACGGTCATTTCCTCTCTGGTGTAACTTGCATGACAGCATGTGACAAGTAGAAATTAATGGGGACACTGCTGTGCCAATACCTCTTGAATTGCTTTGACACTGGCTGCAGGCTGCCTGCTTGGCCACCCAGCCAAGACCTCACATGAAATGTGGCAAGGGGCCCACAGCTCTATTCACTAACAAGCCAGCTGGTCAGTGATTAGAAAGCTAAAACAACGCTTTGCACATACATCAAGAAAAATGCTTTACAAGCAGCTTCAGACTTAGGTGGTGAAGCATCTTAGAAAAGTAAATCTGTAAATTTATCTTAGAGACTGTTAAGTTAACATCAGAAATAATACAGAAGGCCCTGCTAGATGACTAGTATGTTGCCACCTAAGTGCAAGAAGGACTAACCCCAGAACAAAGACTAACATCTTGATGTGCTCAAAATCATGTGCCAACAGCTCAGAACACAAGGATTCTGGTCCAAAGGAGCACTCAAATTATGTAAATATATAGAGATTTATGACAGACCACTCTTCCTAATGGTCTGTCAACACTCTGGCAACATTACTGACGTTTCTACAGAAAGTCTCATTGAATCTGTTTGCAGTGTTTCTACTGATTTGTTTATACGCTGATACATAACAACAAAGGATGAGCCTTTAGAAGCATCCCAAGGGATTTGGATGATCAAATCTCATACACCCAAGGCAGCTTTGTACCTTTCAGCCCAGACTTTTTTGAAAACTGTCAGATCCTTGGCTAGACACAAAAGGCTCAAGATCGTTCCTTTATTTTCTCTCTTCAGTTGCTTTTCTAAATAGTAGTGACTGAAAGAGTATAGACTGTTGATGAAACACCTGATGGCAACAAGAAAAGAAGTTATGCTTTTTTTTTAAACTGAGAAAAAAGTAGTCAATAGGACCCTTGATATTGGGAACACAACCATCATTTAAAATCAGAAAGACTTGGACACTTAACTCCTAGGGCTCCTTCACAGTTTTAAACTCATTCCAGCAATTTCTGTTTAATTAAAATCGTGTTTAAACTTATTATAACACAGGCCTGATCAATCTCCTGATATATAAGGAAATATATTTGTGGCTTATACATCAGGGCTCAAGGCACTGTAAAAGGAGGTGGACAGCAGAGTCACTTTCTCAGGTTGGAAACTGAGGTTACTGAAGAGTTTGGACCTAATTTTGCAGGCTTCCATCATAGAAGCTTTGAGGAATTCAGCATAGTCATGAATGGTACTTGCATGCTGAGGAAGAAGACAGCCTCATATTAGGAACAATGAAGGCCACTGAAGTTACCACGGCTCTACCCATCAATTTTCAAGATCTAAGCTGGTCCCATTGCTTTTTATTATTCCCATTTTCCTCCCACAGTCACTGGAATGAACAGCACCTTCAGAGAGATGGAACCAACCTTCACTGAGACAAAAACGTCAGCATGACACCTGGCATAAAATACTACTATTTTCTAAAGTTAGACACTCTTTTAGTAAACAGTTAACAGCTTTTAGTAAAGATGTGAACACAGAAGAAAGTAAGACCGTCCCTTCCTAATCTCTCCAGGGAATACATAATAAATAAAGCTCAACTGTGTACTTTTAAAAAAGTCACTTCAATATTTTTTTTTTTTGCTTGTAGTGCACTTGGCACAGCAGAAGAATTATGATGCTCCTAAGTGCCAAAAAATGGCTCAACATTGGGGTGTATTACTACCTCAGCTCTAGTCACAGGAGTACATTTAACTTTGCTGCCTCTCTTGCTCCATATTATAAATTCAGGGATAATGGTTAACTAACTCATGAGTGTTGCAAAGATTAACTAGTTAATGTTTGTTAAATACCCCAAAGAACTAGATTTTGCTTTCAGTTATAAAGGCTTAACAAGCTTGAAGAAAATCAAAGATATATAGAAGAGGAATGATTTTACTTTTTATACAATTCACAGGGAAAAAAACAGGCTTCAAAAAAACCCTGAGGGGGGACAGCAGTCTACCAGAATCAGCTTGACAAGGATCTCCCATCTAAGAAGTTTACATACAGTTTTGCAATGCTGTCATAGCATTGTTTGAGCTCTTGAAATAGTCTTCAGGATGAGCATCTTACTGATGCCTTACTACACCTAAATTAAAAGCAGGAAACAAGATAATTGTTCCTAGGAAGCACTCAGCAGATCGAATTGCTCTCCATGTTTACAGCAGCAATTAATTTGCAATTCTAGTAACCTGAATTAAAAAAACAAAGGCTCCTGAACCAACAGCTTTAAAAAGGAACAGGCAAGCCCTTCATCCTACAGACAAGGCAAAGAGAAGACATTTTGCAAGAGGAATAGAGTCTTCATATACATGATGACTTTTGTTTTCACTGAAAGAATGAGAAGTTTGCTGTTAGCACCAGACTAGGGGAATGTCTACCATTCCACTGCACTTACATGGTCTATCACTTTCTCCTTTCTTTTCTTATTTCTTACCTTTTTCTTCACATCTCTCTTTCCTCCCTTCATGAATCCTGTTGCCCCTTCCTTCCCGACTCCCATTTCTGACCCTTCTTATCATGCCTGCACCGCACACTCACTCCCAGGGCCTGTGGCCATACTCCATCTCTTTGAGTTCCTGCCTCCCACAGCCCAGGTGATAACCAGACAAGGTAGGTCACTGGAAGATGCCAGCTACTAGCATTTCTCGGCAGCTCATCTCTGGATTTCAGATATAACAAACTGCAGCAGGCAGTGATGTAACTGTGATGTCTGCTGTGACTGCAGCAGTGGGAGATGGTCCCACACATCTGCTGAGCCTCCCCAAAGGGACACGTGCCACAACCCTTCCAGTTCTGAGCAAAATTACACTAATTTACCTTAGCACACATTAGTGTAAACCTTGCCTTGTTTTCTTTTGAGCACTTGACTGATTCTAAAAAATGCAGGTATCTTCAACTTGCAGTGACACGATGAGCAATGAGTCTGTTTATTTCCTAACGTTAACACAATAGACAAGAATCAGCTCTACTTTGGGGGTGGGAGGAAAAGTGCAATGTGAGAGCTGATAGTCTTCTTGGGGGGTGAGATGGCCTCTGATGTTTCACAGGCAGAGGATATTTCCTCCCTTCACCTCCCCAAATATAAAACAAACCAACAAACAAAACAAACTCTAAGATATTTTTAATAAAAAGCTACTGGTATGTTAGAAGTTCGTGTGCAAAAAGAGCCAATCAATGGAATGAACTGCTTCCTCAAAGATTTTGAAAGTGAATTGTCACAAATGATGCATGTGAGAAATGCAGCTTGTGGCAAATGCAACATTGCTTCTCAAAATGATAATCTGTGACAAGAAGAAAAGTATGTTATTAATTATGCAGTTTGGAAAATAAAACTACGTGTGTTCCCATGTGTCTTTACTGTACTTATTCATGGAGAACCTATGAGAAAAAAAGCTATGATCCAGACAACCTGGACCACATATGTCTGTACTTTGCTGAATCAGGTTCCAGAAACCTAGGTCTTTTCCCTATCAACAACAACAAAACAACTACAGATCATACAATCCAATATCAAACTCTATCTTATTCCAAAACTACAGTCAATTAAGTAGAAACAAACTGTATCATAAGAAGGGCAAATGAGAGAGGCTAGGGATCACTATCAAAGGACTTCTGTTTCCTTTTGTTTATTAAATAGCAACTGTATTATTTACTGCAGCTTTGCAAGCTAGTGAGCAGCTGGGTGTGACACATTTCCATGCTCTGTAACCTCTCCTTATGCTTCGTTAGATTCCTTATCAGGACCAGAAGAAAAGAAATCTCTCTGTTATGCTTTTCCTGTGGCAAAGGAAAAGACAAGATGATGACTTTCCAGCTCATTTCACTTGTACAACGTTCTCATCAATCACCATGGGGTAGGTCTTTGTTATTTTCACTGAAGGACTGTTCTTAGTTTTCTGTCACAATAAAGCGTGACTCCACTAATTAGCAAATCAAGGTTACCTCTACCACATTTGCAAAAGAACAAAATGCGAACATAAGGCTAAAACTACTTCTGAAATATTTTCCAAGGCCCCAGCTTCACAGAGATAAACCTAAGTCAAGCTAGGTCTAAATTGCTTTAATTGAAACAGAAGTTAAAGTCTGAAACACTCAGAGTAGTTGATGTAAGGAAGCTAAACTAACCATTTCATCAAGAACCAAAAGTTTTCTGCTTGTTTTGCGACTTTCTGCTCCAGAAACCAAGCAAAGAAACTGTGGTTTATTTTCATATTAAATTCTCTGTGAAGCATGCATCTCTCTGCAGTTTTGGTTCGCTATAGCCCACGCAGCTTGGCCTCTATTCTCCTTTTCCTATGTCTTCAGTAAGTGTTTTAGACATCAGCAGGAATTATGTGAGCAAACAAAAAGCAAGAAAAAGTGATACATTCTAAGCAAGGCAAAAACATAATACAAAATGCTTTGTTACATGTTCTCTCCTCTAACCTAATGTTTTTATATGTATTTTTCTTTTGGTCTGTGTTGTTTCTCACTAAATGACAGCTATATACAACATACTATTGTAATAACAAGCATATGGCTCAGAGATCACTGTTGACACTTTCAGAATTCAATTTTGACATTTTTATTTAAATGCATGAAAGACATCTGTATACTCTTTCATTAACTGCATTTTACATTTGTAATGTTCTATGTATTCTTTTGGAACCATTTTCATTAAAATGCCAACTCTGGGTTTGGATAGCAAGTATTTCCTTTGTAATACTAAGGGAGGAGTATGTTACTGTCAAAATTTCTCTCTAGAAGGTCCTTGCTAAAATATTTACCCTGCTAGTCAGAACAGGAATATCTGAAGTTAATTCCAAATGAAAGAATATTTTAGAATGAATCATAAACTAGATGTTAAAAAAAGGTAACAGGCTAACATTCCAATGCCCCTTCCCTGTTGTAAAACTAAATGAAAAACAAACCTGCATTTTCATCCACAGAATACTGTAACATTCTGAAGTGTTCTGAAGTTTCCTAATTGTAGTTATGCAACAGAACTATCACAGCCTAAAACAAAGGACAAAAATTCAGCAGCTGAGTTTAGTGGCTTGGAAATTAAGAACTCTTAAGAGATGGTTAACATGTCCTCTTGATTATTTTTGGTATTTTAAAGTTACAGTGCAATACTTCCTATTGTATAGGCAAAAGAAGTGGGGCATTTTAAAATACCTAAAATTTTTATGGCGTTGTTTGTAAAGTCACATATTTAGCAACAGTGAAAACCGTGGAACCGTGGAACGTAACTTTATTTACAATTAAACCACTAATTTCAAAGGGCCCTTTAAGGTATAAGACACTGCTCAGGATTAATAAAGACAGAATGTGATGGCATTTGTTGAATTGGTCACAATGGTAAAATACAGCTTCTTCTTGGAAATGGGTATTCTCAAGGGTCATTATTCTCAAAGAAGGAAAATAGGATATTCTGTGGCCACAACAGCTATGCTATTAATGAAAAACAGATATAAACAAAACAGTCCACCAAACCTTGTGATCCTTGGAGCCCTTTGCCACGACAGAGTCAATTTACCATACTGACCAGCCATGACACATTTTTGTGACTAGTCCAGAGTCTGGTTCCAAATGCACAGACACTGCTCACACATAAGTTTTGAGGGAAGACTACTTCTTCGCTCTGACAAATCATTTAAACACAAGCAAAACACATGTTTTATGACTAATCTGAGACTAAGGAAACAATAGTTTCAATTCTTCTTTGTTCTAACCTTAGAATTCATCAGGTCAGTAGCACAGGATAACAACTGATTCTCCTCTACTAGCTCCTCTAATTCAGCCTTTCAACCTCATTTTTAATACTGGAGCAATCTGTTGATATGAAATTAAGCAGAAGCTTAAGAGCTTTGCTGAATCAGAGCCTCTTCTCCCTTTGGAGTTTTCTCCATTGGGACTGAAGCTGAACCAAGAAGCACAAGTATATATTCCAGCATGAGTTTAAATGTTTATGTGTACAGAGGAGTTAGTACTGCATAGCTGTAACAGTAAAGGAGAAGTGAAAAGAGCCTAAAATAGTGATGTTTATAAGCCTTTAGATAAGGTTTCCAATCAAAAAATGAAGGACAGATTTGATCCAGGAGCTTGAACCATTGCAATTTGCTCTTTCTTAATGGCACACTACTCAGGCTTTGCAGTAAAACAAATGAAAGGCTGCCTGCCCACTGCTGCTAACAACATTGCCCCACATTCGCTCCTAGAGGAAAACCCCGAGAATCCCACAGTTACACCACAGAGGAATTTGACCGTCTGTGAAGGATTTGTGCTCTGGAGTACCAACACTGGCAAATGCTACAAAACCACATCTGATTTATTAAATCTACAAATAAATCAATCATTAAAATTTCTAAATATTTTCCTTCGCTGTTGCACTAAGAACAAACAACAAGCAGTATTTCTGTTATTTCACTCGCGTTTCCATTCTGAATTTTCTGTCTTCTGGCAGCTGCTTACAAATTTACTAATAATGTGTGTCTTTTGTTTGGGCTTCTTAAAAAGGATATTCTCCAAATGGAATGAAGCTCATTCTATTTCACTTTGAAACCTGAGAAACCTGTAACATGAACCATATGCTGATTACAGAGCACTGATATATAAAGGAAGCAGTTGTGTAAATGTGTGAAGTGACTGTGGTGGGGAAACAGCAATGCAGTGGAGAAGCACTGTTTCACACAAATAATGCTGTTGTAGGATCTGACTATCACTACTCATGTTTAACAAGGTATTGTTAAAGACCCCTCAAAAAGGAGGACCTACTATGGTGGGCACCAAAGTCAAGGCTTTTCACACAGCCTCTTCCATTAAAAGCTCACAAATAAAATGGACAGGATAGACCCCAGGTGGAGAAGTAGTGAGACTGCTCCATGATGCTACATTTTTATGGGAGTAGAGTCAGAAGGACACAGGCAAAACAGAAAAAAAAGTGATGGAGAGAAAAGTCCTGAAGGAAGGGAAAGAAGAGTACTTTACTGTGTAAATATGCAGTGAAAGTGAGGTGAAAAAATTAAGGTGAAAGAGCAAGACAGAAAGGGAAAAGGGATCAAAAAATAGGAATTGCACAGGCAGAGAACATGGAGTTGAAATCATTGAAAGCAGCTCTGAGTGTCAAGAGGTTTTAGCTTTGGTTGCTCTTGCAGCTGAGTGTAGCTGGCTGATGCCCCTGGCTGGTGCTCCTCTGCAGTTTCATGCCTGATGGCCCGAGGACAGGAAGCAGGGAGGAACCGTGTCTGCTCTGGTATCCACAGGGGTGGGTGGGACAGGGGCTCTCCATGTGTCTCTCATCTGACACACTGAATAGCAGGGAGAGGCACAGCTTCAGCTGGGTCTCATTTTATTCCTTCCCTATGAATGTAACAGCTCAGCTGTCTTGGGTGATGAGCTACCGGATGGACTCTGGGAACCAGCACGCACATGTCCATACATAAACATACACATTATATAAATATATATATATATATATATATATATATATATATATATATATATATATATATATATATAACATTATTATCATACACACACACACATACATTATATGGATAGAATGT
>CM031858.1:23084681-23125452 GCA_018697195.1 Certhia americana
ATATATATATATATATTACACACAAACACACACACAAACACACACACACACACACACACACGTACATGTACGTGTAGTGTGCTTTCATGTATATACACCAAACCACTCTCTAGGCACAGCAGGAGAACTGGTGCTACTCCTAATGTATCTGTGTACTCTTTAAGCATTGCCCATTCCAGCCTTTTCTGAGACACACCTATTTTGAAAAAACGAACTCTGGAGACAGTAGAATGATGATCATAGTTTCCCCTTCTCTCACTCAAATAGCAATATTCTTTTCTCTGCAAATCTGTTAGAGGACTTTTACAATACACATTTATCTATGTGTGTATGTTTGTGTGCCTATGTATTCATAAATCATATAAAATTCTTTAAGCTGACTTTACATTCTACATAGGAAAACATGTAATAAAAAAAAATTCCACCTCTGCCCATTTATATGGAAATTTGTTTTCTGGCATAAGCTAAATACATCTGCTGTGGAGGAAAAGAAACAAACAAAACATGTCTTGATTAAATCAGTATGCCACTAAAGTAACATGCTTCAAATTAATTTTTACTGTGGGATTCAATAACCTGCCTATTCACTGGCATAAAAACAGTGCATACAGCTAGTCCAAGAGTATTAAATTTTTCTTGGGGTGGAATAGAGAAAACAGTTATATGGAAAAATAACTTGATTACTATATCATCTTTTATTAGCTACGAGCTGTCTGTGGTGAATTTTTGAATTGTTTTACACTACGGCTCTATAATTGCTGTGAGTAAATATAGACACTTTGTAAATATTCTAGTTTAGAGAATCTGAGCTGCAGTAACTTGGGTTGACTAAGATGGTAAATGTATTCTGCTACAAATGCTTCTTATCCCAGATTAGCTGAGTTTGATCCTTAGAATCCTGAGTTCAGTAAGAAAAAAAATATGTTGCCCAGTTTTCCCATGTATCTACCTTGTCATAATCTGTCCTACTGTCTACTCTTCCCCATCTCTGTGTGCCTGTTTTGGGATGAAGTACAACTTTGTGGGTGTACTGCACAGGGGACTGATTTCCTTCCAGTGCAGAAACCACTATCAAGAAAGTGATTCTGATATTCCCTTGAAAAAATCAAGAATGGCTCCTTGAACATCTTCTCTTTACCTCACATCTGTTGCAGTCCAACCTCCAAATTACTTGTCAAAAGTAGCATATGGCTTGTAAGCAAATTTAGAACATGGGTAAATCCAAACATTTTAGTCTGCTTTTCTGCCACTGCATTACATGCACTGTCAGCTGCAACAGCTTTCTCTTAATTGCTTTAAATGTGGCATATCATGTTTGATGAAGAGAAAGACTCCAGAAACATGAGTGACACTCCTGCGGATCTCTGAGGCAGGATGTGCTTGCAGAGCAAGTTGTGCCTGTGCACCACCACCATGAGACAAAGGAAAGCATCTCAAAAGTACTCCCCACTCGGAGGAACTGTCACGGGCTGGATGCAGAACAGTGTGGCACTGTCTCTGACATGCTGCTTGGCAGCTCAGCCCTACTTCTGTACCTGACTGACAATTTTTCCTACCATGCGCTCCCTTTCTTTCAGTGTCATCAAAGCATTTCACACAGCAATTGGTACCACACTGATGTTGCAGTAGCAAAAACCAGTGTCATTAATAATCTGAGAGCGTCTCAAGGGAATGCAGAGCAGAGCATAAACTTTTTTATGCATCACATCCATGTCCAGCTCTGATGAACTAACAGGAATGAAACGAGCTGATAGCAACATTTCACTTCAAGTGTTTGTAATACTGCAATTTTGCAGTGACTTGATCATAAATCCGTTCTACCAAGGCTCAGTCTCCTTCCCTACCCACAATTCAGAATCTCTTCAATTTCTTAATTTCCTCTACTTTCTGAATAAAGATGATTTCTGGCCCTCCATCTACTGAAAACAATAGCTTCCTTCTGACTTGAAAAAGGATGTGTCCCTTAGGGCCCTACTGGACTGCAGTGCTGCCTTCAGAGTAGGGACTACAAAAGAAAAGTAGGTTGAGATGTCTATTTACAGAACCCTTGATAGACATAATTTCACATTTCTAACTCAGTGTCATTGTTTTGAAAGACTAAAATTATTATTTCAGACAGGTTGCTTTTATGCATTATGTTCCAGTGTTGCTTGACTGCTTTCCAAACTGGAACAACTGAAAAAATGTGAAGCGCTCCAATGATTTTAAATCACTCTAGTCAGGACAGAGTGATTTAAAATTATTGGAGTGCCTCACATTTTTATGAGCTCTCAGTTTCCGAGCAATGGAGGTCAGAGCAGACCTAGGCTACAGAACTGCAAAAAAAACCCTACACATTATCATCGGATTGAAAAGGTTTGCATTTGAATTTGGAAATGGTAGGAATTTGATGATATTTAACCATAATTAAAATCAATGGCTGTATACCAACAGTAAAAAGGTCCAAGCTAAAGAAGTAACTGCACAGATCCCAGACTATATTGTGTAATATCCTGTGAGCTGCAGTCCCTTTATCCACAGAACCATGACTCCTCCTAACCCCTTGGTTAGCTTGTACATTGCTGCTATCTGCTACCAGCCAGGGATGTGCCTGTGCCTCTACATGCAGCACAGTATGGGAAAGAAACTACATGTTCCCTACAACAGAGGGAACAACCATTACAGAGAATATACATTTTTTAATGTTTAGTTCCTTCAGAGCTTGTGCAGGATGCCTGCTCTCTCTCCTGCTACCCTTTCATGCAAAAGTCCAACCTCTAATAGCAGGATAACAGAGAAAGAAAAAACCTGATTTATCCCACAATGATGTATCAGTTCAGCCTTGTTGTTTTTCATTTATTTTTACTGGCAACTCTTCTTTAATCTATAATAGAGATTCAGAACAAAATTTGTTGCAAAATAATCCACAAAAACGAAATTCTTAGCAGCTGTAAATGGGCACCATTTCACTGAAGCTAATGGATTTACACTTGATAGTATCAGTTGGGGATCCGATCCATTATTTGTACACTACGAATTCCTCACTAAGTCTTGACTCTTTCTTTACCGTAAAAGTACTGACAGAAAAATGACAATAACAGCTCTTCTGTTAGTGCCTTTCTAATTAATTCGAGCAGGTTCTTTTTTTTAGTGACTTTTAACTTTGATGTTGCTAAATGCAGCCGCACTCTGAAGACTTTCAGTACTAGTAAATCTATTTTCCTGGAATTTCTTGTTTTAGTTTCAGAACTGCATGATTGTCTGACATCTGCTTCACATCTCCTACGTGATCAACTGAGTAGGTGCAACCATGGCATATGGCTGTTACCTCACAACAGTGAACAATGGTCTGCTTTCTGAGGAATAGCACCTTCATATTAATTTTATAAGAGTCTTGCAAAGATGTGAGCAGTCTGCCTGGTTTAAAAGCAGGTAATATAAGGTAAGGACATGCACAGGGATGCAACAGTAACATATTCCATGATTGAGGCTAATATTTAAAAATTCAATTTATGGGCTACTATCAGATAAGCCCACAAAAGGGAATTAGGTTCACTGCTCTACTTTCTAAATTTTAGGCATCTGAATATCAAAATCTGTATACCTGAATCAGATTGGCTTCCTATGCAAAGAAGCAAAAATCCAAAAAATGTCCACAGATACCATTCACTTGGGTGAGGAACCAGGACACAAGAGAAAAAAGCATATACAACGACCCCTGCTCACTCTCTGATTTGGCTGCCCTGTTCAAGACTGGAGGGATTACCATCAAGATTCACGAACCACAGACCTGGGCAGAAGGACATTCCCAGATTTTGCAACATTGCATGATAGATAACATATGCACCTGCTATACTGGAACCCTTTGTTCTGTCCCCTCCTGTGCTGTCAGTTGGAAACACGCACAGCTCACTTAGCATATGTAGCCTAAATTCTAGATTTCTATAGGAAAACTATTGCAAGAAGCCAGAAGTCTACTTGTAAAGACATTATCTTGTAATGTCTTTATATTGTAAAGACAATATAGACATTAAATTAAAGTTAACTTTATTCATTACTGAAATTAAAGAACCTCAGTAACAGTTTGCCATCCCCTCTTGCTTTTGCAGACTCTTTGGTCCAGCAGCATAAGATGACCAGAAGGAACTCCAAAGAACTGTTCGGTAACCACTTAATGTACAGCTTTATATACTGAGCCATCACACGCATAGATTAATTTAAAGCTAAGTATTATTAAATATGTTGCAGTATCTTATATCTATGAACACCATCTTGGTTACATATGCATGATTTCCACATGAAAAACTTAGTGTTGTAACAACCATATCCATAGAAAAATTACTTAGGAGCAAAAAAACCATGCCAGTTTCACAAGCATCAGAACAAAATGTGACCACGCAGCTTAAACACGCTTCAGTCTCAAAGGCTAAGACACCAAACTGCTCTAGTGGTCTGTTAACTATTTAAAAGGAAATCATCCTTCTGCAGCAGACGCGTAATTTCCACTTCCACTACCCTTATGTCATCTAACAAAAGTTCCTAATGAGCCAAGTCTTTTGGAGGCTCAACTACTACTAACATTAACATTACTAAAGACGTGTGTATGACTAACAGCCCTGTCCAAAGGAAACTGAACTCATACCTTCCATTTCCACATAAACTGCCCTAAAGCTGAAGAGTATCCCAGGAAGAAAAGAAAGGAGGAGACGATGGGTAGAGAGGAAAGGAAGATGTTGTCATTGCTGATTCTGATTCATGCCATATGGAACACCTATTATTTAAGTCTGACAGGGGAACCCAGCAAGTGTGAGCGTGACTACAATCCAGCAGTTACAAAGGCTTATTAAGTAGATTAAAGGCTGAATATAGTTCTCTTTCAAAAGTGAACACTATGTCCACAAGTATTTGGAGTAGTGTACACCATCACTCTAGCTCAAAGTAGACTCCATTAAATAATAATGCAAGGGCTTCAGCAGAAAAGATTTAAAATTCCTCTGCCCAGAATAACCTAGAACTCAGAAGCCAGAGTCACAGAAACGGACAAGAGCACTCACACTCCTGGTGACAGACAGGGGAAGGGAGCATGTCTGCTCTACATCCTGGGTGTTAGTGTATTCCCACTACTAGTCAACGTCTCACAGGAAAACTACCTCTCTTTCATCATGTTATGGACACGTGTCTGTATCTTCCTAAAATACCCTCTGGGTGACTCCTACTGCAGGGCCTTAGGCATTAGAAAGGCATTGCTGTGCAGCATTAAGACAAAAGCTCTAGTTGTGTTTAAATGATCAATATGGTCAATTTCTCTGAAGTGCTACAGTCTGACGCTTGCCTGCAAAACATAAAGGAAGTCCTTAAAATGGTACCCGTGTCACTTTTATTTCTTGACAGCTGGTAACCAAAACCCCAGCATGCCTCAAAACAGCAAAAGCTGAGCCTCTCTTCCCTGAATGTTATGTAATGATGGCAGTCAATTCACACAGAAAAGATCTTTTGGGGCTGATACTTCTCTCATAGTAATTTTATGTCATTCAGGGTCCACTAACAACTGTTGATTTCACACCTCGGTGCCAAAGAGGTATATTAGATCCTTCTACTTCAAGCTATCCAGAGATTGGCTCATTTGGCACTTCTGTGCTGCTGACACAGGCAGAACTTTAACAGATGGCCTTACAATACTGGCAGTTGTTTTGTACTGTGCTGGTGGTGAGGGGAAATACTCTACACAAATTGCAATTCTGGAAAATAAATTAAGTACAAATCCATATTAACCTCAAAAGCCAAACTATAAAAAGTCAGATTAGTCATTTAACGATGTATGTGTTCTGGGTTAAATGCTCAGCTACTACAAAATCATAGTAAAAAAAATCTCCCTGCAGCCAGGAGATGTATGTTTTGCTTCAATTTCTATCAGGAATATTCATAAAGATTGTATAATTATAAAGGTACTGAAATATACTAAAAATAAACTTGGAGTCCCTTCCTCATGCGATCAGCCCTGACTACCAGCAAAAGTACCTCCATAAACTGCGTGTTTTGACAAAAACATGAAGCAATAGGGTGCAGCTTAAGTCGACCCAATCTCTCTGTTTTCCTGTGCCAAACAGGATTTAAAAAAAAATACATCAGCTACTGCGAAAATGTTGAAATAAACAGAGACGACCGAGTAAACAGCAATTTTACATTTTTCTTCACCCATTTAAGAAGAGATTATTTACCGCAAGCTGAATTTTACAGTCACTCATTTCACTGGTTGCAGTGGAACTTGCACGGAACATGAAACACGAAAATTGCTCCTCTTTGTTTCTGTGTGGCTTTTCCAATTTCTTGTGCCAAACTATCACATATAGTAACTGGTTAACTCAAAAACCATGTATGCAGAATAGGGCTTCTCAAATGCAAGCACAATGATTTCCTTCATCAGTATATAATCTCCATGAAATGTATATTCAAACATATAGTTGACAGTCTCAGTGCAATTTCGGAACAGAATTTTTGGAAATCACAAATATTTTAGTACCGTTCTCATGCCTTGTATGTGCAACTTTGATACCAGGGAATAGATTTTTATCCACTTTAGTTCTAATTTTACACTGAAAGATCAAACACCTCCTAAGTTTGAAGCTGTTAAAAAGTTATTAAAACAACTAAATTTTCAAGAGGTTTCATGTTTTCTTTTCCTCCCTGGGGACTTTTGCCAGACAAAGATGGTACAACATACTTCCAGAAAGTACTTATACAAGTGAAAGATAATGCATCTCTGAAAGCATTAATTATTTCTCTTCACAAAAATGAGAAAATCAAAAGAAATATGAAACAGACACAGTCAAAATGTAGCAACATGAATCCCTCTGCTTCTCTTCCCAAGTATAAACTTTCTGTCAAACACTTCAATCTATGATCCTCAATGTGGCACTTTACTGTGAAATTCCCAGAAAAGCAAAGGAGTTGATATATGCATTTTATTAACAATAATAGAAGCACATCGTATTCTAGGTAGGGGTCCTCCCTTACAGATGCAGAATATGAGATAACATGTCAATAAAACTTCATTATATTCCTCCCAGTTACTGAGAGCCTTCCAGCTTCTGTAACAACTGGTCATGACTCTCCCCATCCTTCAGCTCATCCTCTGCAGAGAGCACTGCAGGTCCACAATGAACATTTCTTGCTCTTGAATGTACACAAACTCTTGTGGCAAGAAGGACATAAACTAAAAGTAGTCTCTTGGGGAAATAAAGGCAAAGGAAAAGGGATAAGGAGCACAGGATTTATTTTATCCATTCTAACAATATCCAGCACTTCACCTTTAAGGGAAGGTTCAAGTAGTCTCTGCCTAAACAATAACAGAATCATCTGCCTGCAGCTCAAAGCAAAGGTCACTCTTAATGATTTCACAGAATCATGGAATCATAGAATGGTATCACTGGTATTGGAAAACACCTTAAAAATCCCACTGCCACGGTCAGGGACACCTTCCATTAGACCAGGTAGCTCAGAGCTCCATCCAACCTGTCCTTGAACACTTCTAGGGGTGGGGCAGCCACGACTTCTCTGGGCAACCTCCAGTGCCTCACCACCCTCACAGTAAAGAATTCTTCCCTAATAGCTAATCTAAACATACTCTTTCAGTTTTTAAACCACTCCCCCTTTTCCTGTCACTACAGGCTCCTGTAAATAGTCTCTCTCCATGTTTCTTGTTGTCTCCCTTCAGGTACTGGAAGGCTGCAATTAGGTCACCTCTAAGCCTCTTTTCCAGGCTGAACAATCTCAATTCTCTCAGCCTTTCCTTGTAAGAAAAATGCTCCATCCCTCTAATCAACTTGGTGACCCTGCTCTGGACTTGCTCCAACAGGTCCCTGTCCTGTCTGTGCTTGAATGTTACATTTGATACAACAGTAGAGATTCAGTAAACTTAGAACTCTGAAAAAGGAATAAAGTGCAGTATTTTCACAAAGAGATTACACCAGTTACTTTACACTACAGTTCATGTCCCAAGCTGGGCACTACTGGATTTTGATGAAACAAAATCCTATGGGATCACAACACAGATTGTCTCTCTGATTTAACTCTGAAATATTATCTCCTAAAATCTTTCTCCTTAAATACCTTTATAGTTTCAGTAGGTACTCCAGGCTCTGGAACTTTGTCCAAGTAAGTAGTCAAGTCTTGATCCACATGTTCAAACACTAACGTTAACTTGGTCTCTCTGTCTGTTCGTGACACAGTGCACACATCAAACAATCTGAGAAGAAAAGAACATAAAGAGATAAGTATACAGGAGCCAGTACAGACATACCTTGCATCTCAAGCATGTCTATTTAAATTTCTTACAGTATATAGATTGGAAAAGAGCATTCCAAAGGTAGACCAATCTTTGAGCTCTTGATTCATCAGGTAACAGTTGACATATCAAAATTGCCATCTCAGTCTTTCACTTGTGAATTCTGAAAGAGGATTAATTATTAAGAATTCATCAGCTGTTGAATGTAGAATAATTACAAGAAAAGAATTTATTTTTTTGATGCAGCAACCTGAGTTAATACAAAAAATTACATGATATTTATCCACATTCTAGGATCCAGTACTTACAGCCATTAAAAAAAAAAAAAAAAAAAAAAAAAAGCAGGAAATATTTTTGAAAAAAATTACAGAGTGTTTGCATGCACCTTCATTTTCTTTCCACGTAATTTCCACATATACCATTACACAGCTTTATAATTACATCTCCTTCAGCAGAAACAGAATTTTTTTGCTGATTCCTCTTGCAAATTCCTGGACACAAGCAACAAGAGTCAGCATACAGTTTGGAAAAAAAATTTGTGCACAAGATGTCACTACTTCTTTCATCACTTTTGGTCATTCTTTTACTAGAACTTCTTTATCATTTCACCTTGTTGCACAATACCAAACTAATTTACAAAGCTCTTCATAATACCACATTCCTATCTGATTACTCTATTTTTCTATGTTTTCTCTTTTCAAGTAGGATTTCACTTAATCTACCATGCCAGCTTTAACCATTGCTTTACCTTTGACATCTGCCCATCCTTCTCTGTTAAACACTTATAGTCATACCAGTGATTTTCACTATCCTTCCTCAAGTTCCACTTCTTCAAAATCCTAATAGGAAACCATCTAAACAAGTCTAAACATCTAAACAAGAAAGACATTTCTTCCCTGCTCACATACTCTACTCATGCACTTATTAATTTAATTTTATATTCCAAGATCAGATCGCATTTCTCTCTGAAGAGAGGCAGAAAAATGAATCACTACTTTTACCAGATGACAGTAGATTTAAAAAATGAATGGAGATACTGAGAAAAAGGTCTAGATAGTTAAACTGAAGAATCTCTCACTGCTAACTGACCAAACTAGTGTTGATACTATGGCTTATTTTTTCCAGCATCATATCAGTGATGCTTTTGCATTACTTTCATCCTCTTCCTTAGAATTACTTCATTAGAACTAAGAAGGGCAGGATTTCTGGAAATGTTATCAAGTAATGTTTTTGTTGTTTGTTCAAGGACTAAAGGCTTTATATGCAGGATCTGAAGACAACTCATCACACACAAAACCTTGCTGATCCCTTCTTTTCCCAGAGGACATCTGACAGACAAGGAAAACATGTACAGGAGATCTTGCACTGAGATTTTACTTCTTACCTTAAATCTCAATGTATTTCACAAGAGAAGGAAACGCTAGAATTGGCATAACCACCTGGGAAGAATGCAATTCGGGTTTCAGAGAGCAGTATTTTTCACATGACATTTACCACGGTAAAGCTGTGCTCTCATTTGACAGCATTTCCTAAATAATCTTTGGTCTTACACGGAAAAATTGTTTATTAGCCACCGTATTTTGAAAATGCATACATGCACAGTCATTTTAGGTTCAGTGAGTAATAAGTTAGAAACCAGAGTTCCAGAATATGGAAAGACTTGTAACCCTACCTCTACTTGAAGACTAATCTGTACTTCATCTGTAATCATCCTCTGAACAAACAAACATTGATTATTATGGTAACACAGTGACTGTAGGAGAAAATGTGTCGGCACATTTCTCGTAATGACAAATACCATTCTCTAAGATTCCCTTAATGGGGTGTACGTGTCCTGTACAGAGTAAAAAAGCTTTGTGAAAAGTCACAAACCTTCCTGAAAAGTGAAATTTGCTGGTATTTGGCTAGAGGTTAATAATCTGCAATATATTTATATAAATCAACGTGGAATGTAGCCGGACTGCCTATAAGCCCAACACATGCAAATAGAGAGGAGCCAGACAGGTCTCAACATCTGAACATAAACACTGGAAAATATTTCCAACTGTATGATTCCTTTGTGTTGACCTACATTCACCTAAAATGTTCTAGAACACCCCTTTTGCCAGGTATTTTTTACCCTGGCAGAAATATATTTTCAACTATAGCAGAGTTATAATTCATGAAAAAAAGGAAAAAAAAAAAAAAATTTCACTACATTAAACTTAGAAGCAACATGTAATCTCCAACTCACTGTGGAGAAAAATGTTGACTCTGTTAATTCTTCTGTATGTGTGTTATTTTGAATCTGGCATTTTGGCATTTTCTGGCACAGCAAAGTAACGAACTCAGAGAAGCGCAATTCTGGTTAGCTTTTACTGAGTAATAATATTATCACCGAGTAATAATATTATCTTTCCTTTTTATATACTCTTTATGTGAAACTCTGAATGCTTTACTATTAATCACAAAAGCTCCAGCTTCTGCACTGGGCTAGGTAGAAGCACATTGTGTTTACTCACAGAAAATATAGCTGCTACCTTAGAAAGGTAATAATTTAAATCACGTTATACGAATCTGTGATATTACAAAAAAACCCCAACATCTGGTATTGCTCCTGCTAATCATTCTTGAAATAGATTGAGAAAGACACAGCCTCTTTATTCAGTAGTTGCCACAGGGACAAAACTACGTTTTATAAATTATACTCTTTCACTTTCACTGTGAGAATATCACCCATAAAATTGTCTTTGTTAATTAGGAACATCTCTGCTGCCTACATTGCACATCTCTGAAGCCATTTCCTCATTATTTTCTGTATGCAACGCGTTAAAATTGCACATGATTGCCTCTCTGGAATAGCAAAAAGCTTTTTATTTAAAGAGTTATTATGTGGACACTGTCCTAAGTGAAGTAAACGTACCTCAATTAATACAGGATTTCCATACTGAATACTTCGTAAACACAAGCCCTGCCCTTCTATTGTACTTACAAAAGAAATGTTTGAATTATTTGATTAAAGTAAGATCCGCTATGGGAAATCCTGCAAGTATTTAACAAGATGTTTGGCTGGGAGTCATGCACTGCCCAACATGTCAGTCTGAACTAGAACACTATTGAAGAGACACTAACAGAGAACCTGGGTTATAATGTAGACATTTTTTCAAGTTAATTGTACTAAAGCAGAAGCTTATCAGCTACAAATCTCTGCCTTTGTTTTATTTTATGTGTTTAGTGCCTAGTGGATCTTCCTATAATCCAGCAGAATATGTGCCTTCCTACAAAAATACTTTGGCATTTTTTGCACGCAGAAAGCCAGATGATGCACCCTGAAGTCTCCATAGCTTCTTACAACACAAAATCTGACAAATGCAACCTCAGTTCACCTTCATTTTACAATATGAACACCTAATGCTTTTAAAGGAAAGATAGTTATTACTTTGAAAACTATTCCACCTACTGAGTGGTAGATTGTAACTGACCCCAGAAAGTCTCTAAATGTTACTAGATTTGCTTTTGAGATGCTCTGAAAATTGCTATGAAGTTTCCTCCTTTCAAGTACCACAAACATTTTTTTCCTGAGCAAACTGAGAAAACAGCAATGGATATCTGGTCCATCAGCCCAAGACACCTGCAAGAAATACTGAAAGACAGATCTGACTCTAAGACTTGAAAAAAATATAAGACATAAATTCTCTTGGCTATTGTCAAACAGACGAGTAGGTACATTTGGAAGATTAACAGGATCAAATTCAAAAGGAAGACCAAGAATTAGATACTTGCTGCCAACGTGTTCAAGGGCTTACTTGTTATCTTTACTGCAGTAGGACTAACCCAATATGAACACACATATATTCCTGTATGGTCACTCACAGCACTGAACAAAATCAGTCCTCGCCTCTTAAGGATTTCTAGTAACAGGGATTTGCTTTGATTTTCTTTGGAACAGTGTCTTCCTTGAAAGACTTACTTCCTAGCTTATGGTTAACAAAGCAAGAGAATTAAAGCCTTTATGTGTAGGGGATTTATGTGTAGGGGATTTATGTGTAGGGGACATCTTTAGAAGACTGTGGTTAGGTAAATAGTGGCATAATAATATACTAGTTTTAAGATTTCACAAGTCTGAGCAAAAATACAGATGAAAAGAGTTTGGTGGCCCTGATCTAACTCTGAAAGATATTTATATTCATGACAGAAAACCAGCACAGAACTTGTGTATTGATAGTGTTTATTGTGGTAAGCACCATAAGACTGGGATACCAAGATTCTCACAGGTCATGAGTAAGGTTTATTGACAAATAAGGGGAGGAGGACCTGAAAAACTTCTACTTTTACTGCTTTTGTCTCAGGTTAATCCTGGAAGTTCATAAGCACAGAAAATATCTGCCTCTCATACCTAGAAGTCTGAAGAACAACAGCAGTCCTTTCAGTCAAAATTTCAGCAACAGCCTTAGACTCTTGTGCTCTCTGGGAAGTCACTCAGCAGCAAGCAGCAAGCCCTTTGTTCACCCCAACTTTATAAACTAGGTACTCCTTGAAATAAACACAGTTTTATCCCTACTTTTAATATTAGCTATCTTTTCTTTTCTTGATTTTGATGCAAAAAAAGACAAGTTGACAGAAACCAGTCTCTACTTGGAATCACAACTACCCAATGTATGGGAACAAAGGGGTCATCTTTCAGGTGAAGAAGTCAATAGTTGGGCAACTGGAGTGGAACATGTGCATTAGGAGAACCATGTAGCAAAACAGGAAATAGAGCTTCCACTCTGAAACATATGACAGAGCTCTTTCCCTCTGTTCAGGACATACTGCTTTGTCTCATTTTAATCAGCAATCACCCTCTTCTCCATGCCTCTGAAAGCTGGTATTTCAGATGTAGAGTTTTCTTGCTCAAAAGAGCTTAAGTAAAACACTTTTAGATGGGAAAAAAGCACACATGCATTTTAACAGGCCACTAAATTCAAAGTATTTAAATTGCATTTTTCCTGGGATAACATTTGTAGAACCACACAGTAATGCAAAAACTAAGTTATGGAACTTAATTTCAGAGGCATGTGGGGTCTTCAAGAGCTTCACAACGTACTTGTAACTCCAGCTCAGCTGCCCTAATGTGTATCAGTGCTTCAGGTAGGCCCCCACAGCAGACTACAACATAACACAGACTTTAACTGAGTCCAGCAGAACCACCTTAGTGCTGGAAACACCCAGTGTGAGGGTCCAGCACAGCCTGCAGCACAGACAGCAATCAGCTCCACCCAACAACAGCCAGATGCCCAGAGCCAAACTCAATTAAATAAAATAGGTTTGGGTATTTCCACAAAATTCATGGCAACTTTATGTCTTAAATCCCTATTCTCTACTTTCTACTGTGTTCTTGGAGTTCTTTGTGAACATTGCTCCTGCTTTGCTACCCTTCCAGAAAATAGTAGCAGGATCACCTTCTGTATCCAGGAGAAATCTCTTTCAGGCAAACAGCAGTAAAGGCAGAACTTAACATCACATGAAATAGAATAATTTATCTAGGACAGGTAGATGTTCTGTAGATAGATCTTTTCAACTCTGAAGTCACTCACTCATTATCTGCTATGCACAGAGCAGAAGGAGCTACCATGGAAAAGCAACTATACACTGAAAGAAAGGCAGCAGCAACTCCTGATCTGGAGACCTACTCCAGCACAGCCCAGCCAATGTTGTTGCTTACAGCCCACTCACCAGTGAGGTTTAAGGGAAGGAAGGGGGACATTAGGATGACAAGGCAATTGTTCATTTGCAAGCTGAGCTTTGTGCTGTAATTTTTTCCAGTCTCTCTCCCTTTCTGACTTGGAAAAATTATTTAAAATGCTTAGCTGTACAAAAGAGGTTTTTGTTCTTTAAGTGTGCGTGAGGAAGAGAGACAGAGAAAGTGACAGAGGGAAATAGATGCTCATGAAAGCGAAGTAAATAGCTCTGGCTAAAGTCCGATAGAGTGGGCTGACTGGGCAAGCGTTCAACGCTCAGTCCTGACTGCAGCCCTGATCTGCAACACCCCTGCTCTCCTGTACTGGGCCCCTCTCAAGCAATGACGAGCTCTGGTGCCAGACTGAATGGTTTTGTGATGCAGACAAATGTCTGCTCCGATGAAACCACCAAAACTAGTTTTCATTTTCAAAAGAAACCAAGATTTGTGCCCAAAAGATAAAAAGGCCAAGTACATTTTCTCAGTGTGCCACCCAAGCCACTAAAAGATGCAGCTGTTATAAGAGTTTTACTTCAAGAAAAAATAGGCCTGACAAGATGTTCTCTGCATCTTTCTTTGTTTATAGCAGCATGCTGTCTATTTTTGCCCTCACACTGTCATTTCTCTTCCAACTTCTTCACAGAGGGAAATTATCTTTAATAGACAAGGACCAGAAATGGATCTCGTAAGACTCTGTAATTCAAACTATATCCTGCCTTGCAGAACTCCTCTTCAGGACTTATCCTCCAGTTCACCAGTGTTTAAAATGCTTAATTCCTCACCGGTCCATGAACAATCTCACTGCAATTGATTTTATCCAAACTGGCCACACACTGAGCTCTTGACACTATGGAGGGAAAATACCAGCTGGGTGGTGCCTACACACAGCCTGTGTGCTGCTGTACCAAGCACTCTGAGGGCACGGGAGGGACACGCCAAGTCACCCCCGAATCAGAAAAGTAACATGGCCTGTTATGAAGACAGTCGTTGACAGATTGTTTAGGATCAGCAATAGCTGTCTGACCTATTCATAGTGCTCTCATGTGATCCTTCAACAAGCAAATGTACACTGCCTTTCAAAGTCATGTACACTGCCACTATACAGTGCTGTGAGCTTCCAGTAAGCTTCCGTAAGCTTCTAGTTCAGAGTACAACTTAAAGATGCTCCCATTCATTGGCAGTGTGTTTGTATCTGTTGTTAATTTTTTTCAATTTTCTTTGTAATACCTTCCTTAGGGAACACCTGTACTCTTTTTCAGATTCCCTGATTTGCTCAACATGTAAGTAAAACATATGCCTGAATATTGGTTTTGTTTAATTCAAATGAAAGGAGCCCAGATGTTATTCTGGACTTCCAGCTGTACATGGTACAAGATGAGATACAACAAAATCCAGTCTTTACTGCAGCTCACAAACTGCTTGTTACAGATTCCACATTTCAGTTTACATTTTGAATTCACGCTTGTGCAAGCCTACAGGATCTAAATCTAAGACTAACATCTCTCTTCTAGATTTAAGTAAAAAGAACTTATCTTCAAAATTTATACTTTACACCAGTATAAATTATCATTCATTATTCAGTGGCTTAATAATCTAATCTATCTACACGTGAGATTTAATTGTGATACCAACACATCAAAAATAACAAAGGAAATAATAACCCTTCACATAGAAAATATTCATTGCAAAAAGTCAAATGTACTGTTTGATACTCTGTATAATCTCATATAGTTTTTTAAATGCTTGTAATATCACAAGAGTTCCTCAAGTATTTAATCAGATTTTTTAAAGTTGTACGTAATTCCAATGCAAATTTGAGTACAAACTCTTGTTTCTTATAGATTCATGGGAGAACCTAAGAAAAACAAAGCAGCTACTGTAGAAGGTCCTCTGTTTTGATGCTTATCATCAATCCAGGGGCTGCTGTTCCTGAAACACCTCCAGGTTACTCTACAGCCACAATTATTCTGGACGATGGTGGATGCACTGAAAATTCATGTGCTGTTTGAGCCCTAATTAACCACCCAGCACAGGCTAAGCTCTCAGCAACCTGAAAAGAAGCAGTCTGACAGAGTAATTCTGAGAGGCCCAGCTGTCGGACACTGAAAAAGCAGGGTAAGGGGCCTTGCTAAAGGTTGCAAATACACCTGAGTGCTGCTGATGTTGCTACCACTTCCAAGGATGGACCAGTACTGGCAGCACTTGAAAGGAGTCCAAAGCGGTGATGGTGAGGAGGAGGGGAGACAGAGCAATAGATGCAGAATATTTTGCTGTGGTTCTCCTACTGGCATCAAGTATTGTTGTAATAAATTGTGAGACACTGACACATCAAACCTTGCAAGAAAATATATTTCTATCTTTCATAGGTAGAGTTGGGACCAAACAGTTTGTCTTTCTCAAAGAAGGACCAAGAGACAACTTTTAGAAAGGGAAAACTTCCACAGTTTAACATTACCATGAATTCCGCTACTAAAGGAAAAGAGCACAAAACAGAAGAAAAAAAAAAGCCTTAAGAAAAACAAAAGGCTAAAGTGGCTAAAGTTGACAATACTAAACATGCACAAAGTAAATAAGCAGCATATGTGTTAGTAAAGAGATGTTAATAAGAAAATTAAGTCTTTCAAATTATTTGACTTGTGTTGTACTAATGTATTCAGGGAATACTATTACTAGGGGAATCTATAGACCTTTTAATGTAATACACTATATTATCCATGTATTAAACAGAAAGCAATTATCAGACTAAGTAATGAACTACAGTAAAACAGTGCATAGTTCCCTCTTATACCTCTTTGTTTATATTTGGGTTATTATTATGTATCAGTTCTTAAATAAGAAATTCTTGTCTTTCTAAATGACATTATATAAAGGAAATCCTTGGTAAAGAGAATGAAACCAACATCACTGGGAAACAGGGAGCAAACTTCTACCAGTCTCCTACTGATTTCTAAGACAGTCATGGTCAGTTGACATGACAACACAAGCTTTGAGTAGAGTTGTATGGAATTTTTTCTACTGTCAATAGAAGAATGCATTTTTGAAGTCAGAGTACTAGTGTGCAGAGTAAACCTGTCATAGATCTTGATCCACCAGCCCTGAACTACCAAAGAACTTATGCTGCACTTAACTTGCAGCACGCAAAAACACCTGGGTGATTTTTAAGTATACACATCACCTAAAGCTTCACCTGCCTTTTCTGCCTGGTATCATTCCTCTTAATTATACTCAGCCAGTCATTATCTGGATAGAGCAATGCAAACACCTGTCTGCCATTTCTATTTCCTGGTATCTCTATTCTTGTCTGTTTTTAGCCATGCAGTGAGAACTCTACAACCTGGGGCCCAACATGCAGGGTCCTCTCTTGCACTTCAGCAGCCTTATCTGTACCATAATCTCTCCTTCCCAACTTTTTGGCTACCCTTAAGTATTCTACTCCTGAATACAGGCATTCACCTCTGAAAACTATGGTCATAATGTATTCTAAGGCATCCATCACAATATTTGTTTGTCCTTAAATTCTGAAATGAACTAACTATGAACTGTTGTTTTCCCAGTCAACCTGGGGGACTAGAAAAGAGCAATAGATGTGAATAGTTCTTGTTATCTTAAAAATGAGAACAGCGATTTAACACCAGATATTTAAACTGCATGAAAACAACTTTTAAAAAACGTCTACATCTGTTGAAAGAATCTGTTTATGGATTCACTAGAACTGCTCAAAATTTCCTGAAAATGGATTGGATGTATCTGCCCGCTTTCAAGACAAGCACTTAGGTGGTGAATGCAGTTGCCACATTCAGGATTAAGTCAAGTGAAAATCCAAAAGTAGTTTTACACTTTGTGTGTAGCTTTCCACAAATCTGTCCTGCATGAGGTTATATCACATAGAAATGCAGTTCACAGTGCGTCTTGTACACACATGGTAAGGAGAGTGACTTCGATCAGGCTTTGATGCCAAATGTATTCCCAGTAATACTCCTGTGTGCCATGATGCCAGCAGCACCATGAGCTTCGGAAAAAGGGAATTCTTCATTCACTTCAGCAAAACCTGGAAGGGTTTTGAACTCAAGCAACCTTCCAGTGGCACTGTACTGCGTCCTGTCACCACTACTCCACATGATATGAATGACATCCCATCTTCCCAAAAGTAAATGGCACTCGGCTGATTTCCAAAAATCAAAAGACAAAGGCAATTGCTCACGTGGGTAAGAAAAGCAAACAGGATCTGGCCAGGTTTTGTGAAGAGGCCAGATCTACACACATAAACACTGCCCTCTTCTTTTTAAGTTGCATTGTAAATGAAAAACTGAGTGGTAGGGTAATAGATATCTTTAAGAGAAAAAGCAAAGTGTGAGAGGATATTTATTCTAAAACCAAAGTATCAAAACTATGGGACTACAAAATACTTAAATTCAGCAGAAGGCAGATTTAAAGGTTGCAAGAAAATTATCAACTTCATTGGTCATAGCAGTCTTTGGGTACCCATCATCAAACAGATCAAATGCCATCCATCTACACCACAGCTCTGCACAGCTTGTGACGCAATGAGTTCTCCTCTAAGCTTCCATGGAAGAGATACAACTCCTGAAATGGAGCTACTCAGCAACTGGTGGTTTTTTTGAATGGATCATGTAGGTCTTTATTTATTCAGGGGAAAGAAGTAAGTTGACTTAATTACTCTGGGGAGGGTACTGTCTCTCCCTGCTTGCTATGGAAGCTGCCTAAATGACTGACTTAGACAGGATGCTTTAATTTAACTGAATTTAGAAGAGCTTACTCCTTCCCAGAAAGATTGTAACTGATCAATTTTACTCGGTGGGATTATAGATTCTGTTCAGTTTGTTTGTGAAGTTAGTTCAAAATATTTCTCCCATGCAGAAGTTAAAATGAGAGAGAAGGCAAAAAAAACCCCCAAAAGATACTAACAACACCTCTGCCCTATTCACTCCAACCGTCAAAGACCAGGATCAATTCTGAACAGCTCAGCATATAAGAGGCTTTACCTAGACCTCATGAAGTCAGTACATGTATTTAGCTGACTTTGGCACAGGTCCAGAGTTTCCTTTAATTTGAAAGGGAGTTTCACCTGTGACAAACTTGCAGGATTGAGTTTAATATTCATGTTCTGAAGAACAGAAACAAATGGGACTAATAAATCTTCAATAGAAATTTACAAGATTCTTCTGGCTTAATAAATTTACCTGGGGGCAATTGCTCTTAAACAATCAATACATAAAAAGGGATCCTTTTTCCCATTAGCATGCAAATTCCTTACATGTTTCATCAGAACTACATCTTGCAAGTGTTTTAAGACGTGGACATCATAGTGGCCTTTTTCCCATTCATGGCCATTCACATGTGGCCACACAAGCTCCTTGTCTGTCTTGTCATTTATTCTATCAAGCTCTCTTTTTTTAAAAATTTATCTATTTTTGTAAGATTCTCAGGTGCTGTCATCTTCCAGTTCTTAAGGTAGATGTCTAATACATGTTTCCGCCCTTTCTAGCCAGTTTACTTGTCACAGTGAGCCAGCCATTTAAAGATGAATGCACATGGAGTGAAGTATTCTACAGGCTACACAGGTCTTTAAGTATTTCCTTTAAACTCTTGCACACATATGTAAAAGAAAACAAATTAAAGCTTATTTGAAGAGTTTGGCAATGAAAATGAGGTGTTAGTAGGATTTTGAGCTGGCAATAAATTTTATTCGACTGTTTTATTACTACAGGGCAAAGGCAACTATTTCTTTTGGGGTGTCTTTCAGCAGCATGAGATGAAGGTTTACATTTTAATGTGTAGGTAATTTTGAAATAAATTCAGCATGTTGTAAATTACAGTTTCTGTCAGATGTAAACACATGGCAAACCTGCATTTTGATTGTTTTGCATACATCATCTTTCATATTTCTGAAAGAAATTAACAAACTGTAATAAATCTCGCAAAAAAAAAAGTGTGGTTCCTGCAGCACTAAAACATTTTTATGCACATGCAATTGAAAACAAGGCCCATGTACCCAGGGTGTGCTCTGTGATGCCCAGGCAGATAGCATGGGGCTGAGCTGAGCTGGGGGAGCCCTGGGCACAGCGGGGCCCATGGCTGAGGTTCTGGGGCTAGCATGGCTTTGTGGCCACCAGCCAGCTCATGGCAGCAGCAGAGGTGGGAGGCATCTGCCTGGGAGTGAGGCAGGGTTGGCTCCCATCTGCTTGCAAATGCGGCAAGGGCTTACAAAGCAGTGGACATGGATTACTTAAGATTACAGAGAAGTCAGTGAAAGCCTTAATTTGCCAGGAATTACCACTTCAGGTTTGTCCCACTCTTACACTATTCCCTACACCAGGAACTACCTTTCTCACTTCAGAGTATAAATACTGGGTGAGACAGAAATTGTTCTAATCCTTTCTAAGCCATATATGAATTGTTTTATTAATGTAATTATTTTCACTTCAAGAATGAGTCAAGAGACAATGAGGGCTGAAGGAGTTGCTCCTCATTTTCTATATTCCATCCCTAACCTCCACAACCAACATATTTACCTCCGTTGGGAGAAACAGCACAGAAGTACCACAGCTGATGGTCTTGAGCCTTTGTAGAGTTGACTAAATAGGCAACGGTACACACCATACAGGCCCCAAAGAACCACCACAGTCTACAAAAGCTTCTTCTGTGGTCAGCCTGCCTATTCCAATGACATGCTACTTTTTTTTTTCATAATCTTCACTTTTTTTCACAGGAACACTTACTCCCCTTAGTTCTACTTTAGTGCTTCTGTTATCTTCAGCTTAAAAAAGCAGTCAAGGAAAAGACAAATTGTCACAAATATGGAAAGTATGTAATCATATTGAACATCATTAGAAAAGTACAATTTTTTTATGTGAATCTTCAGGCTTACTGCACCACAGGTATTTAATTATGATGCCACTGAACTACCAATTCTATCAATTGCTGTATCATATAACTTCTGAACTTCTGCGAGAGTGAACAGTTACCAGTTACCAGCCTACAATGATAGTTTTTTTTCACTGACATGTCCAACACACGATGGAATAGAAGGAAATGGGAAATAAAATAAGATTCTAAACTCAAGGACTAATTAAATTGAATAGATACAGGGAACACATTAAGGGAATGTACTATCTTAGATAGTAAAGATGTGGCTCCATTAATTGCATGGAGAAAAAAAAAATCCATAAAACTGTCAAGATAAGTGATTTAGGAACAAATGTCTCAAATTACAAAATAATCTATGTATTTAGAGTAATCAGTACATTTGGAAATCAGTTGCTGTCCAAAGTCTCAAAGATTATCAATGATTTCTCAATGATTTTTGATTAATATCCTAAAGCCTAAATCACAATATAGGATTGGAAGAAAAAACTGAGACTAGCTGCCTGGATTAGTAAGCACTCACACACAGCCATGTACCTTGATAATGTGAAGATACCACAGGCCACAAGATGCTTCCCGCTCTTCCACAGCAAATGCAGAGCGAGGAAAGCTCCAGCCCTGGAGCTCTTCCTCATGGCACAATTAGTTTGAGAGCCTTACTGTCACCCCAGATCCCTGAAGCAATAGGATATTCGTGAAATAAAACTCCTAAGTTATTCCAGGAAACTGACCTCTACCATTTTACACAGGATATTAAATAGACTCCAGCTGTCTCCACTTAGAAGTGACTTAGTTCACATGTTTTATAAAAAGGTCCATTCAGCTGCTTTCTGAGCTATCACAGAATTGAAGTGACTTTCTGTGAAGAAGGACAAACTATCCGGTGATTTCCCTTACCTACTTTTCATGCAGGCATATCTTGGTTTTCAAACATCACAAATGGCATCTAGATATTCTAATGTAAGAATTTGTGTCTTGGTTATAGAAATATTTGACTGACAAATAGCTCTCTCAAGTCCACTGGAAGAAACATACATAGTTTTTTTGTATTTTTTGCTAAATCCAGGTAGACAAAGTAGTCTCACTTATATCAATGCGTCTGCATGCAAGCACTTATGGTGTATGAATACAGATCTAAACGCAGTACAACTCACACCATTTCACCACAGAGGGCAGAGAAGTGACATGGATTTAGATCTTTTCAAGCAAAAAAACACTTTTTCATTTTTTTGTGAAAATAATAGTGATTAATGTATTAGAAAAGCCATGATAATCCATTTCCATTCAGAAAATTTCAGTTTTATTTCAAGAACTCAACAGACTGTTCAAAAAAAGCCTCCATTTAAAAGCTGAAAAATCTTACTGCAGTATTTTTGTATAAAGGATGTGCTCTCGAACCACTGAGTTCTCGAACTGAGTGACTAATGCTGATAAGGGATGGCAATTTCATGCTTGAAAGAAGAAAGATTAAAGTGACCTTGAATTTTGCAAGATCTGAAAACTTTTAAGAAGTCAATATTAAAGGAGATGCCTACTCAAATCATCTATTCTCTAAAGCCCTTAAAATACATATATTTGTATTGCAAACAAGAGGAGAAAAAAGCCATCTATTTAAAAAACTAGTTGTGCCACTTTTAAACATTGACATTTCCTGTTCAGTTGCCTGCTGCCCAGGTGATGTAAAGCCAATAGATGCCAAAAAGATGCCTAGGCTCTTTGCCACTGATATTAGGATTTATATTTTTTATTTACTCTTTCCAGAACACATTTAATAAAATATACTATTTTATTATACTTGAGACTGAGATGGTGTTTCAGTTCCATGTTCCAATTTTCAATGTCATGCAACTTTTTAAAAACCATTAGCTTCAGGGATGGTTTTTTTCCTGATTTGCCTTCATCCCCTGTCCATTTTTTCTAAACTTTAAAAAGGAAAGCTGCTCACACATTTTTAAAGCACAGGCAATAAGCTAATTGCAGTCCTATATGTCTAAGAATACTAGTTCATGTTACAAAATAATAATTCTCAAGTTAAATGCAGTCAGATCTTGACATTTTCATGGTTTTCCTTTTCCACATATACGTCCACATGTAATATGCATTTCCAAACAGCTTAATAGAGCACATTAATTACTTTACTACCACTATATTGTAATTCCATAATAAACAAAACTGTTTTCAAGCCTGTTATGTCAAATTATAAAACATATACTTAACATAAAAAGTCATGGAGCAGAATCTTCTTACAGTATTGATTGACTGATTTTAATTTTGAAATCTATTACTGAGCAATGTGGGCTGACATGTTTTGAGATTATGGAAAACCAGAAATTCCCCCAGAATTATTCCACGAGACAAAGGTATAGCACCCCTGCTTTACAAAAACTCAGGTCTTGGAAAATTCAGACCAGAATGTTAGACACCAGTATTCCAACTATTTGTAATTGTACAACCATGTAATTTCCCCCAAATTAAACTGAGGTAATGAAACTATGTGCAGCATCAAGTTTTTTTCAGTAATGACATAATAAACCCACTTAGTGTCAAATCCTGTATGAGATTAGTATGTCAGAGTGAAGAGTAAAAACAAAAAGAGAAACCACAACTGAGAAAGCTTTGAAAGGTGCCTTAAACTACTTGTAGACCACATGAGCGGCCTTCTCCAACACACATTGTCAGTGACTTTTCCTCTTGTAAAACATTAGCAATTTTTTAATGGCTTCTGCTGGAGCTTAAAATTGGGTGCAGGTAAGCAGGGAATACCCATCCATCCCAGCTACTATCAGTTCCCTTTATCACTTTAATGCCAAACACAAACTAGAAGCAGACTGTCTGAAGCCAGTAAATTTCACAGAAACCCACACTCTCCTATTACAGAATGCGTATTTTGCCAAGTGATAAGAACAAGTGCCTTGTACAAGCTATTACCAACAATCCATGTACAACAGACTTTGGTTAAAAAAAAAAATTTCTTCTATAATACTCATTTTGTCTTCCATCTCAATTTTCGTAGTTCAAGTACCCTCTTATTTCAATACTAATTTTTTGTTCTCCCACACCCAGAATTATTTCCTATTTGATTTTGTGATGTATGTTACTTACTGTACAAACTCTCTACTAGCACTTCCACTTTTCACCTTCACACTTTACTGACTGGCATTAATCTCATTGAGATTGAGCAAGCTACAGCTGGGTGGCTACTCTACATTAGAATCATAGAATGGTTTGGGATGGAAGGGATCTTTAAGATGATCTACTTCCAATCCCCCTGTCATGCGTCCTTCACTAGACCAGGCTGTGCAGCTCCATCCAGGCTGCCTGTGAACTCCTCCATGGATGGGGCACCCACCGCTTTTCTGGGCAACATACTCAGTGACTTGCACATCCTCACACTACAGAATTCTTTCCTAATATCTAATGTAAACCCACCCTCTTTCAGTTTAAAGCTATTCCCTCCTGTCCTGTCACTACAAGCCCTTGTAAGAAGTCACTCTCTTTCATTCCTGTAGGCTCCCTTCAGGTACTGGAAGGCCACATGTAGGTAATCCAAAGCTGCCTTCTTTCTAGGCCGAACAAACATAGATCTCTCAGCCTTCTCTCACAGGAGAGGTGCTCCATCCTTCTAACCATCTTAGTGGCCCTGCTCTGGACTTGATCCAACAGGTCCATGTCCCTTCTGTGCTGGGACCCCAGAGGTGGGTGCTCTCACCAGAGAACAGGGGCAAACCCCTCCCTGCCCTGCTGCCCACGCTGCTTTTGCTGCAGCTCAGGACACATTTGGCTCTCTGTGCTGTGAGTGCACATGGCCGGATCATGCCCAGCCTTTCATCCACCAGCACCTCCAGGACCTTCTCCACAGGGCTGCTCTCAATCCCTTCATCCCCCAGCCTGTGTTGATACTGGGGGTTGCCCTGACTCAGGTGCAGCACCAGTACTTGGCCTTGTTAAACCTCACGACACTCCTGTGGGCCCACCTCTCAAGCTTCTTCACCTGGGCTCTCTCTAGATGAGCATTTCCAGAGAGCAATCCATTGTACTCCAGTGTGTGCACTGAGGGTGAGTGGGATGAATTACACTCCTAAAGCACATTCTCTCTCTGCATTCACTGTGAGGAGACCCTAAAAGACTAGGATGGAGTACACTTTCAATATTCAGATGATTAAAATGTCTACTCACAATTATCTCATTCCTATCTTGTTCTGCATAGCTGTGTGTACCTTTTGTGAATCCATCGTGATTCTCTGGAGCACAGCCATAAAAAGGGTGAAGAAAGTCTGTTGTCTCCCTTGACCATTTCCCATTCCTTTGGAGAGTTTAAGAATCCAATACTCTTAAACTGTCCTGCTGTATCTAGCACCCGGGAAGAGGATATAGATCAAAACAGCCGCCAGGATTTCAGTGACTGGAGAAACCATGATGTCAGGAAATGGTGTATGACTCAAGTGACAAAAACTGTGCTGCTATAACTCTCTCTGTATCCACCATTTCAAATCTAAGCCTCTTCATATCATTCCTCTTGACTGATGGATTTTTGATTACTTCTTGTTTCTCTCTTTTCTAAAGGCTATTGTTACTATGACAAGTTTGGGAACCATCCCTTTTCCAAAAATGTCAGACTTAATTATTGTAGCCACTACGATTGTACGTCTTGACTATTAGAATTTCTTAAATCAGCTATTGCAAGTTACTTCAGGCTATGCAGAGAGTGATCTCTCTTTTTGTACTCCAGGAAGAGCTACTTCATTGATTAGATCTCTAAGTTTTGTCTTTAAACCTTGTCTACCTGTCTTTAAACTTTGTCTACTACTAACAGCGGTTAAATTGTGCTTTATTGAGTATTTTCATGAACTCAGTTTACTTCACTTTACAGCTTCTTCCAGAATCATAGGCTTGATATCCTTTCATTGATGTACAGGACAGCAAAAGATTATTTGCTTTTCATGACTTAAGCTTTGCTTCTGCAGTATAGTCTTATTCAGTCTCAGCTTTGGGCTACTGTAAACCAAGCAGTCTTTGAACTGTATTTTCTTACGGACATCACAACATCATTTTGATTTGGGATATCCGAATACACTTTAAATGTCTTCTACAAAAACGCCTTCATCGGTGTCATTCACCTGTCTAAATTTATCTATATCCACAAATAACTTCCATTTTTAGTCAAATGGATTACCTGTCTCTTCTGTGAAAATCCTAACTATTCTTATTCTTGGACTGCCATGATCCTTAGTTCCAGTCTCATTTCTGTTTGTATTTTTTCACTTCTGCACAAATATTTGCTTCTGAAATAACTGACATCTCTAAACGATGTTTTAATCTGACTAAATAAAATGTAAAAGTAATAAAACCTTCTTGAGTTCTTAAGAATAGAAACAATATGAATAATAACCAACAGAGAATTAAGAAACGCCAGGTAACATTTTTTTGTTTTAAATGATGCTACAAACATAAAGGCAGTATGATGAATGGGATTCTATGCAACAAAGAGACACAAGTGCTTAGTTCTGTAGAAGTATTAACTTGTCTGGCCCCTGCCTTAAGTTCAATGAGACATATCATTCTAATTTTCAGACTATAGTCATTTATTCCAACCTGTCTGGATATGGGTATTAATGCTCTGACCAAAACTTGTTGCTCAGCATTTTATAAAAAGCAGAGATAAACAGTAAGGCAACAAATTGATTAGAGATGTCTGCGAGGAAACCACAAAGATCAGTGGGTAGGCCTATCTCCATTAACAATCTAGAAGGTTATCTAAGGATAAACAACACACTAATTAAAGTGCAGATGTTGCCTAATCTCTGTGTCATAAAGTTCACAAATACAAAGTATGCGGATAGATAAAGTCAGCAAAACGAGATTCACTTTATAATCTACTTCCAAGAACAGAGAAGTAATATGGGTCATTTGCTTTCACTGTCCTGAAGGAACCTGGAAATCAGTAAAGGTTCTAGTGCTCTATTAGTGAGTAACATTAGACATAAATTTCCGTATTGTACAGCAAAGTCTCTTAACTGTAGCTCTAGAAGCATTTGCACTAGAGACATTTTCCCTTGAAGAAGGGAGATGTACACTGCACTGAAATGACTGTATCTGTGATGTAGCCTGGAGTTTGAGAGGTAACGTCGTACAAGATGCTTAGGTGACAACACAGAAGCAGGCATTGAGTATTTCAGAGAATACATACTGAGTTAGAGAGGAATTATTTGTGGTGCAAAAAAGGAGCGTAATTATGAGTGAATCAGGTCAACAGAAAGTGAAAAACCTAATGGTTTTTAAACCCCAGTTTGGTGAACTCAATAGTTGCAGCATCTAAACTAAGTGGTGAAGTCTCGAACATGCATGCATGATGGGACACCTCTGCACAGTCTGCCTGTGCTAATGCATTTTGTAACATTAGGACTTTATGATTTGAACAACCAAAGCTGTTTGAATCAGTGTAGCTCTTTTGATTCCCCAGCTGAAACTCAAGCCCTAAAAATGCAACTCCATTCTTGGATTAGCTGAAGATGTGTATGCAATTCTGCCATTAGCAGCAAGTGCTAGGCTGATGACACAAATGAACAGTTAACTATGCATACTGCTTTTGGGAACATAATGCAAGAAGCAGCAGAAACTCTTCCTTCATCTGTAATCCTCTGGTTAAAATACTGTATATATGATAAGGCACTACTTACAAAGTCAGGGCACTTAAAGATCAGAACTACATTTTGTAGAGAACACCAGCTGACTACAATTTATTGAAGGTCTGTCATTCATTATGAGAACTATTTATATTCTAGATGGTCACAAGTTTTTCTAGGAAAATTATGTGATCATCAGTGAGGGAAACTGGAAAGCAAAAATCATACAGAATACATAGATAGTACTGTGAATCTTAAGTATCTAATGTGATCTTTAATATGCACCCCAATATATTTATAGGAAAGGGGTAGAAAATCAAAACTCCATAAAAGAAAGTCGGAATATTACTGAGACGTACTGAAAGGGAATCAATTTTAACCTGGATATAATGTATCTATGAGAATCCCGCCATATTTCTATTTATATGTTGGATTTTACTACAACTGTATTCAAAATACTTTTGCTAGGCATGTTTTAAATCTGTTGTAAATGTAAGACTTTCATATTCTATGGATATTTTCAGTATCATGGTGTTTTTAAAAAATGTACAATTCTGTATTTCCATGCATGAAACATTTCCAATTATTTTTGTAGAAAAGGAATTCAATTCTCTGTCACAATGAGGGAAAGTTAGATGTGACATTCAATGGCTTCACAGCTCTCCCTTTTTATTGGGAAAGAGCAGTATGCAAGGTCCTCTAAGGTTGTTTCTCTTCAGTGGTAGCTGTGTATCCAAACGAGTCCTCCCCCAAACATCTAAGCACAGTCAGTACATTCCCAACTCCTACAGCCAAGTTAAAGTGAAAACGGTTTTAGTTCAGTAATGATTGAGGTGGTTTGCTCTAATCAAATTAAACCAGCCAAATGTTCTTTTCAAAGGTAACTGTCTACTCTGCAGCTGTATGCAAAATACCACATCAAATGTGGAAAAAAAAAAGTGATAGAATTCTATCCTTACAGTAGAGCCCTGGCTCCACAGATGAAGAGAAACAAAAGCACCAATGCAGCTAGGAATTACGATCACAGAAAGCTCCCAGAAATATGCTAACTTAAGAAACAGCGAACAAAGTACTGAAATTTCCAGTTTATAATTAATTGTTTTCAGGGAAAAGGGAATTCTCTGGCATTGTTAAACAGCAATTTATCACACTGACCACATTTCAAATAGATATTAAAAGACTAGCCAAAGTTTCACATAAAAGAGAGAAAAAAAAATCACACAGGCTTTTCCACTGTATTTCTCACTTCATTTCCTCTGTTTCTATCAAAATATGTAATATTTTGCACTGACTAATGTTTCAAAAGTCCAAACTCAGTAAGTTTCACTTAAACTCAGTATGATTCATCTACACTAGAACTGAGTTTTCAATATTAAATATGGGCAATTTCTGTAAAGATGAATTCATGTCTGAGTTAGCTTTTATTTTCTTTTATTAAGAGAAGATCAGCCACCTGTTAATGATAATCGAGAGTAATTATAAGCATACAGTGATGGTATGAACGCTTCTAAAACAATACAGAACTTTTTGCTAAGCTCATAGATTGTTTGCCAGGTGTGTCATGGGAAATCCATCCAAGAACAATTCTACCAATACCAGCAAATTGGTACACCCTGTATTTAGGTGTGTGAAACATTCAACTCATCTTAAACATTATGCGAGATACTTCAGAGAATAGAAAGCCATCTTCTTCTGAAACCCTAAAAAGACATTTAAGCATCATATTGAAGAGTTTCTTACCACTCCTATAAAACATTTTTGATTCTGTCTAAAGAAAACACAACTGTGTTGTTAGAAATTTAAGGTTTGACTTTAAAGGGATTATTTCGCAGACTATTTCCTTTTTTATTTCTAATGATGGGACAAATTCTCAAAGTCAAAGGGTAAATAAATAAATATAAAAATCAATGAAACAATTTGGATTCAATGAGGTATTTTGAAAAGAGTTTGGAAATCAATAGTCACATTTCCACTCTTTGATGATCATCTCATCAAAAGCTTCCCAAACGGCACTTTCCCAAATGGAATATGTCAAATGACACAATGGAAAAAAACACTCCTTGGAAAATTCTGAAGTGGTTATCAACTACAAATTCTTTACACGTATACCTGTTTAATAATCGTGCGTAATTAGAAGTATTTTTCAGAATATAAGAAGATATGAAGAACAGGTGTAAGTAGAGAAATCTTCTCTTTTAAAAGAAAAAACAGCTTAGTTATTATAGATGTCTATGGGCACACTTATCTTCTGATAATTTGTTAGATCAATTCATTAAGAACCAACTTGTTCAGCAATACTGGAAAGTAACTGGACTTCATACCAAGCAAACTAATTCCCCTATATACAGCAAAGTTTTGAAATTAACTGCAACTTCTTTTTTATTTACTGTTAAGAAACTTCATAGAATCATTTTAAAACTTCAGAACTAACTTACATCACCTAAGAATTATTACAATGACAAATAATCACTCCTGATGTCAAATTCACATTGCTATTCTGTCAGGATAGTTACATTACTTCTTCTGCATAATTCATTTTAACTTTTCATAGAAATATTCTCTAGAAATAAGGCTTTAATCTAATACATGAATAAGAATCAGTATCTGTGATTCATAATCTGATGTATATTGTCCCTGAACTCTATCCAAAAAGATGTTTTAAAATTCAGAGCATTCTTAGTATCATAGCTATTTCCTATTTCTTTTTGATAATGCACTTAGATCTGTGCTAAGCTTCAAACAATGGCATAAATCCCATCAAGTCCACCTGAAAAGTCACAGACTCCAGGTCCAGCCTGCTTTCCTATAAACCCTGGGAAAGCAAGCAACTTTTCTTCTCCCTGCTCTGTTCCACACTTCAGCCAGAATTGAGTACCATGAAGCAAACTGTTAAGTCCCAATGAATCTACCTTGGCCCCTGCCTGTAAGTGCAGACTATCCACTCTCCTGGCATGTAAACCATTTCAAGGCTCAGTTTTGAACCCTGGACCCCACTCCATTCCCTTGCCTGGAAGTCACAGCCTGCCATCAGCAATGGCTGTGGCAAAAGAAGTTGGTTTTCCATTCCAGGCAAGACCCAGCAAGGCTAGATCTCTTCAAGAACAGTACAGACATAACCATGCACAGATTTAAAGAAGGGCCCATATCTAAAATGACTAACATTTACTCATACAAAGACTGGAAATGTGGTTTTTGTAAAAAACTTAGATTTAGAATGAGATAAAATACTTGTTTAAATGGTCTTGTACTCACTCCAGAAATTGAGCTTCCTAAGGCTCAGACGTCAATTCCATACTCAACCCTTCCTTCCGGACATGCTGTTATCTTGTCCTGTTTCTGTCAGACCATGTATTAACACTAAATCATCACATCCATAACTAACAAACAATTCATATGATTGGCAAGAATATCCTTGTTTTCCCTGTATATGCTCATTTTGTGTACTGTAAGGTTGCAAGCAGATGATGACAGGCCAGCATTCATGTCCACTCTCTGCCCAATGTCCTCAGACAAGTTCCTCCACATCCTAGTGCCCTGTTCACTGGCAACACAGCATTTCCCTTTGCCCTCCAGCCATGTGAGAAGCTGGTATTTCCAGGCAGGTATTCCCTTCCTCCCCAAGATCTTTGCAGTGCCCCTCTCAGTGGCCAGTGAGTGCAGGGACAATCTCCCTTGCCTTCTGACCAAAACTGCTCTCCAGCCTGGAAATGCCTTTCCCTTGCCAAGGCACTTCCTGTCTTCACATCTGCCTTGAAGACCATCCTGTTTGTGTGAGACTGAAACTGACTCTGGAGCTCATTCAGTTTTTCCTTCCCATTACTCATCCACCATTTCTACCTCAGCTGAGATTCATCTGCCACACAAATACTTTGCAAGTTTCAAGCTCAGTTTCTTCTGCTCCACTCCATCCCTGTATCTTATTTTACTCTCTCTGTGTGCAAGACAATCTTTCTAACTAGCAACACAAAGATCAGCATTTCTTTGTCTCTAGGGGCTTGCCAGATGCCATATTAAGTGATGCTACACACAAATAAATTGTACCACATAAACAGCTGGTTACACATAATACACTGCTGATGTGCAAGAATGACCTCACAGACTAGAAGTTTAACATTAGCTTGGCAGAAAAAAGAAGGAAGGAAGCAGAATTCACTGGAGACAAACACCCCCTAAAACAGAAATGTTTCACTTGACAGGATGGAACATCTCAATGATTTTGAGAAGATCATCCTTTCAACTTACTAACAGTACAGTAATAAAGCCAGAAGCCAACATCAGCATCACCAAAAATTAGAAAGAGAAATAAAAATAGCTACTGCCTTCTGACATTTTTTCCCCTCTGTACGCTTCCCCACCATTTCAGTTTAACAAACAGAAAAAAGCAGAACAAATACATGTTCAAACTGTCTTGCAAAAGGTTAACTAGGTATTGGTGACCTGCTACTGATATGTTCTGAATGCTCTATGAAGTTTGGCAAGGAACTTTAAGACACTTATAAAAAGACCTTCTAAGTACCAGGAAATTTTAAGCCCCAAGCCATTCATACACTTCTGGGACCTCTGAGCAGGTCAAGCAAGTGCTGGTCTTTATGCCAGTGCAGGCAGGGCTGGGGGAGTGATGTGTGTGCCAGCCTCTCCTCAACACCCAGGTGGCCTTGCCAAGGCAATCAGTTGATGGGCTCCCCCAAGCACTCAAGCGCAAACCAAGAGACAACAGCATGGACCACTGGGCTGCAAAAGCAGGGGAAAGGCAGCATGACATGACTGCTGTACCACAGAGAGCAGTTTACAGCACTATTTATAGTTCAATGGATGTAGAATAACATCAAAACTTGAATATGGCATAACTGTGCAAATAGTCATAATTACTGTGTTCCATCCCACTGACTTGTATACAAAAAAGAATGAGGAAAAGGTTTAGTCTTCCAGCTAGGTGGATCATTCTGTTGAACCTAAATCAATTAGCTGGGGTACATATTCTGCAAAGTAAGAGGAAGGAGAAAATCAAGTGTTTTAATTATTACATGGTCATGATCACTTTGAATGGCAAGATCTCTGACACTTACCTTTGAAATAACAACCCAGACTAGATTATATTTTGATAGGTCATATTCAATATAATTTCAGTTATTTTAAAATTGAGTAGTTACTAAACCATGAAAATACTAAAGAAATTGCATTTATTAAAAAAAAAGTTATGAGATAGGAAGCAAAAATATACAGCTTTGCATTTTTGTTCAATTTGCTTAAGATTTAATGCTATTAAAACTGTTAAATATAAATATGATAGAAAACAAGCATGCCAAGAACTGCAGTAGTCTGTCTTGCATATCACCTTCCCAGAGTGCAAATTCACAGTTCAACGATGATTAAGACATGGGGAAAATTATTCATCTGATTACCAGCAGGAGAGAGATAAAATGAATGCAAGATACAGCTGAAATTAGCATTATAATCACAAGAAGAATTTTCACAGATATCTTGTAGCAGGGTTTTACACACAGGAATTTCCTGAATCTGTCATTTATTCCTGGCAAAGTCTGTTCTTTATCTACATATATTTCATTTTTCCCAACTAGAACAGCACTAAGCTATATAAGTGCTGGACCAACTTTCACCAGATCTACTTACTGTATATATTAAAGCTTTACTAAAGCATTGCATCTTATTATCTGAAAGGTGAGCTAGAGGAGCACCTTGATCATCCTACCAGCTACAAGGGACTTTTCCACAACATAGCTATTTTCAGATTGATTTACAGTAAGTTTTACTCTTGAAGATTCTATTTTTAACTTTGTTCTGTGAAAATAAATAGAATACAGTAAGGTGTCCTGGCAGAGAGGAGCTCTATAAAAAGAGAAAATGTGAACAGGAAAGGATTTTAAGCACATAACAATTATCTTAACTGTCTTTTCACCATGCATTTCTATAGACCATTTATAAGAGCCTTAAAAAAATTTAGATCAGTTATTTCCATTACAGTACAGAGACTTTCATTACCATTACTGTTCTGATGATGATTGTATTTCCCTTTGATTCTTTTTTTCACGCTGTGTCACTTTTCTGCAGTAAAGTTTGATCTAATTTCATTATCTATCTTTGTAAAAGCAACTGTGCTGTGAAAAATGGATCTCTTCATTGTACAAATATGGAAATTGCAGACTTCAAACAAAGGAACACAAAACAAAGCTCTCATAATTATCAAGCAGTAGCATGGAAAAGTATGATAAATATTATGTTTAAAATTATTCTGTGCCATTTAGACCTCTCTCCCTTATGGAGAAAATTCTCTTCCAACCCTAGCGCCAAGCACTGGAAACCAGTTTTGGCTCTATTTCTCAGAGGAAGTGAATAGACAACTGTTAAGACAACCCTGGGCTGGATTAGCAATGCTGGTCCTGAATCCTGGTTCTATGACTGGCAAAGCCGTGGAGTTCTACCTATGCCTACAAAGTACTGGCTCTTTCCTTACAAAACTGTTCTTCACATTTAACACCACTTCATGGCAACAGAGAAGCCCTGGGCTTCTGAGATCCTTACTGCACTCCCTGGAGAAGCCCATAGCTACCATTTGGATTGAAAATGGCACTCAGCCTAAGTTCATGTGGCCTGTGATCTCTGCTGTCAGCTAATGCCAGAGTACCACAGTGGAGCACAGGGCCTGTGCAGCTCATCTGTACAAAGTCTGTCTAAATTTTGACTCACTGAATGGCTGCTGGTTTGCATTGAGCAACTCATGGATCACGCATGTCACTACTCAGAGGTAACAGATACAACACAGTATTTGCAGTTCCAACATAGCTCCCTAAGGCTAGTTGCTTGTAATATTCAGAAAAAAACAGATGTCCCCTCAAAACCAAAAAAATTTGGTTTTAAATACTTCTTCTGTTATCCCAGTGCAGTGAAAACTATGTACACTTTAATCCAGTATGCAGACAATGCATTTGGAATCGTTTTTATTTATTAGCCTGGCTATGATAGTAGTTTCCAGAATGCATGCCCAAACAATTAAAATACTTTGAGCATAATATGTTCAATAACTAAGTCTAGTTAAATCAGCTGCTTAAAATTGCAGAACTGCTTTGATAGTATTTCACTTTCTAAACATATTTATGTAATACAAAAAATAGATGTTTAATTTCAATAAATTGCAAACTCTTCTACCATATTTTGTAACAAAACTGAGCCATTCAAATGTTTTCAAATAAATTTTCCATTTGAAGGATATGATTCTGGTCATTCCAGAGGCCTCCTTATCTACTCTACAGATTAAAAATATGGACGAAAGACGTGAGTTTTTGAATAGCATTCCTCACATTTTAGAAGAGATAATGTTTGAAATTGCTTATCTTCTGCCTTTTTGTGGAAAAAGGTGTGCAACCAACGTCCCAGGTACCCTGATACATTACCAACTAGCCCCTGTGTCTGAAATGCTGCTTATGGCAAAAGGCACAGGCTTCACAACACACCTATGAGGACCTAGAACAAATTTTTATACTGAAATTACATTCTCATATTGCTGGTTGAAATACTCACTGCTTTGCAGAGAAATAGTTTTCATTCAAGTTTGTAAAAATATTTGAAGTGACAATGTATTTATGCAATGCTCTGTTGAAATTCAACTGCACTTAAATCAAGCAAAGAAGCCTGCAGTTACATAGTCAGTTCATTAAATAGCTCCTTGGAAAACAACAACTCTACTTTCATTATTTAGCTGCATTCAAGATTAGAAAGCTCTTAAAAAGATCTTTTACATCATACAGAAAGACAACAGTAGAAAAAAAAAGTATTATGTTCATATATATTCCCAAACAAGATTTAGTTTTCAAATATATAAATGTCAGGTTTACCCGAACAACTAAATCCTCATTTTCTCCCATAAATTAATGGGCTGTGTTTCTAAGATTTTGCCAACTCCCAATTATCCCTCTTCTTAGTGTGTGCTTCTCTAAACCAAGCCACTTGATTCAGTGATCAAACACATGATGCCCACTTTTGAAGTATAGTGACTAAGCCTCTGGCATTACTAGGGGCCAGACAAAGTAATGGTTATAAACTGCATTGTGGATTGGCTTGATGAGCAATGCAAGTGTGAGCTGCAGCCTGTGTATGTCCCATTGCTCATTAAAGTGAGACCAATGATGTGCACTCAACGATCAGCATTTCAGAATACAAACACTTTGCTTATTCAGTTTTGACATAAAGGAGGATAAAGGATTATGCTGCCTTGAAATGAACAAACGTTAATTCACCTCTACAGATTGACTTTTGTATTATTCTATCTCATCTTTCCTCTTGCACCTAATAAACACCCCCTGATCTCAGAACCTACAAAAAGGATGATTACATGTGCTAGGCATTTTGAAATCCACCTGTAAGTTCAGAGTATCTATTTCTCTAAGACTGAAAGAGTCTTGGTGTTAGTGAAGTACAAAAATGTTTTCCTTTTGCTGTGTGATGTGTGCATAAGTACCCCAAAGAATGGGAAAAACACCCTTGCTAATATAGCACTACCAGAAAGATGCTGACCAGTTTCAATCTGGGCATCTGAAAAGTGAAACTTACTTCTTGATATTCACCTTTTTAATAAGAGACACTCAAAAGCTGCTTAAGATTTCTACCTACAGAAAAATGTAAGAGGTTACAGTAGAGCTAGGCTTATCATTCAGAGCATGGGCCATTTATCTAGGATTTATGCTATTGACACAACAGAAAGGACATCCTGGGGCCACTGCCACCATTTTGTGAGCAAGGTCTGACACCTGTACTTTGGTCCTCTTGGTAGCACAATCAGCAGCTCATGGTGAAAATTAGTAACAAACGGTACTCAACCATAAGGCTGACTGAAAAGCTTGAGGTCTTAAACTGCTGCTTCTCTTTAATGTGATAATCTACAACTCTCTATAAAAGCCTCTAAAAAGGCAGAATGCACATTCCACTACTGCTCTCATTCTTGCCATTTCTATAATGAACAGAGCTGCTAAAAATCAGCTGCAGATGGCAATACTAATAGTTCAGACAAAACTAGGGAGAGGTTGGTTTGGTTTTTTTTTTTTTTTCATTTTCTCTCATGCCTGAGGAAATAGTATGGCTCCTTGCCCATCCATTCCAACACTTAAATCACACACCTATGCCTCTGGAGATGGGTGTTTGTGTGTGTGGGAGGCAATGCACAGGGATGAGGTGAGGTCTGGCAGGCAGCACCACGGCCTGTTGAAACCTCAAACCACACTTCATGCACACAGTTTAGTGCTCACTTCAGCCACAAACCCAAACTAGTGTCCATTCCATTTATACCCCAAAACTCCTGGCCACCCAATTCATGTACTGAACCCAGGACCCCACTGACCAGGACAGTGGTCCCACTTCCTCACCTGACCACGTTGGGGTGTTCAAATGTCTCCAGGTGCCTCAAAACTGCCACCTCTCGGATAGTGGAGAGCGGCATGCCCTCCTCGCTGGTCTGCACCCGTACTCGCTTCAGCGCAACAAAGCGACCTCCGTTCTTCAAGTCTCGGGCTTTGAACACCTTCCCGTAGGCTCCTTCCCCAATCTCAGCCACACACTCATACTGCTGATCAGCCAGGTTTGTGCTGTCCTTATCCATGCTGGCAGCAGTCCTCTTCTTCCTCTCCAAGTGCCTCGAGGTGGCTCTCAGTCTCACTTACTTTCTGAAAACCAGTACTTTGCTTGGGTGCAGACAGGCCACACACCTGGAACCTCTGCCAGAGGAGGCAGTAGGAAGCTCTTGCCCTTCTGTTCTTGCTCCTTTTCTGTACTGGCCACAATGTGCCTCCTCTTTAGGCCTCCAGGAATTATCATACAGTCTTTGGGAGCATTGCCTGTGTAAAGCCAAACAAATCTGGAGGACAAACCAAGCAAGAAAAGGGAGTTTAGTTTAGTTTTTACTTCATGACTTTACAGTGTTCAAAACATGCTAAAATTAAGCTAATACAGTAGATAGCTATATGCAAAGCAAAATCGTGGTGGAAAGGAAGATATGAACCATGAGGGTGACATATGTATCAATGTCCCCAAGTGGCTGATACACTACAAAGTTATCACGGTGTGTGCAGAAGGCTGGGCACTCGGCTACAGAGCAACAGCGTGCTGAGGGGTTTTACTGAGAATGGGCTAAAGATGGTGACCCTGTGACACATGGGTGATTGGGATGGCAGAGCTAATCATGCATGTGTGAGAGGAAGTGTACGTCCAAGAATTTATGTCAGGATTTCAGGACTCAAATTTTCTTCACTGAACGTGGTGGAGTTCTGGATATGTATTTTGCTATATTACTGTCTCTTGCTCATAAATAATAGCATTTGGAGGTTTCTGCCTTGGTCTGCTCTCTCCTGTGCTAAGCCCTTCATGAACAGATCAAGATCACATCACAAGAAAGAAAGCACCTGTGGAGAGGTGAAATAAATGCATATTTAGATTACAGTAATACGTTATGAAGCACTGTGTGTGCCGAAGTACATTCAGAAATATGCACTTTAGCAAATTTATTAACAAGCAAGGTGTTGGCTGTGGATACTGCTACATGTGTCACTAGCAGCTCTTTGCAAAGCAGCATGGTCAAAGATGTCTTCAGGAACAGCATGCTCTGCTGCAGAGTGCATGAGGCTGGAGAGCAGAAGCACTTCCTTCTGCATCCAGTTTCATCCACTTTCTGCAGGACTGGGCAAATCCTCTCCCCTCACAAAGACCCATATCAATTCCTCCCTTCCCCCTGACCCTGTTTAATACAGCGACACAGTCACCTCCAGGACTGTAGCCCTCTCCTACACCACGTTTTTACCGTGCTAAGATGAACGACTTCCAGATAGGTGAGTCGGGAATCCCTTAAGTGGAATTCAAGCACAAAGCGCCAGGGCTATTCCGCACACTTACGCTGATCTTACACTTTAGCTAGGGATGAAAAGCGCGATCTGAAAGAAACCTGTGCACACTGCTCATCCCTTCTCCTCAGCTGCAGCCAGAGCCGGCTTCCTGCCTCGCCGGCTTTAGTTCCTAGCACAGCTGCCACCGCACCGCCGCCCCAGCCACCGGGCAGTCCTGCGTCCCCCGCCTGCAGCATCACTGGGCGACACCGAGCGGCGAGGGCGGCACCGAGCCCGGTGTGGGGGGTTCCCTGCCCGAACCCGGTGTGCGGGGGTCCCCTGCCCGCTCCGAGCCCGGTGTGCGGGGGTCCCCTGCCTGTCCCCAGCCCGGTGTGCGGGGGTCCCCTGCCTGTCCCCAACCCGGTGTGCGGGGGTCCCCTGCCTGTCCCCAACCCGGTGTGCGGGGGTCCCCTCCCGCTCCGAGCTCCGGTGTTGGGCGGACGGTCCCCTGCCCTGTCCCCAAAACCCGCGTGTCGGGGGTCCCCTGCCGTCCCAACCGGTGTGCGGGGGTTCCACCACTGTCCGCTCCGAGCCCGGTTATCGCGCGGCGGAGTCCCCTCCTTCCGTACAGCCCGGTGTCTTCGTGCGGGGGTCCCTTGCCGGTCCCCAGGAACCGTGTTGTGGGGGTCCCCTGACGCAAAAGTCTGGCCCGGTGTGAGGCGGGTCACCCGCCTGTCCCCAGACACTGTGTGGGAGGGTCTTTCCCCTGCCCCACCGAGGACCCGGTGTGCGGGAGTCCCATTGCTGTTCCCCAGCCCGTGTGGGGGGTCCTTGACGTCACCCAGCCCAGGTGTGCAGGGTCCCCTGACGCCCCCCCCGCCGCGCCCACTCCAGCCTTTGCCACGGGCAGGGCGCCCAAGCGGCGGGCAGCGCCCCGCCGCGCGTGACCGTGGCCGGGCGGGGCCGGCGGGCCTCTGTGGGCCGGAGGGGCGGGGGGGGAGCGCGCTGGGCGCGGCCCTTGCCCCGGCGCGGCCGCGTGGAAACTTACCCGTGCTCGCCCTCCCGGGCACGGCGGGGCACCAGGGGGTTGCCCCCGGCGCCGTTGCCCCCGCCCGCGCCGCGAGTCCCCTCCGCGGGCGCACCACGCAGGCACGGCCGGGAGGGTGGCGGCGGGGCACACGCGCGTGGAGCCGAGTCCCGCGCTTCATCTTAGAGGACGGGGAGGGGGGGGCCCGGCCTCCGGCTCGGCGAGGGACGCCGAGAGGACCCCCCCCGGCGCACTCGGCTCTCGCAATGAGGGCAAACACTTCCCCTGCGGGCCATCGCGCCCCGCCCGACCCCGAGGGCGGGTTTGATGCGGCGGGGTTTCGGGGTTAACGCGGGGGAGCGCTTGCTACCGGCCCGGGCCGCCGAAGGGACGCGTCACCAGGTGCCGGCCTGCGGCGCGGTGGGTGTGCGCGTGTGGGCTCCGGGCCGGGCGGGGAGGGGGCGGCGTGTGGGCCCACGCCGCGGTGGGGCCGGTGGTTCTGATATTGGCGCGTGCCGCGGAAGCACAATGGGCGCCCCGCCTTCGTCTTAACTGGTGTGCAGCCACCACGGCCCGACGGCAACGCACCCCCGCCACCAGGTTCCCCAAATAATCCCAGCCCGGGGGGTTTGGACGGGGAAAGAAGGGAGGGGGTGAGTCCTCTCTACCACCCAAAAAATCATGGAGCGACGGGCGGGGTGGAGAGCCGGCACGGGGGGTCTGACCATTCAATTGGCCGATGTGTCTCCGGCAGGGCCCGGACAGGGCGGCCCGGCCGGGCCACACAGGGTTGTGGTGAATCCTCGGCTTCGGCCGCCCTCGGCTCGCATTCTCCTGCCGCCGCCGCCGCCGGGATGCCTTGGCGCAGGCGAAGGGCGCTCGCACTCGTCCCCCCAGCCTGCTCCCCCGCCCCCACCTGCCGGGGGAAAGGAAAAAAAACGGCCAAATAAAAAATCGCGGCCGGCGGACCCCGGGGGAGCCTGCAGCGGCCACGTCCAGGCCCGACGGCCGCCCCGCGCCGCCCGGTGGGCGGGGGCTCGGGCACCGGCCCTCGGGCGCACTCGCACGCCCGCGCTCGCCGCTGCTCGGCGCTTGCCGTCCTCGCTCCTCGCTCCCCGGACTCTGTTCTGCTGGGGCAGCAGCAGCAGCGTGCTGCTTTTCTACAGGACCATTGTATCCCCCCCCCCCCCCTTCTTCCTTCCCCCCCCCCCCCCCCCCCCCCTTCTGCCTTTCCTCCCCCGTGACGTCAAAAAACAGACACACTCTCTTGAAGTTAACAAGCAGCTTCCAATTAGAAATGGATAACAGCTCCTGTCCTGTGCCTTTCGATGTTATCTATGTAAGCCTCCGTATAGGAGTGCAATCTTCTAAAAAAATCCAGGGGGCGTTTCAGGACTGTGCTATATTTAACCTATGTTGTTAAACCCTTTGAGCTTTTGGATACAGAGGAAA
>CM031858.1:23129819-23197770 GCA_018697195.1 Certhia americana
CCTTTCCTTTCCTTTCCTTTCCTTTCCTTTCCTTTCCTTTCCTTCCCCTTCCCCTTCCCCTTCCCCTTCCCCTTCCCCTTCCCCTTCCCCTTCCCCTTCCCCTTCCCCTTCCCCTTCCCCTTCCCCTTCCCCAACAAGCTTGGTACAAACCCCTCCCCAGGTTCCAAAGGCATTAATTTTCTCACTTTACATGTGTTGGTTTCACTTTTGGGAGGGAGAAGTGAAGCCTTGGTTGCCGCCTCCCCCTGAAGATCTCTGGATCTTTAAACTCCCGTCGGGCTCTGTTAACTGTGCTGTTCCCAAGGAGGGGCTGAGGGCCACCGGGTCCTTTGGCCAGATAAATATGCAGCCTCACACTCAGGAGGAAGGTAGAAAAGAGATTTCTGCAGTACCCTGAAATTCACCTCTGTGCTCAAATGTGCTGCTTTATCCTTCTGCTAAACAGTGTTCAATGCAAGATGACCTTTTCATCCCAAATTCTCCCGATATTTTTGGGGAGCACATGCAATTGTTCTGTCCTTTAGAAGTGTTCTAGCTGCCTTCCTGTGCGGTGATGTCAGGAGAGATTGCCATGGGAGATTACATGCTCATGCTGTCAAACAGAATGAATTTATAACGGAAAAGTGCCACATAGTTCATGTGGCTTTATATGCTTCTCAGAGTTTTTTTAGGGACTTTTAAAAAAAATGATGTGACTGGTTTTTTCCCTCCCCATCTGAAGTAGTCAAACACCTCTGTCTCCCAAAGTATAAAGAAGCTATACAAATCTCTAAAATTACCTAAACCAATTTTCTCAATTTTCACAAGTGAAGTGATTTCAGGAAGAAATTTCCAAACATGATTAAGTATAAACACTAGCTAAAACATATGATATTAAAAACAATTGGTTGTAGAGGCTGAAATTACATACCTGAATTGTCAGAGTTCTTTGAAAATATAAATTCTACTACATTTGTTTTGAAGTTCAAAATCAAGGAGATGTTTGAAACAATATACATTTTAGAATAGTTATAAATCAGACAAAGTACACTGTGAATAATAGATATTTTCATAACAACTTTTAATAAGGTTTAATCTTTTGTGTTTATGAAAACAACATGCTTGTAACATTTCTGATTTAGAAGAGGCAAGTATACATTTATCTCTTTTAAATCTGAAATTAGTAATATTGTTTTTATCAAAAAGGGGAGTTTTTCCATACAGAAATTTAAAAATACCTTATTTCTTTTAGAATTGACAATATTTTAATTTTTAGAAATTTATAGCTATTTTTGGAAATTAATTTTAAGAAAGAAATTTAATAGATTTAAGAAGCTTATTAAATATTGTTATGAAATGAATTCTGACTACACTTTGTAACTATTTCTATACTTATGTAATTCTAAAGTATATTTTGTTCTAGAAATACAAAAGTTTGTGAATGTGTATTGAAAGAGGAAGAAATTTCTTTCTGCATCACTGTTTCCTGATTTTACATCAAAATTTTCTCTGTGAAATTATGTTTTTCAATACTTTTCAATTTCAGTATTTTTAATTCCGATTTATTTTTAAATTACTATAATTTAAAAAAAAAAACAAGAAAGGGAGAATCCACTTATACTGAAATGAATTTAGAAAGGAAAATTCTAATGTATTATTTAAATTTGAATTAAACTTCAACCAAACTCCATTAAAATTAAAAAGAAGTTATGTTATGTGCTGTATACAAATTGCTTTCATAAAACGAGGTCTGTATTGTTTTGCTGGAAATAATGAATAAGCCAGTGGTGTGGAAATGGATAACAAGCAATTACCAGAATGAGTATAAAGCAGTTGATTAAAAGAAGCTGGTAGTGGTGGGCAATACCAAGAATTGTGATGAATAGACCAAGACTTTCAGAAGGGATGAGACACAATGTATTGTTTTGCTTTGTGCATTTTATCTGTATTTCTGGAACAGCTGAGGTTCTGCTGGGGATTCACAGTTTGATCTTTTAAGAAGTGTTCTGCAGAACAACATGAAACTTCCTTTCCAAAGAACTGATTTTCATAAAGGTTTTGGAAAATAGTTTGCTTTTATTAGAGGGTTATTGTCGGGTTTTGTTTATTAACTTGCATCTTCGTTCTCAGCTAAAATTGTTTAAACCCATTTTTTCTAGGCATTTATCCCCAAGAAAACACCAGAACTGATTAGAGAACAACTACTGTTGTAGTAGAGATACATCAGTCAATTATTGTGAATTTGAATATTTAGAACTTGTTTTAAAATGTTAGCATAAATTATGACATTTTAGAAGTTCCCTTTAGCAAGCCAAAATAGGTTCTCTAAATAAAAAAGTCGTAATTATACTGCATAGCAAATTATTCCTGAAAAGATACTTCTGACATCACATCTAATACCAAACTTGGGAAATAATTATTCTCACCTATCATTAGCCTTGTTATAGCTGTGTGAAAATGGATTATAAATATATGCTACATATTTTAAAGCTACTTTTAGTGAAACACAGACATAGTGAGAAAGATGATATAACTGAACACTAAGAATTAATTCCAATGTGAAACATCAAAATATTTTTCATATGTAACTTCTTAGTTGAACACATAAATATTCTAACATATTTGCTAACATATTTACAGTCAAGTCATTAACATGCACACAATATTTTAACTAATTTAAGTGAGAGAAAGTACTATCTAATCCATGTAAAATGTAGCAGCCACGGCATAATTGACACTGATTAAGATATCTAAGCCAATGAATGTTTAGTTTATTTTTCTTTCAATCAGAGCCTTTGTTTATAGCAGATAATTTTATGTTTTACAAATTGTATCTTTCTGTTTGCAGTAATAAACTATACTGTGTGTCTATTGTTTCTTAGTACAAAGAACCATAACATAATGTCAGGGTTTAAGCATATACATATTTCCCCGTATTTGTTTGTACATGCTTTAGTAATTACCGGTGGCAGAAGTGGCAAAGGAAATTGCCATGTGAAGAGCATGCCTACAACTAACACAAGCCTGTTTGCGCCAATAGTCTCTGTATGCTCTTAGGAATGCACCTGAGAGAATCCATCAGCTGTGTTTTGCTATCTGGCTCTCAGAGCAAGGGACAGTGAATTTCGCTGACTCTCTCCAGAAAGCTGACTTTTGGGGATTATTGTGCAGTGGATGATCAAAGGCAAAAGTGTATACCTGCTGTGAAGAAAACAGCTTGTTATCTGTATTTGCCTCAGTCCCTGAAGCTTTAGCTCAGAACTGGGTCCTGTCTTGGGCTCCACACTGTGCAGCTTCATACTGAAATGCAGACTGCACCAAACAGCTTGCAGACAGAGCCAGGGAAATGGAAGGATAGGGGAGGGAACTGATTCACTGAAAATCACTCTGCAGGACAGCAGTAAAGGTGAGCAGCAAGAAGATGGATCTTCATCTGCAGCCCTGATCCTGTAGTCTTGCACAGGGGTAGATCTTGCACAGGTATATACACTGCAGACGGTGGCAAAGGCTGGTGGCATGTTTTATGCACAGAGCTGGCAGCCAGGCTGTGCCACTGTGGAAGCTGCTAGGTAATCCAAATCCCTAACAGGAGTGACAGTGGGGAAACAAGCCAGCAGAGTCTGTTGAGATGGGCACTGCCAGTTCATCCAGTGACCTGCGGCATGAAGCACAAGGGCTAACTCCCAAGGAGCTGATGCCATCTCCCATCTGTGGTCTCTTTCTGGCATTCTTCCTTTCAGCCCAGAGCTGAAAGGGTATCTGTCTCAGCCTCAAGATTTAGATTTTATTGAAAGGGGACTCACTGGGGCAGAAATATCAGCCACTCTGAATCTGGCAAAAGACAACAATTGAGAGACATGGTGGAGAAGGGACCTGTGTTTTATTCATTTCTAAGTCTTTCCCCTAATTTGCAGTCCTTGCTCATTGGTGTTATATTCTACACTTTTTTATGGCAATGTTTGGCATGGGTGAGGTTCTTCCCTCTTCCTTTCAGCTCTATTTGTGTTAGTGACTTTTACATCTGCTCAGGTAAGTGTATTTACATGTGTGTCTATGTGCTCATTGCATGGATGTATCTTTCTTCATGCCATTTGCAGAATGCTTACTCTTGATCTCTGTTTTCCATTCAGTGTAGAAAAGACGCAGAGACAGGGTTTTTGCTGTGAAAACTGATGTTGTCTGTGTAAGCTTTCAAAGAACACCCCGTTTGATTTGTATGCCATAATCCTAAACCTTTTGTGTCATTCACATCTTAAAAAATTACTCAGAATACAACTTAGTTTAGAATGTATCTATGATCAGAAAAGTTGGTCGCAGAAAACAGAACTTTACTGAGTTGATCTGGTGCCAAATAAACTTAATCTTATCTTTTGGTAACAGTGACTAAAACAAGATTTTATATATTTTAATTCTGTCAGTGTTTCACAGAAAGGGAGCCGACTTTGAATGCGGATAATGCATAGACCAGGTTCTTAAGCATGTTCCAAGTGTGGACTTCCTTCTGTCATACAGAAAGAACCTACCTTACCCAAGCCCACGTGGCATTTATGTAGTGGATAGCAAATAAACCTTTTTTGTGTTGCACTTGGGATTTGGGTAAATTTGATCTGGAAATTGCCAGTTCACCCAGAACCCCAGCATGCCATCTATATTGTCCCATTTTGGAGAGAAATGGCTTATTTGCTTCTGCTTAATGAAAAATATTGTAACATATTTCATAGCACACTACAAAAACTGGTGTATGAGAAAGGAACTTGCCCAAAGTATGGTGCCACTGTAAATTAATGAATATTTAGCCAAAAAATCAAACAAAAATATGATCACATGTGATTTATGGTGTCAGTCAGTAAATATAAATATAATGAAAACTAAGTTGAAACTATGTAGCATTTGACTGCCAAACAAATGAATCACGTGAAACTGCTGGGAGCTGGTTAGACACTGATGTCTAAACCTCTAAAGCAGCATCATGTCCCGACAGGCATGTTGATGAAGGGAATAAGGAATGGCTGCCACTCAGCAGCTGCAACAGGGAGCAGAGTTTTCTTTGGTAGAAATAACTGTTACATTGTATCGTTGATTGATTTATGCTGGTCTACCACAGAGTCACAGAACATTTAAGGGTTGGAATGGATCTGAAAGATTATCCAGTCCCACCCTCCCCTGCCATGGGTGGGGACACCTCCCACTAGACCAGGTTGTTCAAGGCCCATCCAACCTGACTATCAGATCTGTGCTGGTTATTGATCCGTATCAGAAACAATTGGATTAATTTACAGCACAGAGCTATATTAGGCATTAAGAAACACCTTTTATAGACAAGTATATAGTTAAGTAAAAGTATTGTAGCATAGGGTCGGGCGACCACAGGAGTTAAACATCCTTTGGGAATGATCAAAGTATGCTCCAGAGAACTGGGATGGACTAGATCATTCTGAGGTCATCTCTCATCTAGCTGTATGTGTTTCTGATAATTTACCATTCCTGAGTACAAACACAATAAGAGCATATAATCATCAACAACAGCTATGACAGAGTAAGTTTTTAAATTTTATGTATTCTGAAAAGCACTGGGAATGTGGAGACCCTATAGCTAACTGCTCTCTGGCATTTAATAGCAAGTGTATAATGCTGTTCATTCAGTCAATGGTGACATCCACCTCTGTTTTTTCCAGTTACCTGGTAAATACATAACAATGATTTCCAAAGGGGAAATCAGCACCTGCCTTACACAGTTCCATGGATTAAAAAGTGGGATAAAAAAGAAAGCAAAACTTAAAGAACAATCACAATTAGTAATAATGACAACAAATTATACTAGACAGCATGATTTACCCATATTGGGCATCTAGTGATTACACTTTTGTGTAAACTGCCATAAAACACAAACACAATATTGTGAATGTTGGTAAGTGATGCCAATATAATTACCTACCACATCATCTAAAATAGCCATGCACTTTACATTAGAAACTCTATTAAAGATATGTTTTTCTACATTACATTTGTTACACTGCCTAAAAAAATTACTATAATATTCTTATCGCTATGAATCCCTTGTCAGCTCTTCAACCTATACAATGTTAAAAAATTGAAATTTTATTAATTGAATGGAGGCTGTTGAGGATTATTCATATTACCATGGTGCCATAGGGTTGGAACTGATAGCTTCTGGTAAAAAATTCTTTAATATTGTCCATAAAAAGACTTAGAAATATAGTGTCATTGAATCCAAATTGTAACTATTATTGATTTTATTATACTGCAAATTTGGTTAGACTTCAATGTTTCTAGAGCAGGCACAAAATGCAATTCATGCTGAAGTCATGCAGGTAACAGTAGTGGATATAAAATGTTGCTGTCTACTGTTTTAAAGGTAAATTTGGCTTTGCAAATATGGGCAGCTGTGTTTTCAGGATAAAATCACTTCTACTGGTATTCTCTAGAGTATGGTGTGATCTCATTGCACATAGATTTACAAACATAACTTCTATTAAAATCAAGCAGCATTCCTGCCATAAATCCTCTTGCTTGTCCTCCACAGGAATACTGTATCCCTTAAGGCTGCAATAGAATTTAATCTATTTAGTAAATGTAATATAATACAACAGTATGAAAAAACTTGGGAAACTAATGTTGAGCATGCACTAACTCATTTTAGGAACATTCCAGATCCATAGATACATGAGTTTATTATCCACACATACCAGAAAGCTTCTATCAAATATAATTATGCAGTAGATTATGTACAATGGATGGCTGCCAATATTCCCTACTTGTATGACCACTATTATAGAATGATCAGTTTCTGTGTGTGTATTCTGGCCTTCATCAAGCTGATTTAGAAAATTTATTTTTTGTTTTCATGCCTGATGCAAACAATGTGCTGTGGTAATTAAAAGCCAACATTGATATCAGGATGATGCATTTCTAATTTCTCAACCAAGTGGGTAAACAAGGGATTTCATGTACCAGATAATGACAACAGCTAATTAAAAATTAAAAAAAAAAAAGGAAAAAAAAAAAGAAGAAAACCATAAAAAAGCAATTCTATTGTGTCAGAACAAAGATCTCTGTAGTGCACTCCCTGACAGTGGTTAATAATGTATGCTTAGAAGAATAGCATAAACACAGTACTCTAAGTCCCTAATCTACTGTTAACACTTTCAAGATAAAAGAAATTGTCTGATACCTAGAATTAGGGGTTAAACCCACACAGTTGAAGTTCCTGGCCTTGTCTCTGCTTTTAGCACATAAAACTGAGCAAATAAGAAACAGTGTGTGCACCAACCCAGGCACTGCTAACATGAATCCCCTATCCCTGCTTCACAGTGTCAAGACTTTGAAGGTCCTTCACAAGAGAGCACTGTCATTACCCACTGTCATTATTTATGACAGGTAAGTAAAACCATTATTTACCTCTCCCTAGCTAAGAATATTCCAAACTTTAATGGAAAATTGCATCACTTTTCAAGCGTGGGTGTATATAGGTGTACATACATGTATACACACAGCTCAAATATTTTTCCCTGAACAAGATCTAACATCACTGACAAAACCTCACCAGGTATTCAAAAGAGATGACATTAAAAGGCAAAATAATTACCTTATGATTAAGCTCCATAATTGCATATTTTATGATAATGTATATATATTGAAATCAGAATTAATAAATGACAAAGTTATGAACAAAATTGTACTGAATGCTTGGACTGCTTCTATGCTGAGAGACCTGGGAGAGCTGCAGTACTCCCAAGTCAGGGCAAGACCAGAGTGTGTACAGCTCCTTCTCCCTCTTCCTTTCCCTATTCTCTGTGCCTCACATTTCTGCAGAAGGTAAATTCAGATTTCTGGGTTGAACAGGACTGTGGGAGCTTTCCACCAGAACCCAGTAACTTACTGGGGTTCCTCACTACTGATCAGCTCAGATGTGTTCTGAGATTTGTAGTACCCAACAAACATACTTAATGTAGTACTTCTTTATGTTGTAAAAGCTTTGCCATATCATAACCTACTGCACATATTTTCTAAGTACTTAGAGAAAAAAACTAACCGGAGGCAAGAGCAGAAGCAAATAAAGGAGGTAAGTGTGCACAGCCTGCTTCATCCAGCCTGTCCATTATTGGTGTAAGAGCAACTCTTATTGAAATCTTTTTAAATCTCTTCGCTTCACTGATCTGTTTTCATGTCACTGCTGAAAATATCAACCAGCTCTAGCCTTTGACACAGTTCAGTAGTGAACCTCCCCATACTAATTCTGTGACTGAATGTTTCAGTTTATTCTTATATATGGCTCCATCCCAGGAAAGACTAATGCCTCAAAATAAAACTTGCAAGGAAGGAATTTGATCGTCCAAATCACAGATTTATTTTCATAGTTCCAATAGGTCCCACTCTCCTATTGCCTAAACTGAAGCACACTGAATTCATTAATTCAGGTCTCTGCATTTGGGGACAGAGCTGTTTTCAGAAATGTCCAGTAGTAATGTAGCACAAAAGTTATTAGGACAGTAATTTAAAAACCCTTCAAAGAACAATTGGATTCTCATAAGTCTATCTGAAGTCTGAAGTTAGACTGGTTTCTTTCCCAGTATGCGTTTACATATTGTTTCCACAGTCCTTGAAGGCTCTTAACGGTTATGAGTAACAGTTTTGCCATAACACCTGCCATTCAGAGAAAACTAGATAGTTGCAGTTAAAAGCTAAAGGTTTTCTTGTATTTATTGTATAGAGTACTTTCCCAGTACTTTAAACCACTGTTTATCAGAGACCAATTATTCAAAGGATTCAGTTGCAAGATAAGAATCTTATTGCATTTTCCACATCTTTTATTGCACTGCATAAGTACACAGTAGCTGAAACACAAACATGCTGAATAGGACTGGGTTTTCTCTTGAAACCATGCCTAAAGGAAAAAAAAAAAGTCATGTGGCACCACAGAAAATATTGCTTCAGACAAGGTTCCTTCTATCAGATTCTTCATAACTTAGAAAGTGATGAATCATTCTGTTTGCTGTCCTCAAAATGGTGTAAAAGTTTGGGATCACATGACAGATGATTTTCTTACCATGCTTTGCATCAGCAAAGGATGCATTCCCTGACCTCTTTGACATGTTACAGTTGAGAAAGCAGTTAGATCATTGTTTTCCTTCAGTGTTGTTAATTAAAAGATTGACCATGATCCTTGAAGAACTTGGAAACAGCATAATGCTTATAGATTTGAAATTTTAGGTAGAGACACAGTGAGATTTGAGGGCCAAGTATTGATCATACATACCTAATCTGAATGTACTCTTTAAAAACCTTGTGAAGCCCAATGGAACTGCTAAACTTAGGAAAGACATTACATGAAATTTAAGGATAGGAAAATACAGCCAGAAAGACTAGTGCAAGGCAGAGACAATGGAGGAAAAACTGAATTGTGCCATCTTGGTCTGTAAGTGGGTTGTTCCTGCCACAGAAAAGAGAGTGGCAGGGCTAAGGAATGAGCTAGGACAGGACTCTGGCAAGTACCAGCTGCCACTGCAGGATGGAAGAGAAGGGGAGGGACAAACAGAGACACTGGAGGGCTTGGGACCTGGAGGGCTTGGGACCGGCCTGTCCAGCATGGGCACCAGCAGAGCCATTGCACCCCCAATCTTCTGTCAAAGGCAAAGCAGGGAGTTAGGCCACAGACTTGGTGCAGCACCATTCCTCCCCTTAGCGCATACACACATTCCCCCATTTTGCCACATTGTGGTATACTAGGCTTGTGGAATAAAAGTATTCTTGATAGAGCCATTCCCTCTTCAGCTGCGGTCATGGTGATCTCTTGCTGCTGTTTTAACATTCCTATAGTTTATGTATGTGATTTCCTGGGTATGAGTACAATGTCATCCCCCAAACACAGGTTGTCCCTACATACCAGAAGCCACAATATTAAGAGAAGAAAAGGTGCCAAGTGATGTAGAGGAAAGGGTACTTACGTATGTCACAGGCTCTTTCACTTTATACAGGGCTAGCAATGATGCACTAGAGTAAAAGAGATCCTTTTTGAAGAGTTTGGGTTCAGCCTGCCATAAAACTGTGCTCAGGGGAGTCTCAGACTGCTAGGAGGAACTGAACTACCATACACTGAAGGCAAAGAAAGTTCAAGGATTTCGCACCACCGAAAGAGGCTCAGTACCTTTTCAGATGTAACCTACAATTAATTAAGGGGGCTGTTTGCATTTATAGTTATGATGTTTGAATTTTTTTCCTCAATTAGAAACCACAATATTAAGGGAAGAAGCCACAACTTGACTGGAAATCTACAGACACCAGGATGCATTAAAAGTGACAGCTTTTTTGTATGGGATGTGACAGCTTCTCTTAAAAAAACTATTTAAAGTTTGAGGGAGAAAAGCATGCAAATGGTTTTCAAAAGTCCATCCAGAAGCTTGTACGAGCTTCCAGGGGAGCTGCTGGGAATTCAGAGGCTTTCAAGGACTCTAAAGATTTTAAAAAAACAAGTCTATTATTTAGATGTCTAACTTGAGGCTCCTGCTTCCAAAGTCATGTTTTATATCTCCATAATAGGTTGGGAACTTATTCATGCACCAAAAGAAAGAGATCTGAGGGTAAAGATTCCTGACTAATTTCACATATTATCCATCAATGAAATTTTTGGCTCTCGTCATCCAAAAGAACAAATTAAAAAGATGGGAATTTAAAAGTGCTGCAACAGACTCACTGTTTAATATTTAATCAACCCTTAATTTTTCATCACGGAAAAACATAGGAACAAAACCAGTAACTGGTTATTGCTTATCAGCTACACAACAAGAAATTGGACTCAGCAAAGTAAGCTGTCAGTGGTGTGCACATCAGATTAAGCACACAACTGCCTTTTGGCTGTTTCAATATACTAACTTAAAATGAAGTTACAAGGTGGGTGTTTGGAAAGTGGTTTTTATTTAGTTGTTCAGTCTTTTAGTGGAAAGGAAAATTTACATTGTTCTTGAAATACATTAAGTTTATGTAAGTCACTGAATTTATCCATTGCAATAAATCTGTAAAATTATAGTTTTAAACTAAATTAACAAGATTACTCTGAATTCAAGCATTTTACTTGACAGCAAAGAAAACCTAATAAGGACTCCTGCATTATATTTCTACCAGCTCAGACATTCAGAACATAGAAATTGAGCAAATTACTGCTGATAGGAAGCAATATCACTGGAGATCTGTATAATATCTGAAATCCTGTAACTGCAAAAGCTGTATCCATGGGTAAGCATATGAGGAAAAAATGGGTCTGGAGAGCCCCATTCCCATTAGCTCTGTTGAAGTCCACTGAGTCAGAGGCTCGACCTTTCTGTTTGCCTTGGAAATATATTATAGTCCTAATTAATTAAAATAGGCTTTGAAAAGGCATAAAAATAACTGAAATGCAGAAAAATGCAAACTGATGTTCCCTAAACCTCAGTTTCCCCCTCTGTGTTTTGAAAATATAATATAAATAAATATAATTATGAGTTAAATAAGCATTTTGATGCATAAAGGAGCAAGAATGGACCTCTAAGATATGTCCCAGCACAGCAGATACACAAGTTAACAACAAATTTGCCATGACTCTGCAAATGTGCCTGCTGTACACTCAGGAGCTGGTCAATCCCTATGATACTAACAAACACCAGTTTCATCAGGCAGAGGCACCTCTAAAATGTTTCCTGTAGTTATAAATTATTGTCTGATAGGAGCTGTCTGCTTATGTGGCTGTGCTGAACGACACCTATAGTAGAAAGACACTATTGAGAGGTCCATCTTCCCGAATTCTAGCTGTCTAAACTTTAGACAGCTACTCAAAATGAATAAGCTGTTTTCCCTCCATAGTTACTGGAGGCTAGGCACTTCCTGAGAATTAGTCACACTACTGCTTTTAACCATCATGTTTTAAGGCCAGATGACTCATGCTAGAAGTATCTACGTCTTTCTAAACCTAACACCTATCTTTTTGATCACTAAAGGGAGGTGAGATGCATGCCCTCTTTGGTATAAGGGAATGTGCCTTTCCTTAAGGGAATTGCACCTAACCAGAGAACACTATGAATGCTCTGTGCCCTCCCAGCTGGAGTGGGTGGTCATTAAAAGTGGCCATTAAAAGCAACAAGCTCATATTTTGGGGGGTGGATAAATGGTTGGATTTAAACCTAATGGTAGGAAATCAACCTAAGCAGTTTGGTTTTGGAACCACATCCTCAGGTTGTGAACCCTATGTCCCTAATACCAGGGACATCCAAACTAAGACTGTGATTAGGAGATTTAAGGGAATTTAGACCATTGACAAATTTAAAAGCCAAATAAGGAGACTTATTATCTTGGTACAAACAAAATGTTTCTAATGGCTTCAGTCTGAAAAGCTTTCAGCGCTGGCAATACAAGGCTTGAAGAAATGATGCATGCATGATTATAACCCTGAAACCAAATTTTTTTGGGAGGTCTAAAATTAGGTAATTTGAGGTAGCCTCTGGATCCCATGTCCAAAGCCTTCCATAGTGTTCTGTTCTCTTTCTGGTACAGGAATCTCTCAATTCTGGGCTGCTTCTGATTTTAATTAAAGGGAAATAATAATACAAAGTATCTTCTTTCAGAAGGGAGAATGGCAATTATAAAAGGTAAAGAAATACTTTTGACTCAAGGAAGTAGGGATTATGAATTACAGGAAATATACTATTATATTAAACATTCTTTTAAATCAGCATGTTTTGTTTCTTATCAAGGGTTTGCTTTTAGCTCCTAGTTCCACTAAATACCTTTAGAAATGGCTGCCAGGACTCTCCACTCTTTTTGTGTTTGTTCATTTTATTGATGAGTGGGAGATTAATGTCAGAAAACAAGAAAAAATACTGTGCCTAAAAGGTTGCCATAAAAGGTAGCTGAATATCATCACTCTATGGGCAAAATCTGTACTGACTATATTTTAGGTGAATCCACTGACTTCAATAAGAATTGGAATGAGTACATCTCAAAAGTTGGCTCCACTTAATACAAGAAGGGAACCTCTTCTGATTTGATTTTTATGTAAAAAGTCTGATTTAGAATAATTGTGTGTATTCTTTGCTTTTTTTGTAGGTATTTTTCATTGGGACAGGCATTATCTAAATAGAGTCTTTAAACCACAAGGCACATAATTCAAGGCTTTTGTCAGTGTCATACTTCCATAAAACAAAGTCCTTCAATCAGGATTTTTTCAGTGAAACCTACAGGGTAATGGTTGGTGATGAGAACCAGTCTTGCAAAACATGATGATATTGCGAAGTATTGTAGTAATTTAAAACACACAACTTAGGAAATGCGAAACTCTCTTATTTAAACTTGAGGTTAATTTCCTTAAATATCTGAATTACTACTGAAGCAGTTAACACATCCTGTGATAAGCTTGGGAAAGAAGCTATTTTCCAGGGAAGTTTTGCTATATAGTTGGGCCAGACTCCTTCTCAGTTCTTTTGGTCCTGAAATGCTGCTGCAGTATAGAAAAAAAATAAGGATTTCTAGATGTTCTACAATTTTTGTTGGGTCAAGAATATCATTAGAGAATCATTCTTGTGGCATTCTGAGAAAACTAAGAAGTAGGGAAGCAAAAATGTAAAAAAAGCAAGAGAAATTTGAACATATTTTCAATACAGTGAAACCCATAAACCAGCATAAATTGAGCATAAATAATCATTACCTTTTAGTTTCAATTAAATTTAAATTATGCCTATTATTCACGAAGTCACAGAATGGTCATAGATGGAAGGTATCTTTGGAAGTCATCTTCTCCGACCCCTCTGCTCAAGTGTAGTGACTTAGAACCAGTTGTCCAAGAATCCAGATGGCTTCTGAATATTTCCAAGGGTGGAAACTCCATGATCTCTCCAGGCAACCTGCAGCATTTGTTCATGGAAAGAAATGGATGAAAAGAAAGACTCTGTTCTTTATTCCTGACAGGTCCTACAAAAGCACATCTTGCTTCTGTGAATCAGGTCCTACAAAAGCACATCTTGCTTCTTTCCCTCTTCTACTTTGTATTTAATTGATATTAAATTGATAATGGTCTCAGGATACAGGGAAAACTGCTTTTAGTGAACTTCACATCTAGACTAAAGATACTTGTTTCGGAGGAGGGAACATTGTCTCCCACCACACAAAATAGTACCTAGTCTGTAGCTCTGGAGCCACAAATACAGCTTCAGGGCTTTGTGTGTGTCTGATGGAATCCAGACGAGCTGAGGGAATTCTTCTTTGTGGCTGGGGACTGCAGGAGAACTGTTGCTTGTTACAAAAGTGATTCCTGGAACCCATATAAAACAGGACAGGGACAGCTGAGCAAATGTGGCACCATAGAGGACCCTTCCTCATTTTTGTAAGTGGCCAAAATAAGGAAAAGGACAATAAAGAGAAAAAACCACACCCTGTAATAAGGGGACAATTAATACTATTAATATAAACATCTTTTATTGCCTGCCAACAAAAATGTACAAAAGAAGGTAGAATAATGATTACTGGAGTGGTTGAGATCCACAGTAAAAGGCTGAGCTTTACACTATGGCATCTTTATAACCTCTCCAAATCAGATGATCAAAGGTCAATGCATTCTACTCTTTGATGGTGTTTTGTTTTACAGTGAAACTTGATGAGGACAGTTATTATTCCCATTCCTATGTGCAGCTCTATTGTGGAACAATTATTTTTTAAAAAATCAACCAAACCAATACAAAAAACCAACCAAAACAAAAAACTACTCTCAAACCTCAACAACCCAGTCTAGAAGCTAGTGGCCAATAAAGAATATTTTGCTCTCTGGGCTCCCTCTTCTGGCTCTGGACTAGTAGCTTTCTAATGAGCACAGTTGCTAGAATCATACTTGTTTCTGTTAACTGCATAATTACTTCAGTGCACAGAGAAATAAAGAGGAAATACTGGGGAAGTGAGAAAAACTCAATTCTTGCTCAAGAATAGAACTAAACTGATATCCCAAGTAAAGCTTAGCATTTGTAAAGTGTGGTGGGAAAAAAAAAATTATTCAGTTATAAGTAAATGTACAATATTAAGTTTATTGAGGTGATAAATGTTTTGGTTGTGATGCACTAGATTCAGTAAATATTTAAACCAATATCCTTCTACAGCTTTTTTGACTCATTTGTCAGTAACAGGTGTCCTTTTTCTGCAGTAGCTTCAGTAGACCATAAAATGCTTTCTTGAAGCCTAGACGATGTTAAGCCTGTGAATTCAGAAATAGTTGACAAATATATGCACAACAAAAGACCTGGTCATGTCAAAGAGGGAATGGCACAAAGCTGCAGCAGAACACAGGTGCATATTTGGCTTAGGTCATGCCTATATATGTTTTTTCTTTCCTCTGGTCATAAAAAATAGAAGACAGGTCATTGCTTGAGGAAAAATGAAGTTTTGGGTGTGACACCTTCTTCCTCTTCTCCATAATGTGTGTACAGAGTGAGAGACTTTAGTAATGGTATAACATTTATTATGGTATATTATATGGTATGTATTATACCATTTATAGTATACCATTTTGAGTTTCTGGTCACTTTTTTCAACTAACAGAAGCTAAACAACCAAGCTTGCATGTTCTGTTGTTTGGGGGTTTTTTTCCAAAGAAGTTCTTTACAGATTTGATAAATGTTAAAGGATTCAAAAAAAGGGCCTTAGAAAGCATTTCAAAAGGCCCCTCATGCTGTGGGAAAATTGACAGTTAATCATTAGCTAGTTTTTGGGGAGTGGTGGGTAGTGGGGTGGGTAGTCTTATGCTCTCCCACAATAGTCAGAAGGAGCTGTGGGTACCTCTGAAAATCAGGTCAGAATTCTTTCAAGCCAGAACTGCCAGACATCATGTACCAGATTCATTCTTGGGTTTATCATGCTATTGCACAATAAATAGCTTATACTGAGGAAATAATTTGGCCAATGTTTGTTGTTTTGGTTTGGCCTGTAGTTGTTGAATCCATCTTTCTAACCTGCTGGAGAACTTTTTGTCTTGATCAGAATTGCCAAGCAGTTACAAAGATATCCCATCACTTGGCTTCCAGGCTGCTGGGCTCCCACTGGGACAAACTGAAACCCATCCTGTCATTTCAGTGGGGGGGACAAGGAGCACAATGACTGCTATAAAAGACATTGATTTCAAAATAAAAGAAAAGAGGGGACCCCTCCTTAAAGAGAACCATGAAATATAGACTGAAAGGGATCCTTTTCACTGCAGATTCCCTCTGCATTGCCTGATTTGCTTGCTGTTAAAGATCTGAGAGCAAAATGTTCTTGGCTTAAAAGGAGTTTCATCCCTGAGCTTTAAACAATATATCTATCCTTTTATCCACCTCTTCAACCTGTGTTTTCCACTGCTGTATGCAGATATACATGAATATGTCTTTCTCAACATGGAACAGGGCTGCAATAATAGGTTGTTTATATTTGGATTTTAGCAGCTCTGAAAAAAATATGTGTAAAATGCCTGTGAAGACCAAATCTACTGTCTAATGATTTCTTTGTTGTGTTGTTGAACTACAACACAAGGGCAGTATGAGTTTCCCTTATCTCTGGGATGCCTAATGCTTTCAACCACTTGAAAATATCATTACTTTTGTTTGAAAAGTTCACATATCTCTGTGGCTTTCAAATAGGCCTGGCAATTTGGTGGCAATGTACTTTTGGAGTCAAGGAAATGCTTTTTGTGGGAACCATGTTGATCTGTTCAAACCCAGCCAAATTACAAAATCAAAATCCTGATCTTGTCCATCTTTCAGATGGCACAGCTCAGTTTTGGCTCAGTACCAAAGTTCCCTGAGATCTGCTAATGCTGAATGTACATTTGTCCAAAGTCTTAGTCCTGCTGTCAGTACCCATAACAAATACTCAGCTAGGACTCACTAAACAGATCCTTCTCCTTGTGCTTCTGCCATCACTTTTATGGGCATCCAAGAGACCATTCATTCTGGATCTTTCTCACCAGGATGAATGACTTCTCATTGTACTGTCATGCTGATGGCTCATTAACCTAAGACTGCAGAATCTCCAAAGAGATTCTTGTTCCTTTGGGCAGCCAATGTCATCTGGAGATTTTGCTGCTGACTCTCACCCAATCCAAGTATTGGGTACTGGTATACTTAGTAATAGGTGCTTCTACAGATAAATGCTGCTGTGGTTTGAACAAGGGACAAAGCTTCTGTTAGCTAAAACATGTCAGGGCTATGTTTTACTGCACTTTGTTATTTAAATTGTGAGTATCACTTTCCTCTCTCTTAAAATTGTGGCTGCAGCCTAGAGAACACTGCTGTGATGGAGATACCTCCAGGATTTGGAGCACCTGCGAGGAATGGCTAAGGAGCTGGAGTTTAGCCTGGAGAAAAGGAGGCTAAGGGAAAACTTATCACTCTCTTCAACAGCCTGAAAGGATGTTGTAACCAGGTGAGGCTTGGCCTCTTCTCCCAGGTAAAAAGTGACAAGATGAGAGAAAATGGCCCCAAGTTGTTCTGGAAGAGGTTAGGTTAGAAATCAGGAAAGATTTTTTTCACTGAATGAGTAGTTAGGCATTGGAAAAGGCTGACAGGGAAGGTTGTGAAATTACCATCTCTGGAGATGCTCAGAATGTGTGGATGTGGCTTTTATGGACATGGTTTAATGGTAAACATGGTGGTGGTAGATAACAGTTTGACTTCATGATCCCTAGAGGTCTTTTCCAACCAAAATGATGTTATACTTTTCAAAAACTATGTGGTCAGGGAGTTTTAATCTTGAGTGCCTATGCCCTGCGGTGGGAAGTTTGTGTACTCTTATCACAGGGTTGACTTGTAAAGCTACAGTATTAATGAACAAGCAAGTAATGAACAATCCTTTCATAAAATCCAACTGCAGTCTTCAACTACCTCTGCAGTACTGAATTTCAGTCTGACTGCATACTGCTGAAGGAAACATTTCCTTTTATTTCTTGAAAAAGCACTGCTTTTGCGCTTTTTTTTTTTTTTTTTTTTTTTCCTTCCATTGCACAGCTGAGGACAGTAGACTGTGATTTTCTGTGGTTTTCCTGAGAATTCTCAATATTTCAGTCAGGTACTTTTAAACTCTTTTTTTTTAGGTTTAGAATACTATTCACCTTTACACTCTCTGTGTGTACCTGAGACCATTTATCCTCTATGTTATCCATCATTTCACTCTGCAGTAAAGGGCTGTAAAGGCAAGATCATACACAAAGGACACCTTAGTAGAACTGAACATATAATTTTTGGTTTTTGTTCTGTATCTTGAACAATGGGTAAGTTTTGCTGCAATCTGTAACAAGATTGACAGAACTGCATTTAATATCACTGTGCAGGCAAATGACCATTGCTAACATTAGCTGCTGACAAGGAATAACAATGCATTTTATTGCAATTCTGTATCTTCTTTTGAAAAGATCTAAGTTTATCATATGAAAAAATATGTTTTTAAGGTATTATTTCTTATATGTGCAAAAAAAATGGTTGTATTATCCAGTATTCATACATCTTTAGCCATGTTACAAGAATTTCCAGAGAATGTGCAGCAGGAATTGATGATCGCTACAATATTTATTCATTTTTTATCTTATTCTAATGAAAAAAACAACTGGGAAAATGAAGATTATTTTATTTCCTTTTTCAGGTGTTACCAGAAACTGTTGAAAACCACTATGCTTTTAATAAGCAATTACATCTCCAATTCTACCAGTTGTTGTTCAATCTTGAATACAACATCTTTTCAAAATAAAACTTCCTCTTTCCAGGCATGAGCTCTAAGTGTATCTAATAACACCATGCCCATAACAGTAACTAAGTAACCTAGCTATTATTTTTTATCACCCCAAAGAGCATCTGTTCATTATTACTTTGATTTTATAATATTTTAAAAAAAATTAATCCAAACAAGCCATTTGTCCAATGATCTCCAATTATTTGACTTTCTTATTAATTTATTATCAAAACTTCTTGAAAACCATGTAAATTACATCTCCCACATTGTTTTTTATCTGTGGATTTGTAACCTCCCCAGATCCTGTCAGTTTATATAACATTTACTTGCACTTTGCAGTTTACATTGAATTCTGATGAGGACATGTAGACATGTTGTTCCAAATCCCTTTGATCATTTTTTTTAACATCCAATAACAGCACTGCAGCAGTTTTTGGGATTCAACTTGTCTGAAGAGTTTTTTATACTGTTTAAATCTCAACTTTTTCACAACTTAATTTCTTAAGCTTCCCATCCTTACTCACTCCAGTGAGTTTTATCAGCTGATTTCTTTTGATTGCCCAGGGTATCTTCCAAATGTATGAAGGTTATTAGTCTATGTACCTTTGTTATAGTACTATTCTGAAATTTTCTGCTCCGATTAATATAAAATATTTTACCTGACTTCTTAATTTGGATAATTTGTACCCATTGACATGCTCTAGTTCTTCAGTTAGCTTAGGATAAAACTGACACCTGAGGCTGATCTTTCAGCAGTGGCTTCTCAGCTTTTTTGTTCACTTTTGGGACAAAGCTAAAGGAGACATGCTGTATCTTTTGAATTAGTGCTAACTAGATATCTTGACCATTAATCCTGTGACATTTAGTTAAAACAGTATCACGATAACCTGATTTTTAGCCAAGATTTGATTGAGACTGCTATCCTGTGTTCTGACTCTTCTCTGTTTTCATTAGTACAAAACTGGGCTTTTAACATGCTTTAATTACAGGCTTTGGCAACTGAAGGGGGCACAGGGATTTTGTTTGATCTCTTTGTACAAGCCACATCTTTTTACTCTGACTACCTTCATCATAGTGAGTGTCACTCAGCCTGTGCTGAATGCAATACCTTGTGTTCAACTATATTTTAATTTTCACCAAAACTTTTTTTTTTTATAGGCACACCAAGAGACTGAAACTCAATTATTTGCATTGCACAAGATCAAGCCACACACTCATGGGCAGGGTAACGGTTCTTTAATCTAACAGCTGAACCAAAAGTTTTCAACCTGCATTGATGAACTGAAAATTTGTTCATCTTCATATGATCCATCATTTTTGGCTGGTTTTTTAGCTCCATTTCCTTTAAAGACAGCTGACCAAGATTAACCTGCCAGATAAATACCAAAACTGCACAACAGATGATTATTTTTCAAAAAAAACAATAAAATTTGACTTACAGGAAAAATTGCACATGACAATTCTGAAATTTTCATTATGATGCAGGTTTTTTTTACTAGCAAGCTATTGAGTGCATTGTACAAATCTACAATATGTTAAGGCAGGAAACGTTATGAATAAATAATTTGGAATTTTTTTGCAAATCATGTGATTAAACAAAAAAACTTGGAAAACATCAATGTTTTCTGATTTTTGCTATCGTTAGAGGAGGGACAAAGGGAAGGAAGGAAAAATAACCCAGAACAAAGAAAAAGGGAAAGAGGGGAAGGAAGGTAAGGAAGGACCAGATACCATCAGCTACATCTGTAATTTCTTTTAGATAAATGTGGGAACAAATGAGAAGCTATCTACCTTCTTCCAAGAATTGTGAACACAAAGATAACATTCCATGCTGCACAAACAGCAAGAAAATATTATAAAAATTATATGTAAAAAAAGAATTAGCAAGGTAATTTTATGGCACTTCATAGTGACTTAATCCTTTGTGAACTTTCTAGCTTATATCAATTAAACTACATACAGGCTTACTTGGACAAATTAAATAAAATTAATGAAAAAGTAGGGTTTGTCTTATTAGCTAACCTATCAAATGGATGTCACAGTACTTTTTTTCCCTTTTTATCTTTCTCTTTCTGCTCTGCTCTGATTTTACATTGAACTAGAAGCCTGGGAAAATGTTAAAACTCATCTGTAAGAAAAAAAACAACTAACCAACCAACGAACGAATTAAAGAGAAATAAAATAAATAATAATTAAAAAAATCCCAGGACTTAGAAGCAGAGGTGGGATCTACCAACTATTTTATGAATACTCTAGAGAAATTTGTTGTCATGCTTTTGATAGATTAAAGATTTTCTTGGAAAATTTCCATTGAATAATTTAGTTAAGCTAAATTTGGCTTAGCTTTAAATTAAAATTTTAATTAAGATTTTAAAGTTTGGTTTCTAAATTTTGTCTGGAAAAGCTGATGCAATGTGTTGCATGGTTACAGTAAAAGAGAACTAACATCTGAATTCCACAGTTGCTCATATGGTTTTTTGGTGGGGAAATTAATTATCAAATATCCTGGTCTATTTGGTTTACTTTCAATCCTCTGAGCATTTCAAGCATTTCCAGCTATTGATTGAAAACTGTTTCTAATTGGAAACCTTTAATTTTTTTTTTTTTTTAATTAACCACTATATATTCAGAAAATCAATAGGTATTTCTAAAAGCAATTTTATTAATACAATTTATAGATTCCTATGAAAGTGTGCATTGTCATCTGGAACATGAGAAATGTTCCTATAAGAGGAACCTATCCTCTAAAAGGTAGGTATAAATATGGGTATAATTATTTGTGACTAATCACAGAGGCTTTGTGAGAGTGAGTGCAATTATTTAAACATTTGGTATAGGTTATTTAACAACTGCATGGGTAATGGATTTCAAACACAATATATTACATTGCATTTTACCTTTGAGGGAGTGGCCACATACTAATTTGAAATAATAGGGGATATTGGTAAAGATATGTGACCTTCTGATTTAATGATGCAATCCATAGAGCATTGTTCCTATGAACCTCACAGGAGAAAGGGATTTTTCATTGGCTTTTCTGGTTGCAAATTTTGGCTAAACTCCAAAGAATACTGCCTTTCATGCCAACATCTTGGGAGATTAACTCAGTTATTAGCAATCAGCAATCCCATTTTTTAACTTTGTTCAAATGGGTGTCTGCACTGTATAAGCCAAATGTTGAGTCTCCTCTTTAATCATGATAATGTTCTTGTGAGAAATAAGTAATAATAAATGACCTAACTAGGGATTAATTTAAGATCTTTTGGCTGCTATTCTGTCAACCAAACCATTAAAATGTGTCAGACCTCATGCTTGCTATGTTGATATCATTCACCAAGCCTTTATCTTCAGATGAAGTCTGCAAGACACCTGATGTCTCAGCATAGTTTGCTTGGGTAGATAAATAAATAATAAACCACATTAACACAAATAAACCATTTACAGAGAGTTTACACCTCCCCTCCTGCCTCATTTATTAAGTGTAATTATGTATTCCATAATATAGGAGTATAGGAATATTAGGTTCTCAAAAATGCCCGCAGTTGAATATTTATTTGTATGAAAATAGGATCTGAATTAAAGGCAATATAATGTTTCCTCATATTCTTGCAATTTGGACAGGAATAGGTTTAACTAGAAGAGGTTTTTTTATGCACAGAATTAGATTAATGATTGAACTAAATAAAATTAAGAAAATCCATTAATTCATACTTTATATATGGGGTAGATAAAGAGTATTCAGGTGGGATGTGTAGAAGTTTCACTGATTATCTGTGTCTTCTTCTCCATGACATCTTAGTTACATGCATGTACTACACGTGGGTCATCACAGACTCATTTAGACATAGGAGAGCTCTTTGTAGACAAACCCTGAGCAAGCAAACAGAGAAGCCTTCTTCAAAAACCTCCTTTGTGAATGATCTGATGATCTGGGCTAGAAGAGGAAGGAAGCAAAACTTCCAGTCAGCTGCTGAGTAATGGCCACCATGCCACACGTGGTCCATGGTGCCCATAAAATCAGGGCTTCCCTGCACACTACCAGCAGCAGTGTGTCAGTTTTACCATTGCACTGTGCCTTGCTGCAGGCAGGGTCAGCCATGGCCATTGTGTGTGACACTGGGGGTACAATACCTGCTGGACAATCATACGTGGTGAAAGAGAAAGGAGCTCAGACTTCTTTAGCTCTCCCTGGGAAAGCTGCCTGTAGCACAACCACTTAAAATCCCAGCAATTTGGGAGGCACCTCATTTGTGCTCAACTCCATTATATTCTCCTCTACAGGTACCAGAGGATCACAAATACAAATGGGAATTGGATTCACTATTTCTTATGCACCCTGCAGCATAACCAGCCCTAATTCCTATTTAAATCTTCTTTGCCCTTTTCTGCTACTTTTTTCCTGCTGCCTTACAACAGTCTGAATTAGTCAGCCAGGACAAATCTAATCCTGTGACATTTTGCTGTGATTAGTTTGGCAAGCTACAAACCATTCCCAAGCAGTGCAACCTTGGTTAATAAAACCCTCTCTGTTTCCCATAAACTAGCCAAAGGGAAAGTAAGAGCCAGCCAGCCTGTAGAGCCAGCAGAAGAAATCTGCTGTCCAAGAATGGCTAAGGGGTTTGTGTGCCACATGCTATACCTGCAGTGTTTCAGCAGCTGAGCTGAACTGCAGCATCAGGGTTCAAAATTATTTTTATTTATCTGTGGTGGTTCTTTTTGCTTGACCTCAATATGTGCCTCCACCTTAAAAACAAGGATAGAAAAATCTCACCTAGAGATTCTGATAACATACTAAAATATTTTATTTGGTTTAAAAAAGAATCCTTTTGTATTACTAGGACATGGTCAGGTAAGGTTATCCCTCACAGGAGAATTCATATGACTTTTGTGAGGAGGAAGAGGAAAGCAACATGTGGAATAAATCAACATTAAGTCCAAAACTGCTTTTTTAACATCCCTGTATGCATGAAAGTATTTATTGGGCTATATAAAGCAGTCTTTTTCCTCTGCTCTCTTCCCCTTGAGGGTTAAGTCATTTCCTCAAGGATTGTCAGGAAGATGTTTCCTTCCCTTTACAGCTGAACCCTCTGTCAGGGTAGTCTTTTTCTGGGAGAGTATTGCTAAAAACTTACCCAGTTAGCATTTTGCACCCCCTTCCAAACCTACCTAGACCTAGTTCTATTTCAAAGATCTCATGGAAACTGTCCCATAATAAAACCATCTCCCCTTGCAGAAAGGTCAGCAAGGAGGTTCTGCACAGCAGTGGACAAAAAAAAACAGTATGAGATACAGCATTTCACAATTTTCAATTATTTTTTTTGCCAAATGGGAACATTGAAAAAGGCATAAGACACACATTGGTTAGACAGCAGTAACAGCAAGCAAGAGCTGTTGACCAAGTTGTTAAACTCAATCTCTCCATCAGACATGAGCCTAGCAAGATCTTCCAAATTTCAGGTAGCCAATAATCAAGCGCCCACTTCCTTCCCTTCAAAACTGTAAGTTCACAAGAAGAATTTCCTTCCCTTTGACTGTGACTCCCTGTCCTCTAAGGCAAAGCCTTTTTATAGCAGCAGCTGCAATTGCACACAGCTGGTCAGCTTCCTGCCCCTCCTTGGGGCTGCAGTTAACTCCTTCCCTACCTCTCAGTGTGTGTGGACTGTACATGGCTTCTCACTGTCCTTGGCACTGCCATGCTCTCCATGGCTGTCCAAGCTTTCACAAACTCTCACTGCACCACTGTTTTTTTATGTCTTACCCAAAGACTCTGAGCATACTCCCTCATAATTTAACTTGCTTGATTAAACAAGCAACTTTTCCCATTGAATTTTTTCCTTGCTTTTTAAAGACTGAACCTGGGAAAAAAAGGCATAAATGGTGGAAGTTTTGACTATGTAATGATGCTTTCCAGAAAAGCTCTGGCACCTGGCTGCAATGTGTCAATACCTCCCAGAGTGTTGCTGTGCAACTGGGATTCCAGAGGCACCAGCAGGGTCAGTTCAGTCCAGTCAAATTACTGACATGTATATACATGCTCATGTACACATCTAGAACATCAGTCTGCAATAAGTGGTTCAAGGAACAAAATATCTTGAAATGTGTTATTAGCAGTCATTAAAACCTGAGCTGTGGAAAGACTGACATTTTCAAGGGAAACTGTAAATTGTCTAGAGTATATCTGAGAAATGTCTTCACGTGTAAATAAAAGTGTAGCTCCTAAATTTTTCATGTTCCTATTCTGCTTAAATTTTCAAATCTACCAGTTCACTTTTGGGCATAAATACTGCCCATTTCAATCTGGTGATCAATTTATTTTAAAGGATTAACTAATTGAAAAAAAAAAAAAAAAGATAAATAGCTGAGGATTTTTTTCTAAAGCTATCAACAAGAAAGCAGCTTCACACTCATACGTCTGACCCTGGTACTGCAAACAGACAAACTTCTGATAGCTCCTAGGAACATGGAGGGTAAGAACTCTCCACTCAGTGCCCTTTGTGCATATGCAATTCCAGGAAGCCTGAGTTAATTTATCACCCTAATATCTCAAAAAATCTGGGCCTGAGTATCTGCAATTAAAAGTTATTCTTTGTAGACAGGAGCTCTTAAACAACCAATTTTCACAATTACATAATAAAGCCAAATTTGAGATTATTATTAGACACTGAAATCTGGACTTTATTGCACCTAAAAGGGGAAAAAAAGTCTAAAAATAACACTTAATTATCTGCTGGTTATTTCCAGACGCACAAAGTGCTGAGTTTTTGTCCTTCCTAAGAAGATTATCTTCGCTTTTTCCTCTGGAATGCATGTAAAACAGCTCTTGCCTTGCTGCAAGCTTTAGGAAAAAAGTTCACTGCTAAATTACCTGTTGTCTGGGGCCTTAACATTTTTGCAATAAGCTGCTGAAATTGCATTTTAATAAGGAGTCTTGACCTGTACTTTGTATTTCCCTTCAAGGCTCTATAAGCCATTTTGATTATGGAGGTCCTGACCTGGGAAGCTCAACCTGGATAACCACAGCCAGAGGGGGATAAAATGCAACACCTAGGAGATTTCAGTAAACAGTAAAACCATTCCAACTTAATCTGTGCTAAAATGCTTGGAATGTGAGAGCCACCGATGATGCCCCTTGTCTGTGTGTCTGACTGAATCCTTTCTTCTGGGAGGAAAGTAGAGCCTGGGAACTAAGCCAAATGCCTGCCACTTACCTTAAATTGATCAGCCACTTTAAGATTAAAAACACTGAAAACTGCAACACCACAAAAACAAGGCTTCCTTCATATTAAATGCAAAATGCAACATTGGGCTTGCTGTGATCTCTTTTTCCATTTTGCTCAATGTGCAGTTTTTCCATTTCTGCCCAAAAGTAGAAGCCAACAGCATCTTGGCCAAGTATTCATTAAGGTTTATATAAAAAAGAAATTTATGGTTATTTAGGGGTTGGCACAAAAGCATGTTGTTGCTGGAGAAGAAATATAGTTTTGAAACAGTTTGAAACACTGGATGCCTTATTTGAAGTAAAAGCTATATTCTATCTTTGCCTGTTGTATTTAAAGAAATATTGAAGTATGTGATTGGGATAATCGGCAGGTAAATTTCTCAGCGGTTTTATGTACTGTAAATATTTAGTCAATTCAAGAATTTACTTTGTTCTGCAAGAATTATTTCACTGCTGCAATAAAGATAAGCGTAGAGATAAAATAATGGAACAAAGTCATCATTCACTGAAGCAGGTGCATCTACATAAGATTAGTTTTTTCCTGTGTATGTCTTTTCTGGAAGAATTGATTAAAATAACAGTACCAAATGTCTATTTGGCAGAAAAAAAAATAAGATTGGATTCATACTCAAATATGTATATTCCCAGATGATAGTACTGGCAAAGTCTTGTAGCATTTGTCTCGTAGATTTATCATCACTTCCTGAATTTAAACAAGAAAATCAAAGACTTATTTACATGGAAATTTATAATTACCTTCTCTCTAACACATGTTAGCAGAAGTGCCAATATAAAACCTTTAATTTCACCTGTTCTCAGTGGTGGATGCTTAAATCAAATTATTTGAACGACTTCTGTCTGCTGTGTCTTGACACGGTGATGATAAAAATCACCATCATGTGAGATAACAGTTCTTCTGTACTATCACAACACTGGTGCTGTGCATGTGCAGCCAGTCCTGTGGGAGTGTCAGTGAGCTTGTTTGGGCTGTGGTGTCCATACCAGCTTCCTGGGGACCACCCTGAGCGTTCATTCAGGGGCCAGCCCAGGGTGATGGCAGGGGGGGCACACTCCTGCTCTGCTGCTGCTCTGAGCCTGCCAACAGCTGGATTTTCTCCCTTCTCTCTTAGGGGAGTAATTTGCTTGTTTTTAATCCTTCTCCTCTCATTTTAAGGTCAGAGCAAGCAGAAAAGACACATGACTTTCTGGCCATGGATGTCTTAGAAGCTGTTAGATGTTGGCCTTCCAATGAGTTGGCTTAATTAGGGGAAGTTCAGCCAGCTAAAGGAGGCCAAACGTAAAACAGAAAAATACACTCCCATGGAGACAGATTAGGTTGGTTAAAAGAAGAAAAGCTCATGTTAGGTTTAAAAAATGTAATACTCAAGAGTGTCTGATTTTAGATTTGACTCTACATATTTCTGCTTGTGTGGCAACCTTTGAAGTCACTGAGCAGTGTGGCTGTGGCACAGGAAGGCAGACAGTGCTAAGGCCTGGAGGTCTCCACTCGTAAGTACACACCTGCCTGGTGTGCAGGAGCAGGAGCAGAAACATCTCTCCTCTAGAAACTTGAAGAATTATTTTGGTGCCTTGTTTCCTCCTATATGGAAGAAGTCAAAAGCAGAAGAAAGCAACCATTGCTTCGAAGAATTTATAAGACAAACTTGTAATGGTAGCATCAATTTCCTTTTTGAAAATGCAGCCAGTAAACTTGAAGACCTTTTTCTGTTTTCCACCAAGATAATACATAAGCCCACTTGTGGATTTATAAATGCCTCTAGTACGAAAGTGTCACCTGAAAGATGGAAGGTAATAAAGAATATGTACCTCAGCATACATTATGATGTGTGGAGATCCCTCAGAAATGCATAAGGGCATTGGGTTAATCAACGGTCTCACAAAACACATAGCCAAAGGTGAGGAAAATTATGGAAGTAATGCTTTTGGAAATCTGTGGATTTGAAATTCCTGATATATTTTCATGGTAGATTATCTGTAGGGGCTTTTTGAAAATGTTTAGACTGTTGGTGTCTTCAGATGTCCTTGGATAATGAACTGTGTAATGTAATTATATGCTTTATATTCCTCTTGTTTGTTTTAAATCTGCTGTCTGAGAATTTTATCTGTTGATTCTTTATTCTTAGGATTGGTGTAAATGAGAAAATTACTGTTCCTAAGCACCCTCTGCTTTCACTACTCTCTGAATTTCTACTCCACCCTGCATAAATTGTTCTTCACCAGGTCTAAAAGTCCTAACCTGAGCAATGTCTCCATGTATAGAAATCTTTCCATACTCTGATTATCAATATTGTTTCCCTGTGCCTCTTCAAGTTATGTCATAAATATTTAGAGAAGACTTCCCAGAACAGTAAACAATACTCACATAATTTTGGCACAGAATTATAACATAGTAGAATAATGTTGTTTTCCCTCTTTCTTCTTGCTTTATTTCCCAAGAGGCTTTTATGGGTGTGTTGGTTTTTTTTGAGACATCTTAGGCATGGAACCAACATCTTCGGAGAACTAACCAAAATGAGTCCAAGATTCCTCTTTTCAGTGCCCCTTTTAGTGCACAGTTACTTTATCAAGTAATATAAAAAAGTTCTTTTTTCCTCCTTGTATTACAATTCTGTAGAGACTACAGGTAGTGAAGACTAAGTATTTATTTATACCTTTGTCCTGTAATTGCTAATAAAATTTTTAATTCATGGAATTACCTTCCTCCAACGGCATTTACAATAATTTCTGTTGGGGAGCACTGTCAAAGGCTTTTTAGAAATTCACTGAAGCTGTATAAACCATCAGAGCTCTTCTAAAATAAAGTCTGGCAAAAATCTTCAATGGCCAGAAGAGGTGTGATTTTTCTGCAAAAGGTTTGTCAAAGTCTCTTCTGATAGCTTCTAGCACATTTTAATTCAATATTTTCGTGCCTTTTTCTGGTGCTGAAGGAACATTTGTTCAAATTTTATTAAAACAAGTCTAAAAATTGAAACATTTTGGCCAGCTTTTTTTCCTTTAATTTAGTTTGTCGTTGGGGGAACTTAAGTGATGACATAGCTAAATAGTACATCTCATAGTTCAGCAACATCTGGTTCTGGTGATTTGTTCCTGTTTATTGGATAGATTTGTTTGAAACTTATGCTGACACATCAATTTGATACAGTGCCTCAAATTATTCCCTTCTGAAGAAAGGCTGTGTGGATTCTCTCTAAGGCTCTTTGTGATGAATATCAATACAATAACTCATTTAGCAGCTTTGCCATGGCTCTATCTTTCTCAAAATTATTTTAAATATGTGATATTTTAAATTTTAAATATTTTAAATATGTTTATTCAAAATTGTGATCACCTATTTGGCAGGGTCTGATGGGTTTTCTGCTTCTGATATATTAGAGAAAGATTGTAGTCTTAGCTATTATCTTCTCAACTAGCTATTCCTCCAAATATCTGACCTGGTTTATTATGGCTTTATTTGCACAGTCTTACACACTCTAAAGTTGTCCTTACCTGAACACAATTTTCACTTTTTGCAGAAGCAACTGCTCTCTTTAAATTTCTAATATTCTCATCCACTGTTTAAATGTGATGATTTTGTGGGGTAGGGTTGGTCAAGCTCTTTGTGTGACTGCCCAAAAAATCTCTTTGGATTGATATTATTCAATCACTTGGAGATTATAATATGATGACAGTAAACAATCTTCATGCCACATGCAAGCATTTTTCCCTTTTAGATTACCGTTTTTGATTTTATTTTTAGAAGTGCTCTCAATTTAATGAAATGCTATTGAAGAGGGTAGGTTTTTCTATCTATCTTTCCATATCTTTCAGGTCTCTTCCAACCCAAGTTGTTCTGTGATTCTGTGAAACTTTCAGTCTTGCTACAAAAATGGTTTTGAATTAAAAAATATGCCTCCTCTCCCATGGGTCCTTCATTGGTCTTCTTTGTACTGCTTAGAACTACATCAAGAGCTGCCTTTTCTCTTACCAATTACTAAATAGTTGGTCTAGGAGGAGGACAAAAAATCCAGTCTCTGCACTGTAACCTTTCTTACACAATATACATGGGCATAAATGAACTCTGTAGATATTACCATGCTTTTTGTCCTGTTGGCTCCCTTGCCTCCCTTGTGTCTCCCTCCCATGTCACATTAATTGTTACTCTCTGAGCTGGGTGACTGCTGGGAATGTCCTGATGTTATACATTTAATATTTCACTCTTGTGGCTTTCACCAGTTTCTGCCTTCTTCTTGCTTTTTTAATGTCTTAATTTCTCATTCAGTATTTCAGCTCATTCAGCCATTGTTAGACTTGTAGCATATGTTTAGAAATCCTTACAAGTTTCTTGTTAGCCTGCATGTCTGTTTTTACATCCTCTGTTTAAAGAATACTTTACTTGAAGCTGTTCTTTGCTGCTTTCTTCTTCAGTTGTATCAACTTCTGTTCTATTTTTTATTTAAGGATACAGGTGTTTATAACTTCCTATCTAGAGGATGCAGCACTCCAAAATCTCCTTCATTTGCCAGCTTTCTTCCAAACTTAAAAAATTTCCAGTTGACCTTTTCTATTTTTAGAGTCAGCAGACTGATTCCATTTTAGTTTAAATGAAGATCATCCTTCCTTCTCTATTTATTTAAAAAAAAATCCCCTCAGAAATCAATCCCTTCTTTCCTTTATTACTTTTACAGCCATGCACTGAAACCTAGTTTGCTGTTTTTCCTGGTTGCATTGACAACAGTGAGAAAGAATCACTGCTACAATGCCAAGCACCTCAGCAGGAAGTACAAGAATTGCTTTCCAGGTGTTGTAAGGTTTGAAAATTAGTTAATACCTGTATTTGAAATCTGTGGTTTTTTGGTTTTGGTTTTTTTTTTTTTTTTTTAAATCTATTATGTTCAACTGCTAGTCTTTAAAAGCTACTGAAACCTAACAGAGCAGAGTTAAAGCTCTGTAACTTTTTCTTTCACAAAGCTAAATTGTATTCTTAGTATATGTACTGGTTTTGCATAGCCTGGTTTTCGTAGCGGGTTTAGAAATGCCGGTAATGCCTTTGTGATAACATATTTAAGAATGTACCAAAATATATAAGAATGTTCTGTATTACTACCATTTATAATTGGCACAGCCTTGGCCAGCAGAATTATTTTCCATCCACCTTTGGAGCCAGGAGGGATTGGATCTGCTGGACATGGTGGAAGCTTCTGGCATCTTCTTGTAGAAGCCACCTCTGTGGCCCTCCACTACCATGAACTAGGCCATGCAAAACCAATACAGCACATTTGACCAAACCTGAGGCCTACAAACTCTCCCTTAAATTAATTGTTAAAACATAAATGCTTCTGAAACAGGGCAAGATGTAGAAGTGAACTAGAATTTATCTTTGCAGGATTAAAAAATTTGTTTAACTCTGAAATTAAATTTAGTGCAAATTATTTCTGAAGCCATAGACTAAATTTTGAAAGCAAAGGCCACTGAGGAGTTTAGTTGGAAACTTCTAGCTTATGAATAGCTAAACTACAAGTTCACCTAGGGTCCCTTAGGAAGTCTAAACAGAAAATGCTTGAATCCGTGCACAGGGAACACTGTGTAGGTGAATACGCAAACACAATGTCCCAGTTCACTTTCACCTTTGCCCCTTGCCCTACTGAAAGTGAAACTAATGCAATATTTTTGAAGGCACAAAAGTTAAATATCTGTCCACTAAATGTTAATGAGAATTGTATCCCATATGTCTCTTGAGCCTTTGACATACTTCCTTTCAGACTTCGAAGTCACTGTTGTGCTTTTGAAAATGTTACCCAGATGTAATTTTTTTTCTTAAATAATATTGTATTTGGAAAAAGTAACAATTCAACCTCAGAATTTTACTTCTGAGATGTAAGTGGAAGTACAACAGTCCAGTGGCTCAGAAAAATATCTCAATATTCCAGGGGCACAAAGAAGAGATCCCAGGAAAAAGAAGAAATCTTCTGATCTCATATGTTTTCTATCAATAACTTAATTTTTTTGTGATTATCAAGGACCCTGTAAATCATTCTTTGTCATTGGATTTACCTCCAGAAAGTTACCTGCAAAGAAGCAGTCGCAAAAATGATCAGAAAAATATTATTTGCTCAATTAAGGAGCACATACCTGCTTAAAAAAAACCCAGAAGAAGTAAGCACGGCTTTAGTATAATACCAAAAAAGTAAGCAGGATTAATTCAGAGAATCATTCAGAGCAGCAGACAGTAAATCATTGAATGGATTGTGTTGGAAAGGACATTTGAAGGTCATCTCATCAAATCCCCACTTCAAACAGCAGGGACGTCTTCGACTTGATCAAGCTGCTAAGAGACCCATCCAACCTGACCCTGAATTTTCCCAGCGATGGGGCATCCACCACACCGCTGGGCAACCTGTTCCATTGTTTCAACACATTCATTGTAAAAAAAAATAAATTCTCATATCTAATTTAAATTGAATCACTTTAAAACCATTAGCCCTTGTCCTATTGCAACAGGCCCTGCCCACTAAAAAGTTTGTCCCCATCTTTCTTATAAACCCCCTTAAAGAACTGAAAGGCCATAATAAAGTCTCCCTGGGGCTGTCTCCAGACTGAACAATCTGAACACTTTCCTGAGGAAAAGCTTTTTCCTTTTCTAGGAAAGATGCTCCAACCCCCTAATGAACTTGGTGGCCTCGTTTGGACCCACTCCAACAGGACGACACCTTTTCTGTGCTGGGGACCCCAGAGCTGCATGCAGCCCTCCAGGTGGATTCTCAACAGAACAGAGCAGAGCAGAGGGACAGAATCACCTCCCTCACCCTATTGGCCATGAATCTTTGGCTGCAACCCAGGACACGTTTGGCTTTCTGAGCTGCAAGTGCAAATTTATGACTTATGTCCAGCCTCTGATCCACCAGCACCCCTGAGTCCTTCTCAGCAGGGCTGCTCTCAGTTCCTTCACCCCACAGCCTGTTCTGACACCAGGAATTTTCCTAGGTACAGCAGTTTACATGGGGCCTTGTTGGACCTCATGAGGTGCACATGGGCCCACCCTCCCAGCTTGTCCAGGTCCCTCTGGATGGCATCCATCAAGTGCACCACAGAACTTTGTGTCATCTGCAAACTTGCTCAGGGTTAACTCAATTTCTTTGTGTCACTGATGAAGACATTAAATAGTGCTGATCCCCACATAGACCTCTGAGGGAACACTATTGGTCGCTGATTTCCATAAGGACATTGCATTGTTGACCACTGCAGTGCCTCATACCCAAAGTTCCTGGAATATGTTAATGGCTGCATGTCACAGTTTGTCTGCTGTTTGTACTGTACACAGGGCAAATGACAGTCAGATGCTTACCTAGCAAAGCACTAAGCACTAGGAACAATAGAGGTGGTTTTTGTATTTGATTTTTTTTTCTTTTAAACTAAATTTAAAAGTAGAGAAGGAGATATGAAAAGGAAAATAAACATGGTTATTATAGCTCTCAATACAAAGTAAACCAACAAACAACCTGCAATTTCTGCATCATTTTCTATGAGAAAAATGAATATCTGTGGGTTCTGGACTGGACTTTTTAGACCTTTAGCATTAGGCTTCAACTAGGACATCAGCAATATTCTTCTTCAACACCATTATCGTTTGAACCCTGAAGTTTGGAACAAAATGGTCACCTTCTACCTTGGAAGTGAAAGAGGTGGTCCAATGTTAAAAGCATTTAATTGCAAAATTCCAATAGCTGTCACCTTTGACATCCTCCTTATGTGAGCTGTGGAAAGGAAGGAAAGACAAATGTTGAAGGAATCTGGCAGGCTCCTGAAGACTCTTTGATTTATCCCTGTACAAAATCTGCTTTAGGAAAAGGAGTGCCCTGTATTTGCCTTAAGAAAAAGGTAAAGATAGCTAAAAGAAAACCTTCTTTATGTAAGAAACTAATATTTTTCACTAAAATTATCAGTCTGGAGAGAGTGGTGAAGCTAATTTTCTTCCTACTTTGGAGAAAGTTGGCCAGGAAAGTAATGAAGGTAGGAAAGCTCACCCAGCCCCCTTCAAAAACAAACCCTCCAAAATAGGGTAAAGCTGGGGCTGTCCTGTGTTTTTCCCAAATGTTGTTTTGCTGACATATGTCTAGCCTGGTGTGATTATGCCATGTTTCACTGAATTAATCAGCCAGAATGACATGAATCATAATAAGAATTGACAGCCAACTCTGTTTTCTTTGTACAGGCTTCAAAATTCAGCAATGAGCACCACTCAGAAGCAGTGGATTGAAATCACACACAGATTTTGGACAGTCATGAACATGAACAATTAAACAGACAGAATGGACTTTCAGAATGAATCTGAACAGTGAACTAATTCTTCCCATTTTCCCTACACCAAACAGAGTTCTAAACACTCATGATGTGAATATTATTCTCCAGATAGGCTGAAAATTAAGCAATTTCTGACAGAGCGAAGTCAGAAAAATATTTTGCCTACTTTCTAACTCATGTGTCTTCCAAAGTAATATGAAGGTAGATCATAGCATACTCAAAAGTGGATATGAGCAAAAGTTGGGAAAAATACAAATTTTTGCTTAAAAGTGGGCAACCTCTTGAACTGCATGCCTTTGTAAAGCTCCAAAATTATCTTAATTGTATATTTATATGAGCTCTTAAAATCAAACCTTGTTAGCTCTAGAATAAGAAATATTTTTCATCAAGTATAACAAAAACTATAACTGAATTCTTCCATTACAAAGACATGATTAAATATATCCAAAACAAAAGCAGTCCTACATCCAGGTTTCTTTATCACTGTGCAGTTATTTATTAAAAAAATCATTAAAAGAATAATTCTTCAAAGCAGCATATGATAGACTTGTCTCATCAGTACCAGATGTCTAACCTGTTTTTTCCTTGAACAACAGGGATTCATGCTTCCCAGGACAATATACACTAGCGCTTCCACAAGTTTTGAATTTTTTAACTTCCCTAGTTAGAGATTTTTTCACTTCCCTTAAGTCAGAATTTGTTCCATCACTGTCTGTAAACTATGTTTTAAGTCCTCTTTGTCATCTCTGTCTTTAGACATCCTTCTATAAAGCCATGAGGTACCAGTAACTCTTCACACTTAAACCTTCCTCAAAATATATCCCTCCCAGAAGTCTTCCACACACCAGCTTGCATATTCTCCAGACAGGCATATTAATAACCAGTGAGACAAAACTAAGTTAATTGTAACAAAGTAAAGACTGCAGAATTAATGGGCTATGCTATTTAATTCTCCTTCTTTGGTGATTCAATGTCCATTTACCTTGATTCTCTGTAATCTCCAGCACATACAAACACCTGCTCCAGGTTGTTCTAGATAAGGAAATTATTTTCTTCTCTGTAAATCCCTCAGTAATTGTTGCAACTTTGCAGTGACAGGAGTAATGAAAAACACATACTTCATTTATATTTTGATGGGCTCTTTCTTCTTTTCTGAAGTGTTGGGGAATGGGACTCAGAATGTGTGTGGCCAGATGGCCAAGGTGCCTGGGTGGCCAAGAAGGCCACTGACATTCTGGCTTGTATAGTGTGGCCAGCAGGACCAGGGAGTTGACTCTGCCCCTGGATTTAGCACTGCCAAGTGCTCGAATACTGGGTTCACTTTTGGGCCCCTAACTACAGGGAAGACATTGAGAAGTGAGTTCAGAGAAGGGCAATGGAGATGGTGAAGGGTCTGAAGCATAAGTCCTATGAAGAGAGGTTGAGGGAGCTGGGGGTGCTTAGCCTGGAGAAAAAGAGGCTCAGGGGAAACCTTATCACTCTCTACAACCTCCTGAAACGGGGTTGTAGACAGCTGGGGGATAGTTTCTTCTCCCAGGTAACAACCTGAGGAAATGGCCCCAAGCTTAGTTAGGAAAAGTTTAGATTAAAAATTAAGAAAAATGTTCACAGAAAGGTTTGAAAAGCATGGAAACACACTGCAAGAAGTTGTAGAGACACCAGCACTGGTATTCAAAAAATGTGTGGCAATGGCACTTGAGGACGTGGTTTATGGTGAACGTGGTGGTAGTGTTAAGATGAGGGTAGGACTTAATGGTCTTAATAGTCTTTTACAACCTTAATGATTCTGATTCTATGGAGATGCAGAGAAGAAGCCTAGATGGGAGTACTGGAGGTGACGCTACCTGAACTCTGCTTTGGAGGATTCTGAATTCATTTGGCGTGGTTGCATTTTTCTTTCAAATATCTCAATAGTTCCAAGGTTTAGAGAAACAACACACTTTTACCCTTGTCATGTTCACAATAGTATGACTGTCAAATCACAGGGGAAAGTGGAAATATAATGTCGTTTGCTGTCTGGAACCTTTTGCAAAAGCCCGTGACGACCTACCTGCAATACAACATGATGACTCTGAGACTGTGGCTGGAAAAGGCTGTCAACAGAAACACATAAAAGCAAGGAAGATGTATCTGTCAGGCAGATTTATATGTTCAATAAAGCAAATAGACAACTATGTTTTTAAATTTGTTGAGCCATGTAAGATTTCCTCACATGGCCTATTTCTAATCTAAGATAGAAAAGAACCATCAATAAAATAGGAAGAACTGTGTAGCAAAAAATATTTTGTTAATAATATATATCACTGGCAATACAATTACATGCATTGTTTTAGTACATGATTAAATAAGTGAACAATTATAGCCTTTTTGAACTGGCAAATTTCCTTGGTCACCAGTATCCCTTCAAAGGAACTCTGGCTGATAAAATGTCAATAAAGTGCTGCAGATCAGGCATATCAGATTGCACTTGATTACTTAAAAAAAATATTTGCAGTTGCAGTTTGACATACAATAAACTGGAATTACAAAGGAGACCGGTTTTCTCTTTGTTAGTAGCAGCTGCAGATATTAAATCAGCTGCTCAAAGAAGAGCATAGCTTACAGAGCACTTCAGCTCATTTTTCTCTACCCAACTGTTTGAATATAGAGTATTTGAACCAACTAATTTAAAACCTTTGAGGCTTTTACACTAAAAGAAAGAGCATAGAACAAGGTGACATGCAAAGTTGACCTGAAGTCATCAAGGTTCAGAAAAATAAACTGGGTTTTTTTAATAAACAATTTAAAAAACAATCATACTTTTTTGGACCATGGTAATTTTCCTTCACTGTTCTGTAAAACAATACTTTATCCACCAATCTAAATTGAACTACAGTGTATTTTGTAAGTGACAAAGCACATTTCTTCTGGTAGATCTGAAAATGAAAATTGTCTATGTCTCATTTTTTATGTAGTTTGCATTTTTCATCTATTTTTGACAAAAAATACAGAAGGCTGGCATAACAAATATTAGCAATTTGATTGAATGTCAAAGCAACAGTAACACAAATACATTAAAACACATTTTTGCAAATATGCAGACTTATGCAAACAAGCACACGCAGCTTATCAATTTCTTTCTCTTAAGATCCTTTCCGTGCTTAGATCAATTTTTTCTATGATGTGTGACTGTGGATGGGAAGACAGCTGTGAAGAGTTTCTGGTCCAGGTCACAGAGTTGCATAGCACAGAGCAACATTGATGGGAAACCATTACTATCCAATGAGCATGCAGCAACAAAATGTAATACGTTTTTCAGCCCAAGTGTCCACATCACAAATACACCCTCATATTTGCTGGCAATCCTCTCTGTGTTATAATCCAAAAACAGGCATGGAATTCTAGCTGGTTTTAATCCTCAGGAAAAGCCCAACCTTTCAGGTGTGAGGTATGTTAAAAATATAATACAGAAAAGTTTACTGTGTCGTTTAGTCAGTTAATGTACACATATACAGCAGCAGAGCTGAGTGAATACTGCAAGGAGTACTTGTGCAGAGCTCTTTACATTCTGAATACCTCTTTATTAGTGCTGTTACCCAGGCACTTTTGAGGGTTTTGTCTATTTGTTTCTCTTTCAGATAAGAGGAGTGGGGTCCAAAGGGCAAATTATCACAAGACAAAACTGCAAACTGTGAGGTGAACCTCCTCCCAGTAAGCAGCAGTAATGAATTACAACTACCATGCTGATGGTACTTATCATCATGCCTAACTTCAGCCATTTCAGAGAGGTACCTGGGTAGCAAGGCACCCAGAGTCCTTCTACAGTCAACACACAAATATGAGTAGCTCCTGAAAATATTTTGTCCAGCCCACCTTACACTATTACCTTAGGGGACTTCTTTCTCTCTGCCCATCAGAGAGAAAATGTTAAGGATGAGCTTGGACTAGACACAACTCCTAGGTGGCTAAATGTAGATGTGGTGAACCCCATCCATCCAGACAGGTGTATTCCATCATGACAATTCCAGTTAATACACTAATTTTTGAAGTTGGATGTAACTCAAATCTAAAGCAGCAATCTTGGGTCAAGGTGATCAGTTTGGTAGTTTGACAAACAGGTGCAGCATTAGACAAGGAAATAAGGACAATAACTCCTGTCCTGTGGGGAATGCCAGCAAGTTTGTAGTTTGGCAGTTCCTGACCATGTGCACATGTAAAACGATGCCTTCATTATCTAAATCAATAATTAGACTAGATATTCCTGCTCTCAGAGAGATTTAAAACATAACATCATCAGGATATGATCTATTGTGTTCTTAAAAAAAATGATTCCTTTTTAGAGCTGATATTTTACTTGTCTCTATCATTTTCTGTAACATTACTGTGCAAGATTTTGTGTAACATTACTTAAACCCTCAATTCCTATATGAGGGAGAGATACTGGGAGGATGGAGAGGTACTCTAGAAACCAGAAGGTCCTGCTACTGCACTTCTATGAAGTGCTTTTACCAATCTTTCCCTCTTCTTTTTTTTTTTTTTTTTTTTTCTTTCCTGCACCTATACCAGGAACATGTTTTGTAGCTTCATTACAAAACAACATTATCATACAGCTGTGGAGCATATAGTGTCCCTCCTTCATGAAGTTAAATGATTTTTAACCCCCAGGCTGACTTCTCAGTGCCTAACTCTGTAAAGCTTCTTTTCCATCCTGTTGGTGGGGTAGATGTAAAAGTCACTTTGCACAAGCACGTGTACTTCCTTGTTCAAATTACTGAAGAGCAACTCCAAGTAAAGAATGGAATGATATTATCTCTCCTTTCTCTTTTGAGAGAATAAATGAGGAAAAGGCCAGGAATCTTTTCAGTTGTTCACAACATAAACTTATATCCCATATCTCCTAAACAACACTATAGAGTTTTAGAGTCCAAAGAGTTAATGAATCTTATAAAACTTTTAACAGAGTTCTTTTTCAGCATGCTACCACACTACAAAGCCCTGATCTGTACTTCCTCCAGCTTTTTATTCTATATCTACTACTCTACCATTCTAATTTTCACTTTACCTCTTATGCTTCTCATCTAAGTGCTCTTCTACCCTTAACTAGATAATACTACGTCTAGAGATTTTTCTTCATTTTTCTCCGCCTTATTTCCTCAGTTCTTTGAGTTTTCAACACATCATTTAGAAGTGTTGAAGTGTCTCTCGGAAGTGTTAGGAGGGCTTTAACAAGAAGAAGGAATTCGAGTTGAAGGTACTCCTTGAAGAAGAGAGAGTAAAGTTTGCAGCCATTCCATGAATGGACTACATCCATGTGGAGGATAATGAAAAAGTTTAAAGCTAATGAAGGGTGTGGATCTAGATAAAAGGAAAGCAGGACATTTTTCTTGGAAGGTACAATTAATCCAAGTGGTGGGTGCAGAAATGAGATTTCTCAGTGTGAATCCTATGCAAATCATTAGGAAGGAAAAGTTATTTCAGATTCTTTTAAAAAGCCAGTTTATATTAAACAAGCCAGCAGGAGTCTTCTGGGAGACCTGAAACTGAGTCCTGAGATCACATCCTTACAAGATGCAAGAGCATGAGAAAACATGGTAGGTGCTGCAAATTCAGATTTTTTTCAGTGGCCCTGGCAGCAGTATTAATGAGGTACTGGAGAGACACCACCTACTCTGACCAAGCAAGCTGGAGATAACCAGGTGAAAAAGAAAGAGCCTCTGGAAGATCTTGTCTCCAAACAGTATATATATTCTAAGTAATCATAAACCAGCATATGTTGGATTCTATTTGATTATTTTCAATGGTTTCCCTTAATATTTATCTTATGAGGCATAACCCTCTGCCAGCACTAGAATAATATATATTACATGAATTACTCACAACTGTATATTTCTTGTTCACCTTTGTGTTGCACTGGTTTAGTACCTTCACATTTCTGACTAATGTGAACATGAGATCCTGTAAAATGCTAGAAAAATGTAACAAAACTCTGGAGAACTGCTTAAAATCTGGCATTAGGTATACAGAGAATTGTTTTCATGGCAGTTTGTTTGCAAGCAGAAGGGAGATTCCCTTTGGTCCATGACACCTTGCCAGTAAGTGTTATCTTGGCATCCTGAATCCTTAGAATAAATACAGATTTCTCTGTTTGTAAGATGTCAGCATAATCATCCCAAGCAGAAAAAAAGCAGAACTAATCAAGGCACGCAGAGCTGGAGGAAGCAGAGGAAAGATCAGATTTTCAGGAAAAAACCTGAGTTCTTTGAAGTCTGCATTTGAGATGAAGAGGCCATTGACAGACATGTAATTACAGACAGAAAACTGATAGATGTGTGATTACAGACAGATGGTTTGCTCGGCAGGAGTTTCTGACAGCTGGGCTCCAGCACTTCTTCTCCTACGTCTTTATGACCTGATCTTTCTTCAGCACATAAATATTCATGTACTTATATTTTTATGTATGATTTAGGTGTAAACCAAGTAATGGTTTTACAAGGTGCTGAACAGTTTTCCCTTTAAAATTAAACATGAAAACTTATGCCAGGTGATTAAATTTAAGCAGACCTGCTGGCCTTATTGTTTTTGTGACTCTTTCTAATGGGTACACTGCTCTGTGTCTCAACAGTCATGGGTAGGTTTTATTTTACCTGACTTTAGCCAAGTGAGGTGTCCATTTTAAGAGAGTCTTCAAAGCATTCTTTGACTCCCTAGAGAGGAATGACAATCTTCAGAAGGAAATTCCTTATGCCCCAGTAATATGTCTCAATCATGTGGGAACAATCATACCTGTTAAATACTTTGGATTAATTTTTAGATCAGTTAGTATTAAAAAAACCCTGACATTTGCCTAAATCACATTCTCTGGGACATTAAAAAACAACAAAAGAAAAGAGAAACTCTTCTTGTTTTCAAAAAACTTCTCCAAACCAAAAGCAGCATGATGATTAACTGATAGCTGAGCCTCTTGGAGAACTTCTGAGTTCATCAGTTTGGGTGCATCACTGAATTCCTCACAAAATCATAGACAGGCACCAGACTTTCATTTCTTGGCAAAGGACCTCAAAATAGGAGTGGATAGGGCATAGGAGGGAACTAGCAGTTTGCTTTAATCAGGTTTCCAAGCTATGTAACCTGTGGTGATCATCTCAGGACAAGCTAAAACAATCCCTTGAGACAGAAGTCAGCTCTTCTCTTTCCTTTTTCTCAGACTTAGGTCCTTTTATCCTCTCTGTTCACTCTTTCACTCTTCATACCAATTTCCTCATCATAAACAGGGTGATAGATTTCTTTGATTTATTTCATAGGAGTTGTGAAATCTGAGGCACCGTAGACAGTGATATATAAGACAGATACTTCTCTCATCATTATTTAAACTTTTTACAAGTAGATCAAACATTGTCTCATTTTCCATCTCAGTAGTCTGAATGCTTTGGTAGTTGTAAATGTGTTATTCTGTATATGTGGCTGCAAGGTCCATCAGACATCCCCTGTCTGATGTTTTTGCTTAAAAAAACAATTTTAGGCTATTCTTACTGAATTTTTTTTTCCCTAAGGTAACTTCATAGTTGCTACAGAAACATAAAGCAGAAACATGAAACAGTTCAAGTCAAATGTCTGTAGATGGCCTTCTAGTTTTGGACCTCTTCTCAGATGCATTTAGCAATTAGTCCATTGTGTTGAGCTCCCAGTCAAGTCATGCAGTGTTACATTATGCTCTTGTTTCTATAGACAGCTCAATTAGCACAATTAAGTGTGAATTTGGAAGCAGTAGCCACTTTTTCAGAGATGTCAAAACTACACACAGCCAACAAATATTTTCATATCTTTTAATTTAAATGCTTCTCTATCTTTGCATTCCTTACATGCTAGGCCTTCTGTATTTGTCTTGCAAGCTCTCTTGAATGTAGTTGTTTCGGAGAGAAGTAAGCCAGGGATAATTTACACCAAACTTTAATCCTTGCAGTTTGAACATGGTCCTACTTCTTAAATGAAGATGTGACTAGCCATGAGTGATAGGTATTATTTGTTCTCTTTTAATTTTCACAAGCTTTGTTGCCACTCATTTATAAGATCTGAATTACAACTAAATGTATATGATAAGGCCCAGAAAAAAAAACTTCAGTGTTCCTAATTGCTAGTTGCATACAGTTCTAGAACACACATCTAGAACAAAACTCATAAAACAAAGGCACTGGCATTATTTCAGCTTTCCCAAACAACTCAGCAATTGTTCCAACTTCTGAGATACAAAGTTACACACTAATACTTTAGACCTGGAAAACTGTTACTCTAGTGGAGACAGTGAAGTCCTCTCCTGCAAGAACCTGTAGTTAATACGGTCTCCTGAAGGCATCCAAAGAGATTCTGCTGTACTCTCCTTTAGACTCACTGATGATGACCCTCTAAACTGTGCTGGGTGTTACATGCCATAGGGCAGGCTCCAAATGTGGTCCATGGAAATCTTCACTCTCCAGCCAGGTAATGTGTGTCTCTTGGAATAAAACAGGAGTGAAAAATCTAGGGTCCAGTCTCTGGTATTGATTTTATGGCTGCCAACCATGCTATTCTTGTACTCTTTATTCCTACATTGTAAAGTGCAGATATCCAATTTAACAAGTCTGTCTAAATGGCCTTAGGAAAGATAGTTTCTCATCTGTGCATAAAACAAAAGCAGCAGCACTCTATCCTGCTAGATGTGTTTCGTCAGGAAAGAAGCTTAAACACTATGAGAAAGAACAGCAATATCTGAAATCAGCAAGAACTGCAATTTTTTTTTTAAAAAAGGCTTATAATTGTATGTAAAGAGTTTACATGAGAAGGTCAGTAGAAGAGAGGGGGTTCCTCATGTGTAATTTCTATCTTTATATATGAAAATGGTTTTGATTCTGTTTAACTGCACTCATTGTGACATTATAGCAAAACAAATTATGACTGAGCCTGGCTGGTAGTTTGTCTGATGCAATGTAATTTTCCATTTTAGGAGCGCTACTTTCTCACAAGAATGTAGTGATCTTAGATCTCTGTTGTAGTGATTGTGTTTGCTGAAAAAAAGTCCACCTTTGTCACTTAATTAATAGGTACCTCTTTAGTAATCACAACAAAAGGCTATCAGAAAATAAGTATGAAGTTCATAACCCTCTTCAAAGAGTTGACTTTTTTTTGAAAGAAAAGTTGGGTTTTGTTTTTCTCTATCCAATTTCAGTTTCAGGCTTCTGGCCTGGCTTATTACAAAGGCAAGTAGAAGTGCTATCCATTTGCAGTTAGCTGCTTAATTCAAAGGCTCCTCCTGGTATTCTTCACAGCAGAATCCTCCCTGAATCTGATTGCTAATTCAACAGTGGAACTAGTAGTGCAGGACATCCAACTGACATCTGGCTCAATTTTTCTCAAATCATTATAAATTTTAGTAGTAGAAAAAAAAAAATCTGTTAATCCAAGGATAATTTTAGGACTCCTGACTTGTCAAAAGATTTTCTGAAGGTATTGCTAACTTCTGTTATTTCATGGAAACCCTTCAAGTAAATATGAAAGGCACTGATTGTCCAGTTTCATTTCCGAATGATTTGCAAGTACCAAACTACTGTAAAAATAGCATGTGATCATTTTTTAATCACATTACACAGTGGAGTTGCCATATTCAATGTTTCTGGTCTGTTTTTCTCCAGTGTAAGATACCTCATGTAATAATGCACTACATTATTTTGTAATTTGTAAAGAGGTAAGAAAGGAGATTTGGTTTCAGCTTACTTGGAACTACATAAATTAGCCAGGTGCTGATCTATTGCAAAATGGAACCAGTCCCATAAAATGGAAAGAATTCACCTCTGTAAAAATTATTTACATTTAATACCTTTTGCCTTAACAGACCCTTGTATTTTTATTGCAATCCTCTAAAACCAACTTAGTTTAGCAACTTTAGTAAATATTTATCATTTTTGAGAAACTGGATACCTTAAACTGCTTCAAACTAAGATGGAATCTGTGTCTTTACATGCTGGGGACCACTAAAATGTCAAATACAGTCCAATTAATTTGTAAACACCTGGTTCTCTGAAAAATATTTGTTCTAATTTCTTAAGTGTTGTTGGCCAATGCTATTCCTTTATATTACGTTTGCTTTTTAATATCAAAACTATGATTATATGAGTAATTTCCTGTAGTCAATAATTTTATTCACACGTAAAAGATGGCTATGTAAAGCAAGATAATGAAGGACTGACATTTTTGGCATGTTCTTCTATAAGAACTAAAGGGTTTAGTGTTATCCCCTTTGCAGATATACATGAACATGCTTGTTATATAGGAGCCCAATCCTATAAAGGAAGCTCTTGTGAGAAACTAGGCACCAGAAGATGTATATCCACTGTAAAACGCAGAAGACAAACTTTAAGTCAACTGATTCAAATGCCTCTCCAGGATCAAGGAACAACAGTTATGGGTTATACTTTATTTTTTTACATTTGTTTTACAGCATTACAGAACAGCCTATTATGAACTAATTCTACTTGGTTAAGATGAATAAAGCTTCTGGGGGATATTTAAAACCCGTGAAATTATCTGCTAGTAGATTGGCGTATGTATTTATTAATAGCACTGAATATTTTCTTAAGCAAATACCTGTCATATTTCTCCAGTATTTAGAATCATTTAAAGATTTTTCTTATTTTAGATTGTAAAGGTACATCATCCAATGCTGATTTGCTTATTTGTCTAAGAACAGCCATTACCATCAATTTGTAACTCAAATAAAAAATTACTGGGGTTCCATATAGTCTGAAGTGTTCCTGATTTCATTGAATTTAATTTAATTCCTGTCCTTTTCTGCTATGAACTCATTCAAAAGATATTTTTAATCTCATTTTAAGCATGGAAATTCTACTAAATTAAAGTAAATAAACCGTAATCTTTTGCATTTTAGTAATATTCTTCTGTAGGCTCCACATATAATGTATTAGGTATTTATTTGTTTTCTTACCTTTGATCAACTCAGTCTTACTAGGGGTATATCTATAATGTGATAAGTCACAGGGTTGGGTTGTTTATGGGCAAAATTTGAAAATAGTCCAGTTCTGCTAACAGAATTTCAATATCTGGGCTCTGATAGTGTGTTTTGTAGACTTAAATGAATTTTATTGAAAGATTTTAAATTTTTAGGGTTTTTTTTCTTCTTCCTATTAAGTTACACTGTTGGTAGAAAAAGAAGTTATTTTGAGTTTAAATATCTAGTTTAAACCAGAAATCCTTATGGCTTTCTTTTATCCTACATGAAAAGTATAATGTATTAGAATGCCCCCTGCAGGAACATTGGCAAGTGCCATCTATTTCAGCCATCATCTTTTCAGGGAAGGCATCTGAGAAATCTCCGATTTTAGTTTCTTTCACAACTGACTGCTGTATTAGTCGGTTAGAAGAAGATACCCTGGCCAGAATATGGAAAGCATAAGGAGCTAGGATTCAGATTCCTAGTTCCCTATTTCACAAGGAGAGCACACTGTTTTTCTCTATGGGGGAGCTAAGAAAACATCTCCTGTATGTATCTACAAGCAGACATCAAATGTGTTCATTGACTGTGCAAATTTGGAGCTTTACACTGATTTCAGTCTCCCACTTCTCACAGACATTACTAAGATTGGTATTTTGAATTAATGTGCAGTTTAGATAAAGCTCCTTCTCTCCAAACATATCTTTTTGTTGGCCCCATGGCTGGTGCTGGACTCAACATATTTCTCACTGTAATGGAATGGGAGAACTGGAGCAAGTGCAAGGGGGTGTTCTCCTTACATGGAGTAAAACGTGAATCAGGAAGGTTTGAGCAGGTGAAGAGGGAATGACCAGATGTTTTACCTCTTATTTCTACAAATGGCACATTTTAAAGAAAATATATGGCCCATTTGGAGTCACTGGAAGATGAAAACAAATTAAAAAAACCCCAAATCAGTCGATCAAACAAACAAACAATACCCAAAATAAAAACCCCACCAATAACCAAAAAAACTGATCACTAAATGAAAAAAAAGAAAATAAGGGTAAAAACTAACCAGACATTTCACTATTTTTAAAAACAAGACTGCAGGACACAGCAACCAAAAGCAGCCTCACCTCAGCCCAGTGCCTTAATTGACCAGGACACTGTCTTCTCCTCAGGAGAAATGGAATTTAATCCTATGCATTACTCAACTAGAAGGATATGATTTTCTTTGGAGGAGAACTTATGGGTCATAGAAATTTTTTTTTGAGAGATCTTCTCATGTCATAAATAGAGACTAAAGAAAGACAGAAGAGTGCTGAAACTGCAGAGTTTGTCTTTCTTTTATAGTATCTGTATGTGCAGTCTCTCACTCAGTGTGAGGCAGCAGAATGGTGTCTAAGTCTGTAGCCTACATCCTCAGCAGTCACCATCTGCTACTAGAGACAACCACTCCCCTTTTTGTGTTTCTTTTTGTGATATTTGGCATGATTGATAATGATAAGAAGGAGATGGTCTACAAATCAGAGATGTAGAATAGATCCTTATCAGTGCTGATTTAAAGCACCAGAGGACTTGGCACAGTGCTCCTTATCTAGGGAGACACCAGGACATACTTGCCTCCTTGATGAAAAGAAAATACTTAAATTCCCTGAATATACTACTAATATGTGATTCAGAATGACATAGCTGGATGAGCTAACAAATTCCTAAAATGGATTAACCCAACCCAGCTGTCTCATTTAAGGACAATTTAAAGCTAATGAAAAATAAAAATTCCACTTAAAAAAGTTAAAAGAATAACTCAATGAACATGAACACCAGTTTGGTTTTTTTTTTTAAACTAGTTGAATTTGCTGATCTGAAACCAGCTCAATGAGCACTGAGTTTGTAACTCATCTCTGCTGTAACTCTAACACAAGCTCTCAGCCTCAGGAATTACAGCGGCCTCAATGTGGCCGAGGGTGTTTAGACAAACTTATGCCATGTATTTAAGGAGTTTGTGAGTCTAACTGGAGGAAATACATCTCATATGTCCCACTAAAAAGAATAGTAAAAATCTATTATAAAACACTGATAACTCATTCAAACTGAGAGAAATTTACCCTGGCCATCACAGATATTATCAGCTGTTTGAACGTTATAGCTTTTCCTTTGATCTGTTTTTAGAAAATGGAAGATGATTGAATTCTTCCGATAGTTCTCAGCATATGGGACTTTTACTGTTTAAATTCAGAAGAGAGCAAGGAAGAGATGGTCAATTTAATCTTGAAGCATTAAAAAAAAAAAAAAAAAAAAAGCAAATCACCTGTATTTTCTGGCTGGACAACAGTGTTTCAGCCAAAATAGCCGGTCCAACAATTCTTCTTGTGGTAAGCTAGCTCCCCATAATTCATTTCATAACTGGGAAAAAATGCAGGTTTTCTGACATCATCTCAGTGCAGTGTTGGACACACTGTACTGCAGAGAATCCAACAATAACCACTTGTTTTTACTCTCCATGACCTGACAAGAATCAATTGACCCGGACTGAATATTGTGGCAATACATTTTAATTTGGGACTTTTGGCTCAAAATCTAGACACAAATAACAAATGTATATTGGAGTATAAATTAAATTTATTATATTTGAGTAATGAATTAAATTGTATATATGAACTTGTATTCTTTCTTTCTCTTTTCCTGCTTTTAAAAACAAATCAAACAACCAGAGCCAGAAGTTTCAGAGGCCAGAATCTGAAAACTAGATGTTGGACTCTGTGGAAGAGGAAAAAGGTGTCACCTCCCCATTTTGTGGTTTGGAGTTACATTTAAATGTTATCAGTGTTTTTGTGGTTTTTTCTCTCTACAGTTTTCTCTCTACAGATTTCCCAATCTCAGTGGTAAAGGACTTGTTTCCTATTGCTTGCTTATTATTAATTTTAAACCACAGGCCAAATCCCTCAGTTGGGCTCACTACTCCTCTGTGTCACATATAAGTAAAATCTGAGAATTTCAACTTTCAGACCTCTTTTTGCAGCTGAGTGGGTTGCTAAAGAAAGAACTGCTTTTGGACAGGAAATGATCTTCCCACAAGAAACTGAAAGCAAGTCTAGGACAATAATTACTGCAAAGAGTGTAGCAAAACCCTGATTCTGACCTTGTCCATACTGATGCAAATCCTGAATATGATCCTCTCAAGTTTCTCTGAATGAATAGACAGAAAAATATAATTTGACTTTTTGTTCTACAGGGACCCATTCTGAGAGTGCTTTCATGTTTTTCATAATGTGAGAGCTTTCTGCTGAGAAACTAGCAGGTGACACTCAGCCTGACATTTCTGGCTTGTTTTGCTTTACCTGATCTGATTTCAGAGAGATTAGGGAATGAGATGCAAATGGACACAGGTCTATGAAGGGAACAGAGAGGATGCAGCACATGTAAAGGAGGCAGGAATGATGCCCATCCAATTCCACCTGGCTGCCTGTCTCCAGGGTGACTGTCATTATCAGTGAACACAACCAAGTCCTAGTTTTAACTTGAGTAAAAAAAAATTGTACTCTAGTTCATATTGAAAATCAGTTTAATTACAAACTCCTGTCTGCAAGAGAATGTTTAAGATTCTGCGGGATCAACTTGTTAAGAATGGCCCAAGTATTCAAAAAGTAAACAAAATCTCAGTGGTGTAATGACATGAATCTTTCCAGACTCCTTCACTAACCCTCTGTCTAGCATGATTTAGAATTGAGTGAGAAGGAGATACAGAGACAGAAATGAAAAGGAAGGGAAGAGAAAACACATGCAGAAAAGGAGAAGATGAAAGTAAAGAGATGGAGAGAATAGCCACAAAATTCTTCTAAAAAGATCTTAAAATTTGCATGTCATTTCCAATTCTTCAAATACAACCCATGACAGAGAAGTAATGTAAACTGTCTCATGATCTAGCCTTCAGTTTCTTCACATATTGCATAAAAAGGAACATTCATAAAGGGATTACAAAGACTAACAAATGAATAATGACTATTATATATATGCTACAGATCTGAATGATATGTGCTACACCTGGATTTAGGCACAGTAGTAGAAATGTTATACACAGAAGAAATACCATAAACCTCAAATCCTTTATTAGAAGCTTACTTGGTTTTGCAATTCAGCTTCAATGTACTAAAAGATATCAAAGATTAGAAGTTTCATTATCTCTGTAACCAAGTAATTGCAGTTGGAAAGTCATATTTCTGAGGCAGTATTTTAATTTTTATTGACACTAGATCACGTAGTCTAGCTGGTATTTAATGGGAACAGAACTACAGCAAGATTTGTCAGCATTGTAGCCAGAACTAATGACACCACCTACAGCTGAGTTATTTTGACACTTTATAAGACTGCTACTAGTGGTGTACAATTTCATTAAAATATGACTTCTGGAATGAAACTATCCATATCCCCTGTTTCAGTCTGGTCAGTCTACGTTGCAGCAGAAACATTTCAGATGTTTCCAAGAAATAGTTCACCAGTAGTACATTATCTTTGCATTATAAATACCTAACAGCAACTTCATGAACAGATCCAAGTGTCATATTTTGCACTGGGGATATGTGAGGAACATAAATTTTTGAGTCTAGAAAAAACTTAGCAAATTACGCCAATTTGTTAGAACTGGAACAACCTGGACTCTGTTTAAGTTTTGAAATAAACTGTCTCACCTGATCATGCTTGAAATTATTCCCATGATAAGGATGAGCTCCTCTACTTGGATGCTAATTAGACCACAGCTGCAGACAATATCCAAATTCAAGCTTTCACTGCTGTATCTAGGTGCCAAGGCAAACAGCCTCCCAGGGTTCTGCCTACACTGTTCAGGGAATGCCCTGGATAGAGTGAGCTCAGAGGGAAAAAAAAAGACTCATGGCTTATAGGAGTAGCCTTTGAAGGAAATTATAAGACCAAGATTGGGAAGGTTAGAAGCATAATGGAAAACTGGGACCAGCTGAGCAAATAGGGGCTGACAGCTGGGACTCATACCAGGAATGATGGGGAAGATGGACTGAGGAACTGGGGCGAGATGGGGTAGTTATTGAAATGAGGAACACTGGGCAGAATCAGGCAGACTGTAGGCACACAGGGATACTGGTGTATTCACACTTCCCTATGACATCTGGAGCTGAGCTGGACATTTGTCCCCTGTCTCTAAACATCAGTGGAGCTCAGTGGAAAAAGGCATGTATCATCCCAACTTGTGTCTGTTCCATGTCAGCTTGTCCTTTTTAGCAATAATTCTGTTGTTTGCCAGGCCCAAAGTAATTTTTCTGTTTGACAAAGGTTCACTTTTGCCTGAGGTGATCGTGACTTTTTAGACTAGTGTGATTTTCTGTATAAGAGAAATGGTACAAGGTTATTCAGAATGACAGAATCACGGGGTGGGTAAGGTTGGAAAGGACCACAGTGGGTCATCTGGTCCAACCTCCCTGCTCACACAGAGCTGAGCAATATTTGGGTTTTAGATCACTTGCCATTAAATGCAACAAACCAACATTTAGATCACTTGCCATTAAATGCACAACACCAAAAAGACAAAGACACATAGTATTTCTCTAATAGTATGAGGAGGTAGCTATTGTCAATGGTGACTGTGAATAAAAATTACTCCAAAGATCATCCACTGAAGTAGGACAGGCATGCTTAATGTCTCAGTGGTTGGTGAGTGAATGGTTGTTTAAAATATTGTCACCAGTTTCTTATCATACACTTATTCATCCTCTATAATCATGTGACATTTGAAGCCATAAATGCAACAAGAGATGACAGCACAACTGTGGCTCAGCTCACTGTTTGACTACATGTTTCAAGTTCAGTTTACTGTAATATAGAACAGTCTTTCCTAAAAATGTCCTGGAAAAGATGCAAGCCTCTATGAAGCATATGTAGACTAAAATACCTGTATCAGGGTACCAAGTTCAAAGTCCTGCTAAACTGAATGGTTTCCAAACATGATGCTATTTGTTGATACAAATATGTACCAAGTATCTGCTGCTAAATGCTCTTCTAGGAATTTTGTGTATTAACAAACATGTTGGCTGAATGCTTGCTCAAAAACAAATTAAAACACCGTATTTTTAAGAAATTTCCTAATGTAGAAGAAACTCATCTAGCTCACTCTCTGTTTGAAACCATGTAGCCCTACCGGGAAAGCTCAACTGCAACTCTTGACAGTTTTGTCAGAAATCTGACTGCATATTCCTGACAGCAAAAAGAAACTGGAAAGCTCTTGTGAATGAAAGTGAGTAACTAAAAATAATCCCAGCTCAACTCTAATGTGTACAGCTCCATAGCAGCCACAAAAGACACATATTTGCTTTCAGTTCAATATTCACATGAGAATAAAATAGGGAGCATTTTCATTTATTTGGCTACATCTAGAAGAATGATGTCCATGGAACTTTAGGGATATTGGTCTCACTCCAGTTAACTGAAGAATGATTCCTCAAATTCAACTACCAGCCGTTATGACATGAGATTTTTAGAAGCAGTTTTCTCAGCTTCCCTTTGCATTGTCAAATCAAACAACAATTAACAGCCAGAGAGATCTGGCTACAGCCATATTTTTCATCTTCTTTCCTAAAGTGCAATGTAAAAGGAATACCTTTTTTCTTTAGTAATGTAATTAATTTTTACATTGAAAAAATCTATTATGAAAAACTAACACTACAACACATACAAGAAATATTAATGAAAATTAAAACTGTTTAAGAGATATGGACACAGGAAATATCCACATTTTCAAATATGATCATATGCAAAAATAATGAAATTTGCTGTAATAAATGTCAACACAGTAAAAAATAACACAGAGAGTAAATAAACTAGTATTATATGTGTCTCAAAGAAATTTTAGTTTAATAGAGTGTTTAGTATAACTTCAGTATAATACAGCAATGATTTTTAAAGTCATGTAATTTATAGAAGTCAACAGATTAACTGGCATAGAGTTGGTGAAATCCTTACACTAGACCTATATTTGGAAGGAAGAAATGCTTATGGTGACTTCATTTATTTGTTATTTCAGAGAAATAGCTGCCTCTTGATGCTTTTGAACATGTTTAAGACAAATCCAAGACCTTTAACAGAAATTGTTATGCTTTCTAACTTTTGTTCCAAGCAGGCTAGGACTAGACACACAGAGCCAACTCTGTATCTGGCCTAATTCCACTCAAAAAATTTGGCCAAACATAAATTTATCACATTGATTTCAAGTAAAAGTCTGATCCTGTGTGGTGCTCAAGTTTCTTTCAGAATAAAATGTAATATGGGAAGTCTGTGGGAAAACCACATTTGGAACTGAAGTCTCTGAATTACTATTCTTTCTATGATGTCCATATAAATGATTGAGGTTGCATTTTCTAGGGTTGTTACAGTTGCATATTTTTTTTTATTATTTACTAGAACAAATAATATTTTGTTTTCATGGATACTATACAAACACCTGAGAAGGTATCCTATTTTAAAAACTGCCTGTGTAGATTCAAGAGACAGGGAAAAAAGCACAAACCAGCCATAATAGCAACCAAATACATCTTGACAATGTCAATTTGGAGAATGTGTCCTGCAGGTTTGCTATTTTCAATCATTTTTTTTATTGCAGATATAGAAACTGTTCTGAAAACAGATCTTGCAGAGTTACAGTGCAGAAAATAAAGGTTCTGTGACCCAGCTGAGGAACAAAGCCTGTGAAGATTACACATAGGAAACACCAGGGAGGAAAGTGTGGAAAACAGATTGGAGAGCAGCAGATAACTGGAAATAACAGGCTGGCATGTTTGATGAACCATATGGATTGACAGGATGACATAAAAAGAGGCAAAATAGTCCAAATACTGCAGACTTGGTAGGCCAGGCCAACAAGTTTGTTTGCAGCAGTTATTTTCAAGATTCATATTGGAAGGATGATAAATATTTGTGAGGAAGCTTTTAAACTGCCATGGTGAAAGAAAATGAGCAATTTCTTAAAAGATTCACTGTTGGTATGAGCTTTGAACATAAAAATCTCCGATTGACCTGTATTTTTATACTAAATGCTATAAACATCACTCATTGGAGTAATGGAACTGTGATCTCTGTACAAGTTCTCTATTTTTTCTTTATATCTGCTGAGAATTTGATATTTCTTACACATAACTAAGATTTCAACAATGTACACAGTTATGCAATGAACACAACTGTGAAAAAGCATGTGTAAAAGCCCTTTATTTCTTTTTGCTTAAATACCTCTACAATGGCAAAATGAAAATCTTGTAACCTAGTCCACAGAACAGAGGACAGCTTACCACAGAAGGCATAAGCTCTGGTAACCACCTCTGAAGAACTTCAGTTTATGCTGTTGCATTTTATGTTTACAGCTCCAATAATGTCTTGTGTGAGGACTTGAATGCTTGACTCATTTCTGCAGGAATAAACTGGAAGGTACAGATGAGTTGGAGGTGAGTGGAGGCTTTAGTTGTTTGGCACTGACCATAAAGAATGCAAGTGGAAGTTTTGGCAATTTCCCCTAGCTTGGGGTGATTTTTGAATACCCCATCTGAGACAGTGGCTGGTCAGTTAGCCAAGTTGCACAAAGACAGCTTAGGTCTGAGTTTCTCTTCATGGGGATGAGTAAGAAACAAACACCCATGAGAATCCTTGCAGCATGTCCTAGAATGGAGCAGAAGGGAGGTAGTTTCCATGCTTTGTTCAAGAGTCTTAGTGCCAGACTGCAGCTGGGATAAGCACATTTCAGTGCACACCCTTAGCTCAAGATAGTCCATCTCTTTGCAGCACGGCAATGCAGCAGCTGTGGGATCCTCACCTCTTAAAAATGTAAGACTTGTTTCCCTATTCCTCAAATACTGGCACATACTTGGAGAGGCTCTGTGACGAGGGGGACTTTGACTCCCAGTCTTTCTCCTGCAGTATGTTGTAAGCCGAGTGACACAATTTATACAACTGAACAGAATTGTCACTTACAAAGATGATAAGACAACGTCTGTGTTATGATGTTGCATGGCATCCACATGCTTCCTGAATAGTCACAATAGTGGTAATGGGTAATAATGGTGGTAATTATGTTGAGGTCATGGGCAGAGGCAAAAAAAGAAGTATGTTTCTACAGTTACATGTGAGCTGAAATAAGTGTATGGCTTTCGCTTCAATTTGAGCAAGCCTTACCCAGTGCAGCTGCAGTGAAAGGATGTCTGAAAGCTGTATAAAATTCCAGTGGAAATGCTGCAAAGAAAATAACTCCCTGTGTTTGTGGAGGATCTCATGTGGCAAGAGTCTAAGTCTGCCTTTCTCTCAAATGGAGAGTATCCAAAAGTTAAACCATCTGCTGGGGCCTATATTCAAGATTAAGCACTAGCCCAGCAGCCAAGAGGCATGATTGATTCCTAGTTTTAAGACACAAAAAAATGTTAATGCTCTCTCTCTCTCTCTCTCTCTATCTATATATATATATATATATATATATATATTTGTTATGCTCTTTGTGAACATTTCTCTTTTTAACCTACCCTCTTAGGACTAATAACATCAACATGGTTTGTTATACTGAAGTACCTGTTCTACCTGTTGGTATATGAGACTATTTTGCCCTTATATTATATGCCCAGGAAGAAACTGTAAGGAGAAAAAAAAGGAAAAATAGTAGGAAAAAAATGTTTGTACAGAAGATGGAACACACAGTTCTGAGTTAGCTTATTTTCAGGGGCTAACAAATACTTTTCTGGCAGTGTGACTAACATTTACACATCTGGGCTATTACATCCCTCTTAAAGATTGCTGCAGTAAACTTTATGGTTTTAGGAATATTAAAAATTTATGCTTCCTAACCTAAGGCATATTTTTAACCTTGATTGCCTTTTTTTTTTTTTTTTTTTTTTTTTTTTTTTTTTTGGGGGGGGTGGAATGGGGAAGATATATTATTCTTTTGTTTTTTGTTGAATAGTAAACATCCTATTTTTGGAACAATTGAAATAATAAAGACTTTCTGTCTCTCTAGAAGCCCTTAGGTTATTATTGTTATTGCTTTTGGCTAATGGTCACCTTCTGTTTAGATTTGCTGAATGCATTTATCCTGGCTGACAGGCCTTCTGATACCTTTAGAGTTGGCTGCAGGGCTGTGAGTGAGGGGGAGTGTGCACTGATTCTAGCAAAACACCTTGTTTGCATGGTCTGTCCCTACACCGGGGACGTGCTGTTTTCTCTCTTTTGTTTAAGTAATCATCACAATGACCCGTTAGACCAAACAAGCTTTTACTGATGATAGCAAACTGCCTGAAGGAGTACTGACCACAAATACCAACCCTGGTATTTGTCACTCTCTCTTTGTGGAGATTTCCAGAGGACATTGCACTTCTCGATACTCCAGTATCAGATCTGCACTGATGTGACTGAGTGGGGCTGTGACTGATTCACTCACAGGCCAAGGACGACTTTGCCAAAGCCAGTGTTCGCCACAGATTTGTGTTTTTCTTGTTGTTGTTGTAAGCAAGAATTGGATGAGAGGGGAGGATTTAGAAGCTGATCACAGCAGAACAGTGATAATACACTGAAATACACATTTTGACTCCTCTGAGAGGCTTATGTTTCTTCACTAGTTGCTAGGAGCACCTAGGAGACTGTCCAGGTACTAAGAAACTGAAACTGGAGGATTTAAAACCCAACCTCCACAACACAAGTGAGATGAAGTATTTTGACCTCCGCCTAAGAGCTGATTCTTGTGTGATTAATTTCTATATAAAAACTATTTTAAAGGTATTTTGTGCAGTTGGAGTTACCACTAATTACCCATTACTAAAATAACACTACAGTAATATCAGTATCCCTGTAGGTAGGGTAACTGAAGAAGAAACCACTTCAGGAGGCTGACCCCTGAGTAAGCAGGGGTGGAACATTTTGAATTTTGCATTTTGCATTTTGTTGAAGCACAATGAAGTGTATGTGTGTGTATGTTTGCTTTGTTGGTTTGGTTTTTTTTCCTCAAAGGAATAAATAAAATTAAGTACCCAACATATCTATAAAAAGGCTCATTTCGTATTCATTGCTCTAAGCACAGTATTTGATAGAGGCTTTTTTTAAAATGGTGTAAATTAACTTTTACCATTTGCTTACCCCTAAAACCAAGACCAGTCATAAGGATTGCTTCTGAAGACATTCAATACGAAAACAGCTACAGACAGCTAGTAAGAGAATGTCCTGTGTAGTTCCCAGGCTAGAGCTCAGTTACATCACACAGAAAATATACATAGAAGAAGACACAACACCACCACCTTCTGACTGGGAAACGGAAAAAAAAAAAATTCAGATGTGAAAAGTTAGATTAACTGAAAAATTACTTCTTAGAATGAAGAAGCAGAATAAAAAAATATGCATTGGTGGTAGCTAAACAGGGAGGAAACTACAAAGGGGAATTGAGAAATCTGCCTGAAGAACAATCAGATATCTTAGAATACTTGGTTTAGCTGAAGACAAGACAGAGGACAGTGGTGAAGGAGTGAAAAGCAATGGCTTTTGGCCTTCTTACATGAGTGATATACTGGTTAGACTGTATGATTCAATGACCTCTAGTGATCTTAACTTTAACAAGACAATGAGTTTCTCAGTTTAACTGCAGGAAAGATCATGCTCTGACATTGAAATGCTCTCAGTATAAGAATGGAGATATGCTTATTGGCAAATAAAGTTAGTTAAGACAAGCTGAAAATCTGTAATTTAAAGTTTATAACTTATTACTTAATATATTTTTTTTCTATAAAGGTATATTTATCAGCTTTTTGTGGGTTTGCTTGGTGCTAAATCTATGGCACAAACAGTGTTTTGTGATGGGGTAGGGACCATAGAGAATAAGAAAAATAATTTCTAGAACATAAGGGGAAGGCAAGCTGTAATAAAGGTCAGATAATTCCCATGTTGGCTTGACTTAACTAAATAGTTGATTAGTAACCCCTTGCCTATATTCTGGAAATGTTTGGTAAAGATAAGCAGTCTTTTGTATTGTTAATGCATTAATGTATTACCAAGGCACAGCTTTGTCAATTGTGGCTTGAGAGCTACAGCTGTGCCGCTTCAGCTTGCATTAGGGTACAGCAGAGGGTGTGCATGTCCATGCAGATCCCCATACTAGGCTCAAGTCTGCTCCTATTAGTTCAACAACCTTAAAATTGTTCAGTTCAATTAAGTTGGTTGCTTAATCTGGCAGATGAACTTACCAATGATCAGGTCTTTTTAAGAAACTGCAGCAAGCTGTATTCATATACACAATGATCCGTGAGGTAGTAAGAAATTGAAAGGTGTGTAGAAAAAAAAAGAGAAGAAAAGATTTGCAGAAGTATGTTTGGTTATGCTAACTTCATTATATATACTTTCAAGACCTTGTAAAACATGCAATAGATTTGGAACTGCACACAGAAAGTAGCATTAACATAGAGTGAGGCATTTACCACTATCACTTTTGACAAACATGAACAGAACTCTGGTAGTAGGGAATGAATGTTTCAGCAGTGAGTACAAAGATCAGAAGAAAACATATCTGAATATGATGCATACACTGATATACCCTTAATACACTGCTGCTCCTGATGCATGTCTAGTCCAGAATTCACAGCATGATTCACCATTTTTTCATATCTTCTAAATTAGCCAATCCCTCTTCAGAGACAGCCAGCAACTATCAACTTCAGAAATGTTAATTTTGAACACTTTTATAAAACATCACTAGTTCTCCAGGATCAAGAGTACTGTTCCTGAATTTTCAGGAAGACTTGCTATGTGATCTGGCATTTTGAAACTCATATTCAGTTGGACATATATTTGAGGTAGATAAAATAGTTTGAAAGAGAGGCAGGGAATTAAACTCCATATAATTAATACAGGAAGAAAATAAGAAAAAATAATACAGTGAAGAAAAGTGATTATGAAATTGTTAATACAACCTTTTACAACAGTCCTTGCAAGTTTTATCCAAACTGTGTCCCTGTCCAGCTAGTGAAAATGCTATAACCTCCTGTCCACACACACCCCTCTAACCCTTACTAATTCCTACATTTTTCTCATTCCTCTGCTGTAGTGTTAGTTTCCTTACTAAAGTGTGGGCACCTAACTTGAGGTCCAGCTGCTACTGTATATGAGCCAATGCATAGGACAGTGCATATTTTTAAAACACTGAGGCTGCTGTTTCCCTGTAGAAAGTAAAAGTGTTTCCTGATAATACACAACCAGCTGGCTGAACAGTTTTTGCATACGTACAGTAAAGGTCTATTCTTCATTTCACATGTTGTGAGACATTCACCACTGACTAGTGTCCCAAAAGAAAACTTACCATCACTTATTCGATTTATTCAGGATTCCAAGGAACCCTTCAACTGTTCATGCTCATCCCATCTTAAAAGAAAATAAGAATAAAAGATGTATTACTGGTAGAAAGTAATCTGGTAGAAAGGGATTTATTAAAGATACTTCACGCAGGATTTAAATGGATGCTTTAAAGCAAGATAAAATTTGATAATATAACTTTGTATGTTATTATAGATAAACCATGGATAAATATGTAAGGAAGAACAAATGTGGTGAACTATGGTATAAATACTCTAGCTGTTGCTTAAGCTAAGCTTTAATGTCTTAAAAAGACATTTATGTTATGGTATACTTCCTGGACTGAATATCTATGTTACATAAAGGCCACTTAAGTGCTCCCTTCCCCCTTCCGTTTTCAATCTTTTTAGTTTAGATCAATTGTCATCCACCAGAACATGAAAAGTCACTTGTTGTATTTCTCCCTCAGTGTTTTCTCTATCTGAAGCAATCAATAAAAGAAATTTTAAAAAATATAAAATAAGAAATCAATTAAATTTTATCAAGCATGGAATGGTGTTTTAACAAAACAGGGGAATTTGCTGAAGTAATGTTTCAGTAAGGAAGGAAATACCATTGACTTTATTACAGCTGCCTAATGTTTTCCACGAACTGCAGAAAATAATTCATTGTATCTTAGTGACCTACAATAACAGCTGACTGCTTGCACTTGATGGAAATGTGACTTGTGCCTACTAAAAATTAACTATTTAACTTCTTCATATTCTTTTCTCTGCTAGCACATTAGTTTCCTTTGCATTCTATTTTGAACTGCTTTGTGAGATGTGAACTTCAGTAAACAAAACCACCAATTGCTAGGCAATGTTCCTCCATGAAAGAAGAAAAAGAGGGTCACACTGCATGCTTCTGTGAGCTGTAAAACCCATGCTGGGCTCTAAAAGACTGCACTTAGACGAGGCCCCTTCATTTAAACAGGCATTTTATCTCAAAGGTTCAATAATGTAATAAATATAAAGGAACATTCCTGGCAGTTGCACATGTGCACACAAATGCATACACATTTATGCTCAGCAGAAAGTTACCCTCTCAGGGTAAGAATATTAGAGAAAATGAAAAACCAATTAAGGTTCAGAGCAGGAATATATAAAGTGGCAAGGTGAAAAACTAGTAATTTGTCTAAGTAGTGTGGAGGAAAATGAGCAGGGATGAGGCAGAAAGAATGGGAACCAAATCTTTGTCTACTGGGACTTGTCAGAAGATTTACTCACACCGCTGTTGCTGCCTCCAGGAAACAGGAGATGAATCCAAGCTGTCCTGCTGCAACTGACTGTGCTGTAAGTCAAACAAATTTCATATTCACCATGTAATACCATCCCTTCATTACACAACTCACAGGCTATGTTCTGTCTATACTAGCTAATAGCACCAAGATATTGTACACACATTGATGAAGATAGTACTACATGTATACACAGTATCTCTCCTCATAGTGAGAAACTGTATATGTATGTATATCACATATACAATATATATGAATATTTACATCTAAATTCCATGTATATGCAACTGCTTATAGGTACCTGCGCAGTGTACTGGGGAATGAGAATTTGTCTAGGGATCACAAGAAAATTTTACTGAAATAAAGGTCACCTGAAATCCTTCATGTTCATTCAGAAGAAACACGAACGTTCACCTTCAAATATGAACAGTACTGTATGCCTCAATAATTTGTATGAAAAATAGAGATGAAAAAGAGATATAGACAATTTGATTTTTATTATGTGTCGTTGAAATGCACTGCCTGTTTTTTCCAGTCTTTCTAATTCAAAGGAGGAAAACTAGCATGAAATCAGGATTGCTTCCACTGAAGTAATGCACCTTTACAGAAGTAAAAATAGTGCAAGGACACCCTGAATTCTAGACCATTCTACTATTTCATACTAGTAGGATTTTGTTTTATTCTTTCAAATGTGTGAATGGAAAAACCGCTTCACATTACTGAAAATGAAACAACACTGTAAGCAAGGAAGTGTTAAGATACTACCATAAGTGAAGATCAGCTCTTTCGAACAAGTTGAAATACTGTATTATTAAATTGTTATCTAAGTCAAGGCTTCCATTCTATATGCTAGTCAGAAAATGTCATTGTGAATATTACAGTGGCTCTCATCAGCAAGGAAACTGTTTTCTATGTCACTTGTGGCATGATGTCAGGGTACTACTCACTGAAACATGAATATCAGTTCCTCAGAGGTTTATGTTTAAAATATTAAGTAAGCCTGCTTATGAGTTGAGCTCTCTTAATATCAGAAATCAAGAGAATATACCTGTAATATAGTCTTACCTGTCTCTGTAAGATTTATGATACCTCTATGTGTTCTCCATTTCTCTCCTGCTGCTTAATGTACTCTGGATCATGTGTCAAATGTCTCTGTGCATGAGAAAATGCAACTGGACTCAAAAAAAAAAAAAAAAGCTGAAATACCAAAATGACAGGGAACCTATGATAATTGAACCACAAGTTTATATAATGAAAGGTCTGACTCTTCTGTCACAAGGGAGTAATTAAAAAAAGTTCCTTGAGATTATTTGCTGTTCAGTTTTTTTATTTATTTTGTCCTGCTTGTCAAAGAGAAATAATTGGGCAACCAATTGGCACAATCTTCAAGCAGACTTAATGCCCCTTCAAGTAATTTTATATTGAACTCTTTTTTACTTGGTGAAAAGAAGCTTATGTTCATATAGATCTATATTTTTCTTTTACAAGCATTAAAATCAAGAGAAAGTGTGTAATGTAAATCTTGATAAACAGGTTCACAGTATTGGTAATGTACTTAAATACAGTGCAAATCAAATTCTGCAGAAAGAGAACACTGATGATTGAGAGCTATGTCATAACCAACCTTTCTGACTAATATACCCCATAACTAGATTCTGTGTTTCTTACAAAAGTGGATACATCTGACAGATTTTGTCTTGCCTGGCCTCATAGAAAACACCTATATGAAGCAAATAAACGTTCAAAGCATTTTACAAAAAATACTGCAAGGCTTTCTGTCTCAGCAGGTATTCCAGCAGCATGCTTCAGGCACTCACTATATGAAAAGCATCACTCACTAATACTCATTCCTTATTATTGATTTGACTGGATATACTCTTTGGAACATAAGAAGCAAAATACAGATGCCTAATTGACTTTCTCTACACCATCATGTTCTACACTTCAACTTCTCTTGTGATATCCCTTCTGCCTAAACTAAATTGCCTCAAAATTGTTCTCAATGCTTTTCTTTGAGTGACTTAATATATTGCTTGCTCTTCAATTAGTGTTAAAATTGGAGTGGATCCTCTTTTGGTTTATAATAATATACAGGTTTTCTTAGCAGATTTACAGCACGTCAACCTGCACAAGTAGTTTGATTTCCTTGGCTTACCTACACCTACACCTGCAGTGAATTCTCTATGTTGTCATGTTTCTACTTTTTCTTATTTCCCCTTGAAGTTTTTCACTAGCCTCTTGCTGTTTCATTGCATCTTTTCCCTCTTTTACCAATGCTGAGTTATAAGACTATTTTATTTCTCCATCAAGAGAAAAACTCTTACTTAGAATAAAATCTTAGAGAGTCCAGACCAATTTTTATATTTTAATGCCATTAAAAAAAAAAAAAAAGTCACTGAAAAAAGTATGCTAAGAAATCTGCACAAAGATGGCTTACAACACCAGTAGATAATGGTGCTCCCAGTGGCACCAATGCCAACAGGAAACACAGCACAGAAGAAAATATAGTTACAAGATATAGTTGTATCACTGCTAAGGCAGAAAATAATCAGTTCCATAATGATTGGTTATATTTTTGAACAATAATATTTTAAGAACGTAACATACATTTATTTTTTCCCCTAAAAGACAGCTCCTAGATGAGCATGTAGTAATATCTTGTGCACCTTTTAAATCCTGTGTGTGCATACATGATCCCAAAATATATGTACTAGACATGTTCTACTGTCAACATAATTGTCCTTAAATACAATCCAAAAGTAGAACTAATTGTCCACATTTTCAAGTTACAGCCATTCTTAAATACAAACTGAGGAGTTGAGATTATCCTTTAATGAATTTACCCTTGTACACACCAAAGTAAGTGCAGATTAGGGGCGTAAAATTAATTTCTGTAGTGTTGTAGATACTTAAAAGTCAATGGTTGTAATTCAGTATCAGCTTGGTGAGTGTTTCAATATTTGATAAATCCACATTTGCTTACTGCATCTTCTTCTACTAGAAGCTGTGTTTGTCTAGTGCAGTCAGAGGCATGTAATCCAGCTAAGGCAATTTCTGTATTGTGGGCATGTAACAAAACACACCTCCAGTGTTCGGCTTGGCATGTCTTTAGAGAGCTGCCAGCTTTCCAGGCAAATGTGGAAGCCTAGAGGGTAGCAAAGAAACCATAATGGAATGCTACAATGAAAGCATTAAGATTGGAAATACTACAAATTATAAAACATTAATACCTATTCTACAAAAAGCTACTCAGTAAATAATTTATGGAAATAAGCTGCATTTTAATTTTTTACTACACTAACTGATCTGTGGAAATCTAATTTTTCCTGTTACTTGTTAAATATATCCAGACAACAAGACAGCTTACTCTTGCTTGACAAGTAGATGGATAGACGGACCTTCCTTCCTTCCTTCCTTCCTTCCTTCCTTCCTTCCTTCCTTCCTTCCTTCCTTCCTTCCTTCCTTCCTTCCTTCCTTCCTTCCTTCCTTCCTTCCTTCCTTCCTGCCTTCCTGCCTTCCTGCCTTCCTGCCTTCCTGCCTTCCTGCCTTCCTGCCTTCCTGCCTTCCTTCCTTCCGCGCCTTCCTTCCGCGCCTTCCTTCCTTCCGCGCCTTCCTTCTGCGCCTTCCTTCCACGCCTTCCTTCCTTCCTTCCGCGCCTTCCTTCCGCGCCTTCCTTCCACGCCTTCCTTCCTTTCTTCCTGATAAATCCTTGCCTAGATGACTACTAATGGCTGCAGGAAGTGATGCAAGTCATATATGCAAAATATCTGATGCTGAGCCAATACTGTACTTTTCAGGGGCCTTAGCTAGAAGAAACTTAAAACAGACATTTGATACAGAAATTGTGAGACATTAAAAAGTAGCTTTCAGTGGTGTCTGTCAGGTTTACCAGGGTGCTCTGTCCTTTCAGACCCCTGTCAATCCACACTTGGTCCTTCACAATAAGTACAGACAAGTGGGACATCCTTCACATGTAAAAAGGACTCAGTGTATGTATCCTTCTGGGAGATGGTGCAGGCAAGAGGTTCCTGGAATGGTGAGACAGATCTTCCATAAATTGCTTTTGCTTCAGTTCCACAGCTGCAAGAGCAGCAGGCGCTGGAGTCAGATGAGTCCAGAGCAGAGACTTTGCTAAAGGCTGGCCAAGAAACCAAGCCACAGGCAGAGACGCTGGTACGTAAAATGCATTCCAGTGGTTGGCATCTGGGCCCTGCAGCTGCCAAGCACACCCAGTGTGTGGCCATGGGTGTTGGCTTCAATACTAGAACATTTTGAGGGGGAGGCCAACAACCAGTAACCAGAGAAGACAGTGCCAAGTTACTACAGAAATTAAATTCATGTGCCAATTTGCTTGCTATTTCAAAAGGCAAAATTTTATATCATAAGTCTTGTTTTGAACATAGCCACAGAACAGTTAACAGAAATATGCTGATATTTGCTACTGGGGGGGAGGGGCCAAAATACTCATGTAAGTGAAGCGATGCTCCTTGGGGCACTGGTTAACAAAACAAAACCATACCCATTATACTATTCCTTAATTAATGCATGAGTTTCCTTAGAGACCACAGCTCTGTTGGGGGACACAAGTCTGGTGTATTTCTTCCCCAGAGACAGTGTAGGGAGAGCTATATAAAACAAAGATAGAGGTGAAATGAAAGATATACCGCAAGGCTGGGCAAGTTTCAGCTCTAAAGACAGGCTCTGTGCACTAAAAATATGTGAGTAGATCAGTGTCATGTAAAAACAAAAAGGTTGTATTAAATCTTTAGAACATAATAGAATTTAACACATGCCTTGGAGTATAGTATATCTTATGGCATGCGTGCTGAACAGTCCCAGGCTTTATCAGGCTGTATATCCAGCTCTTCAGTGGAGACCATGTCACAACGGATGATTACATTTCATAATTTGTTAAGAGTTAAAAGGGGGCCAAAAGTATCTTTGGCTCTCTCCTGGGAGAGTTCCTTTTAAAAATAAAAGCCCTTAAGTTCTCAAAATACTTAAGCTGTAGTAGCAAAAACTTCATAGAGGCTAATTTACCAATCAGATACACGTTAATTAGCGAAACGGATTACTGTTTTAAACACAGCATTCATGTTCCTTTGAACGAGGCTTGAGCATGTTGCTTGTGCATGATTCTTCAGTCCCTGTCTCCCCAAAACCAAAAGCAATGCTGGAGTGCAGTGTGTCTCTGAAGGAGAGCTCTCTAAAACTGTGAGACTATGATCCCGTCTCAATGACTCACAGACCTCCCACCAGATCTTACTTTGCAGCATCTGCAAATTCAGTTAAGAATCTGAATGTCAATCAATGGTTTTCTCTGGCTCAGTAATCATTCACAATAATGATTTTGTTATTGAAACTCCAGCACCAGTTCTGTTGAAGATTTACAGGCCAGAATGGAATCCAGCTCTCTGGCTTTTAATTATCCTAGCTCTGTAGTACTAAAAAACCCAGGAAAGAAGTATCAAAAGCCACCGAATTAGGCGGATATAACTTGATAACAAAAAGACATTAATTTAGAAAGACAACATGGCAAATCAAAATTTAAAAATATTAAGTTTTAATCATATATGGACTTGAATAAACAGAAACAAAACAAGAAATCTCAAATTGCACTGTCAGCAATCTACTGTCATAATTTTCTTCTGAGACCTTAGCTTTTAAATACCTATTTCATTTGCACTATAAATTAGTGGTGAAATATTCTGAAGTTAAAATGGGCAATATGTAATAGTCATCCTAGTTAACATGAATGTTTTCTTAATTCTGTTAAAGTCTGCAAAATGAGAAACAACTACCTTAAATCTTAGTTTAACATAATAACTATTTTTCCTCTGAATAAAGCTGTTGCATATTAAGTGTTTGATTTTAATTTCTTTCTTAGAACTGAGAATTTACTTACCAAATTGCCATATTCATGTCAATATAAGAAAATATTGTATGTGTATCACAGGAGAGCCTGTGAATTCAAATGGTAATGAGATCTTTTCTTTTCTGTTTCTGTGTTACAGGACTAGATTGTGCCGTACTGGGGCTTCTTAACAGTTTGATGTCTGTGGAACAGATGGCTGAACAGAATGAGTTACTGATGCAGATGCAAAGTTGACACAGAACCATCTCCAGGCTGTGATAATAGAGATGGATGGCTCTGGGAGGGAAAGTTCACACAATGGTGTATCTTATCAGCACACTGTAGACCTAAGTCTTCAACATTTTAGCTTGTTCTCAAAAAAATATGATTTCTCTTTTCTATTATGCTTACTTTATTGCTTTTGCTACTGGCCTTTTCATGGCAACTGCAGATTGAAGAAATTCAACCATAATGATTAGTTGTTATAATATAAAAACCCTATTTGCAAGACTAGTTATAAACAGCCTCATTAGGCAGGACTTTTAAACACCCTCCCTTTAACAAGACTCATTCCTGCCTTATCTTTGCCTTCTGCTTGGCCTTTTGGGAGAGCAGGTCCATACACTAACATGTAACTCACAAATGATCATCACCACTGATCATCATTGTCTTGGAATCTATACATTGATGTCAATAGGAGTTTTACGAAGGATCTCAGCTGTTTTTTCTTATTTCTGTTCTCTGCAGTGAAGTGGCTTCATGGTATCATGAAGTGGCATGTTTTGTTACTATTCCTTAGTTTGACTTTATTGGGGCACACACTCCCATTGTATGCATAAACTGGATCCATCTTTACTGCTTGTACCAAACCAGTCAGTTTGTGTTCTTTCCTCATTTCCCTTACTTACAAGTCTTACACACAGAAGTTGTCATTGAAGACAGTGAGAAGTTAGCACAAAACCAGGTCTCTCTTCTTCCTCACTTCTCATTACTATTATTAACTCATAACTGTTACTATATTCTTTGCTATTGCAACTTTCTCCTTTAGTCTTCATGTGCTGTGAAGCCAGACCTCTCCCAATGCAACCATAGCTGCACTGAAGCTGGTGCTACAATTTGGCTCAGCAAGAAGTGGTGGAGCCCTGAGCAGCTCTCAGGGAACACAGCTGCTGAGTAGGAAAAAGAATGGTTTTTATTCTGAGGTCTTTAGCAACAGCGAGGTACAAGCAACAGCGAGGTACTACTGAGGGGAAGTCAAAAGTCGTCTTGTGACAGGTTACATAAAGTGAAGATTTGTGGTTCTAATAGGCAAAGGGAAACCAGAAAAAGCTTTCTGCAGCAGACTCCTCAAATAACCAATATGTATTTGTCAGAACCAACACTCCTTTCACTGAAATGAATAAATGATACTTCTAGCTGGAATCAGCTCACTGAGAAACTGCTTGTGGTATGTTGGCTCTCATTCTTTTCGGACAAGGTAAGTCACTCCAGCTGAGCCCTGCTACTCTCATCGCTCAGGATACATTAACTCTTGCCACACTGACACTTGGATCGGGCCCGTGTGAAACTTCCCAGCATGAATGTTTGTGGTTGGACAAAGACCATGTCATTCGTTGCAGCCATCTCCGTTTCTGGTCCTCCTGTTCAGCATTTGCCCAAACAGTGGCAGGGATGGAGAGGGACATCTGCCACGGCCCTGGCACAGGTGACACACAGGTGACGCCCAGACCCCTCTCGGTATCCCCGCCGAGAACTCTCAGATCGGATCGCGATGCAGACGGGAAGGGGTGGGTCCTGTCCCGCACAGGATGGATTTTGTTCGCCGTTGCCCTTGCGCAGCTTCTGGAGCGATTTCCCCAGGGCTGTGGGATTGCCCTGTGGAACGGCGTTTTCCGCATCTGTCGCACGCAGGGCCGGGGGTGTCTCTTGCTGCAGCGACCGAAGGATGTGGCAAGAGCGCGTCCTGCCTCTCCCCCAGAGGCCATTGTGATTGCAGACTGTGACAGTCTCGCCATCAGCAACCCTTCAGCCATATCTTGGCACATATCTCTGCAAGAGCGCACGACCCGAGTCGTTACCCGAGCGAAACATATTAATTACTCTTTTTGCCGGCGTTTCTTGGCAAAGGCCGCGAAGCCCGCAGCGCCCGCTGTCCCCACTGTCCCCTCTGTCCCCGCTGTCCCCTCTGTCCCCACTGTCCCCTCTGTCCCCACTGTCCCCTCTATCCCCACTGTCCCCACTGTCCCCTCTGTCCCCTCTGTCCCCGCTGTCCCCTCTGTCCCCACTGTCCCCGCTGTCCCCTCGTATCCCCACTGTCCCTCTGTACCCCGCTTTCCC
>CM031858.1:23197837-23358058 GCA_018697195.1 Certhia americana
CTGTCCCCACTGTCCCCGCCGTGTTGCGGAGCAGCAGCGCCCCCTGCCGGGCCAGGCTCCTCGGGGCGCTCTCATCCCGGGCCCTGGGGCTGCTCCTGCGGGAAACCCAGGGCGCGCTGTTCCCAACATTCCTCCTGCCTCATTTCCCCCTTCCGTGCGTGTATTAGGTTGTATGCAGGCAGAGGTGAGGGGAGGACTAGGCAGCAGCAGTGCGTAAAATGTTAACATACAGATACTTTTATTGTTACATCGGTAGTATGAGTAAATACGAATATGCTTCATTTCAATATGTCCAATTTCAATGGTAACATTGGCATAATATTGCTTCCCTTATGTCTCATGGAGACTAAATGACAGACCTGAGATTTCAGTTCAGGCATTACCAGATAACACATGTGGTGCATGTGGCTACCCACCTAAAGTTTATGAAAAGAAGGTTTTTCCGATTGTGTAGGTAGTAATTGTTAAGAAATATCCAGTAAAATATTAATATACGTTACTCAAATCTTATACTCCTGCAGAGATATGCTCAAATCTTGAAGTGGATAGCTGGAGTTTTAGAGGTTCTGGTGACAAGACTGTCACAGTCTGTAATTACAATAGCTTCTGAAGAGAAAAGACATGCTCTTGACACGCATTTGGACATTGAATTACTTACATTTTCATAGGCATATCCTTAGCACAAGTTTTGTCTCTGCCTCTGAGAGAATATCCTCTGGTGTTGAACAGCTAGGAGATGTCCTCTTTGGATGCTTTTCCTAGGAATATCCAGCCTATCCCAGTCTATCATTTTTACTAATACTTTTCTTTTATTATTGTGATAAAGCTTGAATCTTTCCTATGGTATGTTTTACTCTATGGCTACCTTAGGCATGAAGATATTTTTCTACCTCCCTTTTTATCCACTTCTCTGCAGAAGCCCTTTATCTGTTAGAAGAATCTGTATCCTCCTCTATTTTCTCCTTTCTTGAAAATCTTCTTGATCTGTGTTACCTCATGAGTCCTATTGTCCCTGCTCTGGCTGCAATGTTGAGTGTCCAGCTCAAGAAGTATTGCCTTGCCTTGCCTTGCCTTGCCTTGCCTTGCCTTGCTTTGCCATGCCTTGCCTTGCCTTGCTTTGCCATGCCTTGCTTTGCCTTGCCTTGCCTTGCCTTGCCTTGCCTTGCCTTGCCTTGCCTTGCCTTGCCTTGCCTTGCCTTGCCTTGCCTTGCCTTGCCAAGCCTTGCCTTGCCAAGCCTTGCCTTGCCTTGCCTTGCCTTGCCAAGCCTTGCCAAGCCTTGCCTTGCCTTGCCTTGCCTTGCCTTGCCTTGCCAAGCCTTACCAAACCTTACCTTACCAAACCTTACCTTACCAAACCTTACCAAACCTTACCTTACCAAACCTTACCTTACCAAACCTTACCTTACCAAACCTTACCAAACCTTCCCTTCCCAAACCTTCCCTTCCCCCTTGTGATCCCTTCATCTTCTTTCCCTTGAGCATCATCCTCTCCATGTCTGCCTCTTGTTTCATCACCTTCTGGTATCTGTTTCTCAGCTTTTTCCTTTTTGCCTACTCCAGACCCTGCCACAGTTCCTATCCTAAATCTTACCAGCTATGCTCCAATCTGTTTCCCCTAAGATCTCCTTAGTGAAAATTTCCCTTTCTGTTGCTGGTTGTGAAGCCCCCTCCATGTTCTGTACTTCTAGCTCTTTTTAGACAGGGAAGATTTCCCAGTACTTTGTACTTCCATCCCCTAAATGCACCCTTCCAAGAGAGGATTCCTCAGCCCCTGTTACCGTGCAGGAGTTCACAGTCCACAAATGTTGCTTGGGCATGATGGGGACCCTGACTGCTTCACCAGCACAGTGGAGGGAGCTGCTGCCAGAGCATCACAGTGGTTTGGGCAAGTCACACAGCTCCATGGGCCTGCCTGTCTCTCGTCCTTGCTGCAGACCTGCCTTTGGTCCCTGTTCAACCAGGTTGCATCAGGTTGTCTCCTCCAGGTTTCTAGATTCAGGACTGACAGTGCAGGGATGAGCTCTTAGCACTCACCTGGCCCATCACAGTCCAGATCTGTGACTTCTGGGGTTGTCACCTGTGTATAGACTCTGCTGTTAAATCCTGAGTTTGCATATGCCCACCTAGCATGCATATGAATGGCAGTCTTTTCTGGCCTTGCAACTTGACAAAATTAGGCCTGTGCAGACGAATTTCCCCTCACATATATCTTTCTGCTTCTAGCAGAGTAAATCTTTATTTGAACATGCTGCAAAAAATTCCTGAGCATGCTGGGAAACTAGTAGAGTTGTTTAACACAGGCAATACAATATATTTTTTCCTTGACTTCACATTTAGAGGCTACTGAGCCTTTTGGCTTTAATTAACATGAAACACATTTGAGGTAGATATATGGTGTGGAACAGCTTAGTTTTCAAAACACAAAGATCAATAAATTCACATGCCATGTAAAAAAAGTGTTACAAAATAGTGGAAAATAGGAAATTCTTGTAAAAAGTAATTCTGTCAATCTTTTTCTGTGATATATAATCAAATACAGTTCCACACTGTGGAATTGTGATTGTTATCAAATATCTGCATTTACTATTGGACTACTGCTAAAAATATAGTTTTATAACAAGCAAACTACCATATAAAAATAATAAAATATCTATTTCTATAAATTAAGATTGGTATGGAGTGCATGTAATACACTGTGCCAGATCCCAAGGGTTGTTAGCAAATGTACAAATATTGCAGGCAAAGCAGTCTTGACTTGGAGAGCCTGACTTGGTTTATCGCCAGTAAAACTACTAATTGGGGTATTTAGAAACCAAGAAGACAAATAATTAAGCAAACATAGGGAAATGCCTTTCTTCCCACCATTCCTCCTTCCCATCACAGTTGCTACACTTTCTCAAACTTGTTGGATTTCCTTGGGCTCCCCTGAATGGCAGTGATTGGTGGGGGACAGGATGCTCACCCCAGTGCTGAAGCTGTCTGGAAGATAAAATATTTTTTATGCCTGTTCTATACTTTTTTCCTCATTTATTTTGCTTCTCAAAGGCTTTCTGCATTTGGCTGTATCTTTCAGACACACTTGAAGAGAGTTTCAAATGGAATCTAGTTTTATTCAGTGTCCCAGCCTGCTGTTTAGAAGTCCAGAATATTCGAATGTACTTGGAATTTTCCGTACTTTTAGACACAACTTGTGATGGGACTAAGCATAAAACTTAAAGGACTTGAAAACTGATTGAAAACCAAGTTTTGAATGTAATATGATTTGATAAATCAGTATACAAAAATCAGCAAGCTGAAGTTAAAGAAGAAAGTGTTGCGCTAAGGAAAACATATGAAAGATGTCCAACACAATTTTTGTTTTCTCCCAGATAAGCGTTTGTGTTGACTTTGCAAGATATCCTTATTCCATTACTATTATGATGGAAAAAAGTTATATAGAAGCTATGTTTAAGCCCTACAATATAAAAGATGTGGCTGGATTGGACAGTACTTTGTTAAATAAGAACGTATGTTATATTTGGTTGGGGTATGCTATTGTAGTGGGGTACTCTAGTTCAGAAGCCCTGCCCCATAGTCGCACATTTAATTGTATCTGAGTCATGAGATCCTCTGTGACCAGCAGTTTGTACTTTGCCCTGGAACATAGCACATAGCCTGAGGAGATACATACATATTATCTTTTTAGGTGGAGCAGGATTTCCAACATGCTAGTATTTGCATTTCATGTTTAACTGAACTGATAGAGATTTATACTTGAACAGAGTCCTTAGATGTCTAATCCTTTATTTATCTTCTTTGTTCCTTGTCTGTTGTATATTTACCACAGATTCTAATCAAGAAATTATCCTATGCTATGCTTTTTTTCCTCATTATTTAATGACACAGCACAACTGTCACTTTCCATTGCAAGGCTGCATCAGTTTCATTTCTTATAATGGGATCCCTTTAAATCTGTATATGAAGGGTTTGGAAACTTTTGCCACAGTCTGTGTCTTTCCACAAAAGCCTTGTGGTCTGCACAGAAAGGCAGTGACAGAGCTGGGCTCCTTTGGAGGAGCTAGGCTCATTTCATACACTCCCAAGTCTTTATGAAAAACTACTTGTTGAGAAAAGCATTACTGTACAAACTGACATAGACTTTTATATTGTCAGCCAGTGTTAAGATTGGGTGCTGAACACTGAAGTTTTTAAGAGATTCTTATGAACAACCTTCTGAAGTTCTTGTGTGTGAGTAGAGAATATACTTAAAAATACATTGTGACTGACTGTTTAACTGCATTAATAAAAAAATACTTGCTTGGATGCAAAAGTATTCTTAATGCATCCATTTATCTACCTAGAAAGTAGCTTCTATTAACTAGGAAGCCTCTTGCAGGACACAGCACTGAGGAAACCTTCCCCCTCCAAATGTACAAGTCACATGGGACACGATCAATTTGCACATCTGTCAGGAAGTTAACGTTTACTAGTATTAGCTTCTTTCCCTTTCTCCTGCTCACCATCTCAAGTATAGTTCCCAGAAACTCCTGCCATGTCCTGTGGGAAGCCAATGCCCTCTAGCTCCCAGAAAGATGTATGATATAAATGCATTGATAGGACCATACTGGCAACAGATTTCCAAAGGAATTGTGCTTACACTGAAGAAAGTCCATAGAAAATATCAGATTGTAGATAAAAGAATAAAGCTACTTTAAAAAGTGTTTTAACCTGAGATCATAACACAATGAGGCATCTCCTTTTCAAGGCTCAGCTTTCTACAGGTAAAGCATAGAGATACATGCACAGTACTGTGCTTGTATTTTGCCATCTTTTCTTGCTTAGATGGCCAAGCATGTTTAAGGAGGTGTTTAATGGGAGCATACATTCTCTTTACAATAACATGAACTCATTGTGTTGTAACTTCAAGGGTTATTTTTGCTGAGATCTACCTACTAATCATCTCCCTCCCTGAGCTCACAGAATCACAGCATGTCTGAGGCTGGAAAGCACATCTAGAGATCATCTGCTCCAGCTCCTGCTCAAAGCAGGGACTTAAGAAAATCTCATTCCCTATCTATTATACCAATTAATTTTTGTAATATAAAATGGTATTAACTTTTTAAAAAACAAATGTATACTTTACATTGGATACTGAACAGTCATGCTTAAGCAAGCAAACTGAAGAACTCCAGCCTATTTTAAGAAGGACAACCTGGTACCCAAGATAAGGACTTTTCTTCTTGGAATTTTAATCACTGTCCATAAAGAATAAAAGTTACTCCTGGGCAACCAAGATAATGCCAGCATTCTAACCCCTCTAACATATGTTTGAAACCCTCCCACCATCTGTCACTATAGATAAGTAAGTATAGCAAGACCGACTCTGGGTGCAATAGAGAAGCAGGTGGACGATGACATCACAGAAATGCAGCTGCTTTGCAAAGTTTTACTATGATTAAAGTAAATATTAGTGTGTGCTTGTTAAGCAGCAGTAAGTGAAATGTGTGCCTGAATGCCTGCCCTGCTTTGAACAGGACACCTCATGTGCCTGAATAAAAGAACTACACTTGTACTTCTGTGCTTTGCATCCCAGTTTGTCTCCTTATATGGCATGGTCCAGGGCAAAATTTAGAACAAAGGTCAACTACAGCAGATTGACTGGGACTGCATCCAGTTGGGTTTATGATACCTCCAACCAAGGAAACTCCACAGCTTCTCTGGGCAAAATTCTGTGACCACCTTGACAGCATAAAAGGTTTTTCTTATATTATGAACATTGGTAACAGTTTTCTGAGGTATTTCAGCTTCAGGTCCCAGCTCTCTCAACTCACCACTGTATATCAGATGATCCTCATCACCCCTGTGGGTCTTTGCTGAATTGCTCTGGTGTGTCCATGTCTTGTACTGGAGAGCCCAGCAGTGACTGGATTCAGCATTCCAGGTTTGGCTTCAGCAGTGCTGAGGGGAAGGGTTGCGCCCCTCAGCCTGCTGGCGGTGCTTCTCCTAATGCTGCCAAGGATACTGTTGGCCTCCTTGATTTTGCTGCAGTCATAAAAGGACTGTGGAATATAGACTGATGGCCTGTAAGAAGGGGTTAATCCTTCAAAGCCATAAGGAAGTATGAGATGGAGCATTCCCATACAAGCAGTAGTGAGAGCTGATATTCTTCAGTATTCTTATGAATTGCTTTTAAGATATGTAAAAAGAAAGACTAAGTACTACACACCACCTTGTGATATGGTACAAGTGCCTGAAGGTGCTGTGACTGCTGTTACTGTTCCTACACTTCAGACGTCCAGAATTATGGCTTATCTTCCCTACCTTTGATCTCAAGTTCACAGCCTCATTTCATCAAAGAAAGCCATTCCTGACCCTTATCAACAGGCAAATGACATGGCAAAAGCCTCCACCAAAAGGAATGGGAGAAAAAATCGAGACAGAATTAAAAAAATTCCTCCCTGTCCCATTTCTCATGCTTTCTCATTATTCCCATCTCATATTTGAACTGCCCAGTGCATACATCATCTAGTTCAATGGACACACACTCCACTGGTTTTGGTAAAATATGAAATAGATAGAATAAATAGAAGCTTGCCAATCTCTTTTGAATGTTGTGGTACCAGTGAGAAAGAGGCAAGAGTACAATATGCAAAGGTTTTCTTTGTCATCCATTAAGCTTCTGTGACATTTCAGAATATTTTTTTCCTTGTAGTTTATTTGTTTTTATACCTCCACCAAAAGGATTTCTCTACCAAAAGTAGCTCAATGCACTGTGCAAATTTTGGAAGAACAGTAAAGAATGAGCACAGTTTGAACAGGAATTTATGCCAGTGTATTTTTGGTTAACAGTCAGTAGTACACAAGACACAATGAAACAAAACCAGATGAGAACAATATATTATAAGCAGGAGATGACTTGCCAGTGTTTGCCCTCTGTCTGTTTCAATAACATATTCCTATTTGCAGAGCTGGTTTCTGCTGCTACATCTAGAAGAATTATTTAAGCCAGTTTTACTTCTTTCTATAGTAAAATAAATTTTCCTTCCAGTTGAGTTTTTCTCTATAAATTTTTATTGTAAGTGGAGAATAGGAATGTGGCAGCCACAACTTGCATACAGGGCCTCTAGGGGACATTTTACTTGCAACAGAAAGGTTTTTGTTTCTTATTTACAAACCTAATGATGGGCGTCCTTTCCAGTGAAAATGCATGGATCCACAGAACTAGTAGGCATGATGTAATGGATAAACAAAATTGTTTTATTAAATTTACAGTTATTTTTACAGGCACTTTTCAGAAGTTCAAAAGACTGTTAAGGTGGACTTTTGTATTGGACTACTGAAGCCATCTCACATTATTGATGAACGGCTTAATCCAAAACAATTTGCTCGTCTATTATTGAGACATGAGCACAGATTCTGAAACAAAATGTTTTGTGAGTGAGCTTAAAAAAATGTATAATGGAACTGATATTGACCTGACTTCTTTTTTTTCACACAAAAGCTGAAAAGATGTAAATGACTGGCAGTTTTAAAAACAGAGGGTCTAGAGGTGGAGAAACTACTTTCTCTTAATGTATCTGCATTTCCTGCCCTGTGGCCTGCACTCAGATCCAATGTAGTAAGACGGAATGGTCTCAAGAACTTCAGAAATCAGCATAATCCCTTCAGAGCAATTAAAATAATTGCTCTAGCAAGAAGAGAAGGAGAAAAGAGAGTGAAAACCAGATTTTGCAAATCCCAAAGAGCTGTCCTGATTTGAAAAACACATGAAATCAGCTTTGACTGAACAATGGAGGAATTTATGGGGAACTCTCTAAGCTTCTCAGTTGTTCAGAGTTCTGCCCTAATGTTTCTACTTAGAGCCTCTGCCCGATGCCTTCATGTCAGATGGATATTTCTTAGGGAGCAATTCTGGTGACTACATTATTTTTGAGATCATCTCACTACTTGCATATTTAGGCTTCACATGCTGCCTCTATGAAATGTCAAATCCTATTTTCCTCACATGCAATGGTGCAGTTATTTTTTTCCCTTTTTTTTTCAGCCTCACAACGTCAGAATGCTCACTGAAAATCATGCTATTTTCCCTTGTCTTTGAAAGATGGAGACAGGAAGAATGTTTAGTAAATATGGATTAGGGAGGTATTTTAAATAAGTGCAAGTTATTTTTCATAATACAGACTGCTTTAAATAATACCATACAGCCTGTCTTAAAGAGTGAACACAATTTCTCATTACTTGCAGTAATGATTATCTGCACAATTAACTATTCCTGAAGTAACATTTTTCCCCCCTGTAGATTAATTCAATTCATATTTTCTGTTTTCCCTGACTGCAGCTAACTGACACCAACTAATAGCTGACCCTGTGGAAATAGTAGTGAATTTTCCCTGCAGAATTCAGAAGCCAACTAACAGAAGCTTCTGGAAGAGTATTCGTCCATTTACACAGCGACTTGTAGCACATTGTTTAAACAGAGTAAGGTTGGTTTCATTTGTACTGGACAATTATTTTAATGTACAAGGAGCCTGAACTTTATTCAGCTTTTGGAAATAACTTGAATAATCCTCACTGTCCTAGTCAATGAGAAACAGGCTCTTCAGCAGCAAATAGAATACCAGTTCAAATGCAAAGGAAACAGAATTTAATGAGAACACATTTTTCTGAGTAATATACATATGCATATTTTTGTAACTGCCTGAAAGACCTGTTTCTTTGCTTGAAAATGATTTCACATTAAATTAGTTAAACAAATTACTTTATTCTAAGCCCTAAATGTATTTTGCAATCTGACATACTGCATTTATTACTTTTCATGCCAGTATGGATGTCTTCTCTTGTGAAAGTCAACCCAAATAAAAAAGCCTTCTGTTTGCTATTTTTTGCTATTTTAAAAATAAAACAAGCATGGATGGCATCGTGGGCCTGGTTCCTTCTTGTGCCTCTGCCAATTGTTGAGCACCCCATGAAAAGGGATTGTCAGCCTAAAGAGAAATTTCTATTTTAAGACAAGGTGTAATAAGCCTTTGCTACTCTTTGAGTTGTTGGCGTTTCCTTCAATAATAATAAGAAGTAACTTTGGTATTTTCAGATGCTTTGATTTTCTCTTCCTGTATCTTCATATACATCTAGGAAAGAACATATACATAGATCTATATAAGCTTGACTGAATTTTTAGTATGCATATTATGCCCAGTTTTTAGAAGACAGCACAGATTTGAGCCGCAAATAAAATAATGGCTAATATGCCATCCTGCGTTGCTGCTCTTTCTGTACAGATATTTTAAGCTGCTCATATTGTACAACAATAATGTACCTGCTAAAGGTAGGTGGTAATCATGCACTGAGCCAGTGCAGTCCACAGTACAACCCTGTGCTGAGATGTCTGGCAGCAAGGCTTTGCATCCTTACTACTCTTTAACAGCTGGCAAAGCAGAAATTTGTGAAATGGTTAATGATTGATATGAAAGAAACAGTATGGAGGGTTAGGTTTAGGGTTAGGGTTATGAGAGGATGATGATGTAAAATTATCTTCATTTGGAGTGAAAATGAAACCTAAGCTACAAACAGTTTTTAGTGGGACAGTTATGAACTGTCAATGCTTATCTGTAAAAGTTGGCTAAACCTCTTGCTCATTAGCTTTGGCAGACATGTTTGGATTTCTTCCATTCATGGAAGAACCTGTTCAATCTGTCAAAGGATTTATATTTAGTTTTAAAAAGATGTTCCCCAAGGGTGGGAAAAGAATCAAAGCAAAATGGCTTTAAAGAATCTGTTTAATGAAATACTGGAGTATGTGACAATCCTGCAACTCCCTGTGACTGTGGAGCCCAGAGACAGAGCAGAACAGTTCCCTCAGAATCTGATTTTGTGTTTTCCCTTTGATTCTTTGGAGGAGCAGAGGAGGTGAGTCTGTAAAAGACTTGTGAAAAGCAACTCATGGAAGCATATGAATGTAAAAGTGCAAAGACAGCTATCATCTCATCTCAGGTTTTGACTGCAATTGACTTATAAGTCTGTCAGTCCAAACCCAAGAGATTTAAAGAATTTAATTATTTTCCAGTGGTATTTCTACATTTTAAGAGCTGGGGCACATCTAAAATTTTGTAATTATTTGGACTGTCAAAGGCATATGTGCATGTGTGGATGAAAGGATAAAAAGGCTGAGAAAAGTATGACAAAAAGTGGAAAAGGCTATTCCCAGGTGTTAGGTATTGGCTAGTCTGCAAATTTGCTGTTACTGTCACTGGGATTTCTAAGAGCAAGAGAGAGAACACCAGTTAATTCTGGTGAAGTTACATTCAAAGACATTGAAAGATTCCCAAACTGTAAATCTGAGAATTAAACATTGCTTTTGACTGATTTTGCTTTACATATTTATTTTAATAAATTTTTGAAATCATAGCAGCTCCATTTAGAAGAACTGAGAATAAGAATAAAATGACCACTTAACTAACAAACCTGTTTGGCTCCTGTAATATCTGTTCTTTCACTTTGTAGAAAGAAAGATTCCTACCATAAACAGAGTACAGGCAAGTTTTGTATCATTTTTCCCATTGATATTGCTGATTATTTTACAGATGACTGCATACCAAGTCTGTGAGATTCATCCATAAGTAATCATTATTTTGCACTACAGAAACTTGCAATTACTTTCCCAGCTTCATTCTCTGCCCTGTGGTGTTTTGTTTTTCCCTTACACTGATATTAAAGCATCCTGCTGTAAGCACGAGTATTGACTTAGTTATCCTTATTTATTTATCACTCAGAGTGCTTCTTCTCAGCAGGTCAGGAATTGAAAAAATCATGAATGTGGTCCTTCTGAACTGAGTAGTTTGCCCAGTATCATGCTTAGCAGATTTTTTGCTATTAGTGAAAACTTTTTCCTGTTTCCTTTTCAAAATACAAAAAATGAAAAGAGCAGCAAAATTGGTTTATGCAAATGAGTCCTTTACAACTACAGAATATGTTTTGCAAAGTTTAAGTTGAAATCTGAACTGTCACGAAGTTCAAGTTAGCTTTTTGTTGCATTTATTCCTTTTTTTTCAGAGGGGTCATATATCAGTAAGAAAGTTGAGAAGGAAGACATGCAAGAGGAAGAGCTAGAAAATATGTAGTTTATCGATGTTGTTTTTTACATATGGCTTTAAAAATCTTAAGGTTCAAAGTGAAAAAATCCAAGCAGAATAAAAACATCATTAGGAATTCAGTGTTGCTTTCTCACTGACCAGTGTGCTTTGACAAGCATGGCTTCATGTTTACATACATAACTTGGACACAGAGTTGAAGACATAACCTAAGATATAACAAAATCTTTTGTAGTTTAAGTTCCATGTGTTAATGCAGTCACATAAACATTGTGATTACTCAGCCAACTACTTAGCTTATTGTAAAGAGTCTGTATTTTTCTTTTTAACTATAAAACAAACACAACACATTAAAAAAAATGGAAAATGAGATATAATACGCTTTTTACCAAATAAAGTCATGTGTGCTGTTCTTCATTTGTAAGAAAGACTATATTCACAATAGATGAATAGCAGCTATACCACAGTTACAAAAACTTCAGTGTATTCACCCTTCTTATGCTAGGAAGTGATATACAGTAGGTGATTGGAACAAAACCATGTCTATGAGACATAAGCACAACGTGCTGTGGCCTTTCTGGTATTTAACTCAGCAAAAGCGTTTCTGTGGAGTTCCCAGCCAGGGTACCACACAACATGAATTCTTTTGTTATAGAGACACTGCTTACTCAGGTACTAGTCTGTCAGTATTTCAGTGACTATTTTAACAACCACTGATTATTATTCAGCTGATCAGTTTCAACATTGCAAAAGCCCCCATCCTATCTCTACTTGGCACATAGCTGAAAGGTCTGGAGGACATGCTACCAATTAAATTGTGTTGATTGAATATTTAACCCATTCAGTAAGAAGTGTTGATGCTTCAGTGCCCTATTAAATTAAGTGGGAATTTTCATTTGAAGCTGTGTTTGAAGATCTTCCCTTTTGTTTTTGACACTTCAACAAAACCAGCATAATGAAACAACAGACTGGAATTTTGAGGAAAAGTGAGTGATTGGATAGGAAATGGTGGAGGAATTAAGGTAGCGTATGTCTTTCCATCCACCACCCTCTCAGTGGAATCAAAAACCAGCTACCAAAATGTAAATTGTTCTGGATGCAAAAGTATTTGTCTTTGAGCTACCACATGAGTGAACACAGTCTGTAACTTACTGTTGGTGGTCTTGTTGTGGCTGCTCAGGAATGTGCTGAATAACTTCATAAACTGTACTTAGCATATCCTGGCCTGCGACAGCATCAGGACCATGAACAGATTGACTTGAAACCTAAAACCAACAAAGTGTATTCCTACTGTCAGTACAAATATGAAAAGATTCAACAGAAATTAAACTGTTAATGTAACTTGTAATTTTTTAAACCTTTCATCAAAGTTCTGCTAGTGCATTGAGCAGGTAATCTCTGCTAGTTTACATTTCATTTTGGATGAGCTCTCATCTCATTAATAGTAAGGCAAGTAATAGTTTTAAATTAATTTAGCCCCTTAAAAAATGTAGGGTGCAGCTTTTGCATTTAATACAGCAGATATTTTATATTAATGTACCACAAGTCAAGAAAGGAACATTTAATAAAGAGAAAAGCAGGGGAGCAGACAGTAAAAAAGCAGTAAATATTCAGGGCATGGGTTCATGTCCTAGAATGCCCACTGGCCTGTCAAAGACAGAGAAATGCATGGAATTTCCATAAATCAAGTAATACTGATTAACATGCTGAACATGTTAAGTATATTAATTTCCTCATGTCATGACAACAGATTCACCTGTTGTCACCTACATCCACAAGTAATTGCCAGTCTTTCTGCCTATATCCAACCTCCAGTTCTTCATTATCTCCACTTTCTTATTTTCCCCTTTCTCTGCTGACTAAAGTGAATCAGTGGATCAAATGCTGACTTTATTGCAATGCTATACATTTGAGTAGCTGAACATAAACCAATGGAGTTTCTCCTGTTCCTTGAAATTTTACTGGAAGTTATAGTAGACTTCATTGCCTGTACATCCATCCAGTCACTGCTCTCTCCCTCCTGATCTACTAAGGCCCTTATCCTGCAAGAATGCGATATTGTGATATGATCAGCTTAAGGGATATAGAATTATAGAAGGTTTGGGTTAGAATTCCGTAAAGATCATCCAGTTCCAGCCCTTCTGCCATAGGCAGGGACATCTTACACTAGACCAGGTTGCTCAAAGTCCATTCTGACTCTGAACACTTCTAGGGATGAGGTATCTGCAGCTGAGTCAAATACCAGTTGCTTCACCATCCTCACAGTAAAGAATTTATTTAATTTAAATATACCCTCAGTATAATATCATAGTGTGCTTAAGGCTGTAATGATCAAAGACCTGATCTCTTAAACTTAACAAACTTCTTATTGCACAGACTGTAACAGAAGCAGACTCTTCTAAAAGTCTTTTATCTCTGGTGCTGTAGAAGTTTGTCCTCTTCACTAACATTTTTGGTAGCACTTTAGCCCTATAAATGTATATTTCAAATATCCAGCTCCATCAGAGAAGATAATAAATTAATCTATGACTGTTTTTTGACATGTATTATGAGTACTAAGCATAAAAAAAATAGGCATGACAATGTGACCCTGTGGCCATGCTTTAAGAGCTTTCCTTTACCAATCTCACTTCTGGAGAGACTGATGCTCTCCAAAGGTGCAAGATTATGTTGATACAATTTTTCCTAGCAAAAGGAAAATCTTTCTTTTATCTCCTCACAGTTTTACTATTGCCCCTAAATTTTGTGGCCCTGCTTCTGATTTTTTTCTTTGTCCTTTTAAACTATATCAGAATTATCTCCAACTGCTATACAGAAATGTCAGAAAAGACACAATGCAAGGAAGCAGCAAATGTTGCAGGAGTCTTTTTCTGCTAGCGAAATTCCTTTGCTCAAATCCTTCCCCACACTACATGAAACCAACAAAATAATTTTTGTGAAGTATAGCTGAGACTTACCTTACATTTCCATTTTGAATTACCCCCTGAGACACTTCTGCACTGCCAGGGCTGAATGTTGCATGAGCAGAAATATTAGGGTCAAGAGTGAAAATGGCATCACAATTGTATCTTTGCCTGTGTAACACAAGTGGTGCAGTGCTACCCAGCTACCCAACACTACTAATATTCTCTTCATAGAGGGTACTTGAATGGAGACTGCTGTCTTTAGGGCTTGGTTATTCCTTACTTGTCTATGTCAATTATGAAGTACTGAACTAGTAACACAGGAAAGGAAGAGCAACTACTGGGTAAACAATAACCCTGAATATGTTGTCATATAGACATCCATAAAAAGCAACAGAAGTAAACTTACAGAAGGATTCTGGTACATATATTTAGTACACCTAGAGAAATAGAAGAGAAATTGTCTGTTTATGATGTAAAATCACATACCCTAGAACCACTGGTAAGATCTGGAAAAGTGATGAACTCATATATCCCAAAATCATCCAAAGCACTTTCATGTCCTAAAGTTGGAATAAAGATTAAAAAAAGACAGAGTAATATGAACCTGGAAAATAAGGACTGGCAAGGTATTTTGCCCTAATGTTTAAAATACCCAAATACTGCATATAGGATCTGCTTTAGACCACTTACTTCCCTGCCAAGCTCCTAAACTGGTGTGGAGTGAGGCAGGACAGCTGCAGAACTGGTGTGCACAGTGCTTGATGATTTCCCACACCTTGTACCAAGTGACGAGCCTCTTGCTAACCTCAGCAACAATTTTGGTAGACATTCATACTCTCTATTCAGGAAGCCTGAAGCGACCAATTTACATTCATTTTCCATAGAAAAGAGGCTGAATTAATAAACTCAGCACATCTACAGTGTAGGGAGGAAGTACCACCTAAATGTTTTACAATACTGAAAATAACAAAAAGGAACATAGTACCAATAGGTGCCACATTATTATTTGGGACTTCAGATATAGCTTGTATTTAGGTGTAGTTAGTCTCTACCCTCTCACTATCCAGGAGATGTGAGGCTCTTGGTTGTCTCTTGGGCATCCTTCCACATCACTGCTGCACTAACAACAATGCTGAAATTCTGTCCTTTGCTATGACTTTGATGGATGCTGTGTGCTCAGGAGAACGTCCTACCTTCCTAAGCTTCATCTGCTTCCCTATCCTTGTGCATTTGGCAGTTTATGATCTGCTCTGATGCTTTGGAAGAAAGGAATGGGAATAAAAGTTGTATCCTTCTGAAGGATGGCTAGTCTCTAAAAGCTCCTGCCTAGGATCATGGGGTAAGAATTGCGGAGGAAAAAGAGGCAGTGAAAAAAACCACTCTGGGTCCTGATAACACAGAGAAAGGCAGTGCAGAATATGGTAGAAGCTTATACATATGTACTGCAATGTCATTTACTCATTATTTTGATAATAACATGAACATTTCAGTTGTAATCCTCCCATGGTGTATCACCTCTTACTGCTGTCCCAGAATAACACTGATTTAAGTCATATTGGTGACAACAGTAGAATACAGGTATTCCAACCCCAGAATACTAGGATTAATAGGTAGAAATCAAGACAACAGTACATACTGCTATGAGCTCCAGGCATGAGCTAAACCCACACTGACTTCTCATTTAGGTCTTATCTTAATTAAGCTATCATTGAGGTGTGCAATCCAACATAAAAACACACTTTTCTTCCTGTCCTTTTATTTTCTGTATGTGGGGATGCTATTTTTTCTTTTTTCAGAAATGGACTTTGACCTTATGCTGAGACTTATTTCGTTACCATTACCTGAAAATGCCTCAGCCTTTCTGTAATCAGCTTCTGCCCTAGAAAACACAAACATGTTTCTCAGTTTCATGTCATAAGCCGAGGAAAGAAAATGAATATGATAAAATACAATTCTCTGGATGAAAAGTACTTTTAGACCTAAGATGAATTATTTTTCTACCTGCTCTGTAGCTTCTGTTGTATCACTGGAAAGAAAAAGAAGAAAAAAAAATTATTCTTTTTGCTCCAATGGTCCAAAAGAAGAGCTGGACTGTACTTAACTTTTACATACCTTTATATGGCTGATATCTTTTCCATAGGAATAAAAAGGCCATAGCTAGGATCAAAAATAATGAAATTCCTGTTATTACTGCAAGAGAAGACAAGGATTTTCCTTTCTGGGCCAGCTTTTCCAACCCTGTGACAAAGAAGATGAGTACTGCATTTAGTTCCTGTTCTTTACAATATGCCAGAATGACACTGAAAAATGCATCTTTTAAAATTATTCTGAAGCTAGTAAACCTGCACAGAGATACAAAACATGCAAAATTTGAGAATTTGTGAATGGGTAATACTTATTTTTCCCCACAGATCTCCTGAACTGAAAAAGCAATGATATGCATATCAGAAAAGACTTAAAAGTAGATTAGTGCCTAGAGCTAAATGAAAGTCAGTACATATAATCCACAAATTACAGCATCACAAAAAAAAGATGTATATTATAACTTGAGATATAGAGACACTGAACTACCAAAAATGAGGGTGAGAGAGCAACTTGTGCTAGATTGGAGGGAAATCCTCCTAGTAGTAGGAGCTATAAAGTAGGAGCGGACAAAAGAGCCAGTAGATTTTTTCTAGAGATTTTTAGATCACTGACAGTCTGGTTCAGAAACCAACAGAACCATCAGAAACCAACAAATTATCACAGAATCACAGAATCAATTTGGCTGGAAAAGACCTCTGAGACTGAGTCCAACCCATGACCAAAGATCAACGTGGCACTAAGTTCCATGTCCAGCCTTTCCTTAAATACCTCCAAGGATGGTGACTCCACCATGTTGTCTGTATTCATATCTAAATATATTCAAAATATTTCTTTCCTTTGTTTGGGTCTTTTGCTGAGATATGCATAAGCAGGACTTTTCCAGCAGGATTTTCTGATACAACACAAACACAAATTGTGTATAATTACCTACCTAAAAGCACACAGAAAAACATTTGTAGTGAATTTCCAAAGACAAGAATGAAAGTTAGGAAATGTTAGACATAGTTGCTTGTGCACTCTTCATTTCCTCCTTTTGCTCTGAATTGTGCAGAAATTATGTATTTAAAGGCCATGTCACAATCCATACAGGTAAATTAATATCATGTATTTTCTACTGCCAGATTTATTAGTACAATTAAAATGTATATTATTTAGCTGGATGTGCTTTCAGTAGTTGATGAACTCCTGTGCAGAGGGCTAGAACTGCTTACATCTACTTACACCTCCATATGATTCACTGGCACTGTGCTGGCAACATGTGCAGTGGTTTACATGAAGATTAAATACGAGGATTTCTAGTCAGATGTGTCCTAAAGATATGGGAAAATAAAACACTGCAATTGCACTGATTTTTTCTAGTCCTTTGCTGTACTGCTTTCCTGAGGAAGAAAAAGCCCAAACACTGGAGAATCAGATGAGTTCTTAAAATTGTTCTTTAAAGTGAGTAATTTCAAATGTAGACTCAATAAATCACATCTCCATAAATATATCAGTGCATGCTCTTTGCATGCATTTAATACACTCAATCTGACTAACCTTGAAAACTGAGCAATGACTGGTGTACATGAGACACCTCATCTTATTTTAGAATCTTGGCTAAAAATGGGTACCAACTTAATGCAACTATTGATATAATTGTAACTTAATAGAATAATTGTTTTCTTGATAATTTTTAGGATTAATTAGGGAGCTGTATATAGCATGATATAAGTGAGTTTCTGTTGCATGGAGAAGTTATGTAAGGTTTTCTGAAACATCAGAGTTCCTGTTGCTACTGAAAATAGAGTTTCCGGTAGTTTGAATGCCATAGTCCAGGCTCTGTATCTAGGATATGATTGCCTCCTTATGGGGGTAAGGAAAAGGAAAATGGACAGTTTTCATTTGCTTAATATGTTTTTTCAGTTGCAATCAGAATTTTGCCTGAGCAGCACCGCTGAGAATGAACTGCATGTGAATTCATACCTCTTAGACACAGTCAGTGCTGTTCTGCGAAGTGTAACCTTGACATCTCCATTTAGAGCTATTTGAATAAATACTCATCAAAAAGAAAATGGCTGCAGAGGGGGAGAATTATCTTTTTGTATTTGTAAATACACAATATAAAATGTTTTAATAAGACTTAAGTAAAATATTTTTAATTAGGAAATCTATATTATTTAATTAGGAAATGCAACTAAACATGAAGCTGTGGAGTCTTCCCTCTGTTTTGACCTTTGAAAGGAAATCTCAGCTGAATATCATATCTTACATGAACTTCCTGGAGAAATGTCATGTTTATTTCTATCAACATGTAGTTACGGTTGCATTTTCTTTCACTACTAATTTCACACTAGTAATTTCTTTCACACTAATAATACAATACTTAGGTTTTGAGTGCAGTGTTCTTACTATGAAATTGCAACCCATCTTCCTTCCAGCATATTGAAAGCCCTGGACTCATGATGAATAAGTAAGTAGTCTCAATCACAGATATCTCTTCTTGTTTACCAGACTAACAAATTGGTTAGCTTTTTGCTCAGCACATGTGAAATTGCTGTGTTAAATTTTCCAACAGGCAATCTAGTCTATCTTTTTGAACATTAATAGTATATGTTCCTTATCTGGAAATACTTGTATCCACCTGTATTGAGAAGAGATATCACATTTCCTCAGTATCTTGTTCTTTGCTCTATGTTTCTGGAGACTTTTGGAAAAACTGCTTTGTGGCTATTGAACACAATCATACGGGAGCTGAGGTTATGGTGCATGAGAAATAAAGATATACGTTCTTCAGAACCCAGCAATCAATCCAGAGATTCATAAATATGACAAGGAAATCATTTATATGAACATTGTAATCCCACAAAACTTCAGTGTCTTATTGAGTTGTTCCAAGCTATGACATACTGCAAGTAAAAACCTGTATTCCAATGGAATGTCCCAAAGCCCCTTTATTATATTCTTAGCAAGACCTAAATTTTGATACATATTCTAAGAATGACTTCCCTTTTCTGGGGCTGACGCTCCACTCAGATGTTACACTTTATAGCAATGAAGTTACATTCTTACCTACAGACATAACAACAACTGTGAAGTGAGTTTCATCTCGTTTTCCAGTCACATTGTTGAAAGCAGAGCACACGTAATCTACTGTTTTCTGGGCCACTTTATCAGATACAACTTCCAGATGGGGTCCATATTTGATTACTTGAGAGGCATTGTCATCCCTTTGAATCCATGAATAAGTATTTGGTGGATTTGAATCTGCTGAGCAGTCAAACAGTACAACTTCCCCCATGTCAACTGTAAACACTGCCCCTATATTCAGACCTTTGTCTGATTTGACTCTAAGTCCATAAGGTCCATCTGCATTGGAAAAAAAAGGAAATACAGCAAGAAAATGAAAATCAAAGTATATAATTAAAATTTAATCAGAAGTGTATCTCTAACATTGGAATATTTATGTTATACTAGAATGGCTGGCATTCAGCCATTTCAATGAATGGCTTCCAGTTCAATAACTGGATCTGTGCTAAACTTAGCTCAGGCTGCACCCACTTAATACCAGTCTAATTGTTGTTTAAGGAAAAAGCATGGGTCTGTATTTCTCAGTATGATAAAAAGAATGAAAACAGAAATCAATTGGATTTCTATGCAGTAAAGGAGCCTGTCTCCTTCAGAAGCTTTATTTGATTTCTACTTCAATGCCAAACTTACTGGAATAAGTAATTTCCCTACAAATTTAAAAGTGAACAAATTTGCCTTTTAATGTTACCTTCACTGCAATAATTTACAGTATAATAATTATTTAGGGAAGTAACTTACAGGTATAATATTGAGCGGGGTGTGCCTCAGATAAGTACAGAAAAATTTTTCCATAAATGACAGCTAGAATAAACTTTAACTTTCTTCCCATTTTAGTAGGTTTGTACTACTAAATAATACTTTAAATAACTAAATAATATTTTAATTAAATAATTAAAAATACTTAAATAGTTACTACTGTAATTATGCTTTTTTCAAGAGCAAGTTTTTGTGCTGAAAGTTGTTTTTCTGAATATAATTAGAAGAAGCATATGATGTTCTATAGTCATCTGTTCATTACTCAAAAAATTGAGCAGCTGAGTATTTTTAGTGTAACTTGCATAGGAAAATGAGAAGAGAAACAATATACTTATATATTATAATAATATTTATCATGCTGTTTCGACTAGAACATTTGAGTTCATTGTGTCTTTACAAATTGAAATTATTTTTATAGTTATTTAAGTATAGAAGTTAATGTAGAGAATATAAAAATCGAAGTGTGCCTGATTAAATAACTTTTTCTAGTTAAAACAAAACAAAACAAAAAACCCCAAAACAACAAAACAAATATTACTGATCATTTTACTGTTGTTAATTCCCTGAGGACTTACATGAATAATCAAAAATGCACAGACCCAGTACTGACAGAGCCAAAGATGAAAATATGCAGAATATCTTTTTGGTAGGATCCCTGAAGAAAAGTAAAGCTGCCTCACACAGAATGGTTTAGCACAAAACAGGCACAGTACTGTGCCCATTGCAAACATAATCTAGTAATATTTCCACCTTCCTGTGGTTGTCTGGAAGAATTAAGATAATGTAGCAGGGTTTGAATGGGGAAATCCCTGCTACATGAAGCTGTACACTTGTATACTTCAGACTTCATTTCCCACCAGAAAATTCAGGATGATGGTGGAATGTTCTCTAATACACACTTATATTTACTGTTTGTCTTTTTTTACAAGACTCATTATTCTTCAAGAACACCTAAGTAACCAGCACACAGCACAAACCAGGCCATTTTATGTGTGCTTCTGTGTTTTTTTCTGCTTGTTCCGGCTTAGAGACTATAGATCACCACATATAACCTCAGTTTCTCACTGAGGACTTTTAAGTATAAATGTCCATATTTCACAACATAAACTTGTCGATCTTTTAATTTTCTCTACTTATTTCCTAGAGATAAGCTTTTTATAGTCTCATTTTAAGGAATGTCCAACATCATGCATAATATTTACTTGGGAAATGAAACACAAATTCATTTCAGCATGAACTAGTGCTGCTCCCACCTACATTGCAGTGGCCACTCTGAAGAATCATGGCTTTTCTTTAAGTTCTAGATGCTGGGCTGCTTCCTCACAGGCTCTGCAGTTCCTGAGTCACTGGCTTTATTGTCTCCAAGAGCCAGCTGACCCTATAATGACCATTTCTGTGAAGTACAGATCTATACCCCACTGTTTTGGCTTGGCTGGCCTCACTTGAGCTGCATGTTTCTGTGGAAAGGGAGCCCTTCAGAGGAGCTCACCTCTTATAGGTATTTACTTCCCTTTATTTCAGATCTGAAAGGAGAAGGGATGTACTGGCCTTTGACATTTTTCATAAATGAAAGAAAGCCCCTCACAAACTATTTATAGGCAGGAACATACTTTTTCTACTTTTCAGAGCAATTCAGGTTCTTCCAATTCAATTCTCCCTTCTTAGGAGAATCAACTTTTATTTTCATGGATAATATGACTATGATATGTGTTACAGAGCTTAATGGTAAGAATAGCTGACCTGTTTCCATGTCCCACTCACTGTAGTTGGGGCTTTGCCACAGTCTACAAAAGAATTAGAACTGAGTTCTGCTTTTTCATCAGTACTGTAACTGTGCAGCATAAAGAGGGAACACCGAGAACTATATTTTAACCAAAGCTGCAAGTTGAAAGAAATCATTATACAAACACTGACACACACTGGCTTGGGAAGTAAGTTTGAAAAAAACAACCAGTGAAGTTATCTTAAGAAATAGCTGAATCTTGGCAAAATCTGAAAAGTGGCATTCCTTGCTGAAGTTATCACAAGGATTGGGCAACCTTTCTGCTTTGCCTGGAGCAATATTTTGCCTCTCCTGGGTGTCGTGTACATCAAGGTCCCTAGACAATGGGTAAATAACAGGTATACACAGCTTCAAGGATGATTCTGAAAAGCAGGCAATTAACCATTCTCTCACTAGTACTAAGTATATTCTATCTTTTGGACGACTTGAGGAAGAAAATCCCACTTAGTCTGCTGAGTTCAACTCCATCAACACAGTGCAACAGTGTTTGCTGCAGCCTACAGGACAGCAGCTTCTTCCAGTCTTGAAATAATTTGTTTCTGAGTCACATGACTGCAATAGCCATATTCCAGGCTGCATTATCATCATAACTAACGGAAAAGCAGGATAATATTAATAAGACATGAATTAAAAGACACTTTTCATACTCAGTGAAACCCCATAATGACAGCCTTCATGGATCCCTCAGCTCTATTTTCCTTTTCCAGTATTGTTCTCTACAGAAAACTGCTTCTTGTCTCAGCTAAAATCAGTTAACTAAATGATGTGTAAAATAATAAATCAATCTTTGTGAGTAACAATTTACTGCTCCATGGGAATATTTCCAATTGCTCCTATCACTACGAGGCTGTTACAGTTTCCAAGCAGATGGCAGGTATTTACCATGAGTGACCTTTTCTTTATCACCTCCAGTAACTCCCTCACAGCAATGACATGGCAGAGAGGGATCCCAGGGCCTGTTCTGGATTGTTATTGACAACTAGGAGCTGGGAGACAAAGCACTTCTGCAGGCAGAGGTTGAACCAAATTAGGTCACTTCATATAGCTCAGGAAGTAAGACACCAATTCCCACCACTGACTTGGATATAGAGAATACCACAGGTATTTGCAGTCTTTCAGCATTGCATTGTTTGCTCTTAATACTTTTATTCAGATTTTATATTATGCACAAAGCAAACCCTCAGTTCTGATGAAGGACGTTCTGAAAATGCATATACAATAATATTTACACACATGGACAATAGTGAATCTCAAGGTTTTTGAAAGAGCTGTATATCACAACCATTTAAACAGCAAAAGATTCAAGAAATGTGGATGCTTAAGTAATTTTGAGATTTTAAAATTGTGGTAAACAATAGGTCAAAACCAGGTTTCTAGTTTAGAAGTTGGAAAGGCTTTTCAAATTTGCTGAAAAATATGTGTGGAAGTGAGGAAGAAGGGAGGAAGCAGTATGAGAGCTGCGGCTGAAAGGCACACACGTTGTCAGAGCAAGTGTCCCAGACACCTGTCAGTGCCATCAGTGCTTTGGAGACAATCCTATGTATAACAGGTCAGAAATTCAAATCTCACATGGGCTGTGCAACAAAAAGAGCTGTTTGAAAGGTAGCAAGAGTGGCAGATGTTTTTCTAACCTAACCTGACTTTATTGCACGGGAAGAGGGTGTCATGTAGGATACAGTGTCGCCAAGTTGTTTGTAGGTATTCTTTGAAGACAGACTTGTGTAAGGCCAATTCACAGCTCATTAAAGCGAGAAACACAGTAGAGGAACTGCATTCACATACCTTCAGGTCTCATTCTTAGCACTTAAAGCACGTAAGTGAACTGAGATTGTGACTGCAAAAGCAGGCATATAAAAATGTGCTACCTTGAGGAAAGAATGTGATTGGGTTTTGGGTTTTTTGTTGTTTGTTTGTTTGTGGGTTTTTGTTTGTTTTTTTTTTTTTTTTTTAATTACAGTAATGATAAGATAAAGCTCTATGGTGGTGATTTCCTTGTTTATTATGATTCCTCTGTCTAATCAGAGGGAAGCTCAATTAATATTTGCCCTGTTTAGGATTCTGCAACTGCTTCTTCATCTTCCAGTCTGCACTGCTGTCAATTTTATAAGATATTCATAAGGTTATATCAGCTCATCTCTAACAATGTCCTTGTTAATCTTTGCTAATTTAGGCAGTCTTTTTCTCTTCTCCTGGTGCAGTGTAGAGATCCACCCCCCCATACTTTCGATGCAAGTAAACCCTTATCCAATTTTTCCAAGTTATAAAAAACCCCCAAAGAACTAGCAGACTAGATAATCAGAGATGAAAGGAGGACGAGGAAAATATGAGAGCTAGAGATGTAAGTGATGTAGATTCTGAATATGTTGGTAGTGCAATCATAACAAGTTGAGCATGGGCTGTCTACCAGCTGCCATCTGCCAGAGCCTGGAGAAAGCAAGAAGGAGCACCAGCCTTTGGTTGTCAGGAATCCAGTTCCAGTCTTTGCAGTGCTCCTTCCAGACTGGGCCACTGGGTAAACTGGCTATATCTGAATAGGACTGGTGGTAAAGTAGGTCCTGGCCTTCCAAATTTCAGCTCTTCCCTGAGAAAAATAATTTGATCCCTGAGGACATGAGGATTAGAGCATAGCAGGTCACATGTGTATAGCATGTGCTGCTTGAAAATTGAGGAGGCACTGGGAATTCCTGACATGGACTAAAATAAGAAGGCCCTAAGATTTATTGTATAATCGCTGAATGGTGATTAAATCATTCTTTTGTTTCCTACAACTCAATTAGATTCTCAGGTGCCTTCATTTCCAGTCAAAATACTTGGCTTATAGTTTTTCTTCTGTAAAAAATGGTCTTTATGCAACTCTTCTTACTCCTTCATGTTTCCCATTTGCTGTCGAATGCACTCACTTCTTTCAGCTCTAATTTTGCTAAGCCTGACTGAGGTCTCTGTGTCTCTTCTCCATTCCTCTTACTTCTTTTCTTTCCAGTTCAAGATCAGTGTTCTGGGATCTGCAGGGACTGCATTAAGTATTACACATGTACATACCTTCTGTGTGCCATTAGCATTCCTCTTGTTTTCTTGTTGGAAATCCATTGCCTACTCCCCTGGAATTAAATGTCTTTCTTGTGCCTGAGTCATGATGTCAGTTCATAGATATCTTGTGATAGCTCAATCACCTAGGCTAACTGCCTTGATTATTTTCTAATCAATCTCAATCTTATCAGCAGAAGTTCATGGTTTTTATTCTCTGAAAGGGCATACCTGTAAATTCCCCAGTTTCTCCACCCCCCCACAAGCTGCCAGCTTAGATTTAGGGGGAGTATTGGAAGAGGGGAACTACAAAATAGGGTAGAGAGAGTTACAAAAGAGGCTCCTTACCCCAGGATGTATTCCAAGGCCTTTATTCCTTAAAGGGAATCGGAGGGGGGAGAGGGGTTTTTATCACCTTTGGGGTCGGGGTCAGGTTACCTGGCTGACAGCCATAGGTCAGGAGGCAAGGGGGCAGGTAACCCAGGCCAGGTTACAGTATCTGGGGGAGGGGTTTTGGGGGAGAAACATTCCCAAGAGGGATACAACACATACCCATTTTTTTTTTTTTACTAGTAAATTTCAACCCAGCTCTATTACTGTCAAAGTCATTCAGTACTCCTATTTAATGTCACAAATTAACTTCATTGAGATACTCCCTATCTTCTTTCTGGTGCCATAAATCAAAGTATTAAAAAAGACTGGACCTGAAATAATCCTGAGGAAACCCATTAATACCAGTCTTTCAGCCTTGGTACTTCCTGGGCTTAGCTATTTGATTCTACTTGGTGTCTCCATTTATACCAACATTTTCATGTATAACGATCTCATTATTATTTTCCTTTGTGTCACATCTGAAGACATTTGGAAACCTTCAAATTTCTATTTGAATTCTGCAGTTGAGACTGATCTTCACAACTACTCAACACTGAATAATTTTATTATCCCGTTTTATGTTAGAGCTATAACAAATAAGCTCATTTTGAATGCAAGCTCACATACAATGTTGACTCAACAGTTTTCTGCCTGTTTTCACATTTGGAGACACTCCTTCCAGCAAAATCATCCACACAAAGATAGCAATGAATATTTCATATACTCACAATATATGGTTGGTGCAATTATCTCACTTTCCATTGCACTGACAGGGTTAGATACCAGACAGCTGTAATTCCCAATGTCTTCTTTTACTACAGGAACAATTAGAAGAGTAGCATTGTTTGATGAAAAGGTATAATTTGGGCCAGCATGAAGACGCTGCCCATTTTTCATCCACTGGTAAGCTACCCTTGTACCTCTATCCACAGTACATTTTAGGGTAATATTCCCTATATACTCCACTACTCCTGAAGATGGCTCAGTATGTACAGTTGGCTTTGTGACTGGAACTGTAAAATAAAGAGATATGAAGAATTGTTAAAGTGACAAGCCATTATATTACAATTTCCATGGTCAAGATGATTCAAATAGCAATCATCATTCTGGAAATTACTAATATTTCAAATTTATCTCTTAAATTTAGTTAGAGGCTGAAAAAAGAAGGCCATATTCTCAGCTGGTGACTGTAAGAATTGTTATGCGACATAAATAAAACTAGATTGTTTATATTACTGGTAATAGGAAAAAGGCTGCAGTCATGTACCATGGCCTCTTGCCTCATACACAAATCACTGAGTCTACAGAAATGAAAAGAGCACAAAGCATGACACTGCCCACTGTGTGACCTCTCAGCATGACTGCCTACAGCTCTGCCCACACTGGGCACCACTGAAATCTGGGTGATCTCTCATGAGGATGTCTGCAGACTGGGATGGGTTTAGGGAATTAAATAGCAGCTACAACTTTGTCATCTCAAGATGTCATTCATCTCCTTCCTTCCAAGCCCAACAATTACAGGGTTCCCTCTGTATAATCCATAAATTACAGAAGCCTCTTGTCATCCATTTAGATAATTCTTTCCCATTTCTACTTCCTTTTTTTTTTTTTTTTTTCCTTAAGTCCCTAATACAAAGAGCAGAGTCCAAAGAGAGAAATTCAGTACTTCATGAATTCAGATCATGAATTCAGTACTTCATGAATTCAGGCCTTGTTTTACAGACACAGGGCTACAGTCACCAGCAAAGGTAAAGTTGTTCAGGTAAAAAGACTATTTGAAATTCAATGCATCCTCATGATAGCACAGCAAAAACTTATTAAATCTTATTTTTTAGAAGTCTGTCTAATTTCATCTTAAATGCTTCTGTACCTCTTAAGATTTTATACTTATGATATAGAAACATCAATCAATATATTAATTTTGCTTAAAGATGACATATTTTAGTAATCCCTCCAGCAGCAGAAAAGAATATAACTTGTTAGCATTTTTTCATGTACGGTTGCATTAAATAAGACACCATTGTAACTGGATACTAAGAACCAGGACTTCAAAACTATTGTAATTTTATTTTCAAAATGAAGATACTATCTTTTACTAACTTACCATCAACAGCTACTTGAATCTTTTGACTTGCAGCTATGGTCCCATTTCCACGGACATTGACTTTTACAATGTAATTGCCCTCATCACTGAGATGGAGTGGATTAATCCTCAAAGATGCATTCGGTGGTGTAAGGGTGAACTTGTGCTGGTATTCCAAATCTGGAACTACTCCCTGATTTACAGAGCCAATCAAGTATTCTGGATTACTCTGAGACCTCTCAAAAAGCCAAATTATCTGGATTTCAGAAGCTGTAGCATTGAAATTGTAGTCAACAGAAAGATGAAGCGGTTGCCCCTCAATACCATGGACAGTATGAGATGGTACTGTCAATTTCAAGGCAGAACAAATCCCTGCATAAAAATGAACGAACAAACAAATAAACCCAAAACACAAAGGGAAACACCAACCCAAATGAGAAATTTTCATGGTGAAAAAACTCTCAAGGCTAAAACTCACATTTTTTTGGAATGGTTATAACTCAGATTTTAAGTAAAAATGGGGCAAGAGCTCATTGTCCTTGGTGAAGCTGGATCTAGCTACAGAGCTCTAGCCTCAAATTATACAAAAAGCCAAAGGAAGGATCTTTTACTTACAGCTGATAGTTTGAAAAAAAAAAAAAAAAAAAAGAAAGAATGTACATTTACCTTAATGTATAAAATCTCTTCCCTTTAAAATATTTCATATTTCTAGGTCTTACACTGTCTAACCGTCTTGGATTGCAAACTCAGTTTTTAGGATTTTTTTCCGGTTTGGTTCAGAGAGATTACAGAGGAGCTTCTTAGGTACTCTTCCAGTTGTATTGAGAAACTGACTGAAAATCTGACAAGCAGCACTTCATGAATTCTGACTAGAATCACATATAATTATTCCTGACTGCTCTGTACCTGTAAGACTAAATTTAAGAAACAATACAAAGCTTGCAAAATTCAAGTACTCTGGTCTTAGGAAATTGGCAGAATTAAGCCTTGCTCTTGATATGCACAAGAGTGAAATTTTCAGCCACATGATTAATTCTGTTTTCTAAGAATTCTGCCTCTGTTATGGTGCAAAAAGGCCTCTCCTCAGTTAATCATTGTCTTTCCCATACATTTTTAAAATAATTTTTCCTTATGCTGGCCTAAGACATATTTATAGAACACTAAAAAACCCTAAAGCTATCGTCTTGGGACTAAGTGATTGATTTTCACACTAACTTTTCCATGGCACTCATGAGAACAGCAATGATGTAAAGAATTGACATTTATGAACTGATCTCACAACACCATTTTAAGTGATAGGACTTTAGAGATGAAAAATTTAAGCCCAGAGAAAATTAACAGCAAAAACACAGACTCATTTTGGATGACCAATTTGAAATACTAAGGACATAATTTTTCAAAACACATATAAAACATTTTAGTATATTCAAGATGCAACTCCAATTGACTCTAGCTGCAGGTTTGACTGCTCAGATTTGTGTTCAATATTGCTGAAAAGCACACTGCAAGTGGTAAAAAACCCTAGGAAAAAAGCAACCTCTTATAAGTAAGGAATGTAAAAACTGTGATTTAAATTATCCATCTGCTGCTCCATAAGAACACACAGTGCAGGACAACATGCAATGCTTTCACCATGCACCGTCTATTCTTTTCCTGCTAACGATCATTTTTGGTTGGACTTGATGATCCTTGAGATCCCTCAAACCTGAGATTCTGTGATTCTTGACATGTTTCCAAATACCTGTAATGAAAAAGTAACTTCCCAGCTGATGTACGTGGAATGCCATTTCAGCCTGGAAAGAGCTGGGTGGGTAGGGAAGGGCAGAAAGAGCAATGTATGAAAAAATCTAACTGTGCTCATTAATATAACACAGAGTTAACTTTGTTTCTTAAATTGCCTACTTTCATATCATTATTCTTTATGACAGAAATGGTTAAAGGTTCATTTATGTTTAATTTCCTAGGTTATGCGACAGAAAAAAAAAAGTAAATTCAGTAGCATAATATGGTACCTGTACATATCTTTAGAATCTTCAAATTTCAGTGCACAGTTGTTTGCCATGAGGTAATGGCAAAGCAAACTTGTTGGGAATGAGGGTGGGGACACAAAGAGGGGGTGATGGTTACAGATGCAGCAGTAATGCCAGTAATTAATGTTGGGGTACTCTGGAAGGGCATGCAAAGTAGCAGAGCAGAGATCGAGTGTGAGTTTACAGGCTCATGGGTAGCCAGCAGTGCTGTACAGAATCTACCCAAAAAAGTAATTTTGAGGCTGGCTTCCTTTTCATAAAGCTAAGCAATATTACACTCAGCTAAAGACAGCTCACAGCATTTCTGAGGGCATGACAGGGAAGCCAAAGGAAAATGCTGCAGAATACTAACGGGGAAATACACAAAAAACCCAGTGAAATCCTTTGACAGAAAGTCTGGCAAGCCCCCATTAATGAGGGATAAGGAGGAAGCAGGCAGAGGGCTTCAGGCTGCATGGACTTTACTTTGCAAAGGACTGGCTGGGGTTCAGCTGAGATAGGAGAACAGGATAAAAAAAAGAGGAAGAAGAAAAAATCTGAAATGGCTTAAGTGGAGGATACATAGGACAGAGAGGTTTACATGCTCAACTTTCTAGATAAAAAACCTAAAATGGATGATGCACATCAAATTGAAGCCTGTTGTTCTTGCAATTTTCTAACACTTGTTCAAGGTTTGCTAGAGTCTGGTTAACAGGACATTAAGTGTTCTGTTGGTTGTTCTAACACTTCTCAGACACTAATATGTTCCTAACAACATTACAGTACAAATCAGATTTAAACTGCTGTTGTCCACTTGAAAAAGAGAGAAAGAGGGTAATTGCTCAGTAGAATCCTTCATGAAATATTTAATGCTGGAGATCCATTTCTTAAAACCTGCCAATTACACAACCACCCATTTTAATTTTTAAATCAACTGGAATAAAGTGAAAAATATCTCTCAAACACAGAGAAATCTGTAATTAAAAGATCTGTCCTCATATTACTCGTTCTTTATGTATGATGCTGTTCAATTTTGGGTTTATTTAGGTGTCAATAGGTGATTGTGCTGTTGGACAACATACCAGTAACAGGAGCAGTACAATCATAAAATATGGAAAACAAATAATGTTTCTATCAGATCTGTTTGTGCAAAAACTTAGCATAACCTAAGCAGGTCTTGAGCACCAGGATAACACCAGTAGGGAAGGTAACAGCATAATAGAGTAATGAAAGGAGAATCAGGGCTGGAAAACTTACTTTCTTCGCAGCTAAAAACTGTTGGAATAGAAACGGCAAATTAACTTTGTTCCACTTGATTGAAAATAGTCTCTGCGTAATGTCTTGGAAAGACATTTTGATCTGCAATTACAGAAATTCTTTTAACTAGGAACAGAGGTGGTGAGGGCATTTTCTCCTCAGTCCCTTCAGTAGTAACTTTGGTAACTTCAGCTCTCTCTGACTTTTCTGGGGTGATTTTGTGGAGTGCCAAGATCCCACAGGAACTTCCCCATGGCTGGTAGGGCAAGGGAGAAGGCAGATTGAAATGGGGCAAGTTATTAGATAATGGTGTTCTGTCAAAGGCAAAGGTTTTACAGGAGCAGAGATGGAAGTATTCTGGTCTTAGCAGAGATCATGTCTTCTGCAGTCTGGAATATTCTTTTTTGACAGGGTTATCCTCTTCACCAAAATTGTTGTCAGGTGTTGGAATGGGACACCCAGGGAAATGGTAGTGTCACCCTCCTTGGGTATACTTCAAAGATGTGTACATGTGGTGCTTGGGAGCATACTTTAATGGTGGAAGTGGTAGTGTTAGGTTTATGGCAGGACTTGATGCTCTTTAGGGTCTTCCCCAACCTAAAATGTTCTATGATTCACTTGTATTTGGCTGATTTTGATTTTTAATTTAAACTGGAGACTGTTATGAGTAATCCTTGAATTAATATTAATAGCAAAATCAAGCCAATGTGTCAAACTAAATTCATATTTATCAGGACCAAATTCCATAAAATTTAATATATATACACCTACAGTCTTACAAATATAATGCACCTTTTTTCCCAAGATGATGGAATTCCAAAACCTAATTTTTGTATAATGATCGTAAGGGCTCTACCACAACGACCTCCATTTGGAGCTCAGTGATCTGTGCTTTGCTTCCATCTCACTTTGCTATCACCAGTATTAGCAAGCACAACAGAATTGTTGTTGACATAAAACAAGGGCTACAGTTTTAGTTTAAATAAAAAACTATGACATAACTTTTGAGTTTATGGCATAAACTGAAACCTGCTTAGCGAGGTTTTAGAATTTTCTAAATTTAACATGCACATCTCCTTGTCAAAGTGAGTTTCAATTCTCAGCTGCTTTTCACCAGTGTTCATTTAATCCTTCAGCTCTCCTGAACTTGGTGCAAAATGTCACTTGGTCAGTGTAACACTCTTATTCCCTTTTCACAAGTATGTTCATTTATGTAAAAAAACCCCAAACCACGAACAACCAGTTGGAATGGCACAAGAAAGCTGCAATTTCTATAACTCTGTTTATATCACGGAAAACTTGGGCATACTCTTCCCTGGATTGGGATTTTTGCCCTAAAAAAGTTTCCATTGTCCTTTGTTAAAGGACTTAATTTTATTTGCTGAGGTCAATGCCTTCAGTGGCCTTTGTGTCATGTCTCCAATGCACTGATTCTCATGATAGGAAGTATGAGCAGCAGATTTCCCTTACTAGAAAATGTGTATATCTGAGTAAGGATGAAAGACTTCCTGGTGAATAAACCTGTACTCTAAAGCACTCTGCTTGCATGACAATAACTCTTGTAGGATTTTAATGAAAAATATCCAATAAAGTGGTAAAATAGATAAAAGACAAAATCACTGTTTCTTATCAACCAAGTATTTTTCATTTTAAAAGAAGAGATCCAATAATCATCATATAAAACATCAATCATTATGAAGCTAAAAGTCTTGAAAAAGTCTTGAGCTCAAAATCATATAGGTGATTCTAATAAGCCAGAACTGTGAGGTACACAGAGAAGATAAAAGAAAAGCTGTTCCTATACATGAATGATTAGAGGATGCACTACATTTCTAATATTATATATTTACTCTGTTGACATTTACAAAAACAATTAAATATAGAAAAAGGTAATTACAGTAGTTTGTGGAAATAAGATTATCTAACATCCTATCACAGGATATTTCTATGAAAGTACATAGAACAGCCATTTTTTATCCACTGCATGGATAAAAAATGCACTCTTACAAAAAACTGCAGACACTAAACAAATGCACTATTAATGGGGAGATATTCTTCAGTTGACTAAAAGCTTAATTTAATTTCAGTACCAATTACATTTAGACATTATATAAAAATTAATCATAAAGAAGTGAAAAATAATGTATCAGTGCTGTCGCAATAAATTTTTAAAGAAGTGTGTAACAGTTGTATAATCTTTGGTTTAAAACCTGTCCAGTCTTACTTACATTAAGAAGAATGCACAGCATATATGTTACTCAATAAAATGCAATAGTATGTATTTAATTAATACCCATGTTTTAGATGTAGATGATGTATATTTAATCAATGCCAAGTTTTACATAGAGATTATACACAGCATTCATTTTGTTCAGTTGCTTCTTTAAACTTAAAACTTTAGCTTCACTCATAAAACAAGGTGCCACTATTTGATGAAAAGCTTTTAGGCTATCTTTCTGAAATCAAACATCTGACAATACAACAGAAATATATTTAGATTTATTAAGATATATCTTATAGAATCAATTCACATTTCCACAATGACAATCAAATATAATTCATACTGTATCTTACCTACAAGCAGAAAATATATTTTGCACTGTAAGTCCCAAAAGAAGTTGGCTAAAGAGCTGCATGAAAGCATCCTGTCCCACACAAATGCCACCTTCTCAGCACTAAGCCAGGGCTTGGACCTGCAGCTGCTGGTTTATTTGCTAGGGAAATCAGCAATGAGTTAACAGGTCCTATCCTGTCCCCTGCCTTATGTGATTTGAATATGTGTATACAAAGAACAAAGGGAGTGGAGCACCTGTTAGATGAGGACCCATCTTCATTGCCTCTGACTTTATCATAACCCTTCCCTGGTAGCCACAGCAAATATTATACAGAATGTAATAAATAGGGCACACAATACAAAGTACATTTAATTAAACGCACCAAGTGAACAGGTTATACAGTTATTAACTTCCTTTAGTTACAGTTTCATAAAAAATACTGTGATGCTACATGCTTATTTAAAACTAAATTTAGTATTCAGAATATTTTTTCAGAACTTTTCTAATGACTTTTCTAATTTTCTCATTTTCTGTTACAAAAAAACTATTAAACAGCTGTTAAGGAGCCTTACTATTTTTTTTCTTAGAACTTTCAAGCCCACCATTTTCTGCAAATTTTTCCTTAACGTCAGTGTAACTCAGCAAAGAATTTCTCTAAACAACATGCGATATCAAGAGAGAGAGCTCTTTGAAATGAAAATTCTATGGCTAGAGTGGACAGCTAACAACCGTTGTTAACAGCTGATTATTGCATCTTTTCCATTAACTTACATCAGTTTAATATTAGTGTAGGGTTTGGATTTTGTCCAAAGATGTCACTCACTATACAAATCAGCAGCAAACTGGACAAGCCCTCCTAGAGCTGTGCAGTAACAGTTTGCAACAGCAAATATTAGCAGTGACAGAGATGGTTTAGCCATACAACACCACACAATAATTTTCACTAAACAGCACTTAGGCAGACTATTATGGATTGACAAATATTAGGCTTTGTGCAGGAGCAGCTGGAGGAAGGAATTGCCTCCCCCTCATTATGTGCTAGGAGGAAGGGTCCAGCAAGGTGCTAAGCCCCCATCAGGAGGGCTGAACACTCAATTTTTATCTTAGTTAAAGAGAGGTGAAAACACACAGATGCTACCAGGTTCAATATAAGAAACACAACGGTTATTCCAGGTAAATAAAGCAGAAGTACAGCTGTCCCACCAGAAATAATATCACCACCTGACATATGTCAGGAGATGAAGAGGATATTTCACATATTCCCAAAAGCTTTCTGGCTCCATTGTCCTGCCCACCTGAATGTTGTTGTTTATAACCTGCTTAATCCATCTAACTGTAGGCTTGATATATCAAATTGCAACCTTTCATAAAACCTAGGTTAGAAATGATTATCTACTTGATATCTCCATGAAATAAAATATTGATCATAGGTTCTACCTAAGTGCTAACTGAAATGATGGGATCTTTAGCATTGGAATAAAACCCGTGTTGGCACTTCAAATGCCCCATATGGGCAAAGAAAATAATAATGAAAAAGGAACACATTAGCACAGCTATTGTTTTCAATTATGTCCTGTCATTTCCAGCATTTGAATACATTCTCGATGTCATTAATATACTGCAAATTTTTACAGGAACTCACATCCTCACAAATATCGTGCATGTGAAAAATGGATTTTTTTTTCCGTAGAATTGTAGCTTGTGCTAGTTGTTAAATGGCATTTAGACCTAACACAAATCAAACCTCCCTCCTTTTGAATAGAAGCAACTACATTAAAGCACTTTTAAACAACTTGAAAAGTCGTTCTATTCTTTTGAATAAGTTCTACTCTAAAAGTTCTATTCTTTTGAATAGAAGCAACTACATTAAAACACTACTCGCAGCACCAACATTCTGCAAATTTTATTTTATTAACGAGAAGTAAGTTTGTTACATGCTAAACTTGTTAGGGGTTTTCCACAAAACAATTTCACGATATTCCCAAAGGTAGCCGGAAGCAATGAGCTCCTGCTGAAGCGGGCAGGGAGGGGCCATGGCTCCCGACCCTCCCTTTATCAGCTCGCCGTTTCACAGACACCTGCTCTAACCTGCCCTGCCCCAACACACCAGCAGCTGGGGCACTGAGTAACAACAGGAGCAGGAAACACGCAGAGCTGACCTACTCTAGAAGGAAAAAAAACCCCCTTTTTCTACCGGTCCAACCCAGCCACAGCAGATGCGCCGGTGGTCTCACTGTCGAATGCTGTCTCCATTTCAGCAAGGACTGTAGGATACATTCTTTCTTTTCTTGTGCTGATCTAAAGCAGATTTGAAAAGCTATCTGGTGGGTTTTGGGGCGTGTGTTTGGTTTTTTTTTCAAGTTGCTATCAATACAACTAAATAGAGTGACACTAGCCTCTTTTGGCGACGCAAAACTACATCCATCAGACGTGAACAGGCCAGACGCGCTCTGTGCGTATCGCCCGAAATAACCCGAGACAATCGGGAAATTCTCCTCGTCTACGTGTACTCTCTAGCTTGTCTCCATAAACAGACCCTCGTTTTGTCTTCCGAGCTAACCGCTTCCAAATCTACACAAACGAACCTCAAGCCTCACACGCCCCACCCGGAGCCGCCGTGACAGGACAGCCTCGGCTCCAGGGCCCGCCCTGCGGCCGCGCTGCCGGGAATTGCAGTCGGGCCGGCCGGCCCGGAACTACCGCTCCCAGGGAGCCGCGGGCGGGCGCGGTCAGGTGGCGCCCAACATGGCTGCGCCGTGCTCCGGCGCTTTGCGCGGCCGCTGAGCGCAGTCGGGGCGGCGGCGGCGGGGCCATCATGCAGAAGATCAAGTCGCTGATGACCCGCCAGGTGAGCGGCTCTTCTCGGGGGGCGGCGCGGTACCGCCGCGGCCGTCCCGGGCTCTGCTCTCCTTCGGCACTGCGGAGAGCCGCCGGTGCGGGCATCGCCCTCTGCCCTGCCCGGGGAGGGAAGGCTTGGGGCGTGTGAGCTCTTTCCGCACACGCATCCACCTTGTTTTTCTCTTTACGCCGAGAAATGGAAGCGTGCGCAGGTGCCGACGCGTAGCTCATGTCACAACAGAGAAATCCTTGTTGAAGATGACGGGGCCGGCCTGCGTCAGTTTGCTTTTTTGACATTTAGTTTTGAGCGCTGGGCTGTGGTTCTGTAACATGGCTTTGTCTGGCAGCAAATGCTTTCGGTCCAAAGGGAGGCGAGGCTGAGGAGGTGCCAGGGACATATTTGGGTGGACACACAGCGAATGTGTGCCGGAGCGCTCGGTGTGTCTGTCAGCTCACTGCTGTGTGAAAAAAAATCACTTGTGTTGCCCACTCAGATATTCTAGATAGTTATAAAAAATCTATTAAAAAAAAAATCACACAATCATTTATAGAAAATCATGGGAAAGTCAGAAACTTTTTTTTTTTTTTTTTCTAAAACTATGCCCTCAGTGTTGTTAGATTCTTATGCAGGAGGCAAGGCTTAAAAATGAACACTTGCTTTAAAGTGGAATTGCCAAAATAATGTTCTGTTCTGCTTCAGTAGAGGGGGACATGATTCATTTTCAGCTTGACTAGAAGGAGTGCTGGGAAGCCTGCCCAGTGTGGAGATGATGTTTTCTGCAAATGATACAACTTAGGCAATTTTCAGTCATTCTGAAGGATTAGGTTCCATTTACCATTTGATAAGTGAAACCTTTTATTTCTTCTGGAGATAAGTCACTAGAACTGCATTTTTTTGAGAGGACTTGGGGACGATTTTGTGTGAAGTATGAGAAACTGCAGTAGTTGTTTTGCTTGTTTCTTACTTTGAATTTCTGACGCACAGAGGTGAGTCATCTTTGATGGTGGCAACTGCAGAGGGAGTGTGTTTAGAAGTGATGTGCAACAAAATCTGAGAATCAAACCCAAAATGGAGGGGTTTTGCATCTTGAGAAGATGAAACAGTTGTAAAATGTAGTAGTTACCACTGAGGTGATGTACAACACTTCATCAGTTTCAAAGAATAAGTACAAACTTTCTCACCATAAACTAACAGTATTTGTGTAGGTCGTTTTAGAAATAAAGGTACCCAGGGCCAGAAAGGGGCTTGAAAAAAATATTGTTAAGATCGATCACAAGAGCAGGAATGAAGTCTGTCTGAAACATGTGACTCACAGGAACACACTGAAGTCTCAAGGGAAGCTGGAGTCAGTACCATATCTGGTTTTCATTCCAAACTTGAGTGTGTAGATTCATTTCTGCCTAGGGAGCTGGCAGAAAATGTGCTAAGCATCCTATTCATTAGTACTGCTGCATGAAATGGTGAGATGCTGTTTCAGGTTGTCATGAGAAGTTGTGGATGCCCCATCCCTGGAAGCGTTCAAGGCCGGGTTGGATGGGGCCCTGGGCAGCCTGGTCTAGTGGAAGGTGTGCCTGCCCATGGTAGGGCTTGGAGCTACATGATCTTTAGATTCCTTCTAACCCAAACCTTTCTATGAAAATTGTGAATATGTTTGATATTCAACAAACTATTTATGTGGCTATATGTGTTTCAAGGAGTAATAATTATATAAAGCAACTAATGTGCATTATGCAACCTTTTCAGTTTAGTTACACATAGGGAAAGTCAGTCCTAGTAGTGGAATATGGTATGTAGAAAAATATGCCATCAAGCAGAAATAATCTTGCTGTAGAGTAGGTGGCACTTAACTTGAATTCAGTTATTTTATTCCATTAAGTAATTAAGTTAGTGGAACAAAGTATGCTATGTTTTTTGGACACATGCTCATTCTAAAATTTAAGATAACATCTGGACATTGACAGGAGGATGAGAGTGAGTTTTATAAAGAAAATGTAAGTGAACTGTACTGAAAAGGTACATATTACAGCATAAACTGGAAATGCTTCGATGTTTGAGGAGCATAATTTATATACCAATGGTCTTGCTTGACTATTTCTAGAACGAGGTCTTAGTCTTCCAACTACCTGTCAGCATATTTATTAAGAGAGCTGTAGATATCTATTCCAGGTCAGGTGAGACTTGATTGCAAGATACTTAAGGAGTCAAACTTAACTGATTATTAAAATTCTTTTAAAGGGTCTAAGAAGTCCTCAGGAGAGTGTTAATGACCTCAGTCCTATTGAAAGCTTTCGGATTCCTACTAAGGTATGATGCAACCTCCCTCCCTCCCCTCCCACTCCCTTTGTTTTTAGCTTTTTGTTTTATAGTTAAATGACACTTAGTTGTGTCTCTTTTTTTTCCTTAACACCAGGTTTGCTGTGTTTGTTTGTTGTTCTTTTTTCATAGTTTTATTTCTTCCTGAAAAACCTTTTAGAGTGTTTTAATGAAAGAATTTAGAGCTGTGAGACAAATCATTTCACCAACTCCAAATGAACTTGTATGAAATTTTTTTTCTTGAAACTTTTCAGTTGTCACTGCATGCTGCTCTTAATATTATTTATGGTTCTTGCTGGCATGAATTTAAAAAAGAAAAGTAAAATGGCTTTTTTGGTTTTACTTTGGAAAGTAGATGCTGTGTGGACGGCCTGTATAGTTCTAATCTTAACATTTAGTTTCTTCGTGGTTTTGGTGCAGTAAGTATATTTTGTAATTTCATAGTTTTAATCTTCAGGATATATAATTAACTTCATATTTTATTTTAAAAGTTTTATCTTTATAATAGCAATAGTTTCTGATATTTTTCGGGTCTCACTATATAAATGACAGCTCACTGTCATCTCATAAGTCTGCTGAGTAATCTGTGTGTGAGGGAACAATTGTCACAATAATTGACTGTTCCTTATATCCTGTTGATCTGAGGGGAGGATTCACAAGACTTCTGTGGTTATTGTCTATTATTTTCTATGAATTTGGTCTTTGCCTTTAACCAATAAGGTACTTAAATTATTGACTTGAATTTAGATGACCGATTTTGCAAAATTAAAAAATCAAGCCAAAAGACCCCTTGTGTGTGTTTGTCTCTGTATAAGTATTGAGTAATGTGTTGCTTGTGTTGCGGCAGATCAGAAAATTAGCATTGCTGTGTATTTAAAAAAATCATGTAAGAGTCTGAATTGGTACATGATACTTTGTTAAACAGTGGCCAATATATTGATATCAAAGAGCAAAAGTATTCCGTTGCAACAATGTTGAAAAAACTCACATCTCTGTGGCTTAGATTTCACAATTGCAGATTCCTGCTACTCCCTGAGCAACCAGTTTCATGCTGTCTTTTTGCCAAGTTGGCTCTCCAGGTAAAAGTTAGATGTAGGGTATTTTGGATGGATTTCTATTCTGTAATGGTTTGATGTTATATGTCTGATAAGTCTTCACTGTGTAGCAATAACTGTTCTTATTTATCTCTTGAATCATGAAAGTCTCAAGCTGTTGTGATGACAGAATGGTTATGATGGTGCACTTTCATTGTCACTCTTCCACATTCAAATTGGTATCTCCAGATTGATTTAGAGCAAATGTTACTGGAAACTTCAAAAGCTGCTTTAAAGCTATACAAAAGTATACAGAATGAAAGGCTGAAGGGTCAGCATGAATTAGGACCAGTGGCCAGTGTGAATTACTGGTAAAAGCACAAGCCATTGGTTGGCCAGCCGTAGGTACAAACCCATGTATTTTGAGATGAGGGACAATGACACTAGTTTGGAGGTCAAATGGGAAATACGGAGGGCAGGAAGAAGAGTGTGCTGACATTCCATCCCCTGAGGACAAAATCAGCAAAATTATTTTGAAAGAATTTCTTGAAAAAATTCTGAAAGTTGTTGATTTGCTGACTGTGTGCTGACTGGCCAGCATGATGAAGTCATGACTCTACTCCTCAATTTTTTATTTTTAGGCAATGAAATTGTTAGGCATTTGGAAATTTTAGTGAGTACCTGAGTGGATTCACTCATGTTAACTGGTACTTCAATAAGTTTTGCAACTATTTTGGAAAATTTCTGGTTTTTATTGTGTGAAGGCAAATCACCAGCAAACTTGGTTTACTCGTTGTTAATACTGACTCGTACAGCCAACTCTCATAGGGAAGTATCTCAGTAGGAAGTAAGTGTATGATAGTTTGAGTCTGTGGTAAAGTCTGTAGAGAAGCCAAATCTGAACTGCAAGGCTGGATATAACAGGTTGTCCAGAGAAGTTGTGGACGCCACATCCCTGTCAGTGTTCAAGGCCAGCTTGCATGGAGCTCTGAGTGACCTGGTCTAGTGAAAGGTATCCATGACAGGAGAGTTGGATGATCTTCAAGATCCTTCCATCGTTCTCTGATATCTAGAAGAGAAAGTAGTCTGTAGAAGGACATAATACCTATTTTGACTGAGATATCTTACTTCATTGGCATGCCCTGATTATCCAGGGAAACTAATTCTTTTTGAATCATTCTGTTATTGTTGTTTCCCAAGCTGGTAACAATTTTGTTTAGCAGATTCTGTTACAAAAGGCTGAGGTAGGTAATTTGCATGCTTGAATTCAAGTGTGTTGGATAAATGGTGAGTTGACTTTGAATTAGGTTATGTTTATTTTGATGATAATTAGCTCATATGCAATATAAGAATATTATTTGATTTTGTAGCTTATCATGGTAAATAACACTGAGATTTTTTTTTAATGTTTTTCCTATAGGTATAGGAATGTGGGTTTCTATTTTCCCAGCAGTAGCTGAGTGCTTTCAGGAGTGCATTGAGTAGTAGTGTATCTGTGTTCTATGGATAAGCTTTGTGGTTCTCTCCATCAGGAGAGTTGCTTTCAAAGTGTATTGTTTGTTTTAGTACAGTGAGAGCTTTTTAATAAGTACTCTCTATACATACTGAACAAGGAAAGATCAAAAGGAGGTTCTGGGCATTTTGTATGAAAGATAGAGAATACCACAAACTTCTCTGTGGTACAGCCTTCCTTAGCTGGGGAAGGGAGAGAGAGAGAGAGAGAGAGAGGAAAAGCACAGTAAGTTTATATATATCGTTATACATTTTATTTTATGATATTATAGACAGTAATTGTTATATAAAATACACAGAGATAGATTGTTATATAAAATATATATATTGTTATATGAAATATATACTGTTTTAGTATAATACAGTATAGTATATTATAATATGTACATTAGATTAGATACTAGATAAAGGTTTTTCACCCAAGATTGGTTGAGCACTGGAACACCTCTCTAGAGAAGTGGTCACAGCACCAAGCCTGACAGAGTTCAAGAAGCATTTGGACAATGCTCTCAGGCACATGGTGTGACTTTTGGGGATGGTCCTGAGCAGGGCCAGGAATTGGACTTGATGATCCTTGTGGGTCCCTTCAAACTCAGTGTATTCTGTGATTATAAGACAAATATAATCTCTAAATATATCTTTGTATATAGATAAAATGCAAAGATTGTGTTTGCATGCATGTATACAGATACATATATAAATGCTTTAATACTTTTTTTTATTTCACAGTGGTGCAGTGTTGCAGTATACCTGCTGATTGAATCTGTTGAGCACGGCCCTCATCCTGGTATTTAGGATTAGCTTTTAGCGCAGGTGCTATCCATGTTCAGAATGGAGGGATATAAATCAGCAGCTTATTCCTTGGTGTGTTTTTGGCTTGTGACAGAAAGGGAGGCTCTGTCCAAATGAGTATGGCACAGACTTGGCCCCTGGTAATCTTCAGAAAAAAGTGTATAGGCTGTTGCTGAACTTCAGCTTTTAACTAGATTAGAAACTGTTCAGAGTTCTTTTTTTCTCTGAACGGTATCAGTTAACTTTTTCAATGTCTTTACTTCACAGTCTTTTAGAAGATAGTGACTGGAATGCAGAACGTTTGCTTCTGCTCCTTACCAGTAATGCTTCATTCAACAGAGCAATATTGGTTTTGCAGCTACAGGCAACATAGCATACAGGGAGAGTGGGAGTGTGATGCACTGGGAAATAGCTGGGTAGACATCTGAAACTTGCTGAACTGCATTTCAGATGAGTCTGCAATGAGATGACTCTTCTGAAATGCATTTCAAGGAATTGCCACAGGCTTATAGACTGTAAACTCCTATTTCCATAGAACAGAAAGACAAAATGATGCAAGATGTGTGTGGATGCAAGCACTGTGTTTTAATTAGCAATGGCTTCTTTTGAGTACACAGAGCTGTCAGACTTCTTTTTCCTTCTTTCTTTTACTTCCCAGATGCTGCCTTTCACTGATCTATTTAGGTGGCATAATGAGAGAGACCTGCTGCTGAAGGTTGCACTAATGGTAACCTGACAGGATAAAGTGTTTTTCCATTAAAGTATGATCCCAAAGTACTGGGGGTGAAAAAATGTGCAAGTGGTAGCACAAGTGACATGAGTTTTAGGTAGGAGGTGAAGCCTCTTGCTGAATAAAACTTAGGAAAAATGAGTAGCCTGTGAAACAGTGTCCTACCAAGCTGTTTTGGTGCATTATTGTTTGGAGAGTTCCTTCTCTTGAACGTGGGTGTTAACTTGCACAGGTGGATTGAAGTGAATATTATGGGGTCCACCTTGCCGATATGCTGCTCTTCCTGACCTCCTGTGTACCTAATTGATTCAGTTTAGCAATGACAAAGTTCTCTGCAAGGGTATTATCATGAGATTTCCCCTGTCACAATTTTTGACAAGTTTTTCTATTCAGAATAATACTTGGAATTGCTGAATTAGCATAAAATGTAAAACGTTAAACGTGTTTTAATGCTGACTTCTTTTTCTTTTTAAGGAAGATACTTATATGGCAGTAGCTAGACAGGTTTTGAGGTGGAAAAATACCTTGAGAGATTTAACAGAGCTTCTCTCTTTCCTTCTCAGTGTGTGAGTACCAAGTCCACAGAACTAAACCGGCCCTTTGCCAAGACCCCTGAAAACTACCGGCTTACTTCTATATAGTAAAATTGTTTCCGTGTATCTAATTGAAAAGATGAGGAAAATGGAATATCAACAAATAAACTCTAGCTAGGGATGGTTGCCTTCTTTAGTGGTGAGTGAATAAATTTGCCTTCACTATGTTGGTTACTTCAGACTACTGGAGTGTGATGTGCTAAAAGCTGCAGGTTATAATGGCAGAAAGTCTGGTGTCAGATTCATGTGAGAGCTAAGGTTTATCCTGGAGAGTTGTTGTAAATAGACTGATTTTCTAGAAAAAATGAACAAGGTAAAGAAAAACCTTGTCATGTAATAAATTTTTTCCTGAGTAGTGTTTTGGCAAGAAACACTCAGAGGAGTGATTTTTTTGAGACAGGGTAAAATGGTTTCTTAGCAATTTTCCTAGGCACTCCAACATCAAATCCTGAATATGTGTTCATAATGGCTTTCTTAGTGCATCTTTAGCAGATGTAAACCACCACTGACTTATGGCATTGAGATACTTTTTCAGCAGCATGACAAGATATCACTAGTCCAGAATTTCAAATGATCCTAAGCATTGCTTCTTTGGTTAGTTTTTTGTCTTTTTCTTTTAGGAAACAGCCATACAGGAACTTGTAGGCAAATATAGGATGATAAATTCAGTTATTCCATTTGCAGTGGTTCATTGGACCCTGTTGCCTGTCTTGGATACTTTTTAATTTTAGTTTCATATAGCTAAAACGCAATGTACTATAAGATGTGAAACTGATTTACACTGAGGCGTACATTACAAAGGTACCATTACATATATATATATATACACATATATATATATATACACGCACACATACACACACAGAGAGATATAACGATATTATTTCCTTGTTTCTTTCGGTCTGTCGGTGCAGTCCATGTCCTTTCTTTGGCTGGGTGTGGGTGGCTGCGTTCACCCGCGCTGGTGGCAGTGACAGCTTCAGGTGTTTCAGATGGAGATCGGAGACGCCAGGGGCCTCACGGGGCGGGAGAAAGTGGCTGATCGATGGTTTTCCTCCCGTTCCCCGCTGCCTCCTCGATGGTTTTCCTCCCGTTCCCTGCTGCCCCATCCCGGCTCGGAGCCTCCCGGCTGCGGCCTGACCCGCGGCCCAGGGGAGGGCGCCCGAGCACCGCCGGCGGCAGCGCCTGGGGCCTTCCTTCGGCCTCGCTTTTGGCCACTCGGGAACGCGAGATACGCTTGAAACCCGTTTTTCTCTGTATCAGAGTCGTTGCTTTTTATTTCCCCACCGCCTCACCTTTTTGTTCTTTTCATTTTTTCCCCTCTTTTTTCTCTTGTGAGAAATATTTCAGCGGAGCAGCGGCTCCTCTTATGCGCTTCCAAACCGCCCACTTGTGACCCCTTGGTTGTCTCTTTACTGTGTAGAGAACAGAACCTTGCTGTTTATTGTAAGGGTCTCTTTGCCTCCGAACATCTACACATTGACCTTATCTCAGCTGACATGCAAAATAAGCAAACTAGAGGTTGTTCAGTCATTTAATCTAAAATCGGATGCCACTAGCTGGTGAAACAAACCTTTGAGCTCTGTGTGATGAAAATACCACCACCTTGCCCCACTGGAACAATTCAGCACTGCTGGGAGACTCAGGGTTATTATGGGACTCTTCAGTCTGCTGGTCTGCTCCACCAGAGTTTAATTTCAATATCAAGCAATTTGATCCATTTTATCTCTCTTTTTGAAAGAATATTCTAACATGCTTCCCTTTTGAGTCTCTGATAAAGGATTTTTTATTCTTTTTGAGGGAATGACGTCCAGGAGAGAGCCAGTATTAGTTGCAATGTCCAGTGCCCAGAGGAAGAGGAGGTTCAGGCTGAGTCCTTGGTTTGCTTCAACCACTGGAAGCATCTGGGTTGTCGGGGAGACCTTTCAGAGGAGATCGTGACAACAAGGAGGGGGATGCATATTTCCAGAATATTAGCTTTCAGAAAGCTGACAGCACATCTCTACTTAACCACTGTGCTAAAATCTGAGAGCTGTTAATCTTGTGCAAAGAAGGCAGATCTGTTCTGGTTTTACCTGTAGAAATCAAGTATTTAATGGCTGGACTTTTATTTCTGTGAATGTGAGGGCTGAGATGAAAAGTTATGCATTTGTAATGACACTGTCTACCTGTCATTTACCAAGTGGGTTCTTCTGTTTTTAAAAATTCAGGTTGTACTTGTTTTGCTTTGTGCAATTTTTCTCTCCTTCTATAGAAATAGTCTTCCAGTTTTTTTTTAGTTTATTATGAGAATTTCTAAAGTTAAGGAGGAAAAAACTGGACTCAACATGCACTTGGTGCCATAAATGTATCAATGAAGAAGTGTTTAAGTTGACTGCAACACTGAAGTATACGCTATGTTATTTGAAAAGTTTTAAATGTCTTGCTCTCCCTAATGGTAAGTACAAGCCACAGTGCACTGATCTGTCTGTATTTTGCCATTGTTTCTTGTGCTAATATCGGAAGTGGCTTTTGAAAGATGTTTTGTTAAAATGTTGTTCTTCCTAGGATGTGTTATGACATTATGGAAATTCTTTTTTGTTTTGTGCAGGAGGATCTCAGAGAACTACATGAAGAACCAACTGATCCTCAGGCACAACAGGAAATAATTAACAGCATTGAAGAAGTTTATTTTTCCAATGACTCCTTTGATATTGTGAAGTATGAGTTAGAGGTAAGCTGTCATCTTAAAAGAAACAAAAAAACGAAGGCCAAAAGTATGCTTGTTTCAATGAGCTATTTTTTATTTCTTAGATCTTGCATTAATGCAACAGTATATTCCTGTACATCATCTTGCAATTTATGTGGAACTTGTAGCTTAGAATATTGGTGCGTATAGATAGTATATAGTATCTTCTTTTAATGTGGTGGAATGTGCTAGCAGGCATTTCATAATTTAAACTCTAGTGGAAAAGTCAAGATAGCTGAGGAAACAAATCTGTTGTATGTTTTGTATTTTTTTAGCAAACTGACTGAGACAATAATTACTGTGATTGTGTTGTTGTGTGTATACATATATGACATAAAATAAAGTAGCTTTGAGGTAATTATATGAGGCAATTATGATCACATGTTGTATATCTTAGCTCTAACTGATTTGAATATCCATGATTTGAAAAAATGGATTAATTCTGCAAGTTAGATTAAAGAAGCCATAAAGAATGTTTCTTTGAGGAAACTGATTGCCTAGCTAATACTATGTGTGAGCTAACAATCTTTAATTTCTCACTGATTTTAATTTATTATTTAAATGCAGAGGCTTCCTCCAGTACTTAGTCTTCAAGAACTGGAAGAGTACAGAGACAAACTAAAACAACAGCAAGCTGCTGTAAGTAGTCTTTTCCTCTGTACCCTTAAACAATTTCTTGTCTTGTCAATAAGTCTAGCAAGAAGTGTAACTGTAAAAGATTTCGTAACACATTAGATACTAAGTATTTTTTTAATATCATGTTGTTTGCCTTCATAGTGGAAAATCATCACTAAATCATATGAAATCATGGAAGTAAATCTTAGTGATAAGGATTGTAACAAAGAGCAAATATTCTAATTATTTCTTTAGAAACTTGACTTGTTGAATGTTTATCTTGTAATGTTCAACACAGTGCTGAATAGTGGAGTAGTATCTCTTTGAGGGAGTTCTGGAAGTGTAAGACATGAAATGTTTTAAATACTCTCTCCTTGAAGATGCTATTTTCTCTTACTTTTCATTTGCCCATATGTTAATTGTTCACAAGAGTTTTTAGTGAATGCTGATGCAGAGTTATTATGCAATAAACCAAATTAAATGTAATGAGTAGTAACTATGAGGAGAAATCAGAGTTGGAGCATTTGAAAGGTGCTTCTTACACTTCAAATTTTTCTATTCATGTATTAATTATTGTTCCATTACTCTTTTGAGATGAAGAGCATGGTACAGGAAATAAATCTATTAACTGTGGCATTTAAAGAGTATCTGCAAATAAAATAGAAGTAATAATCTTAACTCATGTTTTTGAATAAATTAAATGTATAGGAGTACCTTGTTAACAATGCATAAAGCAAGTGCCTTTTGCCTTAGACTGCTTTCTCCGTATTATACCTATGAAGTTTTGAGAAAGATTAGTAAGAAGTTGTGGAAATGAATATTCCATGTTTTTCACCAAGATTTATAAGGAAAAAATTTGGAAGTGAGTAAGAGGTAGTATTTTGTGTGTCTGTTTGTGTGGTGGTGATGGGTTTCTTTAAATTTTAAGAGAACATTTGGTGGTGACCTTGTTTTGCAAGGAAGTGCTCTCAAGACTGAGACAACTTCACTGAGATTTGCTGCATAATCCTAACATGTGTTATTAATGTCTTGGCCATTTTTTGCATGGAGGATGGGAACTGGCTGCAGCTAGGGGAGTAGTTTCAGGACATGGCTGCTGCTGAAACATTTACACTGGAAAGTGCATGCAGCTAATGAATAAATAGGGGAGAGAAGGCTTCCAGTAAATGCAATCTGATGTGTCTTTCTTTTAGAATACAAACAGGTAAAAAATCTTAAAACCAAAACTTTGACCAGAAACATACACCCAGTTCTTCCCTCACCATCCCCCCAGTCAGGATTGGTCCTTGCTTATTTCTTTCTTAATCTTGTCAAAATGTGTTTCTGGTAAAGGAAGGAATTACTTGTTCCTTGGGCATGTGCCAAGGTGCTGAAATTTCTTATAAGCTGTATTTCATGTCCTTAAGTCATATTTTTAGGTAGAGTGTTGAGAGACTGTTGCATGCTTTCTTCTTATGTCTCGTTATTATCCATTTATCTGGTGATGGCTCATTTAGAGAGCTGTCTTCCTTGAAGGTCATTAGTGTCTTTCATGGAAGGCCAAACTGCAAAATATTGAAAGTTGTTAGTTCAGTCCTAAAAATATTTTAATGGTGAACAGATTATTAGATAGAGGATTCAAGAAGCCTGTTGACATATCACACAGTACCTCTGCTTTTGCAAAGAACTAAATGCTGCCTTTTTCACTTCAGTGTCTGTGCCTACAGCTGGTAGAGGAGTTAACAATAGTAGTTTGGAGATAACAGCAAGTTCTAAACTTCTCTAACGCAAAGCACTTATATGAGTGTGAATTACAGAGCTCTGATCTTGCACTTCTCACTTACTGTTACTATCTGCTTTTGCACAGCTGATCTTCGTCATCTTATTGTTTTCAGGGTCACTATAAACTTATTTTATGTAGTTTGCTTGCTAGTTTTCCATCCCACTGGAACAATCCAAACTTGCTCAAACATTTTTTAATGTATTTATCATAACAACTTTAATTTGTAATTGTCTTGGTACAGACGATTTGGATTAGAAAGGCTTTTTAGTTGTACGTCTGCTAGACTTCATTTTAATTAGTAGTCTAATACCCTTAGCTATGCTGTTTTTTCTTCAGGAGATGAAATATTTTTTACTGATGTGATTAGGAAAGAGAAAATTGTTTGTCCTTTTAGCAAACGTTGTTGGCTGGCATTGATAACCACAGTCGCATTCAGTGCTAGCAGCTGCAAGTCTGGATTCCAAGACTCAGCACACCACAATTGCATGGAAGATGCCAAAGGAGGTGTGACAGTTTGAAAATAAATTAAATAACTGTGGATAATATTGCTCATCTGAAAAAAAATATCCGAGAGAATAGCTTGGAACCTCAGGAAGAAAAGTATTATCACTAAATTCTGGGAAAGGGAAAAAAGTGCCCATGGCAGGTGCTTGTCAGTGTTGAGGTTGTTATTAATCAGGGGTAACTGAGGACTTGCAAAACAAAAAGAGTGTAAAACCTGAAAAGAAATGTATCTATTATTTATGTGTACTGCTTGAACATTGCTTAACAGTGATGAATAAAACTGTTAGGTTTGTACTAGAGCACTGAAAAACTAGCAGGTATATCCATGTCCTAAAGTTCTTTATGGGTAGAGAACTAGAATGAAGAATATGTTCATTCTGAATGAAGAATATGAAAAAAGAAGGTGAAAATTCCTCACAGTGTGTAGACTGTGGAGTGAACAAAATTTCTTAAGAGCCCCAGGGTCACGTAGGCTTGTGTAGCATTTGGCTTGATAATGTCCTATCCTGACCCCACCTTGCTCTGGAGTTGTTCTTTTGCTTTCCTGTAGAGGAGAGCTTTATCAGTTAATAGAACAACTAAAAGGTTAAGAACAACTGAAAAGTTTTAAAATTGCTTTGTGGTTCTGGCCTGCTTTTAATATGCAAGGAGGAAAGCATAGCTGGGTATATGCTGCTTGTCCTGATGACAGTGGAATATTTCAAAGACCATTTATGTGCAAGCTGCAAGCTCTCTTCCAGAGTATGGGAATTGAGCTGGTGGAGCCAATACAATTGTGTTACAGGAATGCTGATGGAAGAGCTCAACTTTGTGCTATGTTTGCCTAAGCAGTGAAGTTCACAAAATCCTCTTTGTTTCTCTTTGCCAGTAGTGCACTGTGGGCTGGCTGTCATAGCCAGTATTATTTTGTTTCCATTACTGGGAGTATAGTTCCCCCAAAAGAATATAAAGCCGTACCAATAATTTCTTCATCATGTTTGAAAACATTTCTTAAATATTTTTAGTCCCTGGTGAAAACCAAAATACACTATTTTCAAGCTGGCATTTATAAGACTATTACTGTTGGATTTGTTTTCAAGCTTCTGTGTTTGTGGACGATAGATTGATTAAGGTAGCAATGCCCAGTTTTTAAATTCAATACAGATGGCAGCTCTCAGGAGCATTCTACTTGGAATTATACTCAAAGCATTGGATAAAAATTTAAAATATACATATTCTGTGTTCTAAAGAACGGGTATAATGTGTAGAGGGTGAATATTCATTTTGACATAGTTTCAATTTAATGCAGTATCAGTCTCAAAGGTAGGTGTCCTTATGTTAAATGTGTTGTGGTTGAACTCTAGATGGCAATGAAGTATCACACTGCCTCTCACTCCCTTCTCCACCAGTGGGGTAGGGGGGAGAATGGGAGGAGTAAAAGCGAAAGCTTATAGGTTGAGAGAAAGGTAGATAATGCAGAAGAAATAGCTAAAAAATAGGTAAAGCAAAAGCAAGTGAAGCAAAACAAGGAATTAATTCACTGCTTTTCATGGGCAGGCAGCTGTTCAGCCTTCTTCAGGAGAGCAGGGCTCTATCATGTGTAGCAGTTATTTGTGAAGACAAATACCATCACTCTGAGCATCCTTCCCTTCCTTCTTTTCCCCACAGCTATATATGCTGATCATGACACCATATGTTTAGGATATCCCATGGGGCAGTTGGGATCAGCTGTCTCAGCTATGTCCCCTCTCAAAGGTTTGTACACCACCAGCCCACTTGCTGGTGAGGTGGTTTGAGGTGTAGAAAAGGCCTTTATTCTCTGCAGGCACTGCTCAACTGAAACACCTCTGTGTTATCAGAACTGTTTTCAGCCCAAGTCCAGAACAGCCCCATACCAGATACTTTGGAGAAAACTGAATACCCCAGCCCAAGCCAGCACACCGTGTTGTATGGTTGACTTAAATTGGTACTCCAGCAATCGCATGAGCAAAACACTTGCAGTGTCCCAAATTATTTCTGTTTGCTTTTCTAGCACATTCCTTAACAAGCAGAGAGTTAAGTGAGTAGTCTAAAAATGCCCGCTAATCGGTAGATAGAATTGTGAACGTTTCCCTTATCTTGGTTCTAGCTAAAGTAAGGAAAGCTGATCATCATTTTTACAAATTTTTAATATGTTGTTGTGGAATATTTAATAATAAAGTTGAAAAATGCAGAACTTAATGGTAGAGAATCACAAACTTGTAAAACTTTAGTATGGGCATGGCGTACTTGAGATTGCTGTGTATCACATGGAGTGTTCTTCTCTTTAAGGTATCTAAGAAAGTTGCAGATTTAATCCTTGAAAAACAGCCTGCATATGTTGAGGTAAGACAACTAACACATACTTTTCAATAATCAACTGCTCAGTTTTGTGCTGTTACAGTGCTGCAGTTGGGTCCTAATAGTAATTTGTAGTAGGGATGCTAATGCCTGGTTGGAACCAGCTATTTTTGAATGCTAAAGCTCTGTCTCTAGTGAAAACGAACACTGTATTGAGTTGAAAGTCCTCAAGATGATAAAAGTTTTGGCATATTGTCATTTAGTCTTTCTGAAGAATTTGAAATTCATGAGTTCACAGGCTTGGCTAATACCTGTAGTGGTCTTGGAACAGAAACTGCTTTAGTGCCCCTCTGTAAGAGTGGTGTCACATCTTACGCAGTAAGGGAAAGCAGTAGTGATCTTTCTTAAGATCACTAAGCTGCCACTAATCTCAGGCAGTTGTGAGAATCATGAAGTCACAGAATATGTTGTGTTGGAAGGGACCCACTAGGATCAAGTCTAACCTTGTCCCTGCACAGAACCATCTCCAAAAGTCACACCATGTGCCTGGGACTATTGTCCAAACAATTCCGCAAAGTGAAAATGGTGATCGTTATTAAGTTAGTCTGAGAATGATCCTGTGGTGAATACTGTTTGTGTACAGCACCTCACATCACCATTGTTATAGTGGTGATTATGGCAATTCTTATTTTGGACAAGAAGCTGGAGAGAGTGTGGAAGAACAAAGACTGGTTCCTGGCTGTTAACCTGTGGTAGCTGTCATGGAGCTGCAGTTAAATTCGTCTTATCCAGAGTACACAATATCCTCTTTTGTTCACTAGTTCGGCCAGTACATCCAGCCTTAGAGAGGTTGCCATCTGTGTTCTGGCATTATTGCCTGGTGAAAGGAGTGCTGCTGTTCGAAGAACAATGGAAGGGGGAGAAGTGACCATTGTTTGCATCATCTTCTGCAATAGCAGGTGGAAGAAAATGGCTATAACAGTAAACTTGTTTCAGTTTTAGTTAAAGGGGTGAGGTGGGATGCTATTGCAGAAGGAGGCTGGTGAGTGCTACTGTGTTTGAGTTTTCACAAGATAGTTTAGAAGGGAGAGAAAGCGTAATTGTATGGTATAAAAAGCATACTGGTGAAATTCTGGTATTATTTCACTGTTGTGCAGGTTTGAAGTTGATGGTTTTGAGTGAGTGCTGCTTATTCTGAATCCAGCAGCTTCACTTTGAAAACCTCTCACTGCATAATAGAACTGCAGCAAATGTTCTTGCATTTTGTGTGCAATGTTAATGTTCTTATTGCAGACATCTTAGTGAGGTGTATCTGTTTTATACCTAGAAGTGCTTTCAGATGTTCCAAAGGGGTAGTTAAAAAATCCATTGTGATAGTAAAAATCTTTAAAAAACTTTTCTTAAATGCATTTGTGCGTGATTAAGTCAATAATCCTTCAGTGTTACTTATGGGCACAGGCCTGCACAGAGTTATTCTTGTCAGGAGATTTCTGGTGGGCGTTATAGGTCTCACTTTCTCACTGATTCATGAAATGAACCTCCTGCTGTGTGAACTTATAATGGTAGCTCCAGTTCAGTGTTCAACTACAGTAACAGATCATTACAAGAACCAAAAATGCAATTGAACACATCTCCTGGACACATTTTCACTGTGCAAAGAATAGTTTGGTAGGTACCATGGTTTGAAGCCCCTGCCTAATATGAAGTATACTGATCTAACAGACACTACTGTGGCCACAAGAGGCATGGCACAGACACAGGGTAAGGGATTTACAGTTTCCTGTTCTTGAAAGAAATACATACTTTAGGAATAACCAGTGGATGAAAGACTGTTTTTGAGAAGAGAAAAACTGTGTTCAGCCCTAAATGCTGGGCAGAAGACTCCCCATTTGGGAATATTTGGACTGTACTCTCTCCCCATTTTTCTCCATCCAGTCATGTTCAAAGGAGAGATTTTACAGAGTCTTTGCAAGAGGCAAGGCAAGTGGAATTGCTCCTTATTGTATGGTGTTTTCTCATGAACAAGGGAACAATGGCTTTTTGAATAGCTCTGGTACTCAAAGTATGTTTTTAGAGAGAAGTAGGTATTGAGGAAAGTAATCTTTGAATTTGGTTTCTTAAGATATTTTGCATATCAGCAACTAGACTGTCATTTATACAAAAGCAACACTGGTAACATAAAGGAGCAGGTTTTGGTGGAATATGCAGCGAAATGATTTGGAGACTGACCAGGAGCCGATTTAAAACTGAACTGAACTTTGAACACATTTTTGCTTATCATATTAGTAGAATTAGATGAGTTTTCAAAGTGAAAATCTCCCTTCTCATGGAAAACACTTGATATATTTTGAAATGATGAGCAGAATTAAAAAATAAAATTAAAAAAAATCTCTTCTGTAGCTTGGGGAAAGGATGGACTTTTCTGCAGAGCTGTTCTAACAAAAGAAATCCTAATAGTTATATTAAACTTTTTTTTTTTTTCCAAGGAGTTGAGATTATGCTAGGCACTTCACTAAGTCAAAATCAAGCTAAATTCAGGTCACCTCTGCTGAAGAGTTTTCAGCTGAAAGTCAACAGGATACAATTAACATTCATTATGATGTGACATCTATTAAATTGGTAGAACACAAGTGCTTCTAAACAAGAAAATGCTGTGTGAAACATAATTTGTTTTTTTTGTTTTGCTGTTCTCTGGCATATTAATGCAAATTAAGCCCTGTGCTTTTATCACTGAAGCTTTGATCATTCTTTGTAATGCATTAATAGTATAGAAATTCTTAGGCTAAATGTGCAATATATAAATGTAGGGGGTCCCACTGCAATGAAAACAGATTTCAGCTATCTTATCTTGAAAAGAGAATTGTATTTCAAAATATAGTTTATATTGATGTTACATTGCAGTGCTTAATGAATATATAAAGTAACTCTACAAAGTCATTATAACATCTCAGGAGAAATCTACTAATCAGTAGTCTTCACTAGTGTGTGTCTTGTATATTTGTTTAACTTGTATATTTGTGTAACCTGTTGTCTCTCTATAGGAACTTGAACGTGTTACATCATTGCAGAGTGGCCTTCAGTTGGCAGCGGTTATTTGCACAAATGGAAGAAGGTATCTTGCTTAAGGAACTGCAGAGATTGAAAGTGGGGAAGTATTTAACAAGAAATCTGTAAACCCAGGAAGTTTACTTGCTGATGATACTTCCTGTTTATGTGCTGAATACTATTAGCAGTAGTAGTTTGAGATACTGAAACAGTTACAAGCTCTTGCAGCTCTCTCTCACTTTTGCAATTGGCACTTCTCTTTGAAACAGAAAGCTTTGGAGATATACCACTGATCCACAAACAAGTTTAGAAGGAAGGGTGTACCTTCTTAGTAGTCTGTCTGATACAATTTCATTTTCTAAGTTTCCCTAACAATGCTGACAATCTTATTTTCTACCATGTATTTTGTTGGACTTGTTAGAGTTTATTAGCAGTAAGTTTTATTTTATGAATTGTTGAAGATTATGTTAATTTTTACCTTGCAGACACCTGAATATAGCAAAGGAGGGCTTCACACAAACTAGTTTGGGGCTCCTTGCAAATCAGAGGAAACGACAGTTGCTTATTGGACTGCTAAAGTCTCTGAGAACAATAAAAACACTGGTATGTAAGTTGTTTTTGTTCAGTGACAAATCTTTCCTTCATTTCTGTGAAGTAATGACAATTTTTTTTTTCTTTTTCTTTTCTTTTTAGCAAAGAACTGATGTGCGTTTGAGTGAGATGTTGGAGGTAAGTCCCTAAAAAACTGGTATAATTTGAAGCTATTCTGAGTCTACATTTGCCAGTCATCCTAATTTTGTCCCTTCCTTTCATCTTGAAAACAGGGTATGTGAATGAGATGAAATTATATTTCTTTTTTTTAAATTGAGAAAAACTTTCTCAATGTATCAAATTACATAGCCCCTCTGCCAGGGGAGTGTATTTTCTACCAAAAACTAATTCCTGCCTTTAGATCTGGGCACTGAAACTGGAGTTAGTTCAATAAAAGTGTTGTGGGGTCTTCACTTATCCCTGCTCTCAACTTATACCTATTTTCTTTAGCTTGATATTGGGGGAAAAAAAAAAAGAGATTTAGCTGTTTGTTCCTATGCTGGGTCTGGATAATGAATTTCTATTGATATATTGAGATACAAATTTATAGATGAGCTTTCTACTTAATATTTTATTTGTAAATGTAGTAGCATTCTGTCCTTATTCATTGGGTAGGCTTTTGAATTCAATTGTAGAAAACATTGCAACATGCAGGCTATTACACTGAAAATTTTGATGGTGTTATGTATACTGCCGAATAATGTAATAGATACTGCACAGAGCAAGATAAGATCTTGTCTTAAGGTGATGAATTGTATGAAAGAAAGCCTCAGGATTTTGACAGCTCTAGTACATGTAGCTTAGCAATTTTGACTTGCAAGTTTGCCAAATATTTACAGCTAATACTGAATGGAATGTCATGATGGCAATCCCCAGTTATTAAATCTGGAAATTGAATCTTAATAGTTTTAACTTTCAAGATTCTGTGAATTTTATTCCATCTTGAGTAAGTTACCTTGTGTCTGTAAACTTTCTTACTCTTTACCAAGCAAAACTGCACTCGTTTTCAGGTAGTATAAATACTTTCTGCTCAGTAAGCCCTGTAAAATGATTAGCTTTTAATTTCTGTGCGGTATTTTGCCACACAGGAAATAAACTCTGTCTACTGGCAGGAGTTGTCCTGAAGAGGTGCGGTTATTGCGTTCACACACTGACCCTACTGTCTGATTATCATAATTGGTCAGTGATTTTTAAGGGCTGGAACTGCTGTTTTTGGCAGAGTGCAGTTTTAGAGCTGTGCTCAGTGTCTGTTCCCAATAAGTTATTTGGGCTACTGGCTCATTTATTTTCTGCACTCCAAGAAGTTAGTAGGTTGGTATTTGCATGAGAGCTATTAGTAGCCACTCACAGAAGAGCATTTTGAAAGGGTTCCCAATTAAGAAGAGACGTGGAATGAAGTTACGGGCTGAGCTGCATCTGGAATATATTAGAAACATATCTTATGCAAGCAGGCTTTCTGATTTGAGCCCTCTTAGACTTAATGGAGCAAGTACCAGGTTTCCAGTGCAGAGAGATGTAAAGAACTATTAATGCAGCTGTCCTTTTAGTCCAGTGTACTGTTCTGTTTTCATCTAACGGATAATGTATTTTGGTTTTTTTGGTATTTTTTAGTTAAATTCGATCTGCATTAGAACATTGCTGTTAAAACCAATTTCATTTCAGAAACCTCTCTATGATAATAGCTGAATATAAATTACCCCTGTGTTTTTACTCTTCAATCAATGGCTGAAATTCCAGTAACAGCTTTGCATTTGAGCTCTAAAGCATGTAATGTAACAGATGTAATTATGGCAAAACCCAGAAGCTCAGCTATTAAAGAGGGCTTCTCTTCTTCCAAGATTCTTTCTGGTCTCATGTCTAATAGAATAAAAAAATAATAGGTGTATCTGAGGCAATGCCCATGTCTCGTTGGTAGGATCCTTGGGTTTTACATTTTTATGTGTATGTTTTTGTTTTGTCCTGACATCCTTAAAATACTTCCTGATTGAGCTGTCTACCTACTGAATATTCTCCTTATATATTAAGACAATGCATCCATAGCATGCTCTTTATTTCCTCAGGCCTTCTGTGAGTCACTTGTATTTAAGTTAATTTTTAATGAGCTGGATGTGTCAATTTAAATAGAGTTTATTTGGGCGTAATGTTGGGAGTGTTTTCCTTGTCTCCTGTTATGCTTTCTAAACTATGGGAACAGCCTGCTAATGACTGAACTAACCTCTTTCCATGCTCATGAATAGATTACTGGAAAGACGTTAGTTGTTCTGTAATAAAAACTTGGTGATATATTTTTTACGTATGCATAAGGAAACAATACAGCAAGTTGTTTGCATAAGGCACTGTAACACATAGTGTTTTCAGATGTTGCTAATTCTTAGCTTGTTGCACATTAAGTGCTGCAGTAGACCCTCACTCTTTTCCTTTAACTTTACTGTATAGACAGGAGAGGCAAAATATTTTATTCTTAATGTTTATACATAAGCATGCAAGCAAAAATGGGTATTGCACTGTTGCTTCCAATGAGCTTTCAATTGTATTTTATCCTAAGGAAGAGGATTATCCAGGAGCTATTCAGCTGTGCTTGGAATGCCAGAAAGCTGCCAGCACTTTCAAACACTACAGTTGTATAAGGTAGGGTGACATTGTGCAGATGTCAGCTTCAGTATGATTTTCTTTGTTGGTGGTATAAAATAGTGATTGATTCTCATTCTCTAAAGAAAGTTCAATTGAAAAATGATTTTCAGCTTAGAAAAGCAAAATTGAGGCAGTTATAAAAGCATAAGTATCCTCTGTAGTTTCCCACCTCCCCCTACTACGACTAACCAGTGTTCTCAGTCATAACAGCACATAATCAATGTTTAGACTATATAATTGTTTTTTAACTGTTGTAATATGTTGGCAGGTATGGTTTCAACGTAAAGTGAATTATAACTGCTACAACCTCCTGTCTACAGTTACCTGAGCTGCGTTTTTAATGAGAAGTTTTTATTCTGGAATTAATTTGCCTATAGCAAGATGGCTTCTGCAGGATAACTTACCCTGATTCTTGTCAATGAAATTAGCAAGTGCAGAATTTCATGCTGACATGAAGAAATTGCTTTCAGGATGGAAACTAATCCAAATATCTGCAGTTTCTAACTTAGACTTAGTGTTTCCATTGCTTTTAAAAAAAAAAAGAAATAGCAGGAAATGCTCATGAACTCCAGCAGGAGGTGTAGCAACTCCAGATGATTATAGGGATCCTTCTGTTTGAAGATTCATTGCATGTGGAGAAACAATAAAGAAATACTGGCTATTCTCTTTAGTGTTTAATGACAGTTCTTATTGATGCCTTTTTTTCTATTTATCTAATGGAAACAAAACATGAGGGTGATGAGTGTATCATTTAAGCCTAGAGAACTAAGCAGAGATGCTAGAACCTGTCCTTTGGTAATTAATGTGAGCCCCTAAGGAGAAGACTCACAGCACAGAAGGAAGTTGTCTAAAATCAGATATGGTGATTATTTAATGAAAACTGTGCTTTTTGTGCTAGAAGAGAATATCCTGCCTATTTCTTTGTTGCTTTGACTATTCCAAACAAAAACATATTAGTCTTTTTTTGTAATTTTTTTTATTTCTGTTGTTTTGAAATTTTAAAAGCTGATTGTTGCAAAGGTGCAGTGGTGCCTTTTTTTCTGCTAAATAGTTTCTCTTATGCTAGCTATTTTTATTAATTTTTTATACCAACTTTACAAATTTTTGTGAGAAAGCTTAAGTTCTCTTTTTCCTGTAGCATTTCTGTAGGAGGTTCCTTGAGCAACAAATAAAAATTACTGTAGTTTGCAAAGATTTGACAGCCCTGACTCTTCTGGTTATGTTTCTGCTATAGACCACAGTGCCAAACCAAAACATTTAAAACAACTTTCTTGGGGGTTGGGAATGTTTTTGAATTCTTGGTTAAATGCTAGTGGGATGGAGTCTTGTCTAGATCCTCTTAACACTGTTGCATTATAAACCTAGAATAATGTCCTTTTCCACGTAGCAGTGGTGTGATGGTGCTAGTCTGACACAGCTGCAGCAACTTAATGATTTATGATGAATTACTACGTTGTAGCTCAGTAGGAAGGGTTTTGGAAATAAAAATGGTCTGAAATGTTTATATAATCAGTAATTTTATTCTAAACATTTTTTTCATTCATCAATAGTGAGTTAAATTCAAAACTGCAAGACACCTTGGAACAAATAGAGGTAAGAATTAATATACTAATGTTTAGTATATGTTAATTTTTAATCTCTAAGTATGTGCTCATACTTAATCTCTAAGTACTCGAGCTTTCTAGTAAAATGTTAGCAATTATAGAATGTGTACATTTCTTCCAAATACTCTCTTTGGATACTGTAGACATTGCTACAGTAGTAGTAGTACAGTAGTAGTTCATGTAGACTTTTATGCTGTAATCAGCCTAATTGCTCTGTAATATTTTATCATATTATGAGCCGTTCACATCTTGTGCTCACTGTAAGTGGTAGAGCAGTCAAATTTCAAAAGTCATATAACATTTGAAGTATTGAACACCTAGAGAGTTGTGAAAAAGTAAATTAATAGCAAGCCAGTAGGTTTGGTAAGTTATACAAGAGATCACAGTTTCACAGGAAATTTTAGAGGTCAGCAAACTGGAGACTGCTGGATAGGACCAGTGCTAAACTGTAGGAAATAAGACTTGAATAGATGTGAAGGACGAGACTAAAGTTGGTTGAAGTTGGTAGATAGTATCACAAAAGCAAAGGGATATGAAATGTTAAGTGTCTTCCTGGAAACTGGCAGGAAAAAAAAAGGAATTATTCGAACTCCACTACTAGGTAATTTTGAGCTGGAATTTGGCCAACTTTTTGTAAGAAGTCTAGCAATGTATAATATGTATGTGATGCATGTAATGCATACATATGTAATGTTTAGCAGGAACCTGAATTTGCTATTTGAGCAGCTGTCTACACCTTTCTTCAGAAAGTCAGACTATTATTTTTTGTCATACCTTATTTAATTTCCTGTAAAATTAAAACTGTCAATTTCCTTCAGTTATGTCTTTGTACTTCAGCTTTTATGCAAACCTTTTTTTTTTCCTTTAGTCTTTCTCTGATAGTGCTTTATTCAGAACGTCTGGTTCAAGAGAGCTGATAGAATGTTGTCTTCCTGCTCTAACACAGGCCCTGTTAGAGTGAACACTCATTTTTTCCTTGTGTACAAATACTGATGTTGCTTAAAAGGAGATACACATTTTTACTTCCTTCCAGTAACAGCTTTGAAGAGAAAATTCTGGTCTTACCAAACCATGATGAAATGTGCCATATTGGTTGGTGAAAGCAAATCACAGCTAGCTAAATAATCACATTCAAGATTTTTATTTATTACTTGTGAATTTATAAAAAGATCTTACTTTCCTGCTGTTAAAGTACTTTATTTTCTACTAGAGTTATCCCTGTGCATATGGAAGAAACATAAGTCATCCTGGGGCCCATGGCATATTGCTGAGAAATGCATGGTCTAATTAATATAGAATAATATTCTGCTAGTTAGGATTTCAGTAATGAGTCTTTTCAATAGTTGAGTGCCTCTACTTAAGTCCATTCCTTTTCCCTTTTTTTGTCTTCTTTAAATTTAGGTTTTAATAGAGATCTTTCTTTTATATTATGTTATAAATAAAATGCAAGACAGCTATAGTGGAAGGAACTATTGAAAAATGTAACAGAAAAGATTAATGTTCTCTATGTAAGATCTCTGTTCATGGGCAGTTTGGTATTCCAGTTTTTCTCTTTGTACAGCTGCTCTGCAAAAAACATTTAAAAAAGAAATCAGTATATATCTGGAATTCAAAGTGTTGAGTAATGTTTTAGAGAAGTTCTGAATCTTTAGGTTACTTGTCCTTTTACCATTTTGCTTATATGGAAGAAAGTACAATGAACAACCCCCACCAAATCTCTAGGATGAACACCAAAAAATATTTTGTGACTAATGATGTAATTCAATAAAATTTTCCAATGGAATAAGTAAAAGTACGTATCAGATTAAACATCTATCTACTCTGGTTTCTTTTTTTAGGAGCAAGACTGTATTGCAAGATCTTTAAATAATAAGAATTGAAATGGTTTTAGTATCTAGCAAGGAAAGAAAATATTTGTTAACTGTATATGTTAATATATGTTATTGATTCACTCTGTTTTTATTTTTTGCATTGTTGGTTGAATATAACTAGTTAGGTTGTGTATCTAAACATGACAGCATCTACATGAGAATTATGTTATTAAGCCACATAGTCAAATGCTTGAAAGCTTTATTAGCCATTAAATTCATGATCCTATTGAAGTTTTTTTCCATTTAGTTTACATAATAGATGAGCTTCATTTGTTGCAGAACTGTTCAGTATGCTCAGACACAGCTCTGCAGCATCAGAATCCATATTTGTGTGTCTACTTTCTTTCTTGACTCCTAGGTACTGATTGGTGTGGTGATGTAGTATTCTATAAATAGCTGTTTTGCCAATGAACTTTTAATTCAGATAGCATTAGTTCCATTTAAGAGATGCAGTCAGAGGCTTAAGAAGCCTATGATTGAATTGATTGAGATGAAACCCCCAGATCTGGATTTTTCTTAGGGGTGGAAGTAGACCAACTTAGAAATCCCAGCTCTCCCATACTGAGGTTCCTGACCTTCTCAAAGTAAACATCACTTTGAATTTGATTTCATTGTTCTTGTTTGTTCTTGGGATAGTGGAACTCTTTGGCTGACACTGAAGCACTTACACTGCAAGAAGTAACACCTGAGCACCTCAGAACAGTCCAGTCACACACAGTCTTGGTTGCTTTACAACCATAATTATCACACTGTTTAAATAAACATCTTCCTTGCTTGCTGTTGTTTGAGTAATGTATTACTTGTCTTGTTTTCATTTAGTGTTTAACATATTTTTTCTTTCATTTTTTAGGAACAATTGGATGTAGCGCTTTCCAAAATATGCAAGAATTTTGATATCAATCATTATACAAAGGTTCAGCAGGCTTACAGGCTGCTTGGAAAAACACAGGTTAGTACTTATCTTCTGAGCAAGTCACAAAGAATAGTCATGTCACAGCATGAAACTTTGAGTACTGTGATGGAAATTTATTTTCCTAATTGTTGGGGTTTAATCCCAGGTGGCAGCTAAGCACCACACAGCTGCTTGCTTCCTCCTCCTTGATGCGACAGCAATGTCAGAGGGCAGGCAAGTGTTCAGTCATCCCCAGGACAGCAGGACTCCATCATGTGTAGCAGTGACTTGTGAAAACAAACTTCATCACTCCGAACATCCCCCTGTTCTGTCTTCTTGTCCCAGCTTTTATTACTAAGCATGACACCACATGTTATGGAATATCCCTTTGGTCAGTTGGTGTCAGCTGTCCTGGCTGTGTCTCCTCTCAACTCCTTGTGCACCCGCAGCCTGCTCTGGAGCATTGGGGTGAGAAGCAAAAAAAGGTCTTTACCTTGTGTAAGCCCTTCTCAGCAATGTCCAAAACATCCCTGAATTATCAACATGGTCTCCAGAACAAATCAAAAACACAGCTCCATTCCCCATACCATCTACTGTAAGGAAAATTAACTCTATGGCAGCCAAAATCAGCACACTAATGCTGATGGATCTTGCCAAATATATGTATATGAAGATTTTTATAATGCTCATGTAATTTAACAGTACTTGCTAAAGGTAAGCTTTACTGCTTCATCATATAGTTTTTTTGACAGGTTATAACTGTAACAGTTGCATATTTCAGCTCTGTTTATACTGCTGTTTGCACTGTTCATTCTATTTGGTCACGTGAATACTATTTTTCATTGATAAGTCTCTTTTTCTGGGTTGTGCATAACCTCTGCCTTGAGTATTTCCATTTTGTATTGTACTATTAACATAATGGAAATGGAACATGTGAGGAGATAAATTTTTGCGGTAAGATACATCCCATGGCATGTCAAACATATACTGTGGACATGTCCTGAAAGTTACATTTGAGTGTGCCTAGAGCATTTTCTGTGTATATAAGAGTTCTGCCATAGGATGGAGTTCTGTTTGGTGCACTGCCTTGAGGCCTCATATGGGTCTGTTTCTCTGAGAAGGCATTTAACCAGTTTTCTTCAGAAGTATGAAGTATGGGAGCTACTGTCAAGGTGCTGTGAAGTAAAGGGGATAAGGAGACATGAAAGTTTTGGAGGCATGTTTTGTCAGTGGTCAATGCTCATAATATAGGCTGAACGTGGTGGTGCCACCGTAAGAGGGAATGATTTACTTAGGGAAGAGATCCCCCCAGAAAGCTTTAGTTGCTAAAGATCAAGTCAAAGCACCTGTTCCCTGATGAAGACAGGAGAAGAACCCAAATCATTATGCTTGACTTTTCTAATGCTCTTTCCAGATTTCAGGGGCATATCTGATATAAGATAGCCTTCCTTTGGTTTGTTTTAAATTTTTGTTTGTTTTGCTTCTTTCTAATGACAACCTTTCTAGTAAAGTTGGGTTCTTTTTTTCCTGGCTTGACTGTAGTAACAGTTGTAGTGGGTTTTTTTTTTTGCTGTGAGATAGGATTAGGAGAAAAGCAAAGCATGTTTAAACTTGAAAGGGTATAAAGAAAACTTTATTAACAGAATTAAAAGGAGCATAGTAAGAAAATCAGAATAAACCTTTCAGGACACCTTTTTTCTCCCACTCCACACTTTTCTACTGTAGAGACAAATCTTGGGACTTTTAGTCAGTTTACTACTTCTGAAATAGTTTATTTCAGTTCACTTAGGGAGAAGAGTTTTTCTTTTCATAAGAAATGGGGACTTCTCCACAAGAAAACAGTTTTTCTTGTGGTTTCAATGTCACTGTGAAATGAACTGCGCAGAAAAGTTAAAAAAAACCTGTTCGCAGTGTGAAAGTCTTTCCTGCATCTTGTAGTTTTCTCACAGCTGCTTTCATGGGCTATTTTAATTTATTGCTATTTTAAGGATGATCTGTTCTAGCATAAAGCAGAAGTTCTCTTTGTCCATCTCTGTGACTAGAGGTTTTCTACTACTGTCTCTAGGGCAAGGTTTCTCATTTCTTTATGTTCAAGTTTCTCACTGGATCTACAGCAACATCCATCTGCTTCAGCTACTGGTGCCTTGGCTCACAGCTGTGCTAGAATGCAACATCCCCCCAGTGCATTTCCATGAGTTACAAGGGAAAGAAACCAAAGTCTGATATACCAAATATATCTTCACTATAGCTTTACAGGATTTCAAGTCAAGCTTGAAACATCTCTTCAATTCCCTCCATCTAGAATTAACTCTTTCTTTACTGACCTCAGAATCCCCTATTATTGTTTCTATGTATTCACCTTTTTTTTCTTTTCTTAATTGAAGAGAGAAATGGTGTTTGTAAAGTTATCTGTTCTCAAGCTTTACCATTAATTGAAACAGTTTTTATAAAGTTTTGCAACGCTGAGAGGTTGATCTTGTCCAAGCTCTGCATTGGGAACATGGCTCGCAGTGCCTCTCCGCTGGCACCATGCGAGCCATGCCGGCCTGACTCTGCCGGGGTGTTGAAAACAAGAAAAGCTGCTGCTGCTGCTTTTATCCTTCTGTCCATAGTAAAACTGGCTGAGCACACAAAGTTCATTGCCAGCCATGCCAAGGTGTCCATGTGAGATCGCTCCAGCCCCTCCAATCCCGGCCATGTGGCTGCTCCCGGTCTGCAATGGTGGCAGCTGCACAGCTGCTCCTGACCCCCAGGCTGCTCTCTTATCAGCTGCCCCCAGTGCTAACACAATCTCTGTCTGGCACAGTCCAGCAGGCTCTGCTAGGAAAGGGCTTGTCCCTGCTGGCAAAGAACCCCAGCCGCCCGCCAGGACAGGGCCCTGCAGCTCCCTGGTGAGGGGCTCGGCACTCTGCTCACCACCCTCTGGGGGCAGAGATCTCAGCTGGGCTGTGGGGCCAGCCCGGACCCAGCCACATGGGCTGAGCCAGGGGCCAGCCTGGACCTGGACCGCCACCTCCTCCAAGGCTGGAAGCCAAGAGAGCCCTTCCCAGGGTTTTATTTGTCTTGAGATGTGTATTTACAAAAAGTGTATCCACTCTTTTCATTGGTCTAATCAGGCGTCAATATTAAAAAATCGTCCAATTAGAGCCAAACTAGGACAACATTGTAGCTCTGCAATAGGATAGAAATGGATTTATCTTCCCATACTTTGTTAATGTGCAGAACTACTGGAATGCCTAAAGACTGTGACTTAAAATCGGTGAGAAGATTAATTAGACTTTTCCTTTTTTTAGTGCACTATTCAATTTCTTATTTTCTGAACAAAAATAGATATACTTCATGTCAAGTGCATGACACGTTGAGAAAGGCAGATATTTCTTGGAGAGGAATGATGTTTCTGACAAAGTTATTTGTTACTGCATGGTTTTGCTTGCTTTGTTCCATTATAGACTGACTTGGTTTTGACATTTTTTTATTACTAGTAAAGTACGTATTTTGAACTTGTCCCAAAAATAATTTAGTTGCATTACTATTCAATTCTCTCCCATATTGACCTCTTCTCAGTAAACAAAATGTCAAGATTCTTCAGTACCATCAGTAGTTTTCATTATTTCATTTGTTACTCTGTTTTCTTTGGCTACTTCAAGTTAGGACTAGCTATAGAAGATGGCCTGTTTTCAATAGGATTTAAACCAAATTGCTTCTTCATTTCTTCTGGAGTGATTGAGTTCTCAGCTCTTGTCAGTAGCTAAAAATGTCAAATAGGAAGTAGTGAAACTAAATGCTTTCAAATCTGGTGATTATATGTATGTGAAAACAGTGAGAAAATTCAGTTTCTGAAACGGAATAATGTTACATGCGATTTATTAACAGGGACACTTGGAAGCATCCTGATCTGAAACTCAGACATGATTAAGGCTAAATTAATATATTACATTGTCATTAGTCTTTAGTACATGTTACTTTTTCCTGGAAAAGGTGGTCTTTTTTTTTTTTTTTAAACAAATGTCTTTTTTTCTACCAAAAAGAGGAGTTTTTTAGGAAATTTATTTGTATGATGTGCTTGCCTTTCTGTAATGCTTAACTGAACTTTGGGTTCTTCACTCTGGCAAGTTGAGGAAGGTTTTGTAATCATGCTGTTGATTTTAATGATTGCAAAGGAAATTGTTGGCAGTGTTTCCACTAGGAGAAAGAGCATGAATCTCAACTGATTTCTTTTTGACACATTATTAATGATTGGGAGGGTAAATAAATGAGTGAGTAAATTCTAAAATTAGCTATATTATATTAATATTTACCAGTGACAAAATGTACAAAAAAAAGGTAAATAACAGAGGGAAGATGGCAGAGGAAACTGATTTTACTTGCAATACCTGAACTCTTTTAGGTGACCATATTGTAATATTGCCAAGATCTGAGTTAGGTGTTTTTGAGACAGAGATTGGAGGACATGCTTATAAGTGTTCAGTACTGAAAAAGACGTATGTCAAAAGATGAGGGCTAAAAGGTGATGGCATATGACAAACAGAATTTTACTGTTTGATTTTATGTTACTCCATTTCTTTCAGACAGCAATGGACCAGTTACACATGCACTTCACCCAAGCCATTCACAACACCGTGTTTCAAGTAGTCCTTGGATATGTGGAGCTGTGTGCAGGAAACACAGACACCAAGTTTCAGAAGTTACAGTACAAAGACCTCTGTACAGTATGTAATTCTTGCATATATGTAAGATTTTTAATCTGAATTTTTTCACTGTTAAAGGTGTACCTTTTGTCAGCAGGGACTCAGTTGTTAACCCTGTAGCTACTCTAGTTTCTTAATACAATTTATGATTATTTGAGATCCTTGTTACTCATAACTTAATGTTGATTTTGATTGCACTAAATCTTAGCACCTTGGAATTATTGTGCCATCTAAGAAAGGCTAACATTTCAAAATGTGTGTGTCTTCAGTGTGATATGCTAGCTATTGGAATAACTGTTATCTTTGAACTTCATTCCAGTGCATTTAGGTCGTATTCACAGTTTCTCTGATACTGCATTTCAGTAAGAATTCTTGTAAAGATGCTAATTTCATTGCAGTCTTCCCATTATTCCTGACTTTGTATCATTCACTTTTTGTTCTCACATTTAATTTTGGACTTTTGATACCAGGATATGGGACAGCGATAATATTGAGATGCGGAAGCCTGATGTTAGACAGATCATGTATTTTCCTCTACTGCAAATTTTAACTGCAGTTTCTTGCATATTTTGTAATGTTGTTAGAATGAATTAGTGTCTTTGAGTAGCATTTTTAGTTCACTCTTTCAGTTTTTTTCACTTGGGATTTTAGTGTTACAGCCTGAGAAATTTTCGAAAACTTCAGTGGTGTAGAAGAGGAATGTGGGATATTTTAGGTGGTTCTAAAGTTGAATTACAATTTGAAATTATGTTTCTATCTTGAATGTTCTTCAGAATGTATGTTTCAGTCACAGACTAAGCCCTCATCCTACTTCATCAATTTAAGGACCCACCCAATCAGTTGCAATTTATTAAATTAAAATATAGTCACAAGGAGATTAAAATTCATATTCTGATCCATTTTCTGTTATTTCACTTCTCCTATCTCCTGGGATCATGTAGCTGCCACTAGTAAACAACAGATCTGCATTACAAACCATTTCATTTTAAAGAGGTGCCTCTTTGACTTAAAAAGCTTACATAATCTAAGAGCCTTCATGTAAATAAAAGTGGGATAAGCAAAATAAATTTATTGGGAATAATTCACTTAAATTTTCATGAACATAATGAGTAAGTTTCTGGAGAGTTGGTATTTCTATTTCACTGAGATGAATTCTAGCTGCAGAAAGCCAGCAAATCTTGATCTTTGTTCTCCAGACTGCAATCCTTTCATTTTCTGCTATAAGCCTTCAGAGTGTGGTTTTATTTTTGTTTCTTAGTTTCTGATGAACTTTTCTTCCAAGTTTTTCTTCTTTTTTCCTCTTTATACTTCTGTATGTCCAGTTTATTTTTCATTTCTTGCTAATACTAATGATACTAAACCCATTTCTTTACACTTACAAACTAATACTGAGCTGCTTCTGACCAGTTCTAAAATGCAGGTTGTGTGTTGCTCTTTTTCCTTATACTTGAGTCTGTGGAGGGATCTTTCAAGTACTTGGAAATACCACATTTTGTGATACACAGAAAGAGGATGGCTTTAACTACATGGTTACAAAATTATTACCTCATTATTTCTATTAGTTTGCAAAGCCTTAATGAGATGATGCTTAAGTTAATGTGACCCTGCAATAGCTGGCATTCTGTATAAAGGAAGATACCCAGATTTTGGGACTTCATTGAACTATGAATATTGCTGTAATTGCATTGAAATTTAATTTTTAAATTTTTTCATGACTGTGTTGATGATCATTAGATATATATAGATGGGAGATTTTGGTCTTTTACAAACCATGCTTTTCAGTGTTGGTTGTTACCTGTTGTAATGCATTTGTGAAATCAGGGTGCTGAATAAGATGAACTGTTATAGCAATTCAATTTCTAATTTCCTGTAGAAAACCCAGCAGGTTTTCATCTCGTACATTCAGTTGTTGGGGAATAAATTGTTTAAGACTGAGATATGAGCCCTCTTTCTCTTCATTTAGTTGAAGTGAGAACCCTCTTCAGGCTGCCTATGCTGTAAGCCAGGATGCCCTTAACATGTTAAGGGTTATGGAGTACTTACTCTAATTAAGGAGGGGAAGTCATATAAAGTTGAAGTATTCCTTTTGAGGCAGATATTCTGCTGTGTATGTCTAAAAATCTGTCAAAATGAACTCATCTATCTTATTTCCATTGTATATGGATAGTGGGGGAATATATTGGCTTTTTTCTTTGTTTTGTTTGCATCTTTTTGGAAGTCAGATACTGGATATTATAATAATGTGAATCTTTGAAGAAAGAATAATGTTTTCTGAATTTTTTAAGCATTTATGAAAGTGCCTGTGCACTTAAGAGTCACTGTTTCATTGCTGAGTTTTCTTTTTGTAGCAGTATGCCATACTTTTACATATTTTCTCTTTTTGAATATGGCTGGAGCAGGGCAAAGCTTTGCTACTTCGGTCTCAAGTTTTAATTTTGTTTGTTCTAGTATAAGCTCAAAGAAATTGAGTTGTTTCCGTAGTTTAAATTGAATTATCATGGTATTTAGTAAGTAATTCTTTCTTCCTGTCCACCTGAAAGTCAGTATGTCTTCAAGTACAGTGATTTGCTCAAGCAAACTTTATATTTTAAATACTAGAAGCCCTGAAATACAGGAAGAGTAACATTTCCTGATAAGTTAGTAGAGAAAATTGCTGAATCAGCATGTTTGTTGGTTTTTTTTAAGTTCTTCTTTAAAGATCTTAAATTCAACCCAATGGAGTATTCACCAGGAAGGCTTCTCTGTAACACTGAAGTACAGAAGTCTGTGTGTGTGAACTGACACAAAGGGGTGGCTGCATCCCTCTGATAGTGAGATGGCCTTACTTCTGTGTCACTGTAAAATAAATGTAAGAGGTAGTTAACATACAAGCCAATTGAGGAAACAAAGAAAAAGATGCTAACAAAAACACTTTGTACTTTTGGACAGCATTTGATAAGTTGACAGCAATCAGGAATCTGTCACTTCTTAAAAAATACTTGAAAATGAGACTGATGTATGTCAGCTCAGCTGTATGAATTTGGAGAGTTTGTTATGGTTTGTGTTGCTGCAGCAAAAAGTGAACACAATTTTGAAGTTTCACAGTGCTGTTTTGTTGTTCTGTAGCATATTACATCAGACAGCTACATTCCATGCCTGGCTGATCTCTGCAAGGCCCTCTGGGAAGTGATGCTCAGTTACTACCGAACCATGCAGTGGCATGAGAGCCATGACCAAGATGAGGCAGCAGTTGTGTCTTCTGGTAAGAAACTTCTGGAAACAAAACTTCTGATATTTGGAAATAATTTTTCTTGTGCTCAAGTTATTAATTTATGTGTTGATATCTTTGTGGTCTTGACTCAGTGCCTTCAGCATTTTTGCTGATAGTGTGCAGTAAGGCCTAAAGTGCTCACTGGATTTTTTTACTCTTCAGTATAACATTAATTTTTTAATAAATATTTTTATGTGCTAGTCTTGCAGATATAAATTATTTTATTTTAAACAGCGCTTAGGGGAAATGTCCTTCCCCTATTGTGTGGAATCTTCAAAAAAAGATGATAAAAAAAATTTTTAGTAAAAAAATTATTTTGGATTGCTGGAGCTGTTTTTTTGAGTTGAAGCCATTGCTTGAGATGAAAGTTTTTATACCTATATCAGATGTAAAATTCAGAATTGAAATATTTGCTTTTGTGATGCGCTGTGTGAAGAAAGATTTTGAAATTTTGATTGAATTGCCCATTCTCAATAATACTTGCATTTGCAGTTTAAATAAGATAGTAACATTTTCTTCTCTTGTGTCCAATTTGCAGTGGTTTTTGCAGATGTAAAATCAAGCAGGTACCATAAAGAACTTACTTCATGAAAAAAATTATCACAGTAGACTCCTAATTCAGCCATACATGCACTCATAAAACTAGTTCCCCTTAGTGTTACTTGTGATATTGTGAAGAAAAAAAAAAATGTTCTGCAATCTAAAGCCTTCTACAGGAACCATTAAGACTAATAAAGTGATATATACAGTCAGATGCATAATTTTAAATGCACTGCTTTTAAATGCATTCCGGAGTGTTTTGGTGTGTTTGTTACTTACCTCCTGTCACTCAGTTTTTAATTTTCTGGAGATATGGCTTAGCTATAATGTACAACTGAAATGAGGTGCTCTACTGAATCACTTTTTTCAAATACCTCGTGTCTACACCTCGGCAATGATAAAACACTCAGGAGGGAATTTTACAAGTTTAATTTCAGAGGGTCTATAAATATCTACTGGTTTTTGTTTTTTTTTTTTTTCCTAAAACTCATTGCTTATATGATAGTAATTATTAAAACTGTACATGGAGTTCTCATTTCATACTTAATGATTTAATGTCTTGTAGAATAGGCATGTATATCAGAGGGAACCAGGGAAGCAGTTCAGGAGATTATGCTAAAGTTCCTCAAATAAGCCCCATAGACTGGAGCAGTAGATGTACCATTATGTCTAGCTTTTATAATTTTGGGAACTCATGGCTGCCCCAGTATTGTCCCAGTTAATCTCAGCACTCTTAGAAAGTACATTAAATGTGTCAAGGGATTCTTGATCTTAGGGCACTAGTGCAACTGTAGAAGTGACAAGTTGAAGTGGAAAATTTATTATTTATAAAGCTCTTCATTCTTTAGTAGTGAAGCTTACCCAAAAGAAGTCCTTGGAAAGATACAACTAAGTTTTTATATGTAGAACTTGTTTAATCAAACAAGATAAAATTAGTGAACTAAAATTATTTAAAAAAAAAAAATCATAGAAATGAATTCTATGTCATATTTAATGAGCTGCTGCTTAGTCTATGATTTTGTTTGTATGGTAAACAGCAAATTGCTGTAATATAGGGTTTCATCCCCCAAAATAAACTCATTATTGGAAAATTTTCCATTACACTGTTTGTTGTGGTCAGAGCATTGTTTGTTTTTAGTAAAGAATCAAAAAGAAAATGAGTTTTATAGGGAGGGACCTATGCAGATAAGTTTCTTCTTCCCTGCTCAAAGCAAATTAAACTTTCAAGTCATACTCGTTTGAGGGCTTGTCTGGTTGACCTGGAGTTTCACATACCATGAAATTTACTATGATGTTGATATAATTTACATGTATTCATGAGACAATGATTTATCAGAAGACCTGAAAGTGAGTGGTAAAATGATCACTACAGCATTTAAACTCCTGGTTTCGTAAGTGTAATCCTAAGGGTAGAAGTTAATATCTGTAAAAGATTCAAAGAAAAGAAAGAAGAAAATTATGTAGGATGTAAATTCAATTTCAGCCATTTTTAATTTTCAAAATGTTTTACTTTATAGTACTGTGTAAACAAGAACTTCTTAGCATTCAAAGAGCAAAGCTAGAAGAGAGAGATTTGATTGAGTCCTTTTTTTTTTGCTTTTCTCTACCATGCAAGGATTAAACAAAAACCTTTCGTTATGTCTGAAAGCTGCCTTTTTAAATTTTAAGAAATACTGAAAAACCTGAAGAATTACTGTATTTAAATCAGGCACTTAGAATAATAACTCCTGGGTGGTTTTGATCCTTATTTTTATGTGTAGTTATGAATATTTATGTGTTTTCTCTGCCTGTTCCAAATTCTTCAATGCAAAATGTGTAAATGCTTGTGCAGTCCTTGATTTTCAAGGAAGTTATCCTAAATTAATGTGTTTGCATGTGTGAAATTAGCTGCAGTGCATTTCATTAAAAGACTGGAAACAAGACCTCTTAGCATGACTGGCCATAAACCTGGATCACTGGGAGACTGACAGAGACAGAATATTCCATTTTCTTAATGAACAATAGCATCTATTTTGCAGTGTCTTCATGGATGGCAGTTTATGAGTACAGGGACTGTGGTCTTAATCTAGAGAACAGGTCAAAGACACTGATTTGTTTAGTATTGGCTTCAGTCTGCAGAAGTTTAAAAGAGAGGAGTTTGCAGAAACACACGAAGTGTGCTATGACTAAAATTGCTGGTTTTCTTTCCTTGATAGTCTGGGAAAGGTTAAATCCACTTAGAGGTTTTCTGTTTACAGAAATTAGATTCTTAGATTCTTTCTGTTTATATTTCATTTAATCTTCCATTGAAGATCAGGAAAATGCATTTGTCAGAATTATTACTTTCAGAGGATGAGCATATTTAGGTACTAAGTTATCATTTATGTAGGCAGTGCGTAATATTTGTTTTATGATTTTTCTTTCATAAGGAAAATGTTTTGCATGCCCTGTGACAGTAGATATAGTATGAAATTATGTTTAGGTCTTGTTAGCACATAAAACCGCCTTTTATCATCTCATTTTGAGTTATTAGGGTAAATTTGCAGTTAACTTGCAAAAGCAGTCTCAATGTCATACCATAGGAAAAAGTTGAACAGAGATTTGCAGCCTTGACAAATGAATATCCCTAATATAAACCCAAATTCTGGTCTGTATTTTATTATGTTTTTAATTTTGATGAGGAGTTACTCAATTTACAGTACTGGAACTTTTACATTCTGGCTGGTTATTATGCTGGTTCTGTGTTCTTGAGTTTCAGCCTTGTGGGCAGATATTTTAACTTGGCTCGCTTGCCAGTTGCTCTTGGTAGTGTTTGTATGCTTACTACTGTAATCCCTAGCTTACAGATGAAGCTTTCTCAGTGTTTGATAAAGTTCATAATTTAATAACATGTCCAGCTGCACCTTATGGCTCCATCTGAGATAAATCAAGCAAGGCCAGCATCCTTTTCAGTATTCTTATTCCCCGTGTCTGTTTATTGAATTTAAATGGAGGTACAGATGTAGAAGATACCATATTTTTTGTTGTTCCTGTTTAGCTTATGTAAACATTTTTATAACAGGCAATAGTTCTTGTTCTGAGAAACATACTCTGGAAAGGTTCAAATCAGAAAACAGAAGGTTGATGAGGAGAAGGACAGTGTATCTGACACACTTCTACTTACAAAGAGTCTCACCTGGGACTGGGAAAATGAGGCACTGCTATGTGCTTTTTATAATTGGTGATGGTTACAGAGGGAAACTCTGCTCACTTGACAGTGAGCATTGTATGATCTGAAGACGATCCAATCAAAACGTGGTCCGACTGCTGTGGTCTATTGTTATTTTAGTTTAATTGAATTGTCAGTATCTGATACAAGTTATAGCAATTCCTGTTAGTGGATGTTCTTGGGGTTTTTTTTGTTCTCTTAAATACGTCGTTGTCCAGACAATGCTGCAGGGTCTGTTCTGCACACATCTGAAAAGGTTGATAAAAATGTTGTATCCAGTGTCCCATTCCTTACTGGCCTCTTTAGTGAGGTGTTCACAATGGTATTCATCTAGACTCAAAGTTTGGATTCAGGGCAAGGCATGACAAGGAAAGAACACTTATTTTGTATTGATAAAAATTTCTTGATGCTGACAAATGGAGGACATATGTACATAGTTTATGTTTCTGGACTCTTCTTCAGTAGACAACAAAATTAGATATGAAAAATTGATCTTTCCTCAAAGGAAGGTGAAACTAAGCCAGGAGTTTTTCTGGAAAAAGCCTAGTAATGGAGAACTGCAAGGGTCAGTCAGGATTAGCTCTCACTGTGATCCTTGCAGTACATTACTACCTAAGGAATGCTGCTGCTACAGGTATTTGGTATACAGGTGATGAAATTCTCCTGGTCATTTGCATATAACGCTTATATACTTATATGCGCATTATTCATTTCCATTCAAAAGTTTAGAGCAAAGTAGCTCTTCTGGAGTTTGCATAATCAATAATATGGCAATAACTAAGGAAATGTAATTCTGTGTAGGATAACTTTCAAGGCTTTTGGAAATATTTACAATGCCTTTAACCTGAAGTTTCAGATAGCAACAATGTGATTGGATCTGAAGAGAACAGTTTTGACCGCAACTATGTAAAAAAGAAACTGGAGCATGGGCTTTCACGAATATGGCAGGTATGGGTTTTGAATTTTGTTTCCCCCTAAGTATTTATTCTCCCCATCTTCCACCTCTCCGATATTAATTATGGTTATATTTATATTAATATTCTTTCAGAAGTGTCTCCAGTTGTTTTTAAAAGTGATTTGTTTTGATTTGAATGTATCAAGACCATGGAATTATGCTTTCTGGGACTCTGTGGTTGCAATGCTTCCAAACATAGTCAAAATACCAAAACATAGTAACAGGACTTTTAGTCTGATCCCATTTCTTTCAACATAGATGCTGCCACTGAATCTGTTTTCTTCTCATGTACTTTTTTCTGTATACTGCTTTATATTTCTGGTATAACCATAGCTGTGGAGAACCTGGAGCCTTGTGAACCTGACTGGTTTCATGGTATTCCTGGTGTGATTGCTGGATCAGTTTGATGTGCAGTGTCACCCAAAATGGGTGATGAAAAAGTGGAATTCTGTTTTTGCGTTGACAATGAAGCATCTAGGATTGATTAACACTGTGTTAGAGAGCGCTGAAGATACTGATTATAAAATTATTTTAGAGAAATTACCCATGTTACAGAAAAAGGAATTCTATTCTAAATCTGAAAAAAAGAATTTATAAGTGCACGTGTTGATGATCCAGGCATTCAAGCCTTCACTTTTGTCATTAATGTATTGAGTATACATAAACTTGTTTGTGTTTTGTAGGATGTTCAATTGAAAGTGAAAACATATCTTCTGGGAACAGATCTGTCTAACTTCAAATACGATGACTTCATATTTGTACTTGATGTTATCAGCAGGTAGGCTGGTGTGGACCTTTTAGTACATGTCCACAAACAAGCTCTGATAAGACAGCACCTGTTGATTAAGGCTCATATTTGCATTTTTATGTCAATTTTATTCAAATGTGCTGATAGCTTGAAGAGCAGTTCTTCTATATGTGAGAGTTTTTGAGGATGTATTAGGAGAGGTAGCATGAACTGCTGTGCTTAAGTGTGATGTGATTTCAGTATTGTCTCCTTTTCAGATATGGGATGTGCAGGTCTAGTGATTTTTTTCTAAGAACTTTTAAAGGGAGTCTGAGCCAATCAGAAAAATGCTGTGGTACTGCCAACCTGTACAATATTATATCCTTCTGTTTTGGTAATAAAATGCCAGATTGTGAACTGACAGCTTGCCCTGTGTAGCGGGCTCTCAAAATTGCATTTATTTTGCTTATGGCTCTTTGTCACTGTGTATGGCATGCAGTGATAGGATTTGAAAGAAAATGAGACATGGTCTTCTGTAGAATGAATCCTTAACATTGCAATGTATTATTGGTGCTCTGCATTTATGAAAATATATCTACACTCACAGTTGGAACAGCACTGTTAAGAAATCAAATAAATATGTCTAAACTTTCTTTTATTACTCTAGGCTGATGCAGGTTGGAGAAGAATTTTGTGGCAGTAAGTCTGAAGTTTTGCAAGAATCTATCAGAAAACAAAGTGTTAACTATTTCAAAACATACCACAGGTGAGACTATTATATATGCAGTGGGTAATTCTAATGATATTTGTTATTGTTGGGTAAATGTTTTCCAAAGGAATTCCACCTCATAATGTTCCTGTTTTGAGGTTAACAGTAGAGTGTTTCCTGATGAGAATAATGCTCTGAAACCTGGAGAAGGGAAGAGGATAGAGAAACCTTTGCTTCCACTGTGTTTGTAGAAAGCTGTAGTTCTGCCGCAGGCAAGCCGGATAAAGATGAACAACTTTTTAATGTAGCATTTCAGTAGCTTTTTATGTTGCCCGTTGTCTCCTGGCATCCTGAGGAGGAATGCCTCTGAAGTCCATACTTTGTAGCAAAATTGTGTCTTCTTTTTCTGCGCTATTGCTCTAAGAAGGCTCATCGTGTATGACTATGAAATGTTTTTTTCAATATGCAATTCTATCTTGCATCAAGTAAGATATTTAGAACTGAGTCCATCATTTTGAGGATGTTCATTGGCAGGATCTAATTACATTTCAGTCAGCTCTGTCATCATATCTGAAGCCAGTCATGTATTGTCATGGACAAGCATTCTCTGGACTCAGATATGATATATGGCTATAACAACATTAAGACTTATCTTCCTATTTGTTTGTTTTAGTTGCCTTGGTTTTACAAATGTTTTGGTGTGGGTGATTGACAACTTTTAATTCTGGTTGTCTAGCATTGCATTCTTTCTGGGTGTAAAAACTAGGAAGGTATGAGAAGAAATACAGACTTCCATGCTCTAGGAAAGACTTACTTTCCTAGTTTTAATCTGTTGTCCTCTTGTTTGGGAGCTGTCATACGGCTTACACATCCAGAGCCTTTTGAAAAGTCTGAGACTTTCTGCCTAAAATCCATGAAGAATGAAAATTAGGGAAGGAGAACATGAAACAGTGTCTAAATTCAGAAGATGGGAATGTGGTTTGGAATTTTTTCCAGCTTTGGTAATTTGTAGCTAGGAATTCTTTCTGGACATTTGATGAGGACCTCAGTTCCAGTTGTCTGGAAAACATAAGCCTTAATCAGATCCACATTGTCTTATTAGGAGATACCACCTATTTTTATTTTTTTAAATTTTTCTCAATCCTGAATTGAACTTGGTCTTGAACCTCTTTTGGTCTACCTAACCATCTTTTACTACACTGACTTAACACATAAAGCCTTGTTGTGTTAAGTAAATATAATTTTGACTGTTATGGTTTTGCTTATGTTTAACAGCTTAAAGAATCATAGACTAATTTTCTGAATTATCTTTGAGTAAATAAAGATTAAGGAACATTGATGGAATATGTATAGAAATAGTAATTTTTTTGAAAAAACTTGTGTTTTTTAAGATTATGTAATTCTTGTGAAAATAAAATGAAGTATTTATTGGTATTAATTAAATTATATGAAACCTTCTAATACTTTCTACCTGTTTTATGCTGCATGGGTATTGTGAAGGTTAATTGGCTGATGTTTTCATCCTCAGAAGGAAAAACTTAAAAAACCTCTGTCTCAGAGCTGTATCCCCTAGGGTGTCTTATATAAAAGCTTTAAGCATCTTGCCTTTTCAGATCAAGCTAATGTGGCTTTCAGTGCTCTTGGGTATTTAATTGGAGGGGAAGAAAAAAAAAAAAAGCGGGAGTGCTTTTAAGGATTCATTAGTACATGAAAGCTACACAGATCTGAAATGCTTGGCCTCCAGGAGTAATGAGTTCTTTGTGTAATTTGACATACGTGGCCTCTTGGGCAGTATGGTGTTATAGAGAACGGCCAACATAGAGAAAATATTGAAAGGAATTGGCTGTGTGACTCAAGAAAACATAGAAGAGAACATTGTACTAGAGCATACAGGAAGCCTATTTTTTGGGTGCAAGTTGATTATTCTGATAAGTCAGAATGCGCTTTTGGCAAAGAGCATCAGTAAGATGATTATTGAAATGCAATTTACTTTTTGTACTGATACACTTGTGAAAAGGTGTGTCTGATCACTTAAGCTTTTCAGAGAATGAACGCATCAGGTATTCAGGAATTCCCCTTTCTAGATGTATGTGAAAATTAAGAGCATTTTTTCAAGTACTCTGTCAGAGCCTTGGTTTCAGATTTGAAATGCTACAAAACCTGTTGTGTGGCTTTTCTAAGTGTTTGCTTTTCTATGACTCTTTCACCTTAGTCTCCCTCACAAAGAGTTTTAATCTCTAATGCTGGTTTTCACAGCATCTCTATCTGTTGTTCCTGTTGGCTTTACTGTGTGAAGATCTGCAATGTATGGGTACTCAATGCTCTGAAAATAGCACTTGAAGTCTATTTTTATTTCACTGGTGAATTTGAATAGACACAGCAAACTGTAGTCACAATTCAACACATTGTTTATCTCATCGTGGCAAGCAAATTTTAATTGTAGTGGTGGTTGTAGTTCATTATTGAAGTTGTGGTGTTCCTACAATATTTTATTGCCTAATTAGAAACCCAGTGCATAATTTACCAACTGTTACTTGTTAAACAAAAAAATATGCCGTATATTAAGAGGAAAAGATAGAACAATGTGATCCCAAAAAGCATTAATTGGTGTCTTTTTCTATATTTTCCATGTATGTGGAAAAATTTTTTTCTTTCTTAAAGATGTTTATACTTAAGACAGAGTGGAGGCTTTTCTAGTGATTAAAACCAACAGAAGAAATGTAGAGATGTAATGGCTTGGTTACTTTTCCCTATTACTGTATTGATACCAAAGTAAAATTAAGCTATGAAGAGAATTACAGATTAATAGATGTTTAAGTTTTTTCTTTGAAAAGTTGAGGTGTCTGTAGAATATTAATTCTTTCCACTTCCCTTTGGTCTCTATTGGCTTCAGTGTGTTTGAAAGAATTTTCTTTCATGGGCTTTCAGAAGCTGTTGTACTGCTTGTGGAGTGTTTGTATATATTATATTGCTTTCTACAGTTTACAGAAGAAAAAGAACCAGTATTTCTGCACAGTTGTAGGTTTCCCTCTATAATTTGTAATGGTTTTGACTAAAAAAATTCATTTACAGATTTTGGAGATAGTCTCGAAGAATATCTTTCTCCAGATGTTTTGGTAGCCAAAAAAATACACTGTTTTGGTAGCCACAGCTTTTGAGTGGTTTGTTGGTTAGAAGAATTTCTTAAATACTTGTCTTAAAGTGTAACTTTCTGTACCATTTTAGATGGAGCTTTTCACTGGAGAAGTGAAATAATTGCTGACCTTGTGCTTTACTCTTTCTGCCAATTAAGAGTATTTGTTTGTCTTCCAGAACTCGTCTTGAAGAACTGAGAATGTTTTTGGAGAATGAGACCTGGGAACTTTGTCCTGTTAAATCAAGCTTTAGTATTTTGCAGCTTCATGTATGTTCTATGAATAAGATATACAAATATATTAATACTTCAATAACCAAGAGTGACAGTGTTCTAAGAAGCAGTAAGATCTATGAACTACTGTACAAATGTTTTTAATGGCTTTTAAAAGCTTCTCAATTTTACTTCATGGTATTAGAAACTTAGGAGTCAAATGGCTTTGAAACAGTACTGTTTCTGTTTCAGGCAGGCAGAGGTTTTTATGGAAGATGTGAGAGGTGTAAGCATAATGTTAGCCTTTATTTTACCTGTTTTAGTGTATTGTTAATATGTCTGTTTTTCATTTCTAAATTATTTATCTGACGGTAAGATGCTAAAACATGAGTGCCTAAAGGTAGTTGGATGCGCACTCACTAGCTTGTACCAATTTGGCATCTGTTTCTGGAAACATAGGTCATATGGCCTCACTTGGACAGGAAAAAAAATATTCTTCTGTGGTGAAGTCCAACTGGAAGCAATTCATTGCTGTATTCACCTTCTAATCATCTGAAGTGATTTTTTTGCTTTTTAGCATGTGGTGGATGAAATTAACTTGTTTTGCCAAATAAAACATGGTGCCTGTGATTAAAGCTATAACTAAAGTTCAGAAATATTTTAGCACAGCAGCATTAAGCAAGATAATTTTGCAACTTTTGTGGAATTAACTGTAGAAGTAAACAATAGGCTACTGGATCACTAAAAGTATGGAGGGGAAGGGAGGATCCTCAGTAGCAACCAGTAGCAAAAGAAATAATATTTTTAATAATGAAATGGGATTAAAAATCCATCCATATTGTTCCAGGGACTGGAGCAGCGAAAAATGGCAGAAAGTTACTGATTTGTTAAGCAAACAGAAATCTAGCAGCATAGTCCTTTAAGCTGCATGTGTTTTGATCTTTAAACCTTTAGTTTAATGAAGATGTACATTTTGGCATTATGATATCAATAGCTAGAGTTTAATAGATAAAAATGGTACCTCATCTGAGATGCTGTGTTTAAAAAAAAAAAAAAAAAAGTGAAAAAACCATGCCTTTTGGGTCCTGCTCGGTCCATACACTTGCAAGAGTTCATGCACTCACCCAGTGATCAGAAACTGTGCAGTGGATTTGAGGAGTAAAAAATTTTGACAACTTTTAAAAAATCAAATATCAACAAGAAAATTTCAGCTTTAGTAAATTACTAGGTAACTTGTGTAAAGAAAAAAAAGACTTAAATTCTTGATAGAATTTATCAAAAAATGCAGTTTTCTCCTTATTTCTGTGAAATCAAAAACACAATTAGTTTTCACCTAGTTTTAAGCAGTAAATACTTTCAGAATGCAGATATAGTAGCAGAAAACTTCTAAAAGTACAAGGACAACCTTATGCTTAAGGTTGCCACTTCAAGGTTAACATGAACCAGCATGAAAAGCCTGTTTAAATAAGCAGCAAACTTTGGCTAAGAGCTGATTGTCCACAAGTTTGTTGTTACCTTTTGCTTTTATGGAACTGGAGTTATAATAATATTGAAAATGCCTGATTAAAATGTAACTTATTTCTATTGATAGGAATTTAAGTTCATGGAGCAGTCACGTTCCCCATCTGTGTCACCGAGTAAGCAGCCGGCCTCAGCAGTTTCATCAACGGTAACGCTGTTTGAGCAGTACTGTAACGGAGGAAACCCCTTTGAAATTCAGGCTGACAGCAAAGATGATGAGACTGAGGATGTGTTAGCTTCCAACGGGGTATGGAATGTTTCGGGAAAAAAGGAAAAAAAAAAAACAAACCAAATAATGCTTTCAGTAAATGATGATTTATTTTTTGTGGCAATGACAGAGTCATAGTACAGGAATCTGTTGCCTGCAGTACTGTGCTGCTTTGCTTTTAAAAGTGCCAGAAAGCCAGGCATCGTGTTTAAAGTTCAGTTTGTTTTGCACTGGGTCAGTACTTTTTTTTCCCACTGAAGTCAAGCGTTCCTGAAGGTTAGCAAGCCATGTTCCACCTAAATTAGTGTTTTTCCTGGAATTTAGGTTAGCTTTCTTTGTGGAGGTAATTTTGTTGTTTTAGGACTTGCTTTCTGGCTTCATAGGAAAGAATCGTGGGTTGCTTCTTTTGTTGTATTTGTTCACACCCATGTGATTTGCCATGGATTTTCTGATGTTTGTTACACCATTTTGAGTTGTAATATAAACGCTCAGGACGCTCTCTTTGTTGTGGGTTCTATAAAACTGAACAATAACTGTGTGGGTTTTTTTCAGAAGTCTGTCAAAATATAGCAGTGATCAAATGTGTTTCGATGTAGAACTTCGTACCATTCTCTTAAATGCTACATTAGCATGTTTTTCTTTAAGTTTTTGTTATTGTTTATTCCTTTGATGAATGATGTTTTCTCAGGCTTAACTTGTGCTTGTGAGACTGGATAACGTCTCAAGAACAAAAAAGAATAATTGCTGGTTTGTTATTTCAAACTCCCCTGATACCTTGCAGGTTGCTGCTAGTGAATGAGGGTCTACATTATTCCCACGTTTTTTGTTTAGTGACTTGTAAGCCTCATAGTTACACTTGTAGAAGGCTAGAATTGTCTTAATTTCTTGGTTATGGGTATGTTGAGGTGTTTTTATTTCTCTCTGCACATTTGTATGAGATGTGAAAGCTCTGGAAACAAGTTAGGGCAGACCTTCTTTGGTCTTTCTATTTCTAACATTTTACCCTTCAGAATCTATTTCTCCTAGCTTGAAAAATTTAAAAGTTACTTTCTTACTCTGTGCTAAGCTTTTGCTTTTGCAAGCATAAAATAATTTGATTACAAGCTAGGTAGCAAATGCTGATGAATGTGCTGGAGACACTGTCTCACAGTGCTGCCTTCTGTCAGTAGGACAGAATCACTGAATTGTTAGTGTTGGATGGGACCTCTGGCACAGACACTGCAGGCTTATGAGGAGTAGTGGTCCTGCATGTCTTACTGGCACTCTTTGAAACCTGCATGAGTTACAAAATATAAGTGTAAAACAGAGAGAAATTTGTCTCTGAATGAAGGCACAGGACAGGTTAATTAACTTGTCAGCAGGTGTACAGGACATCTCCCAGGGCTGGTATTGGAACAAAGGTATTTTATGGCTGAGGTGACAATACTCTACAGATGACCCTTACTCTTCCAGAGGCAGGGTAACAGAGGTTCTTGTCAATAGATCCTTCAGGATGGATTAGAGCGAAACAACACTGAATGATTGGTGCTTATACATAGATATAAATGGTAGGTTTATTTTAGAACAATTTGATTTCAGTGTAAATGAGGTATGTAGTCATTTTATCTAGCATGTTATTATCTATAGTAATATAACATATGAAAGTGTCAATATATAACTTAAGAAAATATACAAAGGAAAAAAAGAAGGAAAGAGTAGGAGTAGATTGTGGAAAGATAACACCACTCATGGATCCAAGTGGGACTTGGTTTTTGCAATTTCAATGTCCTTTGATCAAAGTGATGGACACAGTCTTGATCTCTTGGGGCTGAGGGTGAACCACCAAACATGAAAGTTCACTGGGTTAATAGGCATTCATGTTCAGGGAGGAGCAGCCAGGTACATCTCCTGGAGGTGTGTTTTTTGCTGTCTGCTGCAATGCTGTGGATCATGTAGAGTCCTTTGGCAGAAGGCTACAGAAATGAGTCTGAGGGTGTTTTGGTCTTTGATGGTTTGTGGCCCCTTCTAAATCTCTTGGCTGCTTTTTGACCTGGCTTAGTTGAGCCAATTAGGCATTATCAAAATGGCTGAATATTTTAAGGATTATGTAGTACCTCCTCATTGGAAGGACATTGGCATGATAAAAAGTATTATCCTGTCTTGTAGGATCTGTTTATTATTAACCTTTTTCCTTATCTGGGTCAAAAAATGGCTTGTTGCTAAACAAAGGCTGGTTTTTCATAGTCATCCTGTGGTGGAGGGTGTGCACCTACTCTGTCTTATGTAGATCAGAGGTTTTAAGCCAGCACACCGTGCGTGCAAACGTGGCCTCAGCAGAGCACCTTCTGCTCTTGCAAATTGCTGTTGAGCCATAAACTTCTAATGTTTCAGTCTCTCACAGCTATTCCAAAGTGCTGACACAGAAAGAACTCCTGTTTAAAAAGTAGGAGGTACACCTGTTTTGTTATTGTTTACATAGAAAGATAAATAGCCTGCTTGGACAATGCAGGATAAAATTTTTACTGAGGTTTTGTGTTTCAGTGTCCTGACTGACCAGTTAAAGTGGAGGCATGTTTTAGCACTGAAAACTGGAATCATTTCAGATGGAGGTTGCAAAATTTTGTTTCCAGAGAATGCAGGCATGTTGCCAAGTATAGAAAGAAGTAGCACGATAAGGACATAAACAGTTAATTTATTTGTCAGTTTATCTGTAAGGGGGTTTTCAGGATTTCTTTTGAGAATTTTAAAGTCTTTTTAAGTGGTTAGTTGTTGCAGAATGGGGCCCCTGGACCAAATCACCTCAGCCCTGTATCTTGAGTTTTAGTGAGATGTTTTATGTCCCTTTTCTGTAACTTCTTAAAATGTCTATGTTGTGATACAGTTAAATTCCAGTACTGTAACACTCTTCAACTTTGATGAATCTTACCGCTCCCTGTGGGTTGGTTTGAGTGGATTGCCTAAACACTTGTAACTGATTATTGCTACAAGATACCTGAATTCATTTTACCACTTAAAAATTTTACTGCAGACTGTGCATATTCAAAATATATTTATAAAGTCTATTCAGATTCAGGTTGCTATTTAATAGTTGTGAGTTGATGCATACTTTAAAATACAAATACATTTGTCTCATAAATAGCTGTTCCAGATCATTAATAGCATTAGACTGGGGAGACTTAATCAAAGTATTTTTCCTTGTTTAAAGAAAAAAAAAAATCTCAAAATCCCTCTTATTCTATGATGTTAAGACAGTTAATGACAGCTGACAGATTTTTACATCAATATGAAGTGTAGTTTACATTTGGTAGTCAATTTACTCTTTTACTGTCGCTGGATTTTAATTGAATCAGCTTGTCATTTATTATATGTATCAATGCATAATAAGTGGTGGTAATTCTCTGTGCTAATGTTCCAGCCAAGTTAGTTAAACTGTAGTTCTTTTTTCAAGGCTGACCTTGACTCATATTTGAAATAAACTGAGCTGCTTTCTTTACAACTTTCCTTTGTGTAAATTGTTCATGAGGCAGATATTTTGCCTGGGAACCCCAATGGTCTGAATATTTCTTTTGAGTGTCTCTTACTTATTTTTTTTTTTATTTTCACCTGAACTGTTTTTGTTTTGAATTTCTTGTGGGATTCTTGCTTTTGTAACATAGTGCTTTCATAGTGCTAGCCTTTAAAACTCTCAGCAACTTGGGGCCTGAGCATATATGACTGAAAAAATGCATGTCCTAGTGTGTTTTGGCTGCCATTTCTTTAGAGCCTGGAACCAGAGTGTGTTACCTGTGTCACTACTGACTGTGTGTATAAAATTGGCTTAAAAGCAATGTATGCTGAAAGGAAAAGTTTCTCTCTTTAAGTCTCTGTTCAAGTGCAGGTGTATTCTCCTTAATTGCAAGTTATTTTTTTTGGTATTGGGTTATTTTTTAATTAAATATGTACAATATAAACAAGTATTTTTGTGAAGCAATAATTTAGTTCTTCTTGCAATAATAATTAAGTATTATGCAATGCCAGGGTTTCTTCGTTTTTTACTGTCACTGTATGGATGAATTTTGAGGATTTATTGTTGGGTTTTTTCAGGTTATAGAGCAAATAATAAAAGCTCAAATATGTGGGTACTTTATATATCAACTAAAAAGCAACGCAAATTTTCGGTAGCTGAAATAGAATGATGCAAATATTTACTCAATCAACATAATATAATTTGCCTGCTGCATTTTTAAAGAATATTGTCAGCAGCCTTTCAACTAACAAAGTTATTTGTATCCCAATCAAGGTAAAGGCCAAAAAATGACCAAATTGCAACATTAAATGAGTGATAATAAGAAAAATAATTGTAGTAAATTAATTTTTTTCTTTTTTTTTTTTTTTTTTTAAACAGTATGAATCAGATGAACAAGAAAAAAGTGCATATCAAGAGTATGATAGTGACAGTGATGTTCCTGAAGAGTTGAAAAGAGATTATGTGGATGAGCAGACAGGAGATGCCCCAATAAAAAGGTAAGTAGGCTGTGTTGTCCTTGGTCTAATTCACATGCTTTTCATCTCATTATTCTAATTAGTTCATTTTGTATAATCTACAACAGTGGAATAATAATCAAATAAATACTGTGCTGCTTGTACAGTTAGAAGGCTTAGCACTTAGATATCCAGAATGGGGAGGAACATTAAACATCTCATCATTAATGCAGACAAAACCTGAAGAAAGGAACATTCTGAAAGCAGATAAAGGCTCTCTGAAGCAGGTAGTGATAAACTATTTAGATTAGTAAGGACTAAATGTTAACTGAAGATCCTTCTATACAGCTGTTGTGTATTTGTGTAATTTCTGTTGTGTCAAAAAACAGTTGTTTGCAGACAAATGCATTGAGTTTTGGGCTTCTGCTTCTGCAGAACAGTAGACTTCTATAGGTTAAGAAAAAAAATTAGAGTCTTCCATAGCTTGAAGACAATACTTTTGAATTTTAAATTATATTTTTCTTTAATACACACATAGATATATATAAATGAATATACATATTCTATTTTGATGTATATAAAAAGTATTTTATATATTCATATAAAAAAGTGCCAAATTTGTATCCTTTAAAAGGATCTGTAAACGAGTTCCTGTATAGGACACTGTAAAACTTAGATATACATTCAGACTTTATGAAGCAGGCTAGCATTTTTTTAAGTAGGGTTTGCAGGACAAGTTGATTGCCATCACTTGGATCAAAGCAGAGTAGCAAAGTAGCTACAAGATAACTCTTCAGGATTAAATATTGTTAGCATGATTCTTTCTATAAGGTACATCATGTAAACTGCCATCTTTCAAGGAAGTTGTGGAGATAGAGAAATTCCTTAATTGGAACAAACAAGAGTTGCTGTCCATAGGTTTGTGCTGTGAAATTGAAATTTTTGGAAGAATATAATTTTGATGTATGGCAACTGGCAGAGGATTTTTCTCTTAGAGAAAATGAAAATGTGTCTAGTTGGATAAATATCATTGAGTCCAACTTCCTACCTCTTTCAGGACTAAAATTTATGAACAATTTAATTACTTTTTTAGTTTCATCTTCCTCAAAATTGCTACTATTTCTAGGTAGTAACTTTCAGCTGTAGCTGACTAATCTGCTTCTGTTTTCTTGTGACTTGTGGTTTTTTTGTTCTCTTTATGAATTATGAATTTGAGCCAGAGTGATTAAAATGACTGTTGGGGCAAGACAGAGACCTGCAGAACTCCAGCATTATAATTAAAGTAAAAAATATCTTTCTCTAGCACAATTCTATATAAATTAGATCAGGCTTCTTTCTTAAATGTTAGAATCCTAGCTCAGTTGTTCTTTGGCATAAATAAAATTCTGCACTGGAAGACATACTGTCATGTGAAAGAAGGGTGGAGAAATAATTTATTTTCCACTAAATTTCATTTGTATGTCTTCAAATGTTTTCACATTTGCTGTGAAATTTGTTTTGTTTTCTGAATTTGTTTTTTTTTTTTCTTTCAAGCATCTCTCGAGAAACTTTGAGGAGCAGAAAGAGATCAGATTATAACCTCAATAAAGTGAATGCACCTATTCTAACCAACACTACACTGAATGTAATAAGGCTTGTTGGTATGTAGAATAATTTTAGTTTTTTATATGTGTTTTTGATTTTTATGGATTTAATGATAAATGATATTTAAGGCCCTCAAAAATATACCAAGTTGGGCTCTGTTTCTACTCTTTGAAAATGGTAATAAAATATAAATAAAGCACTAAACAAATTCTTTAATTAAACAGACAAATTTGCTTATATCTTGTGAGTTATTTCTGCCTGGAAACTTAATCTACACGCATATGTTTGTTTTAACCTATAATGGTAGTTTATTTTTCTGAAATATTCAATATGTTAGAAGAGTGGAGATAGCAAGCAAAGAAATTAATTCTCTGTTGCTGATGTGTTTTATGAAATGATTTATTTTAAAGCAGAATAGTTTCAAAAGTAAGAACTTTAAGACTAGGGTTTTTTTCCATTTCATTGTTCAAATTCTCACACTCAGAATAACTGTTTTTACTACATATAATCAACTAGAAGAAAGCTCTCTCATACATCCTGGTAAACCCTAGGGAGTTTAGGGAATCTCTGTTCCTGGAGGTCATCAAGACATGACTAGACAGGCTGCTGGAAAGCCTCATGTCTTTAGCCCTTCTGTAAGCAGGAGGTTGCACTAGGCCATTTCTTGAGGTCTTTCCTTACCAAACTTTTCTATTAGAACACTGGCCTCCAATTCTGGATGTGATGGGATTGCTTTTTTCTGATCATGCCTTCTGTGTGATGATCTAGATAATTGTACTATAGCAATTTTCTGCTACTGAATTCTGTTTTATAGAGAAGGGGAAGTAACTGCCTAAATTTATCTTGAGTAGGCAGAAGAGATAGGAATTCTGTATGTGTTGCATTAATGAGGTCTATCTTCAAAGTTTCAAAATGATTGTTGCACTGCAGAGTAAACCCTTTTCAAAAAGGTGACTCCAACACCTGGCTGCTGTATTTGAGGGCAGCATGAAAGTCAGGAAATAATTTTCTAAGGTTTTTTTGCAGGTTTGCTAAAACCCCTTTTTTTGCCTTGAGTGTTTCCCTTATAGACCTGAAATGAGTGTTCATTCTGTTGTGACTTTCCTGTGATAAATCTGTGACTTAGGTTGGAGAGATTTGTTTGCTGCTTTCTGCTATAAGGTTTTGCTCTAAGAAAATTGAGGAGTGAATCTAGAAACCACTCATGGCACTTCCATGCAAACTCCAGCCTCTGTCCCTACCATAAAATATTGTACCAGTAGGTGAAGCATTAGTTCTGGTTTTCCAATTTTACATAAGGAGTCCTATTTATGGATTAAGTTCATAACAAAATTAAACATTGTTTTAAAAGCTCATATATATGCTTTTTTCTCCTGGAATTATTATTAATTTTCAAATTTTCTGCTGTTTGGGGTGTTTTATACTGCTTTGGTAATGAGTGATAGTAGTGCTATTTGAAACATGGAATTGGAAAGGCACCTCCTGCAGGAGGAAGATGTCATCTAGTACTGCCTGTGAATATGCTAGTTTTGAGCTCCAGCTTAAAAATACTTCTGCTCCCACTACTCATTCTAATAGGAATTCTATTTCAGAAGGCTTGTCAGCCTATAGAGTAATAATAAAAAAATTATTCTCCTATTTTCTGCCAACTTGATCTTATGACAAAAGAAATTTTGAGATTTAACAGATTGTTTTGTTTTTCAATGCATTCTGCTCTGCTGTTTTTACAGGAAGCAATTCTATTTCTTCTCAGTCTTTGATTTGCTAAACAATGTTTAGTGTCTTTTCTAGTGTCCTCTGTATTTATCCACCAGAAATTTAAATTTTCTGCTCTTGTAATCTTACCAAAATTATGTTCAATACTTTGGATGAGATGTTCCTGCATTGTCTAATTCTTATATCATTGCATCATGATACTAAGTTCCTTCTGGTTTGCATCTCTTTTGATTCCTTACAACTTTCTTGTACTGGTAGTGTGTAATGACATTGTACAGACAGCAGATCCTTCACTTCCCCAATTTTTTCCAAGGGATAAGCTGCTAGCTTATAGGAGAGAGATGCACATTCTTTAATTAATTGTCCCCTGAATGCATGGATTTACAATTTGTGCTACTGAATTTCATCCAATTCTTATTACTACAATCATCAAGTACTCCTGTGCATTATGTCAGTCCTTTTCTGTTTTGATGGTGTGTCTATTTTTTTCTATTATAATTCTTATTTTTGTGCCAGAGTAATTCATGAAAATGTTAGAGATGGCCAATTGCTGGGAACTCCGCTGATAGCTTTTTTAGTTACTTCCCTTTTCAACACACTCTAGCTTCATTTATTTGCTGTGCTATGTTGTTAAATTAATACTTTCACCAAATCCCAGACAGATGAAATGTGCTGTGTCCTTTGTGTAGAAAATCGTGTATTGTCTGGTACAGTTCACTTCTGTTAAATCCTTGATTTATCTTAATTTTGCCTTCATTTTTCTGTTTCTGTCATTTCCATACTTGCTAAAAAGCAAACTGAAATTCTGCATCCTAAAAATTAAAACAGTAGATCAGTAGTTATTTGGATTACTATTTTCCCTCTTTTATATGTTCTTTGCTGTTTTTCCATCATAGTGATGAAGATGCAGATTTAAGTTGCCCAATCAAATAACAGAAATAATTGCTTTACTTTTTAGGAAAGTAGTTGTGCCCATTGTGCCATACTGAACTAGTATGAGAGTGCTTGTTAATAATTTTGAATTATTTCTATGTCCTGTATGCTTTGTATGGAGGCTAAATGAATTAAAAAATGTAGCTTAATGTTTATAAACTACATAAATGAGTTGCCAGTATATAATTAAAGTGGGAACTTTAAGTGAACAATTAAATTTATCAGATTTCTCCCATGTTAATTAACTAAAGTAATTAGTTCTCTTTCTGGTATAAGTAGCCATTAGACTAATTTCTAAGATTAGACTAATTTTTAAAATTAGACTAATTTTCCTATCAAGCCATTGCACATTGACTTAAAATGTAAAGGAAGAATAAACCTTTGTTAAATTTGTATGGAGTATTTTGACTAAGCACTGTATATCAACAAGAGTAATTAATGACTATGTCATTGTATATATTGATTCAGTGATCTCTGAATTAATATCATTCTGACCTCAGAAACAGTTTAGTGGGTATTTATTATATTGATGGGTTTTAATGCTTTTTTGTCCTTATTTTTGCTTGTGTTCAGAATGGGTTTTGGGGACAAATCCTCATATTTCACTTGCTTTAAACCCCATTATCTTTCAAGAAAGTAATAATAGACAAACCTCACAGCAGAATTCATTAGTTGAAGTGAGTTATTGGTTACATAACATAGAACCTCATGCAACTAAAAAAATCTTAAACCACACAGTCTTTCAAACTGATTTAGCTACAACGGACTTTGCACTTTTTCCTTCAAAGCAGTGTTTTAGCTCTTATTGTATGTCTTCCTTCCACCATTCCTTTTTCCCAGTCACCTGGGTCAGGGATTCCTGTGGGATGGTCTTATCAATGAATGCACAGAAAGCGTTTGGTATATCAGCCTTTTCTGCAGCCCCTTACCAGGGTTCCTTCTTCATTTAGTAGCAGGCCTTTTGTTAGTGATATATTTGAAGAAGCTCTTCTTGTTCTCCTTGGCATTTTTTACCAGATTTAATTCCAGGTGGGCCTTGGCTTTTCTTGTCTTCTACTCGTTCCAATGACATCTCCATATTCATTCCAAGTGGCCTGTCCCTGCTTCTACCTCCTGTTTATGTCCTGCTTTAGTGAGTTTTGAAAGATGTTCCTTGTCATCCATGCTGGTCTCTTGTCCCCTTTAGCCAATTTCTTGCTCATCAGGATGCACCATTCTTGAGCCTGGAGGAAGTGATGCTTGAATATTTACCATCTCTCTTGGACCCTTTTGTCCTGCAGAGCTCGTCCCCATGGGATTCATTCAAAAAGATCCCCAAGAAGCTAAATTAGCTCTGCAGAAGTCCAGGGTTGCAGTTTGGCTTGCTGCCCTGCTTGCTTCATGCCGGATACTGAACTCCACAATCTCATGGTCACTGTAGCCAAGGCTGCCCCCAACCTTCACACATCTAACAAGGCCTTTCTTGTTCCGTAGTATTAGGCTTGAGTAGGACACCATTCCTCATTGGTATTTTCTACCATCTCTGTCAGGAAGTTGTTATCAATGCTTTACTGTGCTTTGCTGTTTTGTTCTTCTAGCAGATGTCAGGATGACTGAAGTCTCCTGGGAGAACCAGGGCCTGTGACCATGAGGCTGCCTCTACTTGTCTTGTTAAAAGACTTCATCCACTCCTTCTCCTCACCAGGTGGCCTGTCCAAACACCCCTTGCAGTGTCACCCTTACATGTCTGCCCTGTTATCCTAACACTTAAGCTCTTGCCTGATTCGTCATCCACCCCAAGACAGCTCTTGATACTTTCCAGGTTTGCCTCACACGCAGGGCAAATCCACCACTGTGCTTTCCAGGTCTGTCTTTCCTAAACAGCATGTAGCCCTTCATGACAATATTCCAGTCACATGAGCTATCCCAACATACCTCCATAACTGCAATGAGATCAAAGCCCTGTGACTGCATGCACATCTCTAATTCCTCCTGTTTTTTACCTACACTGCATGCACTGGTGTACAGGCACTTCATAGAGGTATTTGAGTGTGTCAGTATCCCAATGGGAGTGGAAGGGGATGTTCCATAGTCCTGTCTTAGTCATGTCTTTGGCTGCTTGTACTTGCTGGAGGTATCGCCACTTAAACATTATTTTGCTGCATGTGTGGTCCCTGTAACTCCCCCCTAACTCCATCTTTCCTAGTTTAAAGCTCAATTTACCAGGTTGGCCTTGCAAAGATTTACTGGCAAAGATTTTTGTCTGCCAATTTGTGAGGTGCATCAGTTTAGTCTAGATTATTCTGATAAAGAATGCTCTCTACTTACTATCCTTAAGGACAGAAGTTCTGCAAGCAATACTTCAAAAGAAACCTGGCAAATGTTCAGCAGTTTCAGCTATCTATAACCTCTAGAAATTCAAGCTACTTGGAGTTGCTGAAACTTTAAGTGTTGTTTTCAAGTATTTCTGGAAGTTTTTATTTTGATATGGCTTTGGACTGTGTTTTTGCTGTTTGGAAATGTTCTTATGTATCAGTTTTTAACCCAAAACAGTAACTTCAGCACAATGGTAACAATGTGTAGACATTAAAAATTGGTGTCCTGTTAGGGAGAGCAACGAGGAGGAAATGTTCTTGGAACACTTGTATTGAGATCTGCTGAGTGATGTAGTAATAGAGAAATGTTCTTGGCACTGGAAGATTTTTATAGGGACAGTACTTGGGCAGTGTACAGTGCATAGCCCTTTAGAAAAGCATAAGATGCTGCCCAAGAGATTACCTTCAATATTCATTGCCAGCTGCACAGATACTTGGAAGTCTTAACTGTCCAGAATGTGACTCATTACTCATATTGTGTTTGGGTTGCAGGCAAGTTTGGAAATACGTTTATCACAGATTAAGTGGAAAAAGTCAGCCTGTCCAATACAGAATATTCAGATAGTATGGAGGAAGGTGACACTTGCTTTAATTAGAGTACTGCTACCATCCTTTCACAAACATCCAAAAATTTCCACATTGGGCTGTGCCTTTGATTTTCTCTTTTAGAAGACAAATAGAATTTTTAAGTCCACTTTTCAGTTTGTTCATAACGCTATGGGTCAAAACATTATTAATTAAGTAGTATAGAGTTAACAAATAGGCTAAACTGACAAATGTTAATTATTACAAACTGTGTCAAATCTCTAAAAATAACAAAACATATGCTTGCATGTCTTAGTAAAGAGTGGCATAGTCACATAGTATTTAATAAGGAATCTAAATTAGACAGAAACCTGGAAGGTAGCAATGGCAGGCTGTTGCATGGTTCTTACTCTAGTGCTCTACGGTTTTATCAGGTATGTAGCTGTATCATGCATTTTTCAACTTAGTTATCTTTGCCAACCTACACAATTACTTTCTAGAAAAATTCAAACAACTCCCCCATTATTAAAAGCTAGCTTTTGTTTCTTTGTTACCCAGTTTCTTTCATTAAACCACTGTTTTCTCTATCTATTAGTAAATTACTTCTCTGGGCACAGTATTAACTTGAAGATAAGTGCTGCTGTCTACAGGAAAAAGAAATTGTTTTAGCACCTTCCTGTAATTTTTCTAACCTGTCACATCTATGTCTGGAATATGACAATTTGTGAAATGACCTGCTGTATCCTGCATGCGGGGGTGGAGTGCATTTGAGTTTTGGTTTAAAAATTGCTGACTGTCTCTTACTGTAAGAACCAAAAGTTTGTTATATATTGTGTTTTTAGAACAGTAAAAGGGCAAACAGGACTTAATCTTTGAGGTAGCCAGCAGGAAATGTGGGGTCTCTGCAATATTACGGTTTTCATTAAGTTTGCTTCTTTTATGATCCAATGACGAGCCATGTCTTGTGCTGGAAAACAAGAATGACTGAAAACTACAAGCCCTGTGAACTGGGTCTGTAGGTAAAATTCCCTTTATAACTCCAAATCCTATGAACAGTTTGATTCAGATAGTATATAGATGAAGATCATAAGGCTGGGGTTTTTTTATAATTTAAAAAAAAAAAAAATTCCCAAGTCTAATATGTTTCAGCAGAGAATAGGAAGAAAGAGAAGGAGTCATTCTTCTCCCTGGATGTGCCAGGGTATTGACATCCTCCTTTATTCATAGTCTGTCCCACTGGAAACATTTCAAACTTGAAACTGCTTGAGATTCTTACTACAGGATAGAAATGAAGGAGAGCAGAAAATGCTGTATCACTGATGTGAAGCACATAATTCCTAGAGTTGTTGGGTAAAATCCAATCTTGGACATACCATTTTTTATACTGTGTTTTTCTATTGCTTGAAAAATATCCGTATGTGCATATATAAACACATTAATGCATAAAATCTTCAGTGGGTTTATATGGCATGTGCCAGAAAATGCTTTAGCAGATTATGATTTTTTGGCTAAATGAAGCTGAAACTTGTAGCAGATCCAGTCAGTTGTATGTTTTGAATTTGGTACCAGAAGGCCAAGGACGGTTGAAGGCATTTTGATATGGATTAACATCTACATTTTGAGAAGTCTTGAAACAATTGTGATATCTTGAGCCATCATTTTAGCTTTGTTTTTAAACCTTTCCAATCTGTAAACTACTATTAAGTTGTCGTTATTAAATATTGAAGGCTACGGAGTACACTTGGTAAAGCTGGCTTTGAGTTTGTGTAAACTGTCTTTGTAGCATTTGTGCTGAGGAAACTGATCTTCTGTATTTAATTTTTAAGGGAAATACATGCAGATGATGAATATTCTGAAACCTATTGCATTTGATGTGATCCACTTCATGTCCCAGCTCTTTGATTACTATCTGTATGCAGTCTATACATTTTTTGGCCGAAATGACATGGTAGGTAGAAGCATTTTTCATTTTCAAGTATTACTGTACACAGAGAATGAAAATACAGAGGAGATCTTTTTGCTTAAAATACTGCCTATTATGTAATTCCCAGAAAAATTAGCAGCAACAGAATGGATTTGAATGTAGGAGTAAGAAAAGGCTGATTAGATTAGCAATAAGGGAAAGAAGTACTGGGAGCATTATTGTCAGTGAGACATTAATTGTATTTTGTTTTGAGTAGACAGATTCTCTCTTCCTTTTTCCAGCACTATTGAAAAGGAGGAAAGATAATGTGAAATACCTAGAATTGGTGGTAGAAAGTGGGTAGCAAAGGAGCCTGCAGGAGGAGGGTGGTTTGAGCCTAGACAGTATAAGGTGATTGAATTTTTCTATATGCATTTCTCTAGTTTACATAAGAATAACAAATGTAGGAAAAGGGGGTCATGAAAGTTAAGTAGTAACTCAAGTTTAAGAAGTTTGAAATTTTTTTGTATCTAGTATTCTTCTGTCAAACTACTTGTGTTAATGAAAACAACATTTTTTTAGTGATCTTGTAGTTGAAAAAAATGCTTGTTGGCAATGTCTTTAACATAACATATATCAGCTTTCAATAGAATTGTCTTAATAGCATGTAAAAACAACTTTCTCCTATCTTGACCCTAAATTACTCCACAAGTAACAGTGTCAATGGCTTCCAAATCCATCGTCATGTGTTGGCAAATTGTAATCAATTTTCAGACTCAACATATGGTTCTAAAAGGTTTTGGACTGTTCTATTTGGCAGGACAAATGTATTTGCAGTTTGTGTTTACAAGATGGGTGGAGGGATTTTTTCTTTTTATTGGGTTGTTTTGTTTTGCTTTTTTGTTTGTTTGTGGTTTGGTTCGGGGCTTTTTGGTTTGTTTTGTTAAGATAATTGCTTTCCATTGGCTTAGTTGCTCTGGTATTCATATTGTGTTGTATTTATTGTTATTTTTTTGCACCTCCTGTTTTGTGTTTCTAAAGCCCACACTAAGTTTCTCACTCTGTGCTTCTAACAGAGAACAGCACAGTGCTAGGCAGGTAAATGTTATAGCAGATGGGTGGTAAAACTGTGATGTTTTTGTATGCCTAGTATTTGTTTTGACAGATTGTTTTCCATGGGAAACAATGCTTACAAGGGTTTATGATTGTAATAAACCCTCTTGTAATGCTGCTTAAGTGTCCTCACTCCCTATAGTTTTTCTAAACCTTTAGAAAGTAGAGATGGGTGATGGTATGTGATTTATACCACTCAGAGAGTTCCTGTTTTATTTTTGTTTAGAAAATGTCAAATGGAATTCTTAGAGTATGCTGGTATAACTTCCTTAAATGTTTAAAATTATTTGTGAATATTGTGGTTATTTTGTATATGTTAGTTAGTACACACATAAGGAGAGTGATTGCTTATAGAGAGTTCATTGCCAGCTCAGGGTGATCCTGGGGTTTAAAATACACATGTTGAGTTCTGTGTCCATTCATGATGCTGTCATTGCTCTTTCCAGACCTCGTTCGAATCATTATCCTATGTAATCGGTATTTAGTTCTCTTCACTGCCAAAAATTAAACACTGTTGTAGCCAGAATTGCTTTCAAAACTTATTTTATTTGTGGGATGCAAGCTAAGCCTGCCTTATCTCAAATTATGGAGCAAGAGAAAATTTAAAGGATTGACTGTATTGTATTTAACAACTACGTACTAAAATTTAAGACATTAATGAACATGCCACAAAATAGTTTTCCTTAGCAGAAACAAATTGTGGCAAGTTTTTTTTTTTTTTTTTTTTTTTTTTTTTTTTTTTAGACAGAACATTGCACTAATTTATAAACTTTACTTTTTTTTTTAACTCTAGGAGGTTATTATAAGAGACAATTACTATAAGAGGTTGATGATAAGAGGTAAAATTGCTGATGAATAGAATTATTCTCCAAATTGTTTAATGCTCTGCTTACTAGCCTTGCTAAGTCATCAATTTATGGAATTAAAAAATCTATAGTTCTGCAAATAGAAATAGCAAAAACTTGTATGAAGTGAGTCAGATGTACTGATGACTGAAATGTTCATGGTGAAGCCATGAGGTTCTGTTCTTGTGCACATGTCTCCTAGATCAGGTTTTGGATTTCATCAGTGTACTTTCAGTGGGAATTCAACTATGATGTAAATTGTCATTTAATATACAGAAGGATTGGGGCAGATGGACATTTTAAATCAGAAACTTTAGATGCATTTTAAATCAGAAACTTTAAATTATACCTGTTTGCATTCCAAAAGAGGGGAGGAGGTCACATAAACACAAATACTTCCTTCCCTGATTCAGCCCACTGAAAGGAGGTCTAATAATGCTGTGTAAAACAGTGCCCTGAATACTGTTCAACAAATTGCCTTTTGGTGTGAATCACATACCAGAACTGTATTCAAATCCTTCCAGGTTGTTGACTTAAATGTGTGTTTCTTATGTGTCCCATTTCCACTTTCTTTGTTGTGTTAGTTTGTTGGGGGGGTTTATTAGTTGTAGAAGATAAGAAGTTACAATAATTATGCATGTCAAATCAGATCCTCAGCTGGTATAATCCATTGCACTTAGCAGGAAATTAGTGTAGCTATATATATGTGTGTATATATAGATATATATAAATATAATAAATACATATATATAGCATAGGTATATATATATAACTATATATTCCAGCTGAGCTTCTGCCCCATACACTCCTGAGCCATGAACATGAAGATGGCACATTTCTGAGGTAGATCTTTGTAGGCATTAAGTAATAATGACTGTTTATAAAGATTAGTGGTTATAATTTTTACATGTGCAAGATATACATTTGATAGTTACAAGATGTTTTATAGCTAGAAAAAGGAATAAAAATCATTTGACATTGGTGTGGTGTGAATGCAAGGCTCGGAGGTGGTGTTGTGAAGCACCATTTTGGACTCATCACCCAAAACAAGAAAATCCAGAGTCCTGCAGTCAAATCTGGAATTACAGCAATAAAAGATACTGGATGTTTTATTGGTATCAATGATACACTGTCATCTTCATGAAAGATACTTAGGTCATTCTTCACACCAGTGTAGTGTTGAGTATTGTGACCTCTTTTATTTACTTTTTGTTTTGTATGGTTGTGATTCTGTGCTAAAATTTTAATGTAAGTAAATTGTAGATAGTCCTTGCAAGCTCAACTTTTGCTGTATAACTTTTAAATTTAAACCAATGAGATTTCCTTTCCCAACTGAAGTAGAATGCATTTCTTCCAGTTTGAATCAACAGGACTGGGCCTCAGTAGCAGCAGATTACGTACCACACTGAACAGAATCCAGGAGAGTCTGATTGATCTGGTAAGTACCTGGATTTTGTTAATGCTCAGTGGGATAGAGATCTGTGTATGACATTCAGGAATTACATTTTATCATGGCTTTTTGAATTTTTAACTCTTTTCTCATTCAGTGTCTAATAGCAAAGGCTTAGTTTCATGATGTAGAGGTCATTATTGTATGAAATCACTAGTTTCTAATATACAGCAAAGTGAATTAAATAGATTTTGCTAGATGTGACAGTGAAATTCTATATTTAAATCTTCTGTTATGGTTCATGTAATGAAGAGAGGCATTCAGTGTTACCATTACTAAGAGACATTTTATAAAAAGAAATAGATGACATTTTTCTTCAGTAAAAGAATAGTTAAATATTTAAAAATAAACAGTAATCCTGAAGATTATTTGCCTTTCAGGATAATAGAGGTTGTATACTAAGACCTTCCTTAATTCTGGGGAACTTTCCCTGTTGTATTGTTTGGATTATATCCCATCAGTCATTTTGTAATTTATTTTCAAGGTGTGAAAAGTAAATATGATGCTTGCATCACACTGGCAGTAGATTACTGTCCTACACAGGAGGATGGTAAAGGAGACTGTAGGTAGTTTTTGTGGATTCAAATAAACAGCCGAGCTTATAAAGAAATATTGCTAAAAACTACACTAGAAATGGAAGTTTGAAGTTCTCATATTCCACCTATTTATAAAACTCTTGAAACATTGTGAAGAAATTTCCTCAGGGTATCATAAATGGTTTTTGTAGTAGTTAATACCATGGCTGTTACAGGAAGGTTTTATTTTCTGAGACTTCTATCTTAGAAAGAAGAAAAACATGTTCTACTCTGACTTGCACAAGGATTTGACACTCCACAGAAAAGTACTTTAGGCTTTTTTAATTCCTTGAAGCATTATATTGATTCCTAGACTGTTCTTTCAGAGAAGCATTTAAAGGGCTTGGGGGCCATTTCTTATACAGTCAGTAGAGGGAGCATAGCATAACTAATAACCCTAGGTCTCTGTAAAAGAGGAAAAGGCTTCTTGATACTCTTCTCAAAGGCAGTATATGCAGAAAGAAAAATTAATTCTAGGAAGTACTTGCAAATGAATCAGTTAAAGGTTATGGAAAAGTGACAAGTTATGGAATTAACTTTTTAAATTTCTCTATAGTGATGGTTCCTGAAAATGCTTTACAGACTTCTTTTTTTTAGCACTTAAAGTAATAATAATAAAAAAATAAATTTCTAGGAGTGAAATGGAAACATAACAGCAGTCTGCTTTCTTCCTCAGTAATTAATGGTACTGTAACAGATAACGTTATAGCAAATTGAATTAATGGTTGTGTTTAATGTAAGATTTGAAAGATGAAAGAAAACTTAGCTAACTGCTATTAACTTAGACATTCCATGAGGTTTATTAATAATCTTATGAACTTATGCCAATCTTATACTATAAATGGAATTTTTTCACTTTTTGATTTATGAGGAAGTACAAGTATTCTGGGTATTTTTGTTTGTTATTTGCTTATTTTTAAAGAGTTTGTGAAAATCAAGGTTCATTTTCATTGTGTCATTAAAAGGGTATTTCTTGAGGCTTTATGGATGGTGGATTTATAGATATTTGCGGATTTATATACTTTCTGAACTGCTAAAGGAACTCTTCGACCTTAGCTTGAATTTTGTGAATTGCTTTCTGAAAGCATTCATGTTTGTGTTGTGGCATTCAGTCTCACAGTCTGTTTCGTATTTAAGGATGTTGCCTTATCTTCTCTCCATGGTAACTTTATTAAGGGCTTCATTTCTGTCACATATATAGAGGTATTTGTTGCATTGGTTGAGACAAGATAGTAAATAAGCCTTCCAACTTCCTGTAATTTTTTAATGCAAAACTTCTGCTGTTTAACTTTGAACATTAAAAAATAGAAGAAATGCAAAGATCCCAGAAGTTTCAGTGCAAACTTTCTTGAGCTCTTACTGAAATGAGTGGGACTGATGCAACTGAAGTTTGGGACATGCTTGTTTTGTGACAAAGAGCATGAAATCTCTTTGAAATCAGAACCTCTTGCCTGCTGTGAGGCAATGCTGAGCAATTCAACCCTGGGGACAATGTGAAATATGTGCACTATAAGTATTGGGAATTTTAGGGATGCTATAAAGATATCACTTGCATGAAAAAAATTGTAAATAATAGAAAATTAATAGCATGGTTTCTCAAGATGGTTTGTAGTTTGGTTTTTAAAGATCTGCTTTCTTAAAACCTGTAGAGTGGCAATCATTGTAGTAGCTTACATTGTTTGTGTTTGATTTACTTTCTTGAGGATTGAGGCAAAATGACCTGCTGGGTAAATTTTGTGCTTCTTAGCAAGAAAATACTAATCTTGCAACTTAAAACCTAGCAGGAGTATTGTAAAATATTTTTAAACCTTAACACTTTTGCAACATATTCAAGAAGTATTTTTACCTTGAAAGCTATGTGCTTTTGCAGTTGACCCTACCTATCATTTTCAGCATTCAGTTTCAAGAATAGTTAGGGATGTGTAAGCTCAAAGGGGAGACAAAAAGCCTAACTGGTTGCTTTCAGTGCATTTCTTGTGATAAAAAATTCTTGTATATTAAGATCTACTTGGAGTTAGCTGAACTATTTTCAGACAGCTTTCGAATACAATAAGAAGTTATGCTTAGATCAGTTTGTTTTCTTGTAACTGATGCTCATGATATTACAGTTTAATAAACAGAGATGGTAGAATGATCCTGTTTTAGGTAAACATTTGGGGTTAGTCTGCTTTTCCTCGTCTGTCAGCACACATCAAGTTCTTGGTAGAAGTGTTGGTAACTTGCAGCTGCTGTAGACTGTTCTACCAGAACCTTTTCAGATAGGACAGTTTTGTCCATGCTTCTTGAACATAACTTACTCCTTTAAGATTGGGATTTCTTCAGTGCCATTTAGAGTTATTGCAAAATCAAACCCCAAATTTTTGCTATTGTGGATGTATATTAAATCAAAACAATTCTGAAACTGAATCATGTGCGAAAAGTATTTGGCCAGAAGAAGAGCAGTTTTGAAAGATTATTGGTTATGAGTGTGGTCTGCAAAACTTTGTGTGCTGGGAACAGGTTGTGGAGTTTACTGTTCTTTTTTTAAAGTTAGTGGAGTGGATGATTGTAATTAACTGTGAACTATTTCACCATAATTGGCAGATGATGAGTTGCGTCAGTCGTAAGTTCTTTTGGATAACTGAAATAAAAGTGTTTCTGTTCTCACAATGAAATCAGCCCTGTAAAAATGTCTGTCTTGCAAATTGAATGTCCAATTTTTAACTTAGATAATTTGCTTATATAGTTTATACTTTTGATTTAGGTAGTTAGTTTATGGTCTCCTCTTCCCATTGAGATGGAAGGATTAATGGAGACACGCCACTGGGTTCAGCCAAAATTGAAATGAAAATGTTCTTATTTCAGATGGCATTTTTGGAGGAAGAGATTGAAGGAGGGGCTTGTTCCTTACACAAATAGATTTTGTTTTTCTACCTGTTCGTTAAAATTTTTCTTCTTGGGACTAAACAATTAAATTATAAAGTGAAATACCCTACAATTAAAAAATCTCATGCTCCCATTCATCTGATACCTGTTATTTGCTAGAACATACATTTTTGTTGTAAAAACATGTTCCAGATTAATTTTAATTCAACTGTATGTATCTTGCAAAGATACTTCCCAAAGCATTTAGCTTTGGGCTCATACTACTGTTATTAGCAACCCTTAAATAGGCAAAGCAGTCATAAGCCTGTTTCAACACTTCATTCTGATATTTTCTGGTCTTTATAGCAATGCAGCTTTTAAAAATAATTTCTAGTTGGGTGCGCCTATCATGTACAGCATCAGAAAACAGAGTTCTTTTCCTGTAGCAGTATGAGAAAATTAAACTAAGACTAGAGAAAATTTAATAGATAAGACCTGCTGTTAAGTGTCTGCAGGCAATGCTGGTTAGCCTATCCTGCTGTGCCTGCTACAGTTCATTTAGTTATTGTTCAGGTAAGTCTGGTGGTTTTAATATTTAGTTTTTTAACACTTTGGGTGTTTTCTTTTTTGACAAGGAAGGAGAAGAGCATCTTGTAGTTTACATCAGTTCCGTGTATACATTGAAATTATTTTATCAACTCTATTTTATGTAGTTTTCTTACAAGGACATTGTGTGGGCTGTGATATGCCTTATGTGACATATCCCAGTTCCGCTGGATCAGTAAAACCTGCTACTCTGTTGCAGGGAAGAGCTAAGCAAGAGTGTTCTGCTATAGTGTTGCTCTCTGCATGCTTAATGCTGCGTGCTGCAATATGTTCTCAGTGTAACTTGACATTTCTGGAAAGAAAAGTTTGGCTGGCTGCTATTTAATTTTCTGGCTTCTACTTCCCTCCTCTCCTCTTCCTCTTAAGGCTGACAGTTTTACAGGACTCTGCTTGTTTGCTAGGGTACACAAAGGGAATCTCTGGCAACAGACATTTTCTTGCAGATTTCTTTATTACTGGAAGGGTTAACTTTGACAAGTCCAGTACACTGAAAAACATCTGATTTCTTTAAATATTCTGTAGCTTTTTTTCCTGTTCCAGCCTGTGTGTTTTGTCCCTTTATTTTCTGCTTTCAGTCATTTGGTCATTTCTGTTAATGAAGGCAGGAAGAAAAAACACATGCATCACTGAGGCCCTTTCGGAGTGATCCTGTGCTTCTTAGGGATATTGGCACGTTGGCTGCTTGCTTTTTGCTATCAACATGCTTTTGCAGTGCCTGCTTTTTAGAACAAATTAGGAGAATGAAATGCTCATGCTATTTGGCCACGATATTTGAAGCAGAGTTTGACTTCCAGTTGTAGGTAGCATATCTTTGACTTAGCTAGTTCTCACGTACCTTTTGTGTTCTACAGATACAACACAATTTTGGCATTTAAAAGATGTTACTTACCTTCAGGGGAAGCAAAAAGGAAGCAAAAATGTTTAAAATTGAACTGACAGGCAACTTTGAATTGAGATAAATACAAAATTAAATATTTATAATATTTTATTTCTACATTATTTTTAATTAGTCTTTGAAAGAAAGAAAGCTTCTTAAATGTTTACTACTGATACTCTTCTCCCAGCTCTGTCATTCATTGTCCCTCCTAAGAATGCAGCACTGCTTGGTGAGCTGTGGGTTTGGCTGCTTTTGTCCTGTGTAAACACTACAAGACTGATTTTGTGTTTGTTTTGTTTTTGTTTTGATCTGGGTTTTTGAGAATGGAATGAAGTGAAAAAAGTATAAGAGTGGGCAGATAAAGAGGGAATTTTAATAATTAATCAATATTGTCTTTGCCTAAGTTAATGTTTTAGCCAGTTGATTGTTATGACGAGATGATTAGATGTCATTACCTATCTGCAGTAAACATGTGGATATGCTCAGGAAGTACCTTAGAGCTCTCTGAAAGAGGTTACATGAGCTTTAGCAAATATCCAGGCCTTTTGGCTTTCTTATCCATTCTGATAAACTCAGCAGAATGCAAACTTGAATGTGAACGCAGATCAAAGAAAATTAATTTTTCAAATAACGTAACATTGTAGCTAGTCTTTATAATTGTTCCTATGATCAGTGCAACTGTATCTGATCACGTTTGCCATAAGCTTCTTTTAGAAGTTTTTTCTTCTGCTCATTTTTGTATTTCTGTGAGATCTTTTAGGATACAAATGATGTGTTGATGGAATTGCTCAGTCAGCAGTCCTTGTTTTTAATGACAGAATTTCATCAAGGTTCCCTGCTTTATTGGCTTTTTATGTCTGTAACCTCATTACAACATTTTTTTAATAAGTCTGAGGGTACTTCCTCACCTTTGTTAGTGAGAACCCTGCTTTCCCAAACTGTGCATTGTTCCATCTGCTGTAGCCCGTTTTTATGTTTGTGTTTGACATCTTGGGAGATGCAGATTTAGCAAATCCACCTCCTGTTGCCTTGGGCTGTCACACCACGGGATGAAACTGCCAAATAAAATGCAAGAGCGTTAAAGTGGAACTTGTGAATTTTTGTTCCTCCACACCTCAAACCTCTTTTAACAGCTTGGATGCTATTATCTTCTCAGTTGTCTTATATTCTTAATGTCACTTTTGGTTTGGCATTCATCCAAGCAGTAAACACATTCTGGTGCTGCTTTGTCTATAGCAGCAAAGTTTTGCTCTTTCTGCTCATCCTGTATCACTTAAATTCTCACCAGGTCCTTACACATTTCAACATAATCAATTTTCACCTGCCCTGCCTTTAATTGCTGCAGCACTACCACAATGGGTCTGTCAGATATTTTGCTATCAGAATAACAGCCCTGTTGGTTTTCCAGTTTTCACCTGATCATATGTGCAATAATTTTTCTCTTGGCATTTCAAGGTCTGCAATGAAATATTCCACTTTGTCTCGATCCTGACATATAGAATCAGTGACACCACTACTAATTGCCACCAGTGTTTCAGGTGATCACTGCTGTCCTCTTCTCCTTAAGCAAAAGTGTCTGAACAAAACCTGTCTGAATAGCAAGTACTCTATTTCAGGTCACTTCTTACAGTTGTTCTCTGATGTGAAGCCCAGAAGAAATTCATGGCTACTGTTGTGGCTAGCTTGAGTCCGTTTTTCTCCCTCCTTCCTTGGTTACTTCACTGCAATTTCATCTGTTTTTATTTCTATCTCTAGTTGAAACAAACGAACAATTCACAAACTTGAAAGCTGCTTTTCTTTTATTATGTTGTTTTCGGCTTTATCTTTTCCCCATTTTTAACTGTAATTTCTGAATTACACTGATTTGTTCTTTTGAGTCCAAACATAAATGTATGTTTAAGCACTATTATTTCATATTGATTGGTTGTTCCTACGCTATTTACAGCAGCCATATTGGGCCACTGATTTTACTTTTGTAAAAATTCTTTTTTCCACTACTTTGTCACTGTGTTACTGTTAGCTGTTTTCATTCCATACATACAGGCTGATATGTTGTAGCACCTGTAGACTGTAGACTCTAGCCCCAGGATCTTGAAAGGCTCTTATTAAAATCAGTGCCATGTCCTGCCTGTCTTCTTACCTGTTTTGGGTGCAGTATTACCTTTGCTTTGTAGCATTTCTCATTTTCATATAGCCTGTGTATAAGCATGATATGAATAATTAATCCAATCCAGACAGAACTACCTTTATGTTTTTATGTTTTCATGCCCTGAAACCCTCTGAGGCCTGGGAAATAGCCAGGCGTCAGAGGGTGTCCCTTTGTACACGTACTCTGGGAAGTTTTTCCTTCTGTGATTCCTCTTCTAGCTGTACCCTGTACTTAGATTCCTTAAATGTGGTGGTAGAATTTTTCTTCTATTTTTTCCTTTAATTTTAGAAGAAGGCACTGGTCTAACCTGTTTCTCACTACATAATCTTTTCCTTTACTGTGAATATTTCCTTGCTTTCTAGCATCAAGATGTTTGCAGGATAGAAGTTTTCATGGAATGGTTTAGTTGAGGTATTAGGGCATGGATTGGACTTGATCTTAAAGGTCTCTTCCTACCTAGTGTTTCTGTGATTGAGAACATCAATTGTTTTTTACCTAAGTTAGCCACAGCTCATATAGGCAGTAAGGGCAGAAGCAACATTCCTTTGATATGTTTCTATTTGGTTGCTGTCAGATTGAAGATAGTGGCTCTGAGGATGGAAAGTCAGTTTCACAAAAGGCAGTTGGGCTAAGCCTGTTTGGGTGTTAAGGGGTAGTAAGAAGGTTGTTTGCTGCCTTTTTCTTTTAATTTATTTATTCTTTGGCTACTGATTTACATGATATGATTTTTTCACCCATTTCACTATGCTCTTCAAATAGAAATAGGCTTGATTTAAATTACACCTTAGAATGAAACATCCCTTCATCTTATCTGGCATCTGAAACTGTTCAGCTGGAGCCAATCTTGCTAGTTTTGTGGGGTTTAATTTGTCTAATTCTTTGTTTCAGGAGGTGTCTGCTGATCCTTCAGGAACTCTCACAGCTGCTGAAGAGAGAAAAGAGAAGGTGCCAAGCCCACATCTCAGTCATCTCGTAGTTTTGACGTCTGGCAATTCCCTGTATGGTTTGGCAGAGAGAGTGGTGGCCACAGAATCCTTGTAGGTTGCTTACTGTACACATTGTATTTGTGATCACTGAAAGCTATTGATTGTTTAAGAAATTGTGATTTCAGAAGAAATTATGATCCAAAGCTGCCTTAGCAGGTCAAAAATTCCTACCTCTCAATGTGATTTTAATATGAGTGATAAAGGTAATTTCTTCATTAAAGGTTTATACTGGAGTCTAATTCTTTGGTCTAGCAACATGCATACACAAGAGATGAAATTTTAATGCAGATGATCCAGTGATTTGTGACAATACATGGCCAAATCTAATAGGAAAAAAGTTTAATTTCGAAGAGGCTAATGGGAATATTTAATCTATATGGTTTATTTTCACCTTATATTAAATACTTGGCTCAGAACTGCTTGGTTCATATCATTTTGGCTTGAATTACAATGTTCTTTGCAATGGGTAGATGTGTACCTATGTCATACCACAGGTGAAGATTAATAACCAATTAATGCAAATGTTATGAAGTGATTTTTATTTGATAAGAATAATAGTAAAAGTCAGATAGAAATTCTTTTCCTCACATGAGGTGACACTTTAAAAAGTTTTAAAATTAATTTCTAATCTTTTTCATTTATGTTTAGAAATTTATTGCCTTATTATGTTGTTATTAACAAATTCTACCCCTGAGAAGGAATATGAGGTCAAATTGTATTTTATAGATTCACTAGTATAAAATTAATTGGGAATGTTATTTTGAAATTCTAAGATGGCCTAATGAATATTGATGTTGAGTGTCCTGTAGTGGAAATTGTGTGACTCTTGGTCACTAACTTTACTAGACCTTGGCTCAGACTTTTGCAGCGTATCCTCAGTAAAATAGAATTTTTGATACTCAAGCCTTAGTCTCTTTATTTAAGTATTTTCTTGTTTGCACATACATTTTAAAATGGTTGGAATTGAGAATGCTAGCGATGCTAGTGAATGCAGCAAATGATGTGCTGACATCCAACTGATATGGTTCTTCCTGGGACTAAATTTTCCAAGGTTGCATATTGTTATTGCCAGATATGTCAACTGTAAAGTAAAAACTGTAAAGAGACATGCCAAACATTGCACTTAGTTCACAGTACATTTTCTTTGCTTTTAAAGGGTATTTCTGGCTGAGCAGTTCGAATTTCTTCAGCCTCATCTTGATGCAGTGATGCCAGCTGCCAAGAAACCTTTTCTTCAGCAGTTCTATTCTCAGGTCAGAACTGTGTAATTCAGAGCTGATTTTCATACAGAAGATTTGAAACTTGTACATTATGGTACAAATGCTTCTACATCATAGTTATATATTGCTCCTAATGGCCAGCTTTTTACTGCAGTGAATTTTATTTATTTTCTATTTCAGACAGTATCAACTGCCAGTGAACTACGTAAACCAGTGTATTGGATTGTTGCTGCTAAAGCAATTGATTATGAACAAATGCTTCTTCTCATGGCTAACGTGAAATGGGATGTGAAGGAAATCATGTCACAGCACAACGTATATGTAGATGCTCTTTTAAAGGTGAATAGCTTATGGGAAATGGTGTGCTAGAGTTCATATAAATACTGAATTGTTGTAATGCTTCACTAAAACTTTTAAAGTGGCATCACTAGGACAATACATCATCCTGACAAATGGAAAATTACTATGACATCTGTCCAGAAGTGTCATTATTCTTGCTTCTGAAGCATTGTTTTCAGTGATGAGTTTTTGACTACATGGTGTGTGACCAAAAAAGTTTAATGAGTCTGACGTCTAAGTCTTGAATGGTAGAGAAATGTGTAGTAAACAGAGTAACACTGAGGAAAATTCAGTGGCCAGAGATAAAATTTTTTAAAAAACCCCAAAACATACTATTTGCTGTTCTGAATAATTTTGCTGATTGTCTTTAAGATGTTTCATAGGAGCTATAGGTCAAATCAGCACCAATAATGATCATGCAGTATCTAGTTGAAATTGCTAGATTTAGAAGCTAACATTTGAAAAGGAAGCTAAAGGGAAGTTATTCACCCAACTTGTCAATTGCGTTCAGTAGATGTCATTGTACAATTGCCATGTCTTATCACATACAGAACTAGTTCTTGGGACAAGACCTTTCTCATCCTTTTATATATGCCTAAATAACATTTCTAAAGGTCTTCAGAGAGAAGTTCTGGCAGTGGTAGAATTATATTAATGTATTACACTATATTAATTACTAATTTTTTTAAGAGAAACTGAAAATTTTGTTATAAAGGTGTCTGAAGTGTGAATCACTGAAAAAGCTACACATCTCTGTGGAGTAACAGTTTGGGTAACACTTTCGTACTTTGTAGCTTTTCTCTGCTAAAAAAAAATCAAGGCGAATTAGGAAGAATTTGACAGAGGATGTATCATTGCCCTGAATTTGATGGAATCTTTGTGATTATCCTTGTTTATGATACAATGACTTTTTGATATCAGTTTGTGCTTAAAATAGTTGATCTCTGGGGCAAAACTTTTCCCTTCTGTGACTACGCAACAGCTGATGAATTTGCTTCAAGACAATCAGAACTAATATCATTTAAAACCAGTTTTGGTCTCTCTATTCTATAGTTAGTACTAGTTGCTACAAAACTTTTAAATAACTGCTAAGTAGTGAGTGATTTTCTGTGTACACTGGGACTCCAGGAACATCAGATGTGAGCAGAGTGTTTAAAGTAATAATCAACTACTTTTAGCCATGTGCACACATGCACAGAGTTCTATATTCAGTCATAGTATGATGGAAGCAGATAAAGTGGGGAAAGAGAACTGTTGGAGAAATAGATTGTGGAGTGCTAGGCATCTTCATCTTCAGAAGAATGAGTTATATGCTAATTAAAGCATGACATTGTGGTACCCTGCATCTTGTTGCCAAATTTATATTTCAGAAAATCTGTGTTAAATGCCATTTGGTTACTGAGGTTCTCTTCTGATTTTCTTCACTTAGTAAGTTTTTGAGGGGAGGTGTAAGAAAAAAGGAAAAGGTAAAAAACAAGGTTAACAACCTTGGAAATAAAATCTCTGTTGGGCAAGTATAGTCTTGAAAGATTGCACTGCAAACGACTTTTGTGGGTTACACAAAGGAGTTCATTACCAATCTGCTTACTATTGAAGTAATTTGATACTTTTTTTTATGACAAAGGCTTTAATCACTGGCAGATGACCTCTATTTCACTTTAAGTCACAAAATCATTGTAGCAGTAATTGCACTTATGACTAGTTTCTCACTCAAGATATCAGTTGAAATCCATCCTGGCCATTGATGAATCATGTGGAAACAGGTGCCTTCCTTTAACCTGAATTGTTATCTGCTGCTGCTGTGCGGTCCTAAACTGTTAGATTTGGCCTCTTTCAAAGGTTTCTCTCAGCTCCTTCTAAAGCATTGATGAATTATCTAATGTGAAAGATTGAAGAATAAAAAGTGGTTACAATATTTCTGAGCTTCTCTCTGAAAACTGGTGGGGTGGGTATTTAGAGAGATAAAGAGTTCATCACTGGATTTTCTTCAGTGGCTGTATTTTGACTTAAAGAAGTTAAATATGAGTTTAGGGAGTGAGGCAATGAAAGTGGCATTTGAAGGATAAGCTCCTTGGTTCATTTTCAGAGGTGTCAGTTTCACAGAGAACTACAGCTCTGGTGGACAGAGCAGCAGTTCCTTTAAAAAAAAATCACTGAGGTGATGTTGTGAGTGATATACTAGAAAGTGATTATGTTTTCTACTTTGCACATCAAGTTACCTACAGTTTGTGCCTGTTAAGCTTCTCATGTGCATTCTTAATTTGTTGTTGCTGTTGTTGGATGTATAGAGTATGATCCATTTTATCCTAAAGGAATAAACATCTTTTATGTTTTATTAGGAATTTGAAGAATTTAACAGAAGGTTGAATGATGTGTCTAAGAGAGTCCGTATTCCATTGCCGGTCTCCAACATCCTTTGGGAGCACTGCATGCGCTTGGCCAATAGAACTCTTGTGGAAGGGTAAGTATTTAGAAATGTCTTGCTTTTGGGTATGTCTGTAATTATAATGTTTCTTAAAACTTTCTAATTTTATAGTGTCCTTGTGAGTTCATGTGCTTTTGGGGACCCTAAAAATTATCAGTGCTTAACGTACTCCTTTGTAGTTTGGTTGTTTCACAGTCTGGTGCAGCATTAAGCCTAAAGAGGGTGGTCTTGTTCCTAGATGCTGCTGAAGAATGACACTGAATGTTTTATTGAAGCATTTGAAAATACAGTACTTTTTCAAAGGAACTTTTATATAAAAATTACCATTTCCCAGCAGAGTAAAGAAGGAAGTTAAAATATAACAGTCAATACTTCCATGGTGATGCCATTTATCTCTGCCAGGAAGAAAGATGGAGTTATCAACACTATCAGTTTTCTTAAAGTAGCCATGGAACGTGATTTTTCCAAATTCATCAAGAACAGAGAGATGTCTTATTTGGCTTGCTTGAACACCTTAGTTAGGAACCTACACCTTGCTATCCCTTGCTCTTGTAATCAGTGTCCCAGTCATTTTGCATTCAATTTTATAGCCTGAGTATTATAAACTTTTCATCCCCTGCATTCATTTTTATGGTTTTGTCCCCCCTGCTTCTTACCAGAACTACTTCTGCATCATAGAATATATGCTGTCTTTCTGCTCCTTCTGCATATGTTTCCATACTTCTTTCCTGGTTATCTTTACCCTATTCACTCCCTACTACCTATTTTACTTCTTTCCATCCCACTTTTTTGCTGTCTTCTCTAAATTAGGACCTCAACAAAACAGCCTTCTCCAAGTGTTAGCTGCCTATTGAGGATCATCAGCTTCCACTGCTTCCATTAAGTCATAATTTTTTTATTTCATGCCCATTTTTTTCATGCCATTATTCTTTTGCAGTCTCTAGAGAGATCAGTTTAATATTCAAGGTAGTTAAGTCCATCAATGACCTATCTCTGACTTCTCAATTCCTTCATATGACATATGACCTAAATAACTAGCTTTCCTTTTTGAAATTTTTGTTTTCCACGTATCATGCCTCAAATAAAAAGAAGTGAAACAAAGGCCTATCTCTTCTCCTCCCCATTCCCCTTACCTTTCCAGTCAATAACTCTGTCAGTCACTATCAACCTCCTCTACCTCAGCTTTTATGTTTGTATTCAACTTGTTTCCTTTTCTTACATCACATCTCATTCATCTTTTGTGGCTTCAGTGTTCGTGAACCATTTAATCCTTAGCTCTGAAGATCAACACTCATATGTCATGCTCCATGCTTGTGACTTACCATGAAACTTTGACCTTTATTTTCATCTAAGCATGTTGGGCTAGGAATACTTTCCTGATACAATTTGTCCTGTACCGTTTCTGAGAGTGTAAAAAGTACTCATTTTCTCCAAAATATTTACCTGTAATTTCTTATTCTCAGCCAGTTTTGTTATTTTTACATATCTTGTAAGTTCTTTTCCCACCCTGGGAAGGGAAGGAAGGTGTTCTGAATAGCTGACTCTCTGAATACCTTCGTAACTTCTTTTATCTCCGAGTTCAATGAATGTATGGAATTAAAAGCCATGAAGGAGTTGTTTCCCATCCTATCAACTGAAATTGCTTTCATCAGGTTCTTCACTGAATGAAGAATTGCCTCCACTGCAGCCAGCTATATCTTTCTTTAAATTTTTCCTTCCTTATCTCCTAGTTCTATGTTCTCTCCTGTTTCCCATCTGGCTTTTTGAGCCTATTGATAATCTTCTGCTTAGCCTTCTATGAAGCTCCAGAGGACTTTTGTCTTGATCCTCTCTCTTTTTGCCTCTGTTACTTTTGCATTCTGCAAATTCTTTCTGTGTACCAACTCCAAGTGTGAAAATTTTCCATATTCTTAACCTGATCTTGCAGTGTATCCAGCTTCCAACTACATGTTTCTGTTGCCTCTTTTGCATCAAACCTAATAATCTTGGGATTGTATAATAATTAGGATCAGCTTCATGAACCAATGAAAAACTGAGCTTGCTTTAGATTTGGTAGAGGGGATGAGTATGACAGGGTTGTCACTTGTGGGAGCTACTGTTGGATGTGCTGGATTAAGTCTCTTAAGTCACTGTGCCCCAGACCCTGTACACAGTTGAAACTGGTGTTCCTAAGGGCATTGCGGTGTCATTTCCTTTGATCTTGACAAATGCAGTTCCTTATCCATTTGAAGAACTGCAAAGATCTCTTTCCTCATTTGTTGCCTATCACCCCACTTGTGACCCTTGTTAGTATTACCCTGCCCTTAAACTCATCTACTGTCTCCTGTAATCTGTCACTAGTTTGCTGTCAATGTGTTCTCATTAAGTCATCAACAACTCACAGACATGAGCCAGTGCTTCCACTCTTCATCCTCCGGTTGCTGTGGCTGTTTTTGAACAAGTAGCTTTGTGTATTTCTTGCTCCCACTGGTTCAGCAAGCTCCAGGTGACCATTCCTAAAGCTGCTATGGTACCTTTCAGACTACAGCAGTTGTGATCACTTGAATCCTCTGTTCAGTATGCTAGTTAGCATTGGTTTAATTTCCTCTACCTTACTTATAGTAAGTTGCACAGTGTAGGATTTTTTGTGGCTTTTGGGAGAGGAGGGTGTGATTTTTCTAAGTATCACTGGGTACAGTGGGATTCTATTCAATGACTGGGCTAAAATGTATTAATTATCCTAATTCAAATAAAGCTCTGCAGCAGACATCATAAGAGAAGTTCTTGTCTGCTTTTGACTTAAAACCATTATTTTGCTCCTCCTCAAGGTTCGAAAGACTAAGTTAACTTTGAGAATCAAAATTAATTTTTATTTCCTACCAAGTTTTGCTTTCCACTGTTTCTTTGTTTAGTTATGCTAATGTAAAGAAGTGCAGCAATGAAGGACGTGCCTTGATGCAACTGGATTTTCAACAGTTCTTAATGAAACTGGAAAAGTTAACAGACATTAGGCCTATTCCAGATAAAGAATTTGTGGAAACCTACATTAAAGCATACTATCTGACAGAAAATGACATGGAATCCTGGATAAAGGAACATAGGGTAAGAGTTAAATTTGCATTCTTTTCCTCTCTATTGAGAAAATTCACCCTGATGATAAAAACATGTTAACAACTATAAATAATCAATCCTTCTCTATGTTAAAAATGAATATAAGCATATATATGTATATTTTCATTTATTATAATAAAACTTATAATAATAGGAATAAATAAAAACATAATAGGAAGCAATATAAATATAAATGTATATATTTATACATTTATAAATGCATGTATGTGTTCATTTTTATCATATGAAGTTACTATGTGTTTGAACTGGTTCAGCATCTGATGAGTGGGGAGCATGACTAAGCCAGTCACGTCTACCTGTTGTATCAAAAGATGTAGAGAAGTAGAGCAAAGGGAAAATGAAACCATTTGTGAGCTCTTCAGAATATGCCAAAGTGCACAACTTGATCATCAAGAATTATGGTTTGGGATCACAGCATTTGGTTTTGTATTGCCTTTAGGAATAGATTGCTTAAAGTAAGTTGTTTAGTTTGGAGATGGAGTCATTGCTTTTTCCTTCTCCATTTGATAATGCTTAATCTGCATTTCTTGCTGAGATAAGTCTATATTTATGTTTTGAGAACATTCAGATGTGTTCACTCTAGCATGAACTAACAATTATAACAAATTTGTGTTGGTAATAGTCACATGCAATTGGAGGTACCCATCTTTGAAGTAAAAAGTCTTTTAAAGTGAAGCACTTGAAATCTGTGTTTTGGGATTACTTTAATTTTAGAAATGGAAAAAAGAAGTACATCTTTGATTGAATTTTCCTTGTTTTGCCTGGAGGCCCAAGAAAGATTGTGAACTATGGGGTTTGATGACCTACAAGGAAAAACTCTTTTTTAAAACACATTGGTGGAAGCTATATTTTGGATAGTGTTAAGACATAAAGGTAATAGTGGCAAATATGGTGTTTTTACAGGCATTAAGAATTCTTTTCTTCACATTTTTGACATTTTTTCCTCCTTTATCATGTACTGAAATCAAAATCATTTGGAGACTCTCCAGACAAAAGCATTTAGAAGCTTATTGGAAATGGGAAATCAAAACAAAAAAGATCACCAACTTTTATCACAGTTTGTTAAAAAAAAGTTCTTGTGTTGAAAGCTTAACAGTTTGCATATGTGTTTCCCACCAAGCCTCTCAAAGAATGGAAAATACATTAAAAATTGATTTATATACATGTTCACGGAGTTACTTTCTATGAACTCTGTCCAGTACTTTTAAAGTCATAAGCATTTTCCATTATAAGCCACTTTGTAGCGAAATATAGTTTAGTCCTCTGCCTCAACTATGAAAACTATCCAGACATGACTGAACGACAGCTTTAAATCTCCCCTGTGTACTGATGCTTCTATCAGTTGTAAAATCCACACTGAGTATGTCTGTGTATTTTAAAATTTTCTCTTTGTCTAGTGTTTTGTTCTGCCCTAACGTGTTCTGCTTTTGTTTGCCAGGAATATTCCACTAAGCAGTTGACCAATCTGGTGAATATTTGTCTGGGCACCTACATCAACAAAAAGGCAAGACAGAAGCTGTTAGCTACCATTGATGACATAGACAGGCCTAAGAGATAACTGGAGAAAGCTGCTTGCTTTCTGACTTGTACCTTTTTCTGTTCATGTGGAGCACACAGACATTTCTCTCATGGACTAATGACAACATTAGAAGTGTTGTGCATGACCTTTCTTAGCAAGATTGGAGGAACTCTCACGTGACAATGTTCTAAAATATGACTTTTCTAATCTGTAGAATTATTTTCTGTTGTATTTCTTTTTTTTTTTTTTTTTTTTTTTTGGTTTCGTGCTCTTCGTAAAGGGCCACTGTGTAATATTGATGAGCTGTATGTTTTGCAAAAGTGTATACTGTAAGTAAAATCAAAATCAGAGAGAAACACATTGGCTTAATATATCATTGATGCTCTTTTTAAATAAAAGGGCTACTTGAAAATATGATTTCTTTTCCCTGCTTTCACCTTCAGAAATTGTGCTGTATTATAGACCAGTATAAAATGAAGAGATATGTATAATAATTTGATCTATGTATCCTGCATGTGGATTAAAGAGTGCAGATCAACTCAGTACTCTCATGTTAAAGCCCATCATCTTCATATGTATTTAAAAATGTCTGTTTATTTCAGAATTAATTTAGTCATATCAAAATTATTGAGTTCAGATTAATAGAAGGTAATAAACATTGAATGCTAATATGATTTGTTTGTGAGACTTTGTTTTTCCAATTCAACAATGTGAAATGTCAGCAATAATGCCAGGGAATTGGAATAATGTTTTTCTGGTTGAAGTTTTGGATTGATCCTAAGATAATTTTCGTGTTTCCTGCTCTGCTGTAGACATCCTGAGTGATCTTGAGCAAAGTGAAATGGCCTGACTCTGTATGTGCTCTCAAAATCAATTTGTCAGAGCATCACTGATTTCACTGAAATTTTCAGGTTTACCTTTGGTTTTCAGTATGTAAAGTTTCAGGATTTTTTTTTTTTTTTTATTACTCAATCAACTTTTTGGAGTGTTCTCAGACCATTTTAAAGGAAACTTTGAGCTAATAGGTAAAATAAATTACGTAGGCTGCAATCCACTGGTGTGTACAACATGTTAAATTCTCAGATTAGGCTTCATAGTTGCCATTGTAATTTAATTCAGACGTGAGGGATCCAGGAGGTAGTGAATGTCAGCAGCAGTGTAGTGACAGAAAGTTGCCCCATGGAGTCATCATAATTGTTCTTTTCTGTGGCTTAATTTCCTCTTCAGAAGTGTACTGAGGATCATTGTGTGAGTTTAGAGAAAGCCTGTATACAGTTTTAGAAGAATGATAGAATTTACATTTTAAATATTGACTCTGTGATATTCAGCTTCCTTGTTTATCTGTATTTTAAAGGAAATAAGATTTAAAACAAAATTTAACACTGTTCTTTATTGACCATGATGTCTTGTTTAGTTCCATTTAAAACTTGCTTAGTGGTTTGTCCCCATGTACACTGAATCACTTCTAGCCTCATTTAAAAGGTGGTACAAATGAAAGTGTGGACTTTTGCGTCAGCCTATCTGCCCTGGAGTCAAATCCTGAGCTAGAGCTCTCGGAATAAAAAGAAACATCCTGGGGACTATTAGTGTAAAATACCTTCCAATTTTCTTCTCTTGGATGAAATAAGAAATTCAGATATCTTTACTAGAGCCTTAGTGAGCTGAACACATTTAATTTCTCCTGAACTGCTTAGGTCACTGTAATTTCAGTGCTTACCAAAAGGTAGAGGTATAATCATTGGATGCAAGGTCAAGGTGAGCAATTGCATGAACCACAATCAGGAGTGACTTTTTTGTAGTATATCTATAGTTTAACTTGTTATTTTTAAGTAAGCCCACAAACAAAACAATGTAGATCCAGTGCTTAATTTTGCAGAGTATTCTCTCCAGTCCCAGAGACTTTATATGTGTAAGCTAAATTAAAAAAGGTTGCATGTGAACTAAACTTGAGTCTGGCTATTCTGATAAACAAAAAGCATTGTTAAACCTATGCAACAACTCTATGATCTTCATCCATATATACCTCAGAAATCATTATATTTTCCATGAGAACATATCCTTGCTGCCCAGGATTGATGCCAAGAAGGAAGCCACATAGCTAAATGGCCTATATACACTCTTAGATATATATTTTTATGTTACCATGTGTGAAGTCAGGTGTTGGACTCAGTGATCCTTGTGGGTCCATTCCAACTCAGAATATTCTGTATTACTTGGTTCTGACTGCCTAATAAAGCTAAATTTTCATTGAGTGCTGAATTGTTATCTCACTAAGGATATGTTTGGTAGTTTCCATCCTCTGATATGAGAATTTTTTATAAGCCGTTGATTTTTGAGCATTTCTGTGCATCTTTATTCTCTGCAACAAGCCTCTTATACTGCTTTTACTGCAGTAGGGAATATAGCTTAAATATCCTTTATTTTTTTTAGCGGAGTGTTTTGCAAAACTTTAATAATAGAAGAAAATTTCCTTCAGTCTCTAAGAAGACTGACCTGCAGTGCAGAAATGGGCATCTGTCAATCCTTCTTTAGCCTGATGAAGACTTTAAATCCTGGTGCCCAGAAGATAAGTACTCTGATATTTGTACAAAGCAAAGCCTATACCTATACTGATCAGTGCACAACTGGCTTTTCTACTGTCAGCTTTTCTCAGTTGTATCTCGTGGTGACACTGTTCTTCCAAAAAAGCAGCTGCAGGGACAAAAATAGCAGGAAGCCAGCTGATTGTTTGTGTGGCCCTGATGGACAGTTGTGGTCCTTGCTTTGGTAAAGGTTTAATTATTCAAACCAGAATGGCATCAATGAGAAAGACCATCTTGGGTCAGCAGTGCTTCAGCTGATGAGACAGTGCAGCCCCTGGAGGTGTTAATTCAAATGCTTCTATCTGGGTAGGCACATGGGTGTTCCATGATTTCAGGCAAGTAGCTACATTTTCAGGTAATTGACTGTTCTGGGTTCCATTTTTCCCACATAGCTAAGAGTCTTCCCATGTGTACAGTATAAACTTGGCTCAATTCTGATCTTCAGTGGGAAAAACTAGGCCCTGTCCAGATCTGCTTTGCAAGCCCTGCATGTGGAGGTGTTGATTACAGCTTGTGTTCACTGAAAGAAAAGCCTCCCTTCTTTGCCCTTATCCCCTTAGGGGACAAAAGAGGATGAGTGATCGATGGCTGCCTCAAAGCTTCTGTGAAAGGTTTGCATTCCCTCTTAATTTTTTGCAGATGTGAATGATAAATATGGTAGACACCAAATGCAAAGCTGTGGATGTGAGTTGTGCTCTTCACTTGTTATTGTGTCACAGAATGTGCAAAACTATAAGGATCCCCTCTTCTTACTATGAAAGCGATCTGTTTGGGGTCTTTTCCTGTTTAAGGCCTGCTATATTGTAAATGACTCCAATGGAGATGGACAAAAAATTGCAAGTTTGTTGTATTTTTCATGGTATCTATTTTATATTTAACCATTGCTTGAAACAGCGTAGCATAAAGGCTAGACATTATACTGACAGTGGGATTATGGTGCAAATAGGGAAAAAATGCAATTTACAAGCATCAAGGTTTCTGTGCTTGCTGGCTATTTAAGGATAGTCGTGAGTGTGTTGTTTTTGCACTGCCAGATCTGGTTTTCATCACAGCAGGGACTTGGTTTTTAAGGATCTCCTGTTTATCCATGAGATCATGAAGTGTTATGTGCAACAGCATCTTTAAATAATACTCAGAGATTCACAAACACGTTTTGGGTTTTTTAAAGTAGGCATAAATCAATAGCATGCCATACCAGAAAGTACATGTCTGAGAAACAAATGATGATGTGAGTAACCTTGGGTTTTGTGTTGTGGATCCAGTGCTTAATTTTGCAGAGTATTCTCTCCAGTCCCAGAGACTTTATATGTGTAAGCTAAATTAAAAAAGATTGCATGTGAACTAAACTTGAGTCTGGCTATTCTGCTAAACAAAATCTCTACAGTGTACCTTAGCTTTGCTGGTTTGGTCTGGAGCTCTGGATACATAGGAAAAGAAAAACTACTTTCAGAGCAGAGATGTATAGATCTGTGTTACATTTGTGGATTATCTTGCACAGATTTCAATATTGTCAGATTTAAAGTTGTTAAATACCTGTCTAAATGGGTTGATCTTTAAAAAAACGAAGTATACGAGCAAGCTGAAGATCTAGGGGAAGAGGTATAGGGAGGTACGTCTTGTCACTAAGCACAAAATGAATGATCAGATGTGCAAAAAATGATTGCAGCTATTTGTGAAGATGTTTTTTACAAATAAATTCAGGGTTTGTACCTGTATGTACTTCCTGCCCTATATCACTTGTTATTTTTATTCATACATAGAAATTCACCCCATTCGTTGCATTTCAGTAAATGATAAAAAGAAATGTCACTTGAGCCTTAAGATAAAAAGGGTCCTTGTACAGGAAAATTATCTTGGGGCTGCTATCTGAGAGCTGCAGGGCTGGCATGTAGAATATGCACCATAAATTTGTGTTCCTTGAAATTCATCCTTATATTATAGTGTAAATATATGCACACACAGGGCTTTGAGTGCAATGTAAGGGACTACAAAAAATGGATGGTAAAATTGAACAACAAGCCACACATTACTCATTTCCCTGCTGTGACTGACACTGACCCTAAAGCCTGGGAGGTAATGTGGAGGTTTTTCCTGGTGGGAATAATGGGTGTCCACTGAGGACACGGTCACAATTTGAGTCTGTATTCTGAGCTTTGAATGCCCCTGAGTTTTCATTCTGCTCCCACTGCCACTGCCTGTGTGTGCTGCTGGTGTGTGGTCTGCAGCAAGCACCACACCTGAACCTGCTAAAGAGGGGCTCCAGCACTGCCCAAAACATTGAAAGCAGCAGGCTGGACACTTGGTGGAAAATGTTGCTCCTTCCCTTAAAGGAAAGCTCAAGAGTAGTCATGCTTGCTGTCATGGCTGCCCAGGGACAATACCTGTTTCAGATGAATAGCACTCCTGGGTCAGGGCATGGGTGGACAGCTGAAGGGCAGCCTGATGAAAATGTAGCTTGCTCTGGGAGAGGTTGCTGTCCTCTTGAAACTTCAGACCCCAGTAAATGCAGGAATTCAGATGCCTGATGCAGTTATTAGCACAGTACTAAGCATCTGTGAGTTTTCAGGACCATTTATTTCCAGAAGTGTAGGAAAATATCATTTATGTAAATGAGTTTTACTTGGGGCTAATTCCTGGCCCTGAGCTGCTAGTTCAGATGTCTCCTCCAGCACAGTTAGAATATTTAAGCAGCCAAATGTTCCAACCAGCTGAGTGGTCATGGGTGGTTTATAATGTGCTACATTTCACTAGAGAAAATATTTGCCAATAGTACAGTAGTGGTGTGTCATGGCTGTAATGCCATTAGCCCTTCCTTCCCCCCTTGCAGATGCAGCCCAGTGCTGTGCTGGTGTCTCTGCTGTTCAAAAAGACATTTCCTTCTCAGACCTTTATGCTGAATTCTGTTTATTTTTAGTGAGGTGTTTACTTCTGCCTTCAATTGCTCAAAATGTCTGTGGTGAGATGCAGGGCTCTGGGTGATGCACAAGTTCTTTTGCCTTCTGTGCAGAGCTCTAGGTGTTTGTGGCTACCCTGGCCAGGAGAAAGGATGCTCTTGTGGGTGGCACATCAGGGAACATGTTAGAACTACTGCATACCACAGCAGCCAGGTCACAGACTACTCCTGAGCTTTGATTCAGGTTCTGCTCTGTCTCAGTGCCTGATGTAGAGAAGTTTGTTGTATTTTCCTGTTCTTTACCCTTCTAGGTATAAAAGAAATGACATTATCTGTCACATTTTGTGAGGTGGTGTTAGGCTGTGGTTCCATAGGCACAAGCTGTACTTTTAGCAGCCATTGGTGACTTAACCCTGGGGAAGCTGAAACATGAACTGTTTCTTTTTACAGGGTTACAATAGGCAAACAGCCAACACAGATCACATTTTTATTTTCCTTTAAGCTCAAGTTATATTTCTTAAGGTACTGAGTTAAGACCTAAACAACAGAATTAATATGCAAAAAAAGATAGACTGGGAGGTACAAGGAGAGTGTAGATGAGATTTAAGATCTGGTTTGCTCACAAGAAAATTAGGATATAAAATTCTTGGCCACTTATTTTTTACAAATAGTATTTTTTGGTAAAGCACATACCTGAGACTTAAAAAAAAATCAGGTAAAGAGATTGGGGAATTTTTTTTTTCAATGCCTGTCCATGCTTTTTGAGATCTATGTCTTCAATGATGGGAAATGATGGGATAATATCTTTAGAGACTTTTTTTTTTGAGGCAGTAAATTGATTAGCTTCTGTTGCCTGGGTGAGTGTGCAGACTCTAAGCTGGTAGGCTCTGTTTAGGATTCTGAATGATTAGTTCCCATGAACTTGTGTGCTCTTACCTCATGTCTTTAGGTTGAGACTCATTTCTGTATTAAATTTCAGTTTTCTGCATTTGAAAGGAGGGAATTGTATGAATAATTAAAACACATTCATTAACTTCTAATGAATGGTCAGTAAAGTTGGGAATTGGACTGAGCAACATGCATGTGGGACATTTTGAACTGTGCTCTTTGTAGGAAGAAGAGAAAAAAATTTAAGTAGATAAATAATTTTCTGGAGGTCACTATGTGCCTGTATCACAACCCGAAATCAGAAGTATAATATCCTCTGGGGTTATCTGGTACTTCGTGAACCTTTCTGCTCTCACTATTTCATGAGGTCAGTGAAGGATTTTCAGACTGGGCTTTTCTACTCTGTACTCTCACATGTTTTCCTGAAAATGGGATAGTGATCATATTTGCTGTTTTATAAACATTGATTTCTTAGGAAAAGAAAATTATAAAAGATGCAGAATGCTGGGCTTCTTTAAATATTTTATTATTATGTTTACCTTGCTTTAGTTATACAGTGTGGAGGAGAATAGAGATTAAAGCATTAGCTTCTTTTTGCACATAACTGACAGGTTAATTTTTGGCATTTTTTTTTTCTTTTGCATTCTACTGTGCACTGCAAGAGCAAAAAGAGAGTAGTAATGGTAAGCGGCAGTCTGGGGGGGAGCTCTTTCCATGGGCATTACTTCCACCTTATATGAGTCTTGCCAACAGCACTCGGGAGCTCCAGTCATGGGCCCCATCATCATCCTGCTGGGGTTTCAGTTACAACATGGAATTAAAGATTTCTGTTGCCTCAGTAGGGCTTGAATCTAAAAATAACATAGGGTGCAGCCAAGTTTGGCTAATCTCTGTTGGCTTGTGTATACCAAGAGTGGAGTATCCCCCTCATCCCTCCTCCCAAAGGAGCGCCAAGTCACCCAGTGGAGATGCCTCCCTCCCCTCTCCCCAGAGACTAACCCTGAGGGCACCTTCTGTTGAGATAGCCAGGTTAGCAGTGGTGTCAGCAAGGCTGGAGACCTCAGTCTTTGGAGTGGAAAGCAGTATCCAACCCTGCCAGTGTTGAGGTGGTGTTGAGCTTTCATGGGACCTCTGTGTCCTGTATTGTGCCCCCCATCCTGGCTGTGTGGATCTTCCAAGAAGAGGGCTCGAAGCGGTGGGGGCAGCTTGCCAAAGAAAGGTTGAGGGAAACTGAGCAAAAGCCCCAGGCTGGATGACAAGGATTCAGGGACTGGTGACCAGAGGAGACCTGACTGCCAAGAGAAATTAATCTTCCAGTTTGTTTTACAGCCTTTCACATGCTGTTGAAGCAGGGGAGCTGCCTGGGAGTCCACACACAGGGCTGCCTCTCTGTCATGGGGTCTCAAGCTCTCTGTCACAGCACCCAGGGAGGACATTCCTCCTAATGAAATCACCAGCCAGTCTCTGCTGCCTGTTCTTTGTGTTAGTGGAGTTTGAATTAGGACATTGCTCTGAGACACCAGCCTTTCTTTGATAGTGACAGATGAGGAGATGGAAGTAAAATCAAAGGAGGAAATTAATCTGATCTGATTCATCTAATCTTGGTTTTAATGTAATGCTCAAAGGAGGCAATAGGGAATTGCTGGATCTTGGGCTCTGGCTACAGCAGCATTGCCATGCCAGCCCTGGATCTAGGCTGACTGAGGTTATCCACAGGGTCTAGGATGCAGACTGAGAATAGCCAGGCTGCAGGCTGAACAGAGTCACCACCTTGCAGAGACCGTATTTCCAATATCTTCCTAGACTGAAGAGAGAAATAAATGGTAAAAATCCAACTACAAAATGGATGACTTTTTAGATAGGTTTTGTGGTGATCAGATATAGGACTAAAGCAATGAGAGACCAGAGAAATGCAAAATGCTCTGCATGTTTGACAGAATCTCCCATCATCTACCCCAATATATGGAGAGGACAACTGAGCAAAGTGGCCTCTTTGTCACCTGCCATGGAGAGGGAACAATAACCCTTCTAGTTCCTCCCCTCTGATCTGTTAAGTCAGCCTAATACCTAGTTTTTCATGTTCATCTCTAATCATTATTTTGTATTCAAACTGACTGTAGGAAAAGGAAGACTATACTGAACAGTTTCTTCTAGAAGGTTTGGAAAACACTGTGATTATATAAGCAGTCATTCTTCATTGCACATTAAATACCTGCCTGGGTATCAGTGAAAAGTCATTTGCAGAATTGGTGTATGTGTATTGTCAGTTGTTTAGAATGCCTATTTTGTGAAAATTAGTCTGGTCCAAATAATTGGGTGTAATGAAGAGGAATATTTGTGAGCACAATATTTTTGCTATGAAAAGGCTGAATATACTTTAGAAGAAGAGTTAGAATTTCATTCCTGCCCCTGCAGTCTCTAAGAGTAAGATAATCTGAAAAGGAAAGGGACTACACTGACAAATTACTTTTATTTTTGCTTCTTACAATAGCTCACGGACAAAAGACAGACTGATTTTTTGATGCACTGTGTCAGATCATTCTCTCTTCTGACTCAGCCACCCTCCTCCAACCTTCATTTTACCCAAATGTCAACTTGATTGTACATGTATGCATCCCACCATCTTCCTAAATGGGGCCTCAAGGTTTACCTGAAGCACCATGGCCTGTATTTTCCCTGTAAAATTTAAAGGTCCCAAACATCTCTACATGTACAGGAGGAGAGGTGGTATCAGGTGGGGGGTGTTGCCCTTGCAACCAGCAGCCATCAGGCCATTGCCAGTGTCCCCTCATGGTTCAATCGTGTGCTTAACTGGAAGAGCTGAGGAAGAAACCTGAGCAAGGTATAAACTGTCTGGAAATTGGAATTTTTTAGAACATTGGGGCATTTAGTCTGATATAAAAAGCTAAATAATTCTGTCAGCCATGTTGGAACATATATTCCTTTTCTCAAGGGATAGGGTGACCCACTAATGTGAAGGTGACCAGAGGAAAGGATGAGGGTTCCTGTTTCCTGCAGTTTTGCAAACAAGGTCATTAGGTTTTCTTCACAGCTTTCCTGTGAAGTTAACCATCTGTTGGGATACAGTATAGCCTCATCGTCACTGTTTTAGGCTAGAAAGGAATATGATTGAAGCTTTCACAGTTTCTCAAAGGTAGGAAGGAATAAATCACAAAATACAGAGGATGCTGTCATGACTGAGATAAAGGGAAGTGGACTGAAGCAATGAAAGCCCAGAATTGTTTCTTTATAACACCAATGGATCGCAGAAGGAGCAGGAAGATGGCAGAGCCTGTCTTCAGTCACCAAAGAGGCAGTGAGGAAAAAAACTGACAGTGCAAGGAAGGATTGGCTAGAAACACCCTGAACAAAATGTTGAGATCGAACTTTCCATAAAAATATGCTTTGAAATAGTAAATCAAACACTGAATTCCAATTAGATACAAAAAACTCTGAAATAAGCTTTTGAAATGAAAAAGTTAGTAAAGTGAGAAGGAAGTGGTTTCTTCCATAGAAAGTCAAATGTACTTTTTATTCCACAGAGACACGTATGTGCTCAGGGCCATTGCTATATGTGAACTCTGTCAGAAAGACCTTTTCTCCACCATAATCCATTTGCAAATTGAGTCAGTGAAGTACCAATTAACCTTAGGTCATTAATTTTAAATACACTATCAATTTTCTTTCTTTTTTTCCTTCACTTTTTTCCTTTTTTAACTTATGTAAAGGTCTGTGGGGAGTCTTGGGTCCTTAGCCTTAAACAGATCTTTTTAAAATGCGCCAATATCAAGGCTCAGATTACCATTATCCTTGGCCTTAGAGCTGCTGAAGACATTTCTATACCTTTAGTTTTAGTTTCCATCCTCTACTTCTGTGGGTGGGGTGTTGCATGAAGGGCAGGAGTTAGTTCCAGCCCTTTTCTTGGCTGAGATTATGAGTCTATTTTGGTTTTTTTGGGAGACACAGAAGGAGCAAGAGTTCAGCATCGATAAAAACAAATTTCTGCTTTGTTTCTTTAGTTTTCTGATTTTATTTTTTTTAATTCTTATTTTAAAGTTGCTTCCATATTATTAGGTTTTATATTTCACTTTTACTTTCAGATTTTTTAAAATTTTAATTGAAGGTTTAAAAGAATAGGATGTGTGCTATCTTCTATAATTTTCCAAGAGATCCTCTGCTGTGAGCTTCTTAGGCAGCTTTGGAAGATTTGGCCATGGCTAAAGGAGAACTCTAGGAGGGGCTTCATGAGGTTGACCTGACTGTTCTGCCTTTGTTAAGCCATACTTAGCAGTACTTTTAGTAGTGCTGATAGAGGAATTGCTGAGTATTATGGGACACTACACCATCTTTTGATTAGGCAGGAAGTCTATTTATTACCTTCAGGAGACCCATCCAGTGGATTTCTAACTACTCAGCTCAGTTGCATGCATGTCTAACACCATGAGGAGTTTCTTTATGCAGGTCCTGAGCACAGTTGAACATAGACCCTATGACCAAAGAGCTTCCCTGGAATGAATTCTTCTGCTTGTGAAAAGAGAACGATGCCCACCTGATTTCACTCATTTTCCTATCAGCTATTTTAAAAGCCCAGATGTTTAATCTTAAAAATTGGCAACACCAAAAATACTGAAAAATACTGAAATCACCAAGGGCTTCTGAAATAGGTAAAATCCTATTTTATTTTACCAACATTCAATTTAGGAAAATAAATCTCATTCATGGAACAATGTAATAGGAATTAAAACATATTGTGTCTAGAAAGGTGGGGTTAAAATGATGAAATTGATAACACCAAGCATGGGAGTTGAGGGTCCCAAACTTTTGAAAGGTGCTGGACTTAGGATGCACAAGATTTATAGTATATACATGTCTGCATGGGAGCTTTGGCAACCCTGTGCAAATCAAAATGACTCCGTGTGATTTAAATTGCATGTTAACCTTCACTGATTCTTCCATGACTCTGAGAGAGCTGGCTCAGACCTTGCATTCACAATTCCTGAAACTACCAGCAAAACTTCTGGATGATCAAGAATGTGCAGCTGTTTCTAAATGAATTTATGTTAGCAGAAACAACATATGAAATGGATCTACCGTTTGATTTAGGAACTTGCAAGGTTGTTTCTCAGAAATATATCTTAGAACTTCCAGTGTCTTTCTACATGGCATAGGAAGAAGTTGTACTTGCAATATGGAATTACAGCTTGTATAATTCCAGACTTACATTAGGAGCTGTAGCATGTTGTCTCTGTCAAAAATTGTTAAAAAAGTTTTGAGTAAAAATAGTCCATCAATACTTTGAAATAAACAGCCCTTTAAAAAAAGTCTAAATCATTCCATTTATGCATATTTCTTTGCTTCATGTTTACAGTTCAAACCCCTAAGTTTTATGGTAGTTTTTTCATTTTTATTAATATTAATTCATGTTACAGTTTCCAGTTGCTTGGTAACTGGTGACAGGCTTATGTGTGTCATATTCATGAAGAATGTAGAAGAATATATAATACAAGAATGAGTCAATTGTACTGCAATCTACTCAAGACATGCTATCCAGGGCAATTCTTCAAACTGCTCTACAGTTTATTTCTCTGTTGTCTCAATTCTATCCCCTTTTCTGGATTCTACTTGCATGCTCCTTTTCCTGTTCTCCTGTTCCTCTTATCTTTCTTCTTTTCTCTCCACTTCTTTGTTTACCAGGAGTAAAACTCCTGAAATGGCCAATTGCACTCAGGTCCTGGGTAATGAGTAATTCTTAACTCTGGCTTTCATTGCAGTGTGACAAAAGCTTCACTTGCCCAGTGGCTGCCAACACCTTTGGCTTTTTCAGATGCATTTGCTATGCAGTGCAAGTGAGTCATTCTCTGCAGTACAGTGGCATTTGAGAGCCTCAGACAACACAAAATTGGGCCAATAACAATCTAATAACAGATTACTATTAGTAAGACATGCTGTATAATTTGTCTGGATGGGAGTTCATCTGGGGTAGTAACTGGGTGGCCAGGATGGAAGTATTCAGGATGATTTTACTCTTATGCTCAAATTCCTTTTATAAGCCAAAAGAAGAACATATGTTTATGAGAAAATAAGAATTTGTTGTTGCTTTCATAAAAAGATTTAATCATAATAACATTATTAGTCTAGTTACAATACATATATTCGTATTCCATATATCTAATTCAAAATTAATACTGGAAATCATTGATCATGAAGTTAAAATCTGATAAAATTTCCTTCTTGGTATAGTTCTTATGTTCACCCTTGCAATGCTTCTCCAGTTGACAGGCCATGAGTTTCATTGTGTGTACCTGTGGGTGGGTTATAAAGAGCTGTTAGTACCCTGAAGCATTCACCAGGGAAAAGAAAGTTGTCCTGTCTCCCTCCTCCTTCCCAGGACAAACACAGGGGTAAGTTTTCGTACACCATTCTCTTGGGATCCACTTGGGTTTATTTCATTTGCTTTTTGTAGCAGTTTGTTTCTGTGCTGTTCACTGTTTTCCATTTTCTTAGTTTTTCTATTTTTCTTTTTCTTAATGCTAGGAATGTTTTTCCAGAGCAATGCAAGGTTTCATTCCTGTAGGGACTGCTGACTTTATCAGCATGATTTGTTTTATAATCTGTGCCCTCCAGTATGATCCTGCACCTGCCATCTTCCACACCAATTTTATTCCAGGCAGTTCAGAGGCACTTTGGTCCACACAACATAGGTGTTCATTAAACTATAAACTATAAGTCAATAAAATTAGGAAACAAGTACCAGACATTGGACTATTGTCATAGTTAAACAGCTAAATTCAAGTCTATTCAAGTCAGGGCCTCAGGTTTTGCAATTTAAGGCCAATATAGAGCCCGTAAATCATAGTGGCAAAAAATCTTATTTTGCCCTATGTTATCTGGGTTCTTGTTCAGTCTTGACTTTGTTAAAAGCTAAGTTGGAAGGCTTAGACAGATCCAACTGTGGCTTTCAGGCAGGCCATAATAAATACAATGACTAGTTTTTATTGATGTTTGTGGGGCTTTTTAATTGTGCATGATATATTGTGCAGGATAATTAGTTGTCAGATGGATAAGAATGACATGCTCTGGAATCCTGTGCAATGTCCCCATACTCACACAACAGAAATGGCAAGCATTCTGTTTACTAGAGAAAAACAATTAGGGTTTTTGTATTTCAGCCATTCTCCTCACAACAATAGCAAGTTTTAATAGAGTACAGTCTCTGAATGTTTTGGTGACTAGGGCTGAGTGAAGAAGGGAGCCTTAGAATGCCCTGGTTCTCACATTCTGGTTGATTTCTCAGCATTGTTGGAAATCACAGAATCAATTAAATTGGAAAAGACTTCTGAGATCATTGCATACAACCTATGGTTGAATACCACAATGTCAATTAGACCATGGCCCTCAGTGGTACATCCAGGCTTTCCTTTAACACCTCCAGGGACTGAGACTCCATCACCTTCCTGAGCAACCCATTCTGAAGTCCAGTCACCTTTTCCTTGAAGAAATTCTTCCTGATGTCCAAGTTAAACCTACCCTGGTACAGCTAAAGACTGTGTCCTCTTTCCTCTCCCTGGTTTTCTGGGAGAAGAGGCCAACCCTCACCTGCCTACATTCTCCTTTAATACAGTTGTAGAGCTTGATAAGGTCTCTCCTGAGCCTTCTCTCCTCCAGGCTAAGCACCCCCAGCTCCTGCAGCTGCTCCTTATAAGGGTTGTGCTCCAGATCCTTCACCATCTTCACTGCCCTTGTCCAGACATGCTCCAACACATCGGTGTCCTTGAAGTGAGGGGTCCAGAACTGCACAGAGGACTTGAGTTACTTTGCTAGTCCTGAGTACAGGGAGAATCCCTTCCCTGGTCCTGCTGGCCACACTATTGCTCACATTATTCAGGCCACTGGCTTTCTTGGCCACCTGGGCACACACACTGACTTGTGTTCAGCTGCTGTTGACCAGCACCCCCTGATTCTTTTCCACTGGACCACTTTCCAGCCACTCTTCCTCCAGCCTGTAGCACTGCCTGGGGTTGTTGTTACAGTGCAGGACATGGCACTTGGCCCTTCTTGAACCTTACACCACTGTCCTTGGCCCATCAATCCAGCCTGTCCAGGTCCCTCTGCAGAGCCTTCCTACCCTCCATCAGATCAACACTTCTGCCCAACTTGGTGTTGTCCACAAATTTACTAAGAGTAAACTCGATCCCCTCATCCATATAATTCATAAAAATATTGAATAGTACTGGGCCCAACACAGATCTCTGGGGAACACCACCTGTGACCAGATGCCAACTGGATGTAGCACCATTCACCACCACTCTCTAGACCTGGACATCCAGCCAAAGATGGAATTGAATGAATTCAGAAAAGGACAAAATTGTTGCAAAAATTTGGTTGCTGGAAGCTGGGACATTGTTATATCAAATTCATTAGGGATCCATTTAGATTCTGGCAGCAGGACATTCAGGTCTGGAGAAGGTTGGTATGTAGCAATTTTTAGGAGTGATCTTTAGCACAATGTGACTTCTGCACCGGGCTGCTGTTCACCTGTGTTATGTATGGATATTTTATCTCTTCCAGGCACAGGTTGACAGTTTGCGTCTGCTTGGGTCAGCCCAAGTCAGTCTGAAATTTGAGGGTAAATTTGTATGTGCATAGTGGATTGCATCATTCTATGGACTAGTGTTGCATTTCTCCCAAAGATGGTTATTTATGTGTGCAAGCTGAATGGTAGCTGTTGAAATAGGCCCAGTCCCTTGAGCACATAATATAATTAATTCTTAGTGTTGGTTGTGTTTTAGATAATCACTGCTGGGTTCCAAAATGGAGTCAATGGACATCAAATATTAACTCCTCAAAGTCTTTGCCTTTGCCTGTAGAAGTCAGGTTCTCCGCACTGTTTCACTCAGGGGAGTAATGCAGAGTTCATACAAAGGAGGAGCAATACACCCAGAGCAAGCTCTTGTGAACTCTGCTGTCTACAGCTGATTCCCTTTCTGCAATCCCAGTTGCTGCTGTTGAAGCAGATAGATTGATTCGTTTCCTTCAGTAAAGGGATGCTTACTCTTCTGGGTCCATTTCCCTGGCAAGTTGTTTGGGAGTTTTGTGTATTTACTGTAAGTAAACAAGTTGGGAGCAGACAGACCATAAGATGTTTTATGATTCTGCTAGCAATGCAACTCTTGTTGGGTTTCAGACTGGAACCTCCTGTGGAGCCCCAGAGAGAGAAACTAACCCTGGGAGCTCAGGCATGGCAAAAGTATCAAGCAAAAAAACCCAAACCACAAAGCAGCAGATTTGTGGGAAAAAGCCTTCCCAGAAACCTTCCTTATGTTAAAGTCAACATTCTGTTTATTTCTCAAATAAAAATGTTCCATTTTAAGACAAAAAATCCAGAAGTATAAATTAGTTCCAAATTGTTTTTTGATGCTCTGTGCAAAAGTTCTTCAAGTACATACATTTGTTAAAATCTGAATGTTTCATATCATACTATTTTCCTCATTATAGGGGTATATTTTGTCTCTGTTTCCAATTTATGGAAAGAAGGAGTAGCTCTGATGGCCACCAGCAGAAAAGCAGCTTTTGCTATTCATTTGCACTTTGCCTTGAAGTTCTGCGGTGTATGTTTCAAAATCTTCTGACTGTGCTGAAAGAGATGGGATCACTCAAGTGATTAAACATTTCTTTAGATACTTTGCTGAATCAGACTACAGTTTGAATGAGGAATTGTTATATAATGATTGATCTTCAGAACTCTTCATTGCAAAATATGTAGGCAATATAAAAATAATGCTATATTAGACAAAGGTAACAAGTGATGTACGGTGAATCAGGAAGCAAAACTGAGTGAAGACAGTGGCAGCAGCTCAGGTCTTAGGCACTGCTGGGCAGAGCAGCTTCCCTAGTCCTCTACTATGAGTTTTATCTGTATAATGCTACATGCATACAGGATGACTTAGAGCCCCATAGGGCTAATCCAGGCAGGAGTAAAATGTCCTGGAAGTGGGCATCAAATGGTAAGCCCTGGGGCCAGTCCCTACTGTCCTCTTTTTCTTATTGCTGTGCTCCTGTCCTGGTTGTTATGCACCTAATCCAATTTTTTTCCTTTTATGAAAGACAAATGCAGAGTGTTTTGCAATAAAGGACTCAAGTATCAATATGCATTGTAGACAAAAGCCTACATTGTATACAAAAGTAATTTATCACAGAGCACCCCTGCAGAACAGAGAGCAGCTCCCTGTTCAGATGAGAGCAGATCCCTGTTCAACCTTCTTCAACCCAAGGACCTGAAGGTGCTGCTGATTTCTGATGCAGTTATAGCAGCTAACATACAGGAAGGGTCTGGCTGAAGTAATCATGGGTAAAAACTGGGTGTAGATGGATCCTATGAAACACAATGAGAGCAAGTAGCACCAAAGTCCTCTAATAGTAGCTCCCATTGGAATTTTTGCCATGGGGGATGGTCTGAATTTTGATAACAATTTTCTAAGGTCATTTCTCAGATATAGAAATGGGACACTTCAATTTTACTAGTAGTTAGAGAGATAATTTCTGTAAAACATGGCCATTTTTCAACTCATCCTGCATATCCAGTGTGCCCTTCCCCTAATGTTGTTTGTTGTCATTCACAGGTGCCATTAAATTGTTTTCATTTCATATCAGGAAGTTGTGGGTGCCTTAAAACTATCCCCATCTATTTTATCAGTCAACAGGAGATTTGAGGCCCTAGGGTCTTGAAGTGTAATTGTGGGTGAGATTAGCCCAGCAAATGAAAAACCTGCACTGTTTTTCTGTGACAACTTGGTTCATAATTTCAAAAATTAACCTCCTGTCATCTAACAGGAATTTGGTTTGCTTTGTTTTCAAGATTTTAAAATGGTGGTTTGTTGGTGTCTCTAAGACCAAGTTGGGCTTTTTTCATTCAGTTTTGCTCAGTAGCAGCTATTAAGGACCAAAATAAAAAGACTTTAACTATATTTATAATATAATGACAATAAATGATATCTGAAATAAATGACTCTGAACAATTGAATTAATAGTAAAATCCATCAGGTTCTGAAGTACTGACAGACTCACTAAAGTGAATTTGTCCAAAAGAGTCAGACGGTGAGCCCATAACCCATGTTCAGAAATTACTGAAAGTGAAATAAATAAGGACTAAGTCCAAATCTTTTGAATAAGCCAACAGCAGTTTTTCCTTGATGTGCTTTGAGGCCAGAATTCTTGATTTTCTTCTGGCCCTTCTAAAATCTGCACCAGAAACCTTTCTTATTCAGTGACTCAGAAACTGATGGCAGAGGTCCTGTTCAAAAATTAAATACAAGCTCTTGCCATTTAATTTGGAGCAAAATATCCAGAAGTAGATGGACAATGAGGATGTAAGATCATGACCACAGCCTTTAGCTTTTAGCTGCTCTTCTGCTCTGTTTAATTCACAGCCCTGAAGTATTGGAAAGGTTTGCTGTTCTGGCTCCTGGGTTACTGTGCACATAAATACTTGAAGAAATTTAAGCTTTTAAAGTCATTTACTGCCAACAATTCAGTGTGTAGTCATGATAAATCTTCAGGACCAGATGGATTTTCAGGTTCTGCACTTTGAATTTAGGTGCTTAAAGTGGAGCTTAAAGAACTATAACAAGTTTTATAATTGATACTTTTCTTTCTTACTAACAATGATAATAATATATTCCTTAGTTATTTCATATTTTATTATGCCTGGAGAAATGCTAATGTACTGTCATTCAAAGGGTGTGTTTCTACACTGCACAGTTTTGCACATCCTGAGATTCATATTGTAAATATAAATGCTTCTGTCATTGTATCAAACCCATTAAATTTTAAATGTACTGCAATAAAAAGAATCAACAATTTTTATGAGTCATAACTTTCATAGTTGTTACAAATGTTAATGAAAAAATGGAATGAAGAAACTGCATGAGTGATAAAATTCATAACTTTTACTGAATTTAATTTCTGCATTGACTATAAACTCAGCCTTTTATGGATCCACTAGTTCTGTCTGCTCTGTTCTGAAAAACTTTTTCAAATGTTCGCAGTATTGCAGTACTGCTGCTCCAAACACTGCTACTACCATTGTGGAGCCATTCCCTGTGGACACAAATTAGTTTGGTTCAGACCTGAAGCTGTTAGCAACTGATTAACAAAGTTAGAAATTTAAGGGCTTATACTATTGGAACTTAGAATTCCCTAGGGATCAAACCCAGAGATCTGGGTTGTGTTTTCAGATTTGTTGTTTTTGAAGACTGTCTTGTGCTATAATTCTGAAACATGAGCTAGTGAAGGCTGGAAGAAACATCTTGACAGTTTAGCCAAATTTGAATCAAATGACTGGTAAAAGCTCTTTGAGAACACCGCCAGGCTCAGAGTTTTCTTGTCATGGAGCTGAGACTCAAGGAGAAAACTAAGGAGACTTCTGGGTGAACCTACCAAAGATGAGTATGCTGTTTTCTGGAACACTTCCAGGGAAACTTTGGAGTCATGTTACATGTGCAGAAGATCTCAGAAGGAAAAAGGTCCCCAAATCAAGAAAAAATGTCACAGTGTGTGAAGTGAAATGGAAATAGAAGCAATGTTTTCATGATGTGAAATAAAAGGTATTCAAGCAGACTCATACAGTAAAATTCACATATACCCTGTTTCTGAGAAGTGTGAGTGCCACATCCTCTCATGGAGGAAGAGAAGTTTCCCTATGTAAATGTGAAGTAACATTCACAGATTTATTTGTAATTTGAAAAGGACTTAACACTAACTACCAAATCTCTGATATTTTACAATGACCATCATTTTTGGGATGCGCAGGGAGTCCTCTGGTGGATTAGAAGTACCAGCTCAAAGAAAGTGTGGAGAACTTCTCTTTGCTACCTTGTCAGTCAAGTGAAAATTTCATGCCAGACTTGCAACTTCAGTTGCAGGTCTAATATTTGTGATTTTGATACTTTATGATTTTTTCTCTATTTACAGGACTGTGTTCTGAAAAGTAAGGTGGTAAGCAACAGTCTGTGTTGAAAGCAATTCTCTCCTAGCTCCAAAAATGGAGTATTTCCTAGTACAAATACATTTGTATGTTTTATTGTTATAAACTGGTAAGAACAGAAGTGACTAGACATTAAGTTAACAAAGCTAACTAAGTTGTTGTTCCATGAGCTGAAGCATATCTATACTCTTGCATGTTAAGCTCATTAACAGCTTAAGAACTACCAATTACTACACAATTCTCACAAAATTCTCCTTGAGATACTAGATTTGAAAGTCTGATAGGTAAGTATTTAGCTAGTCTAAGTGAAAATTACCAAAAAAGGTAAGTGCTGTTTCCAGGAGTTTTGAATGCTTCTGAAACCTCCAGGCTAGTTTATGATTGAATATTAGACAAAAATACTTCTAGAAAACTTCTCCAAAAATCACTGTGGTATGAGAGCTAGCAAGGACTGCTGGACCTCAGACACTGGGTAATTTCATGGCTCTCCAGCTTACCCACCACAGTGCTGAGTTCACCCTTGCTTCACATGGTGTTTCCATAGGTCATTGCTCTGTTTCTCTGGCAGTAAAGCATCTCAGTAGTGCGCACCAGCCTCGTGTGAGGACTGGTGCATGCAGAAATGTCCAGGAGAGTACTTACCACTGCATGCAGCCCACCATTGCGCTGCCAATGCAGCTTGTAGGCATGCTAACCTGTAACAAAACACATCAGCAGTGTTTTGTTTTTATGAAATTCCTTTATTCTTTCAGCAGTATCCTCACTTCAGAGTTCAGTCAGTGTAACTGTGTCAGTGAGGACAGGGGATGTGCAAAATGAGACACCCCACAGCTCTCTCCTGGACCTTGACTCTGGTACCAGCATTTACATATGCAAAGGTCTGAAAGGAGGGTCTGCAGTGAGGGGCAACTTCGCTCTCTCTCCATCCTTTGTTATCCCCCAGTCCTCTAAAACATCAAATATGAATTGTCTGTCTTCACTTTGAGCCCAAGAAGCTCACACAATTCCAGCTCTCCTACTCATATTGGCTGAATTTCAAATGATAGTCATTGTGCTTTCTCTTGTTCTGTGCCTCATCTCTGAGGAAAAATGGCTTAACAATAACACCCTCCTGCTGACCATGCTGCTTTTCTGCAAATCACTCCTTAAAATTATTTCCTTTGCTTTGACATTTTCAAAACATAAGAAATTTACCAAGTTCTTTCTATGCCAAGAATAGTGCCTGTCACGATGTCCAGCACTGTCTCCCTGGTTTTCTGAACCCCTTGTCTGTCTGTATTTGCCTTTCTATAGCGTTGAGAAGGGTGAATTCTTGTGACACCTAGGAAACACAACAATGCAGAAACAATAACAATTGCAAAATCTAGTAGTTCACAACAACGTTATAAAATAATAGAAGAGCAGTTAAGATAAAAATATCTGTTTAGGAAGTTAAGGGGGTAAAAATGGAAGAAATTAGCTGTTTGGCTTGATTGAATAGCAAGTGGATAGTACAGAGCAGAGGCCAAATATAACTTGGGTATTCTCATGAAAGGATGACTGTGTGATGCAGATTAAAGGTAGGTACTTTGTTGGGATAGCTGTCACCACCCAGATTTTTCTAGAGGAAGGCAGGTTCATGAGAATGTTGGGAGCCTTGCTAAGTTCCCTCTTTGTACACCATCCTTTTGCTACAGCTTAGTCACCATTTCTGACTATAAGTCTCATACTTGAGCACCTTGTGGAAACTCTTTTCTATAGTATGCACTGCTATAAGCCCATCTCTGTTCCATGAGCATTAATTGTGCCCTGTAGGCCACTCACCATGGAGCCAGGGTATAGAGATAAAATGGAGCTGCTTCATGTCAGGCAGTGCAGTTGAAGGTTGAGTTCAATCTCAGTTCAGTTTGTGGTACCCCATCAAAACTGAGATGTCTGACTGGGCATGGCAAAGGGGAAATGGAATCTACAGAAAATCCCTGCCTTTCTGGAGGGGCAGCCCCTGACCCCAGAACACCAACTTAGTATCTAACTCATTATCTAGGTATGGCTCGTGCAATGAGCAGTAGACTTGCTTTCTTTTTGCTAGACCTCAGTTTTGGGTTTCAAACAAACAGGAGGATTTACAGAAAAAACCCAGCTCTTTCCTTGAAATTGCCTTACTAGTAAGGTTTTTAATCCACCAATATCTGTACAGTATTGTCTTTGATGAATGCTGTTTTCATGCGCCAATCATTAAAAGGCAGTTTAAGGATTTTTAGCAGAATAAAATATGTATGATACTGAACATAGCTTCCTATGTTTGTAAGACCAGTTAAAAAATGCTTTCTGTCATTTTTTGAATACTTCTCTGTCCCGCTAAGGTTTTTAAGACTTTTTTAAAAAATACTATTTTACTATTGGATAATTATTTAAACCACTTCACTGAAGCTGCTGAATGTGATAAATGACTTCCAGGACAAATCATGGGACTATTAAATGCCTGGCTTAGCAATAGCTGTAATAATGGGAAGTTGAGCTTCATGCAAGCTTAGCCAAGGGCTTAGGCAGCTGATGGAAAGGATTCCTCTAGGACTCTGACACAAAATATAAAGGCAAGTTTTATTTCAGTTTTTTTACTCTATGTGTATCAGTGTGCACATAAGTGGCAGAAGAAGCAGAGAACAGGCAAGAAGACATACTGAGCAGATGCATTGATGGTAACCTGGAAGCAGATAAAAGACTCAGAGAGAGTAAGTGACTAGCTTTTTGTGATAAGATGTTGCTGAAGGAGACATGGAATTAGGCAGAAATGATCTACCTTGCCATGTCCATAAAAAAAGAGGTAGATGCATAGTCAGTCATCTTGCTTTATGAGAATGAATAGAAATTCTTTCTACATAAGCTGAAGCTGGTCCTTTCTAAAGGGAGTAAGGGAATGAGTTCTAATCTCCTGATAATAAAAGAACAACAAAAAAAAAAAGGGCAAAGTCAATGTCCTCTAACTTTAGCTATGTGAACTTAGGTGCCATGAGTAACCTTTAGAAATGTCTCTTCACCCACTGTGAATGAAAACTAGGTGGTTAATTTGGATTAGGTACAAAATAAAGTGAACAGGCAGCTGATGTGAAGTGAAGAAAGATCTCACATATGCCTCTTACATGTCTGAAAGGATGATGTAAATCAGTAAGATGATCAGTAAGATCAGGATGATGTAAATCAGTAAGATCCTCTGAGTGGAGGAGTTTTATTCTCTTCTGGGAGGACTGATGGATTAATTTTCTGTGTAAGGAAACATCACTTTGAATATTCTTTTTTCTTGATGATTTTTTGATGAGTTTTTTTTCAGAGTGATGCTCTGATGTCTGCAAAAAAGGGAGTGATGTGCCGTGGGGGAGTGACCAAGGTGGGCCAGAGACATGTCCTGACTGCCTCTTTTTCTGCCATGAAAGAAAAAATCCCTAGGTTGCATATTGGTGAAAGGAGGGTCTGGCTTGGGGGAATTTTCAAGTTAACATTTTTATTTGAATATACATTAAAATACTGATAAATGTCCAGTCATGCGGCTGTGTGCAAGGACACAATTCTGTGTGACGCTAACAACCACTTTTGCGCACAGGAGTCATTCACAACTGGTACAATTTATTTTGTAAGGAAAGTACATTGCTTTCCCAGGTTTTACAGTTACATGCTCAGCAGCCTGTGTCCTGTGATGTGCTGCTTAATTGCACAGAGGAAGGCGACCAAATAAATGCCAGATCGGTTGGCAAGGAGGATGCAGCACCTGCATGACCAGGTGGAGTCACACCTTGGTCCCAAACTGTAGCTGCCTCTGCAAATGGGACTGCTTCTGGGTCAGGCATGGCTACAAAATTTAATCTTGTATTTGAGGCAGTCATGTAGTAAGGGTGTCCTCTATCAGCCTACCCTCTGAGAGGTAAGGAAGATTTTAGGCAGCTTCTTTTTTTCCTCTGGTCACTCAAGCACAGAAATGGGATTGCTGCATTAGATAAGCCCAAACTGGAGCAGTTCTCCTCTCTCCAGAGAGAGATTCTCTGATGCAGCCAGAAATCTGGGAGAGAAGTCTACCCAGGGGATGTATCCTTCCCAGAGAGGTGTGTCTCCAAAAGAGAACACCTTCTAGGGGTACTGCCGCTTCCTTGGCTGTGGGGGGATTCCAGCAAGTGATTTCAGCTCAGTAGTGATTTTTAGCTCAACAGTGATTTTCAGCTCTATGCTGGAATCCCCAGGCCAATGCAGGAATGAGAGAGAGGAGCCTGTATAGTGATACCACAGAGATGGCTTTAATGTCAGCACCTCTGCGAAGGGAGCCAGGAACAGAAAGCTCCTAAAAACAGGGGCTGAGGCTGGGGTTTTTATAGGGACAGACAAGGGGTGGATACAGACTATTTGCATGAAAGAAGCAAGGTATGCTGGGTGTAGTTTACTGGGGTCGCCGTGAGCTTGAGCTAGGTTGCTTAATTAAGGGACAGTTCAAAGAAATCACCCTGATTCCTCCATGGGAGGGCAGGAGGCCCTCCTACAGGGGACTTATTGTCCTCCACAATACCCCTTTCTCTGTTTATAAAAATGCTTCCCCAACAGCAGCAGAGAACCAGCTTCTGCTGAGGAAACCTTCTCCTAACTCAGTTTTCTGATAAGCCGCACCATGAAAACCCTGCCTCCCTCATGCCAGCTCAAAGACTCTCCAGAAAATCTGTTCGGACATTGAAAACTCAAGAAAAACTTGCATTTTGAAAATTGTCATATGATAGTTTTTGATTGTTCTTGTCATTTCGTGTTCATTCAGTTACCTAAAATGTTCAATTTTAAATTCCTTGAGAAAAGTCTTCTTAACAAATACAGAAATGGGGAGTAGTAATAGTAGTAAATAGGCTTTGTAGTAAATAAATAGTAGTAGTAGTAGTAGTAGTAGTAAATAGTAGTAGTAGTAGTAAATAGGCTTTGCCTATGTTAAGGAGACATAAGAGCCTTCTCTCACAGGATCTCCTGTTCTGTTTTGCCAATGTATCCCTGTTCTGCTCCCTCAGTCAGCCCTTTTAATCCCCTCTCTGTCCCTGTGTCCCTCAGTCACTCCTTCCCAATTTCCCCATTGGCTCCCGTACCCCAGTCCCACCTTTGTAGCCTGATGCCCCCTGATAATTGGACCCTGATGCTCTCCCAGCCCCCAGCACCAATATACTTGAACCTGGACCCTTCCCATGAGCCTTGCCTTTGACCCTGGACTGTCTGTGTACGTGGCTGGAATAAACATCTCTGTGATCCCATACAAAGGCCCTTCCTGCTTCTCTTTACCATCACCACATCAACAGCTATTCTGGACACAACAGTTCTCTCTCTGGCAGCTCTCTGGAGGAAAGAGCTATAAGAAAATACTTATAAATTTTATGATATTCCAAGTTTAAGTGATAGAACCAATGAGAGGAAGGCAGATTTAATGGGAAATTTGAAAATGCATCATTTGTCTCTGAGATAGAAGGAATAGTGAAAGACTTCTCTTAACAAGCTAGAAGTACCTGAGATTTCTTTACCCTTACATTTAAAAATAATTATTCCTTCCAAGCCTTTCAACACATGGTGAAAAAATGCAATTAGCAAATATTGCTTTTCACATCAAATTTTTACCTTTCAACCTATTTTTAATATGAAAAATATTTGCTAGGGTAAGCAATTCTGGAAGACAGTTGCATGATTTATATTTCCTTATTTGTACATAGCATTTATCTTCTGCAGATTTCAAACAGATGAAGTGAAATTTTTTCTCATTTCAGCAAATATCTTGTGACAACAGGATGATGAAGAAAAAAATTCTCAGGAATAATATCACTGCAAAAAACTCCACAGTTGTAGTGGAGTCCCTGTAGATTTCCTGGATGAGGAAATTTCCTTTGGACAGTTTAAGAGGTGTTTACTCTGCCTGTTTATTAAATCTTTTTTTCTGTTAATTTTGGGAACATTTTTTGTGAGCGCTATGGGTTGTACCCCACACTCAAAGGCCACAAAAGGCCACTGCTGAAGTCAAGGAGGACTTAGTCCCTCTTTGAACTAAGTAAAGACTTCAGGACATGAATAACAGCAATTTCTTTCACCTACCTCTAGGCAGGAAATGTTAGCACATTTTACAGAACATCAGCAGTATTTTGAAATACAATAATTAAGTTCTCATTTCATTGAAGCACTTGGGAAAGTGCTTAGCTGAGTTTTAAACAGAGATTTTTAAAAAAGTGTTTAAGGGCTACTACATTTTAAATCTGACCCCAACTATTAAATGAGCACTTTTTTTTGAGTGGCAGGATCAGTTTTCAAACCTGTGGCTTCAGATATATTGAGTGAAGAACCAAACAGGGTGGGTGTTCAAAGGAACAATTCAGATTATTGAAAACATTTTCGTAAGCTACCTGTTTTTTAAGGTAAATAAGTATTATTTACCTTAAGGATTGTAATAATTTTTCTTTACAGCATAACTGCACCAGGGGAATAGCCATCCCAGGGTTTAACAGCCTTGGAAGCTGGAAGCTGCTCCCTTGTGCTGTTTGTTGCTACAGCCATCAATCTTTATCAGAGTTGGCAAACATACCATGCCTTTGTGCCACTGCCTGAAATCATATTCTGAACTGATTCAGTAACAGAGCCATTAGGGAAAATTTCTTGGGGACAAAATCAACAGCTTTTTCTCTTCGCCCCATTAATTAATATTGTCACATTTTGCCTATTAAGATGTTCTTTGAAGGCAATGCAAAAATGGAAAGCTGATTTTTGCCTGAGGATGTATTAGATCCAAAAGCAAAGTATTTCTGCACTTGCAGAGTGTTTCAGTCCTAAGGGTCTGTTCACTTGGCTGGTTGTAGAAACAGGAAGCTGTAACTATTTTCCTACACCTTGTCATTGAGTTTATCTATAAATGATCCAAAGACAGTAAACTTCCCCTATTCTTGGTAACTTTTATGAAGCATATCAAATTTATAAAGTTTCAGGGAAAGCCATAACTTGTCCTTAAAATGCCTTTCTGTTTTCATTTATCCTGCTGGTTATGGAATAGTTATTAAGGCTGTTTGTCCTGGTTTGATGTGCTTTTTACAAAGGCACCAGAAGATATATTATCCCCTCTTGCAAACAATAAAATAAAAGCAATAAAATGGGCAATTGGATATAAAGCTGATGTAAAATAGGATTTTTTTTCTCTTTTCACTGGTATAATTCCCACTTGGTGTTTTATCCCACTCCCCTCTGGTGCCCGTGTTCCTGCACCCTTTTGCTTTAGGGATATCTGTGGTTCTGACTACAGATGAGGGTGAACATGACCATATTACCTTCAAGCAGAACACAGGTCAGAAGGATACCACAGGGGATGCTACCACAGAAGTAGCTGTCACAGGGACTGCTCGTGTGTCTGGTGTTTTAGTTACTGTCACTATTCTGGGAATGAATTAGCACAGCAAGAGCTTCACTGAATTATTTAGACAACTCTCATTATCATTGTTTTTCCCCTAACACTGATGAACAATAATATTTGCTGCTGAATCTAGTGGATTTTTGAAGTGTGTTGCAAGAAGCAGAGCTAATTCTGTGTGGTAAGACTCCTGTGTTTACATCACTTCAGCCCCCTTAGTGTTTGGCCACATAAAACCTCCAAAAGTGTATGTTTCCCTCTGCTTTCATTCCATCTTTCTTGAGTGATAACATATCCATTTCTCTTAAGGGTGGGGAAAGACTTTAAGATTTTCTTAAGAAGTAATGTTAAATGGCCTCAGAAGATTTTTTTTGCAGACACAAATGTTCTACTTCTCTTTGATAAAAGAAAATCAGACAATTGTAAAAGCATATTTAAACCCATTCTGCTGAAAAAGGTACAGTGTAGGTGTTGCCATGTCCACAACAGAAACCTGCACTGACTGTTTGATCATCTCATCCATCTGGTTTTCTGCTCCCACTACTACACCAAACTCCCTCTGTGTCTCTGGCTCCTGAAACCTTGCCAGGTTTATGAGGAGATACTTGCTCAAGGTGCATTCAAGAGCTTTCTGGAGATTTTAAGAGAAGCCACTGGGATCCTGTGTTGACATTACACTGAAAGGATGTCTCTTACCTGCTTTCAGACAACAGATAGAATGTGTTTCTCATCTTGAAGCTGCAAAGACCTGCAATAGCAGGGTGACATTTTAAATAGTAAGAATTATGAATCCAGAGAGACCATCACTTTTATAACTTACTCCTTGAAACCTTAGATGTAAGCACCTTTACTGAGGTGGCACAATGAGCTCCTGGACTTCACTAACTCCTGGGCAGGGACCTCTTTGCTCTGGACTGATTTTGCAGGTAAAAGATCAAATGTTTTCTTCCTCTTCTGTCAGCCCCAATTCCAAAGCAGAAGATACCACCATTGCTTCTATGTGCTTGTGTGACACTGTGTGTCTCTCCTGAAGGAGTAAGGGCTCTGGGTCTCAGCAAAGAGAACTTCCTGTCTTTTTCCTGCCCCTTCCTCTCTTTCCCACCAGATTTCAGAGACCCTTACTTTTGCCCTGGACTAGCTGACACAATGTATGTGGGTCAGCAGGGATGGGAACAAGTGCTGTCAGTCAAAGATGAACTGTCCTGTGCTAAATCACAGCGAGCTGGTCAGAGTGCCCTGTGACCATAAAACAGTTTTGGGGGGTTATGCAGCATTGCACACAAGCTGCTTTGCCATGTCCCCTGATGGGATGTGTTTCCAGCTCCATACCTAGCCCAGAGTCAGTCCAGCCATCTTCCAGCTTGTTGTGCTCCCTAGTCTTACATACACTGGAATGAGTCAGGAATCTGCTCCCTCTCCTTTGTTGTAATGAAGCTTTGAGCTCCTGTGAGACGTGGCTTTCATCTCAGCTGCAGTGCTGCTATCCAAGTCTCTTTTTTTTCCCTCTCTTACTGAACTCAATGCATTGCAGTGCAGCTGTGGATATTGGATCCTAATCTAACAATCTCCTCTCAAGTACGTGGAGTATTCACACTCTATCCTTTCTCAGATCGTTGGAAAGCAGGAGTCCAAGCAAGGAAGTTCATCTCCAAAGGCCTAGGTGGGTACAGACAAAGGGAAAGTGGCTTGAACACAACACTCCTCTTCATGTGGATTTCAAGTGGATTTCTTTTCTATGAGACATTTATCCCAGATTATTTTACAACACTTCTGTTTACAGTTCTACTGACTTGACACTTTGAGGCCATGCCCATGAAATAAAATACTCTAATTTTTATGTGCGTTTTCATTTCCCCATAAAAACTGCAATACAGATTTACAGACTTTTTCCTCCCCAATCTCATTTGTAATACTTTTCCCTGATGGTAGCCAGAATCCTTACATAAGGCAGTAAAACCCTCCAGGGTTCAGCAACCAAGCAAAGTTCTGGTACTTATTTCCACCTGCTCCAAAACAGCACAGAAATTGCTCATGGGTACATTTGTCCCACATGCAGCCCAGCAGAATTTGAGCAGGGAGCTACTGAGAATGTTGCCAGGTAGCTGAGAGAGCTGCTTGGGCAGTGTGGCAAGGCTGGATGGGAAACCTGGTCTAATGAAAGGGAGATGGTAACTAGATGATCTTTAAAGTCCCTTCCCACCCCAACCATTCTGTGATTCTGGAAGAAATCCTGATTCTCACTTTCATTGCAGCTGCTGTTCCTCTCCCTTGGTAGCATGGATGGTGAATTACTCTGCTGTTCTCATCTTTACCTTACCCTAGCTATCTCTCTGAGCATCCTTCTCCAAAGTGAAATTCTTACTGAAATTTGATGAGGGTTTTTTCCACTGGATTTACAAATGTTTGCTCCAAATTGTAGCATATTGTACTGTATTCCAAATTATATTTTTATAATACATAATAATTCTGTGTAATTATTCTATATTTCTATCTCTATCTCTATCTCTATTTCCTCTTCCTTGTGACACCCTCCAAAGAACATGTATCCAACCCAGACTCTGTTGAGAATCTGACCTATGAAACCATAGCTCTTTTAAAGTAAAATCCAAGTCTGAGAATTCTAATTGCAGTAATCCAAAGTCACAAAAAACTTCTGTGAAAAAACCCTTCCTGTTCCTTCCTTTCTGAGACCTGCACAAACATTTTTCCTTTATTTACACAAGGCAAAAATACAAGAATTTTCATTTGTTGTTTAGTTTCATGGTAAGCGCATTTTTGTGGTGAATACTGTGTGTTTTGTTACCAAGGATAAAATACTGTTTATTGGCTTCCTTAGAAAGATTTCTGAAAAAGAGTAGCTGCCACTATTTATTTTCCAAATTATAGAGATTTGGAGCATAAAACCAAAATAGTTATTGTATCAGCCTTCTGGCATTGGATTAAGATTGGATTCCAGTTTGATTAAATGATTAAAAATACGTATATAGAATAAAACTCTCTTATAGCATTTACTAAACAATGTATAGTTTGATCTCTAAAATGACATATTCTGTTTACATTTTTCTGTACCTGTGCCAAAATGACTGAAAGAAAAATATAGCTATACACAGCCTCAGTTTTCTTGAACCTCATTTGACAGAAAATTCATAGATTACACTTTTTATCTCATGTATCACTTAGAGTGTTGACAATAATTTTCAGGCCTAAAGGATGCAGTCCCTAAATCGGTTCTTGCAACTGAGCCCAAGCCTTGAAATTGATAGTAGTATGATTTAATGGTGACCAGGAAAAGGATATATTGATGTATCAGCTGTGGGGGCAACCACATCTGGCAGAAGGAGGGGTAAGCACCATGGGGATAATAATTTCCAGACATCTTCCAACAATCTCCTTGGTTTCTGTGCTTGGAAGCTGAATTATTTTTGGTCCTATCAGTCCATTCTGAATCTTCAGTGAATTTATATCATGGCTGTTACAGGGAGACATGTTTCAGTTAACTCAGGCTCCTGAAAATGGAGACAGCAACAAACTGCAGACAGCCAATTAATCAAATGGATAATTAAGAGGGTCATTCAGGCTGAGTCTTAGCCTTTCAGTCCTGATAGATCCTCACTGTTTCAGTTGTCAGTTACAGAGATGTAAAATTCCTTCCATCAGTGTTGTAGAAGTGCATCACTTTTGTAGAAACCAACAGTCTTTTTATCTCTGAACCTTATTTTGCTGAGACTGGCAGCTGTAATTGTTTGGAACCATAGATTTGAAGACATAACTAAGAGATTTGTAATTAGAACAATTGCTGAAGTTTCATGTCAGTGAAATTCTGGAGAGTGAGGCCTTTTGCCATAAAGTGTAGAATATGTATGTTAGAAATCAACCTAGACAGCATCCAGACCTCATGTTAGTGGGAAATGGAGAACGAGTGGTTTACTGGGGTTTTCAAGGGGTCAAGAAATTAAAAGAGAAGCTTAGAAAAAGCAAGACATTTTATTTCAGGGAGAAAAGCGTGTTTCCAAGTTCTTAGTGTTAAATTTCTAACCCTGTCTTCCAGAGGGCCACGTAACAGATTGTCCCTTCCTCTTTGCTACATGGGTTTTCAGTGCTGAGAGCCTGTGAAACTCCCTTGCTCTTTGTTGCCTGTTTGATTAAACACCTAACAAAATGCCCTAAGAGAAGCAGAGGTTTCAATTTACCATGCATTTTTCTCCACGCTCTTCATTTGTGGCTCCATCTTCACTTTCACAGGGGGAATCAGCTCTTCTTCTGCTGCCATTCCCCTTGGGTATAGACCCAAGGAGAATGGAGCATGCTTTCCTCTTTCTGACCATAACTGAGGAAAGATATTCACCAGTTCATTGTTCAGTACAAAAAAAATCAAACACAAGAAGTGGATCTATTTTGCATTTTCTCTGGAAGCAAAGCCAATGCCAGGGTCTTCTTTTCCCCTCTCCTTTCCCATACTGCATTTTACAAAAAAAACTCTTCTTCCTAAATAAACTAAAAAAACTATTTCAAAAATAATAAACTGACTAAAAGTCCAAACTTTTTTGTCTCTATGTTGTCAATAAAAAAAAAGTAAAAAAAGTGTTCTAAAAGTTTTATTCTCATTTTTCTTATTATATTTCTTTTAACTCTATTAATAAAATTTTCTTTATACCCTTTAAAGTTTAAACATATTTTACTTTTTCTTCTAATCTTATCTCAGAACAAAAAAAAAAAAAACCCAAACCACAAAACCTACTACATTAATTAGTACATTAGCCAAAAAATCTAAAATTAACAAACTTAAACCACGAAACATAATTAAAATTTCTATCCAGTTTCAAACTAAAACTGTAACACATCTCCTCATTACACTGTCCACAACCAAATCTATCAAATGGCTGAGATAGATAAAAGAAAAAAAATTTTGGAGTGTGAAGTTCATCTATTTATTTATTTATAGTTAGGAAAAATAGTCAGACCTGTGATTCTAACTAGACATGTAGAAATGACTATCTAACATGTAGGGAGAGGAGAGGAAGCACATCAGATACTTTCATAATTGCCTTCAAACTATGCAGTAACAAATGTTATTTCTAGATAAGAAATCTTGCCTAAGATGAGACTGGACTAGTTTAGCACAAACCTGAATTAAATATCCAATATACTTGGAGCCGGCCCTAAGACAAAAACAAGATGTTGTTTAATTCATTAAAGACTGTACTCCTCTGGCTGAGGCACAGTGAGAAAAGATGACAGAGAAATTAATTAGGAAGTGAGAGATCTTAGAAAATAACAAAAATGCTTCTTAAAGAAGATCTGGAATATGTTAATGGAGTGTTAACCTCTGCTGGCAGTTTTGTAAGACAAATCATGTCAGGTGGAAAAACACCATGCTGCATGCTGGGTGGAAGCGTGCGAGTAAGGCTGTCCTCCTTCCACTGCAGGGGCTGTGTGCTCCTTGATCCCAAGGTGCAGAACAGGTAAAAACAGCCCCAAACAAAACCAACAGAAACAAATGAACAGACCTCTCATAAAACAGTTATTGTCAAAAAAAGCTTCATTACATCAAAATACCATTTTAGTCAACACAAACTTGTTTGTTCATTCTGAGGATTGTTGGCTGTGTAGAAGCCTAATTGCCTCCTGCTTTTTTTTGCCTGCTCCAAACACAACAGGTTCCTGGCATCCATTATCACTGGGGTGAGAGGCATACACATTTACAAGTAGATATACATATATTTGTAGCAAAACACGTAGTTTTTTTTGGCCTTGCATTATTCCTACACTTTGAAGGCTGCATTCCTCGAAGTAGGTAGTTCCCCATGCCAGGACATCAGTCCTTTTCTCACCTGCCCTGTATAATTTCAGTGTGTGCTGTGAAAACTGTGGACAGACTTCTGAGCTCTGCATAGAGCAGACTCTCCTCCTGACTTTGTCTTGCAGTACCCAGATAACAGCACTTCTAGCCTTTTCCTAGGTAAGGTTCCATTACCTTTTGGTAATGGGAACCCTTAAATAGGTAATAATCATAATAGACTATGATTGTCTCAATCACAGCTTGGACAGAACCTGAAAGATGGCTATGAGCAGTGAAGGACTCTGTGAGACTCATGTTTGGGAGGAGTACTGTAAATTTTGTAACTTTCTCTTCCTGCTGGCCATCAGTTGAAAGACCAAAACCAAAGCAGTTAAGTTGAGAGTAAACCTGAATAACTCTGCTAAAAAATTTGGATGCACAGAAGTGTTTTCTGGATTCTTTAGAGATGTTTTTAACTCCAACAAGAGGAAAACAGAACAGCACAAGTTTTGTCAACATTGTTTTCATGCAGCCAAATTGTCTCTAAACAGCAGTAATGCTAGTGGGATTTGAAAGATTTCTAGCCTGGCTTTCTTTTATATAGGAAACAGTCTCCATTTGGAGCCCATGTGCTTTCAAAGGTAGATTAATTCAAACGTGCTAACTCCTTGTCATGGTTTGAATGACAGGTGTCTGCTAAGGAAGGCAGGAGCTTCCCTTGGATTGGAGAATTTAAACCCCCTCCCTCCAAATTATTATAACTTTGAATTTAAGGGCGTCTCAGGCAAAGATATGGGAATAGGAATACCAGTTCTTTATTAGGGGAACTAAAATAATAAAATAAGAACACATGCAGTATTACAAAGGAGAAAAAGAAAGAAAGAAACAAACAAACCCACTGACAGAGTCAGGATACAACCTGACACCCTGTGGGTCAGGGTGTTGGTGGCAGTCCCATTAAATGGTGGCTGCAGTCCCAGTGGCAGATGTGGCTCTGTTGAAGTGATGCTCCTGCAGAAAGAGTAGAGTTCTTTCACTGAAGGTCCAGTGGTGATAGATGGGCCTGGTATTCTTTTGAGAATCCAGTGGAAAAGGCTGCCTTGGTGTTCCAACTCCCAGATTTTTATGCAGGTAGGAATACTTGGCTCCTCCCCCTGGCTGGATCATTTCCCAGTGGGATGATGTAATTCTGTCAGTGAGATTCATGAGCAGAAGATGCCCATGAGCAGAAGATCTCTGCCTGGAGGGAGGCTGGGTTGTGGAAGAGATAAGAAAACTGCCCCAGCAGGTTTATTGACAGTTGGCCATTGACAGACAATTACACCACCCCCCACCCCAGTTTCATCAGATGGTGATGGCATACACAGTTTTGGTTACATTTTTGCACTGCAACCCATGACACTCCCATATGTTCAGTTACAGTTGGATTGTCAGAAAAATTATTGGCTTCCAAATCCCTCTGTGTCTGGTTCAGTGGGGTTTTCTCAGCTTTAGGGAGGTTATTTATGACTTCTGCTTGGACTCTGATGCTCTTTTTATGAAACCCTAACAAGCCTAAGAAAGAAGGTAACTTCATAACGCAATATGCTGCTCCACAGCACACATTTTAGAGCAAGAAAAGCTGGAAAAGTTGTTTGCAATAGAGTTTCTTTCTTGTTTTGTGGCGCTGTAATTAAAGGAGCAAATACCATCTCTAGAAAACCTTGTAGCTTGCAGGGATTTTTATATATATATATGTATATATATATATATATATATATATTTTTTTTTTTTTTTTGTCTAGTCACTCTAATCTCTGTTTGGGGCTGGGAGGGAAACCTTTTACCTTTCACATTTTGCTGTACAGCTGTGTAAGACCACAACTATCACCAGCAAAGAGATAACAACAATCCTGACCCAACACTTCCCTTAGGGCAGTGAGCTGAACCCAGAACCAAGCCAACAGGAAGACACATTTTCTCCACTATCAGCACCTTCTTTCAATGTTGGAATAAAAGTGAATCTAATAGGGCATGCTCTCAGCAAGAAATCTGAGGAGTGAGGTGGCCCTACTCATGTGCAAGGCCTCTGGAAATCCTGGCTTTCAAACCATATTTTGACAGAGTGAGTTATAGCAGAGAATTAGAACAAGAATGAAGATTTTCTGAAAGATAGAGATGAAGAAATGAAAAATTATTCTGTGAGAAAAATGCCCAAAGTGTGATTCTGGTATGAATTAAGCATTTTGAATTCTGTGCAAAAATACAACTAGAATATGTATATTCTATGACCATAGTCCATCGTAGCTCCTCTTTTATCCCAGTTTCTTCTTAGTATCAACTGCAACATTATATTTTGCTTATTGTAGTTTCTGTGTTGGTAATTCAGGTCTAATATTTCATCTGCTTCTAATTTGACCACACCAAAACTTGGCTTTAATCAGATATGTTTCCTGAGGAATCCAATGAGCTGTGTTTTCTGAAGTGCAACAAAACCAGCAAAACTCTGTCGATTTCAGATATATTTTCCAAGGTGCTACATCCAGAAAAACTTGGTTTTGAGAAAATAGAGAACTGCAGGAAAATTGCTCTTAGTCCTTGTCTATTCTCGATCTCTCACAACACAAAAATGGTGGAGATGGACTCCAAACCTAAAGACAGCTGATGGACATCAACCAAAACTTTTAGTGCTGGGGTGCTTGCCAGTGAAGGACAAAACCACACTTTCCATCAGAGATAGAATATCCCATTCATTTCATGCTAAATTAGCCGGAGAATGGCAAAAGGATGGAGGCTTTCCAGCATGAAACAGTGGGAATTTTTCAAGGCTTAAATGAAAAGGAATAGTTTAAGCTTTTAGGGGAAATAAGTTGGCTATTTGGGGGCAGTGGGCAATGGCTGCAGTCACAACAGAGGTATGAATCTATTAAGAATACATCTTGCTACGGCAGATTATTTGAGGGGTTAAATTTAGTCTTGCTTGCTCCTATACCATTAGGACCAGAGTCTTGGTTTGGAGAGCGTTACTCTGACATATAACATTTCTAACCTTTTCAAGCTGTGCCACATGGCATTGTTAAATTGTGTGATACTTAGCAGAACAACCAAGTGTACAGGCATTTGACCTACCAGAGGCAGAGCAAAAATTTTCTAAAATTGAGACCATCCTTAAATGAATTTTAGAAATCCATGGTACTAAAACATGAATAGCTAGGGTTTCTATGTTGCTGAAACATGTTAAAGACTTCATGTCAATTCTAAATGTCACTGTCATACAGTCTGAACACAAACCATTCCTTACCTATGTCCTTGAAATGCATATGAGCAAAAATGTTTGGTAGGGATTTTTTTTGTCATTACAACATCCATTCATGCTCAAGAGCCACACAGAGAAGAATCTCAGAGCAATATATGAAAACAGCAGAGAAATATACAAAATTCTGTGTGAAGCAGAGTGGCTTTTGATTTGTAAATGAAGCAATAATTTTTGGCTGTTGCTTTTAACTTGTATTGACACACACCATTATTCTGCATTTCAGCTCAGAACTACAAGAAACATTATGGAACCCTATCCTTGGGGGTTAGATCTGTTTTGATGGACAATGAGTGCTTTGCTGCCAGGAGAAATAAGCACCCCTTCAGAAGTAAAGTAAGTGTCTGAAGATTTGGAGGAGAGTTCTCACACTAAAAATGGAATATTGTTAACAAGCAATAATTGTTAACAAGTTATCACAGTATTATCAGAAACAACAATTTGGTACTTGTCTATCACACCTGATTTTTTTTGTTTAATGTCCTTAAAACACCTCCCAAGATGAGGTGGACACTCATGTCTCTCTTGGGCCATTGTCCCCCACATGAGGAAGATTTTCTATTTCTAGGGCAGATAATGTGTAACTGCTAATGGAAGTCCTTTAATCTTGTAATTTGTCCAATGAATATGAAAATAAAAAGCTTTCCCCCCTGTTTCCTTGCAGATGTTGTTTAGGTACAGAAGGCTCCATTAAACAGATACTTACTTGTTGCCAAGAAAGCATGTATGTGTGAAATACTTTTGCCAGCCCAATGAATCTGATGGGTTGCAATGGTCCAGACTCTCTTGAGCACCTTTTTAATGCACTAAGCAAAATAACAAATGCAACTATATTTAGGAAGTGCTGCTGAAATCTTTTGTGCCTTGGCTGAATGAAAGATACTCTTAGGACACCTTTGAAGTGTCCCACGCAGGTAGAACTGCCTAATGTCATTTGACTATACTGCTAAATGGCAGTTCTTCATCTAAAGTGAAACATTGCTTCAGAAGGAGCTCTCTCTTGGAAGACTGACAAACACCTTTGCCCAAATTAGATTCTGCTGAAGAGATGGTATTTTTGATACTAGTGATCCAGTCTGGGAAAGGTCTTTTGGGTAGTCTTTCTGAGGGCTGGCATTCAGACACACTGCAGGAATGGTGAGTTCATCAGGTCATTGTGACACAAAGGATATTTTAACTTGAGCACAGGAGAAATTACCTTGTTGAACAGAAAGAGGGAACTTTACAGCAGAAATGAAGAAAATAACATCAAAAGGTTTATAGCAATGCCTGCAGATAATATGGTGTATGTTACATGCATCTGATATGCTCTTTTATTCTTCTTTTTTTTTAACATTTGTATGGAGATTGACCTTACTCATGGAGAAGGGTTCAGCTCTGTCGACTACATGGACATTTAAAAATATGTGCAATATATCCAGGCAACATATGTGCAATATAGCAGCTATGCCTCAGCCCAGTAGCCACCTTTGAGCAAATGAGTTGCTGGAGCGCTGCATCGGGTATAGAAGCTGAATCACCTCCCCACCCAGCAACACTTGAATTTGCATCACTTGAACTCCTTTAAGTGATAGTCACATGACTGGAACTACAGGTATAGATTCTATGTAGGTATTTTGCATTATATGTGAATGTATAAATATATGCATGTGTGTGGCCTTTACATCAGGACCTGCTAGAGGGTTCTCTTAAGACAGGCTGCTTTCAGAAGAAATTGCTGAACATATTTCTTTCTAACTTTTTAAAGTGTTTTAAATAGTTAAAAAGAAATCACTAACCAGAGGGAAGAAACAAACTAGTGATCATGACTGAGCATTGCAAAGGAGGAGGTTTTGGTACAACATTCCTGCCAGTGCAGAAACCCAAGTCAGTAAGGAATATGTTGTTTGCAGGGATGGAGAGACAGCTTTTCCTCACTGACCTTTATGGTAACATTGGTTAGGACTTTGAGACAGTTTAGATGTATCTACAATAAAATGGTCTGACAGGTTGGGAATTTTCACCAATGAAAACATGCTTGGAGGAAAAGTCTCAGTTTTGAGTATGGGCCCCTAAATCAGAGGAAATTTCAGTGGATTCAGTGATTTGCAAACATTTCTTCAGGACCACACAGTAAGTCTGTGGCAGGGACATGACCCAAACATAAGTCTGCTGAGTCCATGCAGTCCAGTGCCTTAACCACAGGTTTTTGCTTGATTTTAGTAGGTATTTCTTTAATGCTATTATTCTACTAGCTCATAGCTGTCAGAGATTCTAAGAAAGCTTTTGAAGGGGTGAGGGTTATCCAACTGTTTAAGAACTAGTGTCTTGGTGTTCATTTGTAGCAGAATGTCTTAAGAGAAGAAGACATTCCAACAGTTTTAAAACGTGTCTGATTTTAATTGCAAAAAGAAGCCTCTCACAAAGCCAAAATTTCCCAAAGTTTCAGTTCTATACCAAAGAATCTGCATTTAAACCACTTTCGTGAAACATGTAAAATAAACTAAGAAAGGGTGATTGGCTGGCACTCAGCTTGATATGGATCCCACCAAGCACTGCCTGAACCAAGGGCAGGAGCAGACCAAGATTTCCAGAGACTCTAGAAACCGTTTCCAAAGCTACGTCTTCTTGTGTCTCTGTGAAAGGAAATGTCAGAGCAAAGCTTAATTTATGCATTGTTCCCTCCAGCCTTGCTCTCTGATCAACTTCCACAGCTCTTTGGGGGAATAACCTGAAAAGACAACAGCAGCCCCCACATATTTGCAGCCCCTGTGGGTGACATGGCTGTTAAAGACACAGTACCAAGCACTCTTTTCCCTGATCCATCCACAGCCTTTAACACTGGGAAAACAGGATCTGTAAAGGATGAAAACCTTGTTACCGCAGACCTCAATCAGCTGAAGCTTCTGATTTCAGTAAGGTTGGGATTTCACTCTCATCTTTGTTGTAATTCACCACTTGTAGAAAACCTTCTTAGAAAGAAATGCTGACCAAAGTGCAGGTTATGTACAGCATTAGGCAACAGAACAACTGATTTACAATCAAAAATATACATCTCCTGGTGTGGATAATCATCAGGGTATTTTTTATGCCATAAAAACACATTATGTAGCAAATACTAAAGCAAACAATGAATTTCTTGCCTTGTATATAAAGAAAGGCGAATTCAATTCCACTGTCTTTTCATTCATATCAATCCTGAACTATGAATTTGTGACTTATGAATGTGCCAACATGGGAGGTATTCCTATATTTTCAAACCTTTTTAATGTTGTGAACCATGCATTTCAAACATCATCCAATAAAAATTGATTCTGTAAATTTTTCCTGCATGAACATACAGTAATAGTCTATGTAGAAACATATTTAAAAAAAAAAAAAAAAAAAAAAAAAAAAAAAAAAAAAAAAAAAAAAAAGAGAAAGGAAAATTTCTTATGTGCCCATGGAATTGTTTAAATTATACCCAGATTATACTGAAGGTATATTGCTAATTTGTGATGACTGTATATGGGCATTCTTGGCAACCGATGCACCATTCTGCACTGAAGAGTGTTAGTACTTGTATAGCGTAAAACCAATGTCTGAAAAACAGCTCTTTGCTCATGGCACCCTGATGTATAAAAAAGTTGATGCTAAGTTACTTCAACATAGGCTATAGCTAGAAAGGAAAAACATGATTTTTTTTTTTTTTTTTGCATTTACCAACTATTCATTGTGTATGTGGCAGTACTTGTGTAGGTGATCCCTGCAGTGATCCCTTGTCCTTCCACATCCATTCTAGCTCTGACATCCCAAGAAATCTCCCATAGGGAAGAAATTTCACAGCAGAGGATTAAAATAAAAAGTCTCTGTAGTCTCTTCTTGCAAAATTGAAGGCTATTTTGCGTTGGATACACTCTCTCCATAATTCTTATGAAGACTAAACTGCTGTCAGTTCAAAGCTGCAGTGTCCCCATAGGGACAGCCCCCTCTGCTGCTGGAGAGGCGATTGTGTGCATGGTGTCTGTGCCCTTGGGAGTTAAATATTTGCTATATGCCAAAAGACAATAAAAGAAAAAAATCCTGTAGGATAATATAATAAGAAGAACCTTTTATTAAGTTATCTTCTCTTCATATGTTGTGAGCCTGAAGTTGTTAAGCTTGACTGCACAGTCTGCAGCAGGCAGAATATGTGCTCTGACCATTTGTAAAGTGACACTCATTAAAGGCAGCTATTTTATGTAAATTCCTTCCATGTGGAAGACTATACAGGCAATGCTATCTCTGAACCTGAGATACTGCTTCTTTCCTCAGGAATCTTATTTCACAGACTGTTTAAATTCTGCAAAATTCCCTCTCACCCCTTCTTAGCAGGAGTGTTAACTATGATGGTACATATAAATAAACGTATTGTGCATGTATCTGCATACACACTGGGAGAAGTTCATGTCCTTGCAATGATCAGTGGGAAAAGATGTATGACTCCTTGTGTACCTCCCAGAAACACATATCCATACAATCTAGTGCTGATCAGCCTTGTGCTGTCATCTGGACTGAGGTATGTTGGCCCTCTTTGCTCAAAACTAAAGAAATAACTGGAAATAAGAGAGGAGAGTAGGATACAAGGGGTTTCCACCTCTCAGGTTTTTCTATGTGGTCAGCATGGACTGGAAGGGCCTTTTGTATTCCTTTTATTTTGATCTTCTGGAAGCTGTTATATGCCAAGCATATAACATTCATTTCATTTAAGCAACTGTATTAAATTCATTTAAATTTCATATAATCAACTATACCTATAAATGTAATACGTAAAACATATGTTAGTGGCCAAGTAATCTGTGAAGTTTGTCAAATACATGTAACACGTATAAACATGGTGCTAATAAAGATCAAACATTTTACTAGAAAACCCAGGTAAATATAAAAATAATATCTGGTAACCTTAAGGAGTCTCTATGTAGCATAATACAGATGAACCAGGATTTTGATGTCAAATATGCAGGTGATACTGTATTGCACCAAGTATATTCAGTATTTGCTTGATATTTAGACAACGTCTAAAATCAGAAAGGAAGAAGTCCTGCCTTTAGCCACACTGCTGAAGTCAGTGAGGATTACTGCTGTGTTACCCAGGGTGAAGTGAAATTAAAAGGCTTTCCATACCAAGAAGCTGCCTACAAGGTCTAAGGTCAGCCTTCTCCACAGCAGTGGGTCTTATGGCAGCAAGATAACCCAGCATTACCATGCAGCTGGGAAAGAGATTGCTCTTTCTCACATCCCAGCCAGCTCCTTTCAGCTCAGTGCCGGTTTATGAGGCTGAGAAATGCAGTGTAGCCAATGTCTTTGGTCCCAGTCATTCCCATTTTGAACACATCTGGGACAGAAGCGGGATGATGGGTGACCTTGGTTGACTGTGTTCCACATGGAGTCCCCACAAAGCATAAAGGCACTTAAATGGAGGCTACAAATCTTCTCTGACCTGCAGTGTCTCCCACTCACAACTTAGGTTTTGTGCATTTTGGGATATGGGTCACTTTCTACCAGAACACAGCTCTTATAATAATTTACTCTACATATATTTGTGTATATGCATTTTTTCTAAGCTTTCCAGATGGGTGGTTTATTGGTGCCATTTGTATAACTTTCAACTTCTCAAGATCTGTTTAGTTTTCTATTTTTAAAAAAATGTTTTTAAGTAACAGGATTGTATTCTGTCAAAAGCAAAAAAGATAGTGTTATTCTGCTTCTAAAAATACTTGATTTGTGTGCTCAGACTTTTATCCTTGGTTTTAAATCTGCACTACCATTTCCATAATTCTGGTGGGTAGTTTTTAAAAAAGAGTGTGGGCCCAGCACCTGGATTCCATAATCTGGTTTGGATCAAAATGCATATTTTCCAGTCTGATTTTGGTGAGTACATCTTGGACCAAGGGCAAGTCAACATAAGTTGCAAACTGTAAAGGCAGAATGTTTCTCCTGAAAATGCATAGAAACACAGATTGGGAAGTAAACACATCTTATGAAAGTGATGCTGAGGGGGAGAGAAGTGCAAAACGTGTGTGTGAAGGAGCTGTATCTCTTTGACCATGTTATGCAAACCAACATCTCCAGCACTTGGGCGTGGCGGGGGTTGCACATAGTCACACATGGGCACACATTGCACATTACACAAAGTAATCTCCTGTAGTGCAGTCACTTCCCAAAGCTTGTTTTGCTTTTGCAGTGCGTGGAAAAGGACCAGAGTCTTAAAAGCAATGCTGATGTCCTTCAAAAATTGGCTGAAGATAATTGTTTCTTTTAAAGATAGCTTGTGAGGTCCTGAAATTGGATTATGAAGAAAATCTTAAATGACATATAAGGAGAGTTAAATACTTTCCTGCCCCAGCAGAGCACAGTGCCCATCTTTGCTGCTATGAAATCATGGAAAAGAAGTTTTGACAGAGATTCATCAGGTCATCCAAATGGTGCCTATGCCAAGGCAGATGAGCCAGGCCTAAATCATCCCCAGTGCTGACTGTGTTGATTTGTGTTTCCTGAGACTCACAATACCCCAACCTGGTTAAGCATTTTACCCCAATGCTTCCATTTCCTGCAGCAGTATGCTCATCAATGGGAGCCTTCTCGGCACTTGGGTTCACTGGTTAAAACAATTGTGCTTGTTGGGATGAGGGCAACATACTGATCTGTAATTGTGATGCTGAGATTTATTTTATTTCCTCAATTATGCTCTGAATGCACAGTAAAAGGGTTCTAAAATACACATTTGGGATCCATCTGGAAGTACAGAAAAAGTTGTGTAGAGGGCAGAGAGGGCGTGTTCACAGCAGATTCTCATTAGTTTGGCATCAATTACTGTTTCAATGCAAATGACTTTTAGGTTAAAAATCCTTTTGAGCAGTATTTAGCTTCACAAAGAAACACCAAACTTTAAAAATACCAGTGGAAACGTAGATACCATCACATTTTCAGTTCTTCAGATTTCCATTTTTATAAGTCTGTTCATATTTTGTTTATTGCGGCTGGCAAAGAATGGAGAATAGAAATTCACCACATTTGCAGGGTTGTTCTTATCCCAAAGCAGAGTTATTTTGCTAAGTGAGCACTTGGTAGTGTGAGATTTCACTCACACTAATTAAGGTAGCACTATCGCTAACAATTTTAATACAGAGAGAATTGTCTGTTATACTTTTCTTGCTGTTTTATTTCAGATAAAATATATTTATTAAGTAAATAAAACAAAAATCAAGTCTTACTTTCAACATCCCATGCCACAACAAGTATTTTAATTTGTGCTGTGTTTCTATACCTCGTAAAGAATAACAACCAGCATCTATCTAAATCTATCTTCCTGATAGATTTCGTTGCTCAGAGCAACCACACAAAACCTTCTGCCAGAGCAAATGATCAGTAAACTGTGTTTTCATGTGTTGGGTGTGGTGTTTGAGAGGAAACACATACTGAAGAGTTGATAAATGTGAGGTTGCTTTCCTCTTAAAATACAATTTGAATCCACTGATTCAAGTGTAAGCTGCTTCTGTACTTTTTGGTACACTGATACATTAATTATGAGTTTCTGCTGTTCTTGTGAAATCTCTTAGAGTCAAACCACCCTACTGTCATAATTGGAATTATTGAGGTTGTAGAAGCTTTCTCAATATTACTGTCACTAGTGATGGTGCTATTTATAAAGCAAAGAATAAAATGTACCTTATATGTGCAATGATGACATTTCAAACCATCTTGAGATGAAGAAAAATAAAATTTCCCATTGGAAAATATTTTGATTAGAAATTACTCAGTGAGTACCTTTAAAACTCAGCCTTTCCTACAAAACCCAAGTGTGATGACAGCCCTAAACTCAGTGTGTAATACCAAATTTTTGTGGCTGGAAATGGTCATCTCTTGACTAAAATCAAAGCTTCCATAAAAGACTGACACAAGCACACCAAAGCTGCAAACAATATCCTAAACCTCAGATCCTGTATTGGGCTGTTCAGAGCACTCTACTAAACAAGAGCAAGAAAATATCAATAGCGAAGAAAGAAAACCATCAATATAATGGTAGAACATTTCCATTTGTACATCCACATGAATGAAACTGACTGTGAAACAACTTGCACTTACATGTGGTAAACATGTACATTAGTAAAACCAACATGTTCAATATTAAACTCTCTATATTATGCACATTTCTTTTACAATCAGCTCATTTGTGTCTTTAGAATGCAGGAACCCCTTCTGCAGCCCTCCTGGGAAGTGCAGTGTGCCCCAAAATTATTTAGAATAATACAGATTCATAGCAGAGCCACTTTATTGTCTCTAACAACTGACTCTTCCGTTTTCTATTGTTCACTGGTGAAAATAGAAATAGCAATATGAGAAATACTGTTGTTTGAAAAAATAACTGTCTTTGTATTCCTTGAAGTCTGAAAAATAGCTAGGTGGTTTGAACAAATACACATGATGGTATCTTCTTGTAAGTGTTCCGCTGGATTGACCACGTGATGATCTGCACTGCCAGCAGACAATTCCTCCTTGCTCCCCAGCTCCTCTTTTGTTCCACAGAGGCAGAGCCAGCAGCTTCCTCCTCACTCTGGGGAGAATATGTGGTGGTGCACAGCTGGTGCGTGTGCTGGTGGTGCAAACAGAGCAGCCCCCTTCCCTGCAAGGCATTGCCTCATGCATGGATAGGGTGAATCTGGTCCCGTCTCATAGTGCTGGCTTTACAGCTCTTCCTTATGAACTCATTCTTGGAAGGGACTTTTCCAATGAGGTGGTGACTCATGTAGCTAGACATGTATATTTTTCCTCCATTCAAAATCTACAAATTGAGGGTAAAGCTTAGGGTCTGGTTCTGTCAGGAAAGGAAAATCAGCCTGGATGGATACAATATTTAAAAATGGTTTCAAATTACTGTGGAGGAGATGGCCTCATGTTTTTAAAGTCTACACTGAACTGTATTGCATAACTCATTCCTGAACACTGAAGATAGTTGTTCATTGCTCATCCAAGTTAACAGGGATTTTTCTGCTAATTTCAACAGAAGCGGAATTAGATTATAAAGGTTTTTGGCAAGACTATCTAATGATAGGAACTCAGGAGATCAACCAGATTCTCAAAGTAGATGTTTCATGTGCTAAGACATTGGTTTCTGATCTATTTAATGGGAACATTTACTGCCATGATCACAAATTTATAACAGAGACAAGCATTCATCTAGCACTCAATTCAGAATGCCTATGAAATAAAACCATAGTTCCCAAACAAAATTCACACTTTATTCAGAGTGAGAGAATTATGTCTTAATGATGAGTTTCTGGGCAGAGTAATAGGGTGACAATTTTTCCTATAAATAAATATTCTTGAACTACCAGTATTGTTAAATGAAATCTACTTTTAGAGGGCTTCATGACTTGTGTCACTAAGCCTGAAGAATTGATCTGTTTCTCTGAGAGTATTTGAGATCTTGGTATACAATGACTATTACACCTTAATTTGCTTTATGCCCCTGCGAGTGGGATGATAATATTTTGAGGTATCCTTTGGGGATGGTAATGCTTTGTGGCATTCTTTGGAAAGCATCAAGATTTCAATACTTTGGAATGGCTTTCTGCTGTTCATATGTTTGATTTGTCTTGCAAAGTGCAAAACATTTTAAGCAGTCATCAAGCTCATTAAAATGGAAAAATAAAGGACTTGAAGTCAGTTACACTTTGTGAAAGCTGATGTCTTAAAACCTAGTGTTAAGGAAAAGTACCAAAAGCAAAAAGTGCTGAAAGTTTCCAATTGCCACATACAGGTTCTTTCTTTCCTATTTGCTATCGGCTACCTGGAATTGTTACAAATGTCAGATGGTCACTCCATACAAGTGGTATCAGGAGATGTGGAGAATATGCAACCTGGTGGGCAGATCCATGGTTGCTTCCTGCTGCAGTGCACAGGAAGAAATGCTGTTCCAGGTCTGCATCACATTCCCTCTACATCATTGCTGTCAGAGGTTGATGTGGTTTGAATAGGATGTGTTCTTCTGTCTGGGCCTGGCTCTGACACTGCATCTTGGATTTCCACACTCCCACCCTTCTCCCCAATTTTTTTCATAAGCACAACATGGAACGACGTGTTTGCAGTGGCTGCTGCTGAGCTATGCAGATGTCTCTCCAGATTTTAATGCAACAAGTTCAGAGTCCTCTATGTACCTTCCATTTAACTGTTCATTGTTGGTGTCGTGATGGTAGAGGTAAACAGGGACCTCTGTGATTGATGTGGCAGTGTAGGAGGTAGATCTCGTGGAACAGTGCTCCCGGCGCCTTTGGCCCCACTGGGTTTTGTACTGTGTCCATTGCCTCTTCAGAGCTCCTTGTACCTGTTAGAGAAACACACAGACAGGGCGAAGCATGAATTAAACCCCTGTGACAGGAAAGGGAAAGGGAAAGGGAAAGGGAAAGGGAAAGGGAAAGGAAAAGGGAAAGGGAAAGGAAAAGGAAAAGGAAAAGGAAAAGGAAAAGGAAAAGGAAAAGG